>CM076148.1:38308870-38923870 GCA_038025085.1 Tetragonia tetragonoides
CAACCACCACATGATAGGGAGATGGGGGAGCTTGTTCCCTCCTGAGTGTTCTTAACTCTATTCTCCTCGTCCCTAGGGACGATTCTAGGACTTGGACGGGGGATCCTTCTGGGGTCTTCTCTTGCAAATCCTTCCTACACCATATTAGCCTTCCCTCTCAGTTTCCCCACTTTCCCTTATTTACTTTTATTTGGAAGTCTGAGGTTCCACTGAAGGTTCGTGCTTTTGTGTGGACTTTGGTGTTAGGTAGGGTGAACACTTATGATATGCTGCAGCGTAGGAGATCTAGTTGGTCCCTTCTATCGGGGTTCTGTGTGATGTGTCGGTGGGGAGGATTGTCTGCATTTGTTTGTGCTATGTGTTTTGCGCTGAGTTTGTGGGCTAGATTGTTGTGTGGGGACAGTTTTGTATGTCCAGCCACGGTGGGTGAACTCTTACTGTTACGCTTTGCGGCGATGAGGAGGAGTAAGGAGGGGAGGTTGTTGTCGCGTTGTGCTTGCATGGCTTTACTTTGGTGTCTTTGGCTGAAGAGAAACTCTAGGATTTTTTCGGGGACTGCGAAGACTATTGATTATGTTTGGGGTCATATAGTCTACTTGGCTTCTCTATGGGCTCAGGCGGCGGGGGCCTTTAAGGATGTTCCATTGACTTTAGTTCAACGTCATTGGCGTGATGTGTAGATAGTTTTCTTTTTATACTGAGGATATCTTATCCTCCACATTTTTGTATTTCTTTACCATTTGATTAATAAAATTTTCTCTTATCTAAAAAAGTACTCCCTCCCAGAAATGACTGCCCCTTATGGAAAGAGTTATTGTCCAAAATTGAGGATTCCTTATCCTGATTTTCTGATTTATATTTATAACTCTATTTTCTGATGAGGATTCCTCATCCTCCTTTTTGTATCCTTTCAATTCCTTATCTAAAAAAAAAGAGTTATTGTCCAAAAATGACCTACCTTCGGGAAATCAATGAGAAGAAGGTATGCAGTCTTTGATTACCCTTGAGCATGAAGTGTTATTGTAATTAATGTTGCTTGTAATTTAAAAACTTGATTGTGGGTAGTCTTCAACTTAGGACATTTCAGTAACACTAAATAAATATTACCATTAGCTCATTATGTGCTAAGAAACTTTAAGGGTCAGCCATTTGAATGGAGGGACTAAATCTGAAGTCCCTTGACCTCAAAATCATGAGTTGTGAAACTCATTGTTCATAATAATTGATGCGTAAGTTTTTGGGATTTTCGGTTTTATGAACAAATTAATAAAAGATAAACAAGATCACTCTCTAAAGTCGCAACACCAAGAGAAATTAATCTTGGGCGTCTCTCCAACCTCGGAAGATTAAAGAAACAAAGAAAACTCGCAAGTTCCCTCAAAGAAGCTCACTTCTCAAATCTCTATTGATTAACTCAATGTCTCAATCTCACATAAACATAATCTACTGAAAATAGAAGACTTCAAGCCCTATTTATAGGGAAAACTAAACCTAACTTGCATAAAAAAAGCTAACTAGAACTAGGTAACTTTCCAAAGTCCTAACCTAATTATATTTGGGAAACTAAATTTAAATCTAACTAAAACTCCTAATTATCTATTATGAAAATTAAATTTTCTAAAAACAATAGAATTCTAATAGAATAGGAAACCGGATAATCAAGCGCCCTCATGCTCATGCATCAATAATGTTTCCCATACTTGGCCAGCTTGTAACTAGAGTGGCAAAGCTTGTACTTCCACCTATTTTACCGGGACTTGACACTTTGTGCCATCGTACCCGTGTCGACACTGGTTCTGGTACGAAATCCGCGCCTGACACGTATGTTTGGAGTGCGACACGAAGACACGACTGTTGCGGAGGAAAGAGGACAGAGAAGAGAGAGAAAGTTGACAAACAGGAGAGAGAAGATATGAGACACACTTGGATTCGACAGATGTAACCTCCTTCATCACCCATCCCCAATCACCCATCACCCATCACCATGCTTGTTCCACCCAACGTTGCTCTCTCTCTCTCTCTCTCTCTCTCTCTCTCTCTCTCTCTCTCTCTCTCTCTCTCTCTCTCTTTCTGGAGGCGGCGAATCTGAGTTATGATAGGAGTAGGGTTTGAGACTTGAGTTATCACGTTACCCTCACGTCGATGGAGACTAATCAGACTATACCTTATATAGACTTATCACGTGCTTGGTGGGTGCCTCATGGTTATACTCACTTGGGCCTTGCTCAAAGAAATAAATAAAATATCATTTGGGCCCAAACAATAGAAAGAATAATCACTCCAGCTCATTCTTATTCTTCTGGTACCATTTTTTTATTTGTTTCCCTTAAAAAATAGACTTATAATTTTTAATAAATAATATTTTAAACTTACTAATAAAAATCATTATTTTAAAAATATAGTTTTCAATATTAAAAAATAAAATATTTTTAAATTTCCGTACCCCCGAACCCTTGTCCAAATTTAGGAAAAGGTCCGCGTACACATGTCCCCAATTTTGGACAACGTCTCCCTTTCCTCAAATTTCGAACCATGATGTATCCGACACTTGGACTCGCACTCGACACCCGACCCGAGTCTTGGTAACATAGACTTCCATTGAACATTGTCAAAATATTGTTGGGTAGCCAAAGGCTTAAACTAGGGCGCCTTCTTGTATATTGTCAAGCCAACTTATTACACAAACCTTCTGCCTAATTTGATTTCTGGGTGGGCCAGCAGTCGTATCCATGTGATTTCAATTAAGAAATGTTCTTCCTGTAGATCTATGCTTTTACAACATCAAAGAATCCATTTGGGATGTAAGGAGCTTCTTTGACATCTCTTCATCTGAAATGAATTGAAAACACAGAGACGAAGGGCTGTATGCGTGTGTGAGTGTGCACACGTGTGTGTAGAAAGGTTGTTTCTTTTTTACCTTTGATCCAAGCACAATGACCATCAACAACTTGTTGAGCCATTTTGTTTTAGTTCATAATTTCCTTTCCTAAGTGTAGTGAATCTGTTGGCTCCATTGGAGATGGGAACATCATTTCAGAAGGTGTACTGTTAAGCACCATATAAGAAATCGAAGACAACTTACTGAGGTTTTGGGTCTATTATACATTGACATCAACACCTTTATCTCAATAGAAAAAAGGAAAATTTGGCTAAAACCCCTTTACTTTACCACTTTTTGTTCATAACCCCTTCTCTTCAACGTATCCGCTGGTTTATCAGCTATCCACCCTTCAAGGGGCACCTGTATCTACCTTCTATTCAAGCACCGATGGTTCCTGGGATCTACATATGCGCCATTCTCCGCATGATAGAGAGATGGAGGAACTTGTTTCTCTCCTGGGTGTCTTTCATTCTACTACTCTCGTCCATGCTGACGATTCCCAGATTTGGATTGGGGACCCTTCTGGGACCTTCTCTTGCAAGTCCTTCCTTCACCAGCTTAGCCTTCCTTCACAGTTCCCTCAATTCCCCTTAGCCATTTTTATTTGGAAGTCTAAGGTTCCGTTGAAGGTCCTAGCTTTGGTGTGGACTCTGGTGCTTGGTAGAGTGAATACCTATGATATAGTGCAACGCCGGAGGCTTAGATGGCACTTCTGCCAGGTTTTTTTTGTGTGATGTGCCGTCATGATGGGGAAGATAGTCTGCATTTGTTTGTTTTGTGTGACTTTGCGAGGTCTTTATGGAGTAGGCTGTTGGAGGGGGAGAGTTTTGTGTGTCCTGCCACGGTGGGTGATTTTTTACAGCTTCGTTTTGCAGCGATGAGGCGAGGGAGGGAGGGGAGATTGTTTTGGAGGTGTATTTGTATAGCCATCCTGTTGTGTATGTGGTTGGAGAGGAATGAGGGTCTTCTGTGACGTTGGGTAACTTATAGACCATATGTGGGACCATGTGGTCTATTTGGCCTCCCTTTGGGCTAAGGCGGCTGGTGATTTTAAGGGCGTTCCACTTACCTTTGATTTTAAGGGTGATTTTCGGCCTATTAGCCTAGTTACGAGTGTGTATAAGATCATTACTAAGGTTTTGTCTATTCGACTTGGGCTGTTCTGTATGGGACGATTTTGTTGGCTCAGAGCGCTTTTGTGGAGCCTCGATGCTGCTTTAGTGGCGAATGAGGTGGTGGATGATGCTCATCGTTCTGGTTCTCAGGGAGTTGTTTTCGAGTCAGCTGGGATTTTTTGGATCGGGTTATGGATAGGAAATGTTTCGGGCGTAGGTGGATTAGGGGTTGTCTGTCTAACGCTAGCTTCTTTGTTCTGGTTAACAGGGGCGGCTCGTGAGTGGTTTACGTCTTCGCGGGGCCTTAGGCAAGGAAACCCCTCGTCTCCTTTTCTCTTTCACTTTCGTTGTCGATATTCTTGGTCGTATGTTGGATACGGGTGTGGAGCGGGGGTTGGTTGAGGGTTTTAGAGTTGGGCGGGAAAGGGTGTCACTCTCCCACCTTCAGTTCGCCGATGACACAATTCTCTTCCTCTCGGTTAAGGTAGAGGGATTTAAGAGAGTGCTTACTTTGTTACAGGTGTTTGAGGTGGTGTTCGTGATGATGATTAATCTGTCTAAGTGTAGTTTGGCTGGTATCAATGTGGAAGACGGGGTTCTTGAGACTTTTGCTGGTCTCGTGGGTTGCCAGGTGCAGGCCGCCTTACCTATTTGGGGTTCCTTTAGGGGGTAACCCCCGTTTCATCGTCTTTTGGGAGCCAGTTATGTCTAGAGTGGCGAAGCGTTTAGATGATTGGAAGGGTGTTTATTTTTCGATCGGGGGGAGAATTACCCTTCTTCAGCTTAGCTAGTATCCCCATTTGTTATCTTTCCTTGTTCAGAATTCCGGTCAGCGTTGCCAATAGGATTGAGAGGATTATGAGAGATTCCCCCTGGTCGGGGGCTAGAGGGGAGAGGAGGGATCACCTGGTTAGTTGGGACCGTGTTTGCCGGCCGAAAACAGAGGGGGGATTGGGTCTTGGTAGATTGGTGTCCCGCTAGTGGGTACGTGGTTGTGGCGGTTCCCTCTCGAGTCTGATTCCCTCTGGCACCTAGTAATCAGGCTCAAGTACGGTCTTATCTGCGACGGGTGGGACGCTCATGCTGGCTCCAACGTTTCTCATGCATGCCCTTGGAAGTTCATTTCTCAGGTATCGTCTATTTTCTTTCCACTGGTCAGGTACAGTGTGGGTAATGGATTACGGGTTCGGTTCTGGAGGATGTGTGGAAGGGTGATCTTCCTTTTTCTTCCATATATCCTCGGGTTTATCGGCTGTCCACCTTACATGGGGCACATGGGGCCCTGTGGCTTGGTTTTTTTCTCAGTCGCAGGTGGTTCTTGGGACTTACATTTACGCCGACCACCGCATGATAGAGAGATGGAGGAGCTTGTTTTGCTCCTTAGTGTTCTTAGCTCTACTCTACTCGTCCCTAGGGATGATTCTAGGACTTGGACGGGGATCCTTCTAGGGTCTTCTTTTGTAAGTCCTTCCTCTACCATATTAGCCTTCCCTCTCAGTTTCCCCACTTTCCCTTATCTACTTTTATTTGGAAGTCTAAGGTTCCATTGAAGTTGCGCGCTTTTGTGTGGACTTTGGTGTTAGGTAGGGTGAACACTTATGATTTGTTGTAGCGTAGGAGATCTAGCTGGACCCTTTTACCGAGGTTTTGTGTGATGTGTCGGCAACTCGGCATAGTGGGGAGGATTGTTTGCATTTGTTTGTGCAATGCGACTTTGTGCGAAGTTTATGGGATAGATTGATGTGTGGGGAGAGCTTTGTGAGTCTAGCCACGGTGGGCGAATTCTTACAGATGCGATTTGTGCCGATGAGGAGTAAGGAGGGGAGGTTGTTGTGACGTTGTGCTTGAATGGTTATTCTTTGGTGTACTTGGTTGGAGAGACATTCCAGGATTTTTTCGCGGATTGAGAAGACTATTGATTATGTTTGGATCACGTAGTCTACTTGGCTTCTCTTTGGGCTAAGGCGGCGGGGGCCTTTAAGGGTGTTCCGTTGACAGTAGTTTAACGCCATTGGCTTGATGTGTAGATAGATTACTCTTATACTGAGGATACCTTATCCTCCACATTTTTGTCTAAAAAAAAACACGAAAGGAAAGGTCAAAGTGTACTAGTCTAAATTCTGAACATTCCCGAAACTTTGGTTTGTGGTGTACTGTACCACAACCCAATATCTTTAGAGACGCTCCAATCTGGTAGTGTAAGAATAGGGGGATAAGGGGGGGTCAAAAGTTGATGTTTGACCAGTCCACCATCCAATATTTGCGGGGTTGGATGTTAGCTTGTGGGATTGGCTTTTGGAGTTTTGGGCATCCACCAGCCAACTTTTGAAAAGCCAAGGAGGTTGGCTTTTGGCATTGGTTGGTGGTATTAAAAGTAGTTGAATGACAAGATTGCCCAATATTTGCAACTATGTTACTTATATGCCATCAAATTGTTGCAAACTACTACATATAGAAAATGGCCTTCGTAATTAATTCTACGAGCAGTTGACTATTTAGCCTCCCATATCTTACCAATACCATCCTTTCCGTTTTCCCTCTTTCTTCTTTGATTCCTAAGTGGTAATATGTTGGATCTAATACTAGTACTAGCTAGATATTGGGATTATGATTCTAGTTGACGTAATCTGAATAAGAGTTCCAAGTGACATGGGAGATAGATTTCCAACTAGAATGCAAAAATAAAGAAAAGGAAGTGTGTAATAGTAAATATATATATAAAAAAACCATATTATATTTTTTTAGATAAGAAATTTTTTTATTGATCAAATCAGTAAAGAATACAAAAAAGAGGATAAGGTATCCTCATAATGGGTCAAAAAGAAACCTACAAATCTCACCAATGGCGCTGTACAAGGGTAAGTGGAACACCCCTAAAGACCCCTGCCGTCTTAGCCCAAAGGGAGGCTAAGTAGACCACGTGATCCCAAACATTACCTACAGTCCTCCCAACATCGCGGAACACCCTGAAATTCCTTTCCAACCAAATACACGACAAGATGGCCATACACATACATCTCCAAATCAACCGCCCCTCCTTGCCTCGCCTCATTGCTACGAAACGAAGCTGGAGGAAATTGCCCACCGTGGCAGGGCACGCAAAACTCTCCCCCTCCAACAATCTACTCCATAGTGCCCTAGCAAAGTCACACATAATAAACAAGTGCAAACAATTTTCCCCATCATGATGGCACATAACACAGAACCCAGGCAGGCCTTCACCGCTGCACCATATCATACGTGTTCACCCTACCAAGCACCAAAGTCGACACAAAAGCACAGACCTTCAACGGAACCTTAGATTTCCAAATAAATGTAGCTAATGGGAATTGTGGAAATTGTGAGGGGAGGCCAAGATGGTGACGAAAGGACTTGCAAGAGAAAACCCCAGAAGGGTCTCCAATCCAAGTCCTAGAGTCGTCCGTGGGGACGAGCGTGGTCGAGTGGAGGGCATTCAAAAGAGAGGCAAGCTCCTCCATCTCTCTATCATGTGGGGGACGCCTCAAGTGTAAATCCTAGGACCCACCCGTGCCCGAATAGAAAGCAGACACGGGTGCCCTGTGGAGAGTGGACAATCATACAGATAATAAATTATATGGATACCCTTATAGGTAGTTTCACATGTTACCTCCTAATGTTACTAGCCAGTGTTACCAAACATCCTTTTCCAAACATCAAATGCTACCAGACGGTCGAATCAGCTAACAACACGAGTTATCAGCCTATCAACTACCAGCCATCCGGCAACAGCTAACACCACCATCCATTTGCCATACATGGCCCTAATATAGGCCCTCAATTGCACATACATGAATTACCTACCACTTTGCAAAAGTATTTATATTCCTCCCCCCTCCCCTTTAGAAAATATCGTCTGATGTTTGCGGATTGTTGTCTCTAACCTGTTCGAATGTTGCTTTTTTAGCCACCACCTGCTCCGAAGATGAGAAGCAAGTTGGATTCTCTCATTTTCACACCATATCCAGCAACAATGATAAAAATAGAAGACAGTGATCACTTACCTGTTCCTTTAAAAACTAATGAACACATAACTGTGGAAATTAGCACTAGGGAACCTGAAGTTGCTGTGGAAGTCGAAAATGTTGAGCGACCCGTGGATCTTTACAAGGTATTTGTATTTTCTTCTCGCGATCATTTTGTTAACGCCTGAGTCTTAGGACTTTTCAACAGCTCAATGTTCTTGGTATATCTACCAAATTCTTTTATAGAGTGTGGATCATTCTTTCAGCGAAAGGTGAAGGGTAAGGTGAAGGGTAAGGCTGGGTGCATCTTGAGTTCCCTAGAGACGAACCTAGGCAGGATCTACTGGATGTTTATCTGCTGAAGCAGTGTCTTTTACTAGTTATTCTATCACTTTGTTTGTTAAGGCTTTGAAGATTTTTGTTTTACAGTGCGTGAAGGAGTGGATTAGAGGTTGCTTATCTAATGCGAGCTTTTCAGTGCTCGTTAATGATGCAGCTCGTGAGTGGTTTACCTCTTCGCGTGGTCTCCGGCAGGGGGGCTCCTTGCCTCCCTTCCTATTTACTTTGGTAGTTGACGTCCTTGGTAGTATGCTGATGTCATTTTCCTTTCAGCCGACGTTGACGGTTTTAAGAGGGTCCTCACGCTGTTGCAGGTGTTTGAGGTAGTGTCGGGGGTGAGGATTAGTTACAGTCTTGGGCTGCATTAGTTGGCTGCCAGGTGCAGCAGTGGCCACTTACCCATTTGGGGGTGCCCCTTGGAGGTAATCCTCGGACCGTGTCCTTTTGAGATCCGGTGGTGTCTAGAGTGGCTAAGCGCTTAGATGGTTGGAAGGGGGTTTATTACTCTTTGGGGGGAAGGATCACTATCCTGCAGTCTTGTCTAGCGAGCATCCCTCTTTACTACCTGTCCTCTTTCGGATTCCAGTTAGCGTGGCTAATCGGATCGAGAGGATGATGAGGGACTTTCTTTGGTCCGGAGCGGGAGAGGGTAGACGAGAGCACTTAGACAATTGGGAGCATGTTTGCAGGCCCAAGTCGGACCCCGTCTGGGTTGGGTTTCGTTAGATTGTTGTCCAAGAACATCTCGTTAGTGGGTAAGTGGTTATGGCGGTTTCTCCTGGAGTCGGACTCCCTATGGCACCGAGTTATCAGGAGCAAGTACGGTCTTCAGCATAATGGGTGGGATGCCCATGCCGGCTCCTCTATCTCTCACGCTTGCCCTTGGAGGTTCATTTCTCAGGTATCACTTTTCTTCTTTCCACTGGTCAGGTACAATGTGGGCAATAGTAATCGGGTTCATTTCTGGGAGGATGCGTGGAAAGGTAACCCCTTCTCTTCCATGTACCCGCGGGTTTATCGGCTATCCACCCTTCACGGGGCCCCTTTGTCTGCCTTCTATTGGGGCACAGATGGTTCATGGGATCTACATTTACGCTGTTCCTTGCATGATAAGGAGATGGAGGAAATTGTTTCTCCCTTGGGTGTCCTTCACTCTACTTCTCTTGTCCCTACGGACGACTTCTGGACTTGGATTGGGACCTTTCTTGGGTCTTCTCTTGCAAATCCTTCCTTCACCAGCTTAACATTCCCTCACAGTTTCCTCAATTCCCTTTAGCCACATTTATTTGGGAAGTCTAAGGTTTCATTGAAGATCCGAGCTTTTGTATGGACTCTAGTGCTTGGTAGGGTGAATACTTATGATATGGTGCAACGCCGGAGGCCTTGATAGTCACTTCTTCCGGGTTTCTGTGTCATGTGTCGTCATGGTGTGAAAAGTAGTGTGCATTTGTTTGTTATTTATTTATTTTGCTAGGTCTTTATGGAGTAGGTTATTGGAGGCGGAGAGCTTTGCATGTCCTGCTACAGTGGGAGATTTTTTACAGCTTCGTTTCGTTGTGATGAAGCGTGGGAGGGATGGGAGATTGTTCTGGAGGTGTATATGTATGGCCATCCTATGGGGCATTTGGTTGGAGAGGAACTCTAGGGTGTTTCGTGATGTCGGGAAGCCTATAGACTACGCCTAGGACCATGTGGTTTATTTGGCCTCACTTTGGCTAAGGCGGCGGGTGCTTTTAAGGGCCGCTTACTTTTGTACAGCGCCATTGGCGAGATTTGTAGTTTCTTTTGATGGCTTATGAGGATGCCTTATCCTCTTTTTTGTATTCTTTTCTGAATTGATTAATAAAAAATTTCTTATCTAAAAAACAAAAAACATAAGAAAATAACCTTTCCCCTAACTGACATTCCCTCTCCAACTCCTCCTCCCCCCCCCCCCTACCCCACACCAAAAAAAAGGTCTGTCCTATAAATCAAAAAATGAGGTTCTGGAATATCAGTACCCAGAAGATTCATCCACCTTCTATCTCCCCAAGTTATAGGAGAACTTTATTTGTAAGATACTTTATCCTCTTCTGAAAGCATATATGAGTCGTATACAAACTAATGGTAGGTTCATCCATTGAATATTGGCTGATCTGATAAGAGCCATGTGTATCATTTTTGTGTCTGTTCATGTCATCTGTCTCTCCCTCCCTGCTTCTATCTACCTATCTATACATACACTGAAGTCTGTTTCTGATTGGTATTATGTACAGGCCATCTTCTCTGATGATTTAGATGATGAAGGGGGGATCTGGAATAAGTCAAATGGAAGATTCCCAAAAGAAAACTGAAGCTGCTAGTGCAGTTTTAAGCCGCATTGTAGCTGGTGACTCTTTGGAGTCTTTGGGTAAAGAACTTGGCCTAGAAGTTCCTCCTGATTTGCCTCCGCCAACTAATGATGTCAGGACCTTTGCTTCTGATAAAGGTGTTATTGTTACTGAAGACACTGAGAATGGCGACAGAATAGCTTTTAGACAGGGAATTGCTGATGAGGTTGGAGCACAAGAGAAGTTACCTACGAGTGAAAAGACCTCTGTGACTCTTAGCTTGCAGAAAATCAACACTAATGCTAATCGAAACAAGGAAGATTAGGAAGAAGGACAAATGTGACAGAAGCAGTTCAATGTCAGAAGATGAAAGAAACAGGAAACATCATAGGAGACACCATCATAGGCATAGTTCAGATGACGATTTTTCTGATGACGATTCTGGAGATCGTTATCGTTCCAGGTCGAGAAACGATAAGAGGTCTTCACAGAAGAATCACTGCAGGAGAAAGCACTCGAAGCGTAAGTGAGTGTGAGGAACCTTCAACCTAAGTAAAGAGATGAAATTTATGGGAGCTGTTCATCGGGATGTGCATCATTGGGGCCTATTAGTGGTTTCAATTGAAAGAATATGCTATTCTAACTTTCGCTGCTACTATTGTGCTTCATGTAACATAGCGATTTATATGTTGTACACTTCTCTTAGTGCTAGCATATTTGTTTCCATTGTGAATGCCAGAAAAGAACCCCCCAAACAAAAAAGTTGGAAAGGGGAAAAAGAAGAAAAAACAACTGAAATGTTGGAAATAGCATAAATTATGCCCAAGTGTGTTACCGCTTCAAAGAGTTTTCGCGGTAAGGTTGAATGTTCATGTTTCCCGGAATATTGATATATGAAGCAAATACTCGTTCTTTTGGGATGTTGGCTTGCATCTCACAAGTTTCGGGTTTGTGTTGGGTAATTCAGTTTCAGGTTAAAAAGAGTCGGTCATTTCGATTTCGAGCCTTTTCGAATTGGACCAGTTTTTGCAGCCCTTCATGCACCCCTAGGTTTATTAAGCCTCTCGTAATTTTTTATATTACGGTTTATTTTAATGTTGGTCTACTAATTACGTATGTGGTGAAGTTTTGAAGGATGTACTCAAAAACGACTTGTAAAAAATTGACTCGACCCGACCCGATTTTTAGGGTTCTACCAAAGTTTTTTCGACCTGAAACCAGTATTGACCTAACCCGTTAAGCCCGACAATTCTTAGGTCAAACCTGATCCGTTCATGAGTCAATCTATTTGACCCGGAAATTTGAATTTAATATATATATATATATATATATATATATATATATATATATATATATATATATATATATATATATATATATATATATATATATATATATATATATAATGGATGCATTATTCAGGAGCTATGAGGCACGACATGTAAGCGATAATTTTAAGAGCGTGTCACCTAAGCGAAAATAATGACAAAAAAGTAAAGTTTAATTTAAGAAGAAATACTAGGACTAAATCTATATGTTCTTTTTAAATACTGAATCAAATATAACTTTGCTTTTATAATTTAAAAATCTTAAATTTTATATCATAAGCTCGAAAAGTACTTTAAAATGATATGCATATATAATATGATTTTGGGAACATTGAAACGTGTCACCTAAACAAAAATAAATAAATTAAAGAAGATAAACAAATTAATCAATTAAGAATAAATAAACTCAATAAATTAAAGAAGATAATATTTGGTAGAGTTAGAATGATTATAAAAGGCCAAATAAAATTGCTAGGTAAGCAAACTCTTAGGAGCCTTAGCATACGTGTAATCGTGCAAACCTATTCTCGAATCCAAAAAAGGAGTGTCACTTTATATTACTGGGATCATTAAGTGGGTATGTATAAATCTCAAAACCTGTAACTTACAACTCGCTCTATACTCCCGTAAAATGTCTGTTGCATAATGATTTAATACTAAGACGGATATCATTTTAAAGTACACTTCATGCTCTTTCTATTGGCATAAGAAGTTTGAATTTTTGAAGGGTCGAGTAAAAGTTATCCATCGCTTATTATTTCATTATCTCCAATGATTTACTTCTATAACTTTAATATTCTCTCTTTCCTTACTTCTATTTATGATTTATTATTGTTACCAAAGTCTATTTTTAATTTTAAAAGGCTTGCTTAGGTGGAAAAAGACTCGTTTTAGGTGGACGTCTCTAATATTGTCAGACAATGCCTCTAATATATAGATATACTAGTGTTTTGACCCATGTGGTGCACGACTTTAACTAAAGAAATTGAGCAAATCAATATTCATATTATACATTTGATTGAGATATGTGATGCATGATTTCAACTAAAACAAAAACAGTACTCCGCTTGTCGTTAAAAATAGTCTCTTTTATTGTAAGATGTTCAAAAAAAACAACCACTTCCAAATATTGTTCCAATAAAACTCACTGTCAAATATTGTTGGTCAATAAATTAACACCAACTTCTGGATCCTAATATCAGTTATATGAATGTACAATTTTTTTTTTCAAATTTTTAATTCATAAAGGTTTTATTAAAACCAAAGCATATGCATTTTTACATCAGCAAGCCAACTGTTATTAAACTCACCCGTCGCCAAAGAATAAGTTACAATATATACAACCTCAAGATGGGAATCAAAGACCTTGGTAACACAACCATATCAGCAACAGAATAAAATAAAAACAACAGACTACATTCTACATCACTATCACCAACATTAGCAACAACATTGCTAAAACAGCAGCAGCAGCGGACACCTCTAGCAGAGCAGGCAAGATACCAGCAGTACACAGCAACAAACAACAGAAATCGATGCTTGAAAACAACATTGGAAACAACAGACAACAACATCAATAATAAAACGGAAAGAAAACACAATAAGAAACCATTTATTAACTTTTTCAGAAAATTATATCTTATTAGTCTAAGGATTAGATAAACATTTAAAACCTTTAGATCAATAAAAGGAAAATAAAACTAAAAAGAACTGTAGAAACAAATGACAATATATGTGACAATGCTACCTTCTTTTGCCTATATTCCTCCCGGTCTTTTCTTTATAGGTCTTCTTCCATTTATTCTTATGTTAGCTTCCGCTCTAGTGTTGGCCTCAAGAAATTTATACAAAATAAATTAAGGTAATCAAATAGTATCAATAATTTAGACCGTGTTAAAGAACCCACAGTTCATCTTCCCTTCCAGCTCAATTCGGAGGAGATGTTCATTGCTCTCACAATTATCCAGCCACCATCCCGGTGATACCAACATACCACTACCACCATTCGGGAACACCTCGGTCAACTCATCAGCACAGTTACCATCCGTGCAACTCTGCACTACTTGGAGACTCCTCTAGCTTCCCCGTGTTAGCAACACACTTGACCTCACCACTCACTGAAGCTCTACTCTCTCTATATACCTCGGGAAGAATGGACCGCTCCAGTGTTACCCAAATGAGATTAGTCAAACCACATATAACTTAAAAATAAATATTCCAAACCTCAGAGCACTAATTGAAAAAAAAAATAATTCGGGTTTTACCCATTGGGTTTGATCAATGTTGTCTCACAATTTTCGGGTTAGTGACGGGTTTGGATCCGGTCTTTTCGTCATTTCGGATTTAAACCTTTTCGAATAAGGTTTCGGTCAAGTCTGTAGCAGGTCGAATCGGTAATCGGGTCGGATCAGTTTTTGCACGCTATATGAGAAAGGCTTAGAATCTCCCAGGGAAAGAGTGACAGACCACAGACACAGAGGGGAGAGAGAAAGAGATATGACCATTTCCTTTCAAAATAGAGTGAAAAGATCCATTTTCATGTAAGTCTTGGTCAGTAATACAGATATGTTCATTCAATGGACAAAATTTATCAAGTCTCTTGTATAAGTCTTGGTCAGTAATACAGAACTGTGGGAAGGACAAAATTATGATGGCCACATATAATACATATCTCTCATGAGTTTGAAATCATTGTACTGTTTCTTCTTGATGAATGAATGCTTTCTTACGGTACTCGTGCATGGAAACAACAGACAACAACATCAATAATAAAACGGAAAGAAAACACAATAAGAAACCATTTATTAACTTTTTCAGAAAATTATATCTTATTAGTCTAAGGATTAGATAAACATTTAAAACCTTTAGACCAATAAAAGGAAAATAAAACTAAAAAGAACTGTAGAAACAAATGACAATATATGTGACAATGCTACCTTCTTTTGCCTATATTCCTCCCGGTCTTTTCTTTATAGGTCTTCTTCCATTTATTCTTATGTTAGCTTCCGCTCTAGTGTTGGCCTCAAGAAATTTATACAAAATAAATTAAGGTAATCAAATAGTATCAATAATTTAGACCGTGTTAAAGAACCCACAGTTCATCTTCCCTTCCAGCTCAATTCGGAGGAGATGTTCATTGCTCTCACAATTATCCAGCCACCATCCCGGTGATACCAACATACCACTACCACCATTCGGGAACACCTCGGTCAACTCATCAGCACAGTTACCATCCGTGCAACTCTGCACTCATTGGAGACTCCTCTAGCTTCCCCGTGTTAGCAACACACTTGACCTCACCACTCACTGAAGCTCTACTCTCTCTATATACCACGGGAAGAATGGACCGCTCCAGTGTTACCCAAATGAGATTAGTCAAACCACATATAACTTAAAAATAAATATTCCAAACCTCAGAGCACTAATTGAAAAAAAAAATAATTCGGGTTTTACCCATTGGGTTTGATCAATGTTGTCTCACAATTTTCTGGTTAGTGACGGGTTTGGATCCGGTCTTTTCGTCATTTCGGATTTAAACCTTTTCGAATAAGGTTTCGGTCAAGTCTGTAGCAGGTCGGATCGGTAATCGGGTCGGATCAGTTTTTGCACGCTATATGAGAAAGGCTTAGAATCGCCCAGGGAAAGAGTGACAGACCACAGACACAGAGGGGAGAGAGAAAGAGATATGACCATTTCCTTTCAAAATAGAGTGAAAAGATCCATTTTCATGTAAGTCTTGGTCAGTAATACAGATATGTTCATTCAATGGACAAAATTTATCAAGTCTCTTGTATAAGTCTTGGTCAGTAATACAGAACTGTGGGAAGAACAAAATTACGATGGCCACATACAATACATATCTCTCATGAGTTTGAAATCATTGTACTCTTTCTTCTTGATGAATGAATGCTTTCTTACGGTACTCGTGCATGCATGTATGTTTAGTTCTGCTACAGAGTACGGTCAACCAAATTCTTTTCAATTTTGCTTTTAGCCTTTGGGAACTAAAAAAAACATAATAAATAAATTACGCACCAGTCACCGTTGTAGTATAATCCTTTAAGCTTACATTAATTATGTCAGTTCTCATTATTTTGGGAACTAGAGGATCACCATACGAAACCTCCCTCTCCTCCTTATAAGTTGTAACTTGTAATTCTGCCCAATCAATAAATTTGTTTGTCCTCATCTGTATGTCCACATCGATATTTATTATTCATAAATTCCAATTAATTATTATTTTTTTTATCGAAAATATTAGTATAGCTCCTTGACCCTGAAAATGACCTCCCTCATCTGCCTACTTTCTAAACTGGAAAAGCTTACATGTACTCTAACTCAGCAGTGGCGGATCAAGGAAAAAAATGTCATCGGAGCACCATATAAAAAATAATTTAAATTTAATTTTTTATAAAAAAATTAAAATAAAATTTAAAATGTAAAATGTTTTTAAACATTCCACCTGCAATTACAAATCTAACTTAACAATTTGAACAATTCAAGTTTTAAACCAAATTACCAAAGTTTATATGAACCCTCTAATCTAACCAAATAAAAAAGGGAGCAAATAAATTCCATACTGGAGCTATGTCAACATCCAAGGTGGGTGAGTTAACAAAGACAACAATGGTCTGGGTTCTGCTGCCATGTTGATTAATCAAACACTAGCAAGCAAAGGTGACAATGCAGCTGGTAGTGTATTCTTACAATCTTTTATTTATTTATTTATTTTGGTAGAAATTGTACATAAAATTAGATTATTAAAGCAAGTTAGAAGAGTTATTAAATCCCAAGAAGTTATTACAAAACACGGTATCTAAGTTTAAAGACTCTAATAATACGTACACCAATAAGTATTATTGAGGATCCTTGGATTCCTCGTCCACTTTTGTCTTCGAGTGCTAGTACTCTTGTGCTGATTAGTGGTTCACCAAGGTTCTTAACTGAAATGATCAATACTCCTGAATAAATCAAATAAAGAACACGAATAACTAAAGTATAGCTAATTGTCGTTGTTCAGAACATACATGGCTTAATTAATTACGTGAAATAATAAAGACTCCAAATATTTCGAATTCTAAGACCGGCCAAACATTATTCTAAACATTTATTTTCAAGGGGACTTATATATATATATATACATATATATA
This sequence comes from Tetragonia tetragonoides, assembly GCA_038025085.1. NCBI lineage: Eukaryota > Viridiplantae > Streptophyta > Magnoliopsida > Caryophyllales > Aizoaceae > Tetragonia > Tetragonia tetragonoides. The sequence continues at coordinate 38,325,976 of CM076148.1, forward strand.
TATATATATATTATATATACTCGCGTGCAACTACGTACTATTTATTGGAGGTGGGTGGGTCTGGTCGTGGGGCGGGTGCAAATTAAAGGTGAATTGAAATTTGAAGCGTGATCGATGTGATGGGTCGCTAGTTTCTACGTACACCTTGTCATAGAGCTGTACAGCTACATAGGGTGCATGCTATTACGTACGTACGCTGCTGTACTCCTACATACCTGCTATTTTCATTTGATCAACGCACGTTTTATTTTTTTCTAAACATGATGATAATTAATGGGAGTTAGCTAGGTGAATTAAACAGCATTGGCTATTTGATCAACACACGTTTTATTTTTTATTTGGGTGCTTTGAGGTTTTAGGTATTATTTTTGAGGTTATATGTGGTTTGACTAATCTCACTTAGATGATACAAAGTTTTCAACTTAATTTTACTTGGGCAATACTGAATGACGAAAGTTAATTATTGTCTTTCCATGATGGGAGGATTTCTTCAAGCTTTTTCCATGACATGTGGCTCGTGCTCGTTTGTATGTGCAGAGCTTCTTGCAGCGCTAAAGGTTTTGGTTATGGCCAAGGATAAAGGTATTATGCACCTGTGTTTGGAAGTTGATTTAGAAATTGTTCTCCTTGCGTTAAGGGGTGACCCTAAGCCATGGAACCCCAATTACTTCATCATTCTTCAATGCTGAGCAATGCTTACGGATCCACATTGGGAAGTACGAGTCTGACATGTCTATCGAGAAGCTAATGGTGCTGCTGATTGGTTAGCAAATTATAGTTTTAATCTAGATACTGATGTTTCCTTTTTTAGTTCCCCTCCTCGAGGGCTCAGTTGTATCCTCTTTGAGGACCTTGTAGGCTTCCCTAAGCCATGCTTTTATTGTTTTGAATGAATAAATTTAGGGCATTGCCCACTTTCTCACAAAAAAAAAAAAGAGTTAATTATTGTCTGTTGTTTTGTGGAGGAAGAATGACACCGTTTATGAGTAAATGTTTCTAACCAACCTATATTAACTCATATGCACAAATTAATTATTTGACCCCTCTAGAACAATTGACACGTCTATTTTTGCTTTGTAAATTTATTTCCCCGTTTCACTTCATTTAAACACGCCACACTGAAACGTGGGTGTTTAAGTAGGGGGTATTATTGTCATACGCTCCATTTGGTCATTGCAGGTCAATTTCATGTTAACTTTTGTCATCCAGTGTTACGCAAATGAGATTAGTCAAACCACATATAACTTAAAAATAAATATTCCAAACCTCAGAGCACTAATTGAAAAAAATAATTCGGGTTTTACCCATTGGGTTTGATCAATGTTGTCTCACAACTTTCAGGTTCATGACGGGTTTGGATCCGGTCTTTTCGTCATTTCGGATTTAAACCTTTTCGAATAAGGTTTCGGTCGAGTCTGTAGCAGGTCGGATCGGTAATCAGGTCGGGTCAGTTTTTGCAGGCTATATGAGAAAGGCTTAGAATCGCCCAGGAAAAGAGTGACAGACCATAGACACAGAGGGGAGAGAGAAAGAGATATGACCATTTCCTTTCAAAATAAAGTGAAAAGATCCATTTTCATATAAGTCTTGGTCAGTAATACAGATATGTTCATTCAATGGACAAAATTTATCAAGTCTCTTGTATAAGTCTTGGTCAGTAATACAGAACTGTGGGAAGGACAAAATTATGATGGCCACATATAATACATATCTCTCATGAGTTTGAAATCATTGTACTCTTTCTTCTTGAATGAATGAATGCTTTTTTACGGTACTCGTACATGCATGTATGTTTAGTTCTGCTACAGAGTACGGTCAACCAAATTCTTTTCAATTTTGCTTTTAGCCTTTGGGAACCAACAAAAACATAATAAATAAAGTGAATTGCTAAATACCGCCCCTTTTAACTAGCTACCGCCCCCCTAATTTCCAATTTTACCCTCCCCCTTTTCCTCACTCACTCTCACTCACTCTCACTCATCCTCTCTTCCTCACTCACTCTCACTCATCCTCTCTTCCTCACTCACTCTCACTCATCCTCACCACCACACCATCACACCGGCAACCACCACCACTCACGGCACAACCACCACCGGTAAATTTTTTTTTGCGCATTTTTTTTGCACAGTCGTCTGAAATTTTCGACTCACCCTTGGGTGAGTCGGAAATTTCAGACGACTCACCCTTGGGTGAGTCGTCTGCTACAGACGACTCACCCAAGGTTGAGTCGTCTGAAATTTCCGACTCACCCAAGGGTGAGTCGCCTCTAGCAGACGACTCACCCAAGGGTGAGTCGAAAATTTCAGACGACTGTGCAAAAAAAAAATTATTATTATTATTTATTATTATTTATTGTTATTATTATTAATATTATTATTATTATTATTACTGATTATTGTTTAATTAATTAAAAATGTGAACTAGCTCGGCACCGATTTACCGGCTCCTCCCCTCTACCATTTCACATTTTTAATTAATTAAACAATAATCAATAATAATAATAATAATAATAATATTAATAATAATAACAATAAATAATAATAATAATAATAACAATAAATAATAATAAATAATAATAATAATAATTTTTTTTTGCACAGTCGTCTGAAATTTTCGACTCACCCTTGGGTGAGTCGTCTGCTAGAGGCGACTCACCCTTGGGTGAGTCGGAAATTTCAGACGACTCACCCTTGGATGAGTCGTCTGCTACAGAGTACGGTCAACCAAATTCTTTTCAATTTTGCTTTTACGCACCAGTCACCGTTGTAGTATAATCCTTTAAGCTTTCATTAATTTTGTCAGTTCTCATTATTTTGGGAACTAGAGGATCACCATAAGAAACCTCCCTCTCCTCCTTATAAGTTGTAACTTGTAATTCTGCCCAATCAATAAATTTGTTTGTCCTCATCTGTATGTCCACATCGATATTTATTATTCATAAATTCCAATTAATTATTATTTTTTTTTATCGAAAATATTAGTATAGATCATTGACCCTGAAAATAACCTCCCTCATCTGCCTACTTTCTAAACTGGAAAAGCTTACATGTACTCTAACTCAGCAGTGGCGGATCAAGGAAAAAAATGTCATCGGAGCACCATATAAATAATAATTTAATTTTAATTTTTTATAAAAAAATTAAAATAAAATTTAAAATGTAAAATGTTTTTAAACATTCCACCTGCAATAACAAATCTAACTTAACAATTTGAACAATTCAAGTTTTAAACCAAATTACCAAAGTTTATATGAACCCTCTAATCTAACCAAATAAAAAAGGGAGCAAATAAATTCCATACTGGAGCTATGTCAACATCCAAGGTGGGTGAGTTAACAAAGACAACAATGGTCTGGGTTCTGCTGCCATGTTGATTAATCAAACATTAGCAAGCAAAGGTGACAATGCAGCTGGTAGTGTATTCTTACAACCTTTTATTTATTTATTTATTTTGGTAGAAATTGTACATAAAATTAGATTATTAAAGCAAGTTAGAAGAGTTATTAAATCCCAAAAAGTTATTACAAAACACGGTATCTAAATTTAAAGACTCTAATAATACGTACACCAATAAGTATTATTGAGGATCCTTGGATTCCTCGTCCACTTTTGTCTTCGAGTGCTAGTACTCTTGTGTTGATTAGTGGTTCACCAAGGTTCACAAAGTTCTTAACTGAAATGATCAATACTCCTGAATAAATCAAATAAAGAACACGAATAACTAAACTATTGCTGATTGTCGTTATTCAGAACATGCATGGCTTAATTAATTACGTGAAATAATAAAGACTCCAAATATTTCGAATTCTAAGACCGGCCAAACATTATTCTAAACATTTATTTTCAAGATATATATATATATATATATATATATATATATATATATATATATATATATATATATATATATATATATATATATATATATATATATATATATATATATATATATATATATATATATATATATATATATATATAAGTCCTACGCACGTACAGCTCGCTATAATAACATGCAGGACGGAGTTTCAGCTACAACTCGCGTGCAACTACGTACCTATTTATTGGAGGTGGGTGGGTCTGGTCGTGGGGCGGGTGCAAATTAAAGGTGAATTGAAATTTGAAGCGTGATCGATGTGATGGGTCGCTAGTTTCTACGTACACCTTGATCAATAATATTAGTGATGCTTGAAAGGCCTTGTCATAGAGCTGTACAGCTACATAGGGTGCATGCTATTACGTACGTACGCTGCTGTACTCCTACATACCTGCTATTTTCATTTGATCAACGCACGTTTTATTTTTTTCTAAACATGATGATAATTAATGGGAGTTAGCTAGGTGAATTAAACAGCATTGGCCATCTATCTATATATATCTATATATATATATATACTCACTCCTGATAAAAGCCAAAGCATCACTCTCCAAAACTAGCCTTTGATCACATACATCCCATGCTATGCATTGAGCTAATTGAACTCCAATAAGTCTCCCTCTTTCCATTTCTGCCATATTGATCGGTCATCGAGCTCTGATTTTTTTTTGAAAGTTCAAAATGTGGAACAAAGATAGATTTGGTTTTAACGTCCCTGAACAACCAATCATAAATCTTCAAGACCACGAGGTTAGTTTAGTACTAATCCCAGGCCACCGCAACAATTTTATGTTTATTCTCGCTCGTTAATTTTTGCATTTTTGTTGTCTACGTACATGCAGGAAGATATAGCTAGTCATAGTTATGGAGGCATTTTTCAAGTACGACGTATCAAGAGCATCACAGGAGGAGGTTCCGCCTATCTTCAACGTTGGAGATAACTTAGGCGCAGTTGGATGCAGCAACACCAATGAAGCACTCCAGTACTATAATAACCAAAATCAAGACGACAGTGTCTATATGTTCAACCCACTAGTAGGATATCCACATGAAGAAGGGGTATTCCTAGTGGGGGACAAATTAGGCGTCTCATTACGCGTCTGGTGTGAACAGAAAGTTGAACAGTGTTGGGATTGGAATCCCATCACCAATACATATAAGGCAAGCGAAACACTAATAATGGTGGGAATGCCCATTGCAGCAAAGCTAGCCGCTTTACATAGAGAAAATGTGTCCATGGGCAACCTCTTAGAAAGTGTTAAAGTTGACCCCCAAACAAATTGTGTCACATTTTCCAAGCCATCCGAGAATAGTAAGTAAAATAATTACAAAATAATAAATCCAATATGTATACTGTAACTAAGTGTATTTTCTTATATGCAGGCTGCATTGAATCAGATCTTCAGGATTTTCTATCATTTATTAAGTTGACAGTTTCAACACTTAACCAACAGCCGCGTGATTTCATATGTTTTGCAAAGTTGTTTCCCAAACATTTTCCAGATGATAGTTTTAACCTGAAGTAAGTTAAAATTTATATAATTATAATCTATATATAATTAGTTTTGAATTTTGATGTAACTTAAAATAAATTTATTCTACTATAGTGCTCCTAGCTAATTCTTTTCGTTGTGTCTTGCTTTTTCTTCTTCTTTTTTGGCAGACTTCTATCTTATGTGATTTGTAACACTCCAATATTTTGGGGATTCAATGAGAGATACAGCTTTGTAAAGAGCTGTTACAACTTGAGAAGTAAGTATCCTACTTTTGCAAGCAAATTTAACAACCGTGTGACGCTTAAAGGTCATGATACAGATGTGACGGATTGGGCGCAAATGTTGCCTCTCAACCAAGGGAACCATCCACTAGTGGAAGTTTTCAAGCACAAGGGCAATGATATTAACCTTTATAATAAGGCTAATAATGCTGTTGTGTCATATATTCGTAATGTATATGAACACTATATGCCCCAAGTAAGTATTACCTCATCTCCCCTCAAAAAACAAAAAAGTATTACCTCATCTCAAAAAAAGAAAAAAGAAAAAAGAAGAAGCATGGCATAAGCATGCTTAACCTGTGTGTATATATATATATACTGCTCTTTTATATAGTACGTACGGAGCAAAGTATATTTATTTACTGGTTGGCGTTGCTGCCAACCATTGTAATTTAGGGTTAACCATTGTAATATGTAATTCTCTATCATCAATTTATTAATTTAAATTCTTAGCCGTTAATAGACAAGTATAGTTAATTTGCCCATTAGCATAGATCATATCGAGATTGATTAAAATAAAATTCATCTCTTTTTTTGTTTCAGTAGTCCCTTCAGCATCTGAAATAGAGGGTAACAAACATTCAAAGTCCGAGCACAGTATCAAAACTTATCCACCTACCTTTTCTACTTTAGTAAAGATCGAATATGTTGATCGAAGCTCCTGTGTACTGAAGACCAAATATGTTCTAATTTGTTTAAGAGTTCACTCATTTGTTCCCTAACTACCTAAGCATTGTCTAGGGAAGAGGGAAAAACACAAGGGACATTATATTACTGTACTATTGTTTGCTTCATTAACAACTTCATTATAAATTAGTTTGAATTTAATTGAATTACAACTTTACAAGGAAGGTGCAAGTCCCCATCAGTTCTTAGCAAATAGGCTACTTTTAAAAATATCAACATTTTCAAAGCTTTTGTGAAATGCTAAAAGGAAACAATAACGACAATTTGGACTATCTAGCTTGCATAGTAAGGCTCTGTTTGATTCACCTTAATTTTACTTAAATTCAGTTCAGTCCAGTTCAGTTCATGTGTAACTTTATTACTCATATAACTTTTTATTCCGAAATAATTTCATGATGAAAATTATGTCATTGGAAAGATCTCAAAACATACTTCCAAACGAGTCCAATATTGACTATGTTTGGACGAATTTTGAATGGTTAACGGTCAAGTTCAAAAAATCAATTAAGTTCAGTTCAGATCAAATCATATCATATTAGATTTATCCAGGTGAATCAAACGGAGCCTAATACTAAGAAGTAGTGCCTTGACTTCCTATCCTACCAAGTGCCAAAGTATTTCCTTTCCCAGCACACCGCCTACTCGGACAAAGAATTTACTTTTAATTTGTCAATTCTTACCGATTAACTGTAAAGAAAGAAGGTGACTGCTGCAAAAACAGTCAAATCAGTAATCACTTTTCTAGAAGCCATTCAGGCTAATCAAAAACAGGACAGGAGGCGGTGATACAAAAGTAAGCAGTCTTTGGTCATGGAGGAAGGGTGGATAACGAAACAGAGAAGTAAGTGCAGAAGGGCAAGGATGTGTTTAATGGAGGTGGCTGAACAGGAATCACAAACTTAAGTACGTTGCATCAGACAACGACAGATGTCCAGTCACTACTCACTAGAGTACACAAAGTACAAGATAGAGAGGTTTTGGATAGGAGGAAAACAGAGAAAGGGTCTACTTTCTAGAGATTGAAACAGAGCCCTTTTTTAAGAGACATAAACAGAGCCTGAAGAGGTGGCTGACAATGCTGCATGCTTATTGAGCCAAACCAAATGGAAAAAATAGTCCCGGCCCCATCAAAACTTGTAAATTGAAAATGAGGGCAGGTTTCAGCAAACCATATACCCATTAAAAGCACCAACAAGGGTAGTGGTCTAGACTCTAGTGGTTCCAAACTTATTCCCAAGTGGTTTGGTAAGGCAATGTCATGGGTTCTAATCTCCATTCCCTCCATGCCTAGTGCTTGCTGTCTTCTAGGAACTATACTAGCCCCTTGTTAATGCTACATTGACGGGGCGAGTCTTGCGGTGGTTGTTCAGCTAGTCTGATATGTTCGCTATTGAACACGATAGTCCGAATATGACGTAGCGAGGGTGCCTCGGTCGCCATTCACTTGGCAACAAAAAAAATATACCCATTAAAAGCACATCATCTGATCCAAAATTATTGCCTCCATGGCCCATACAAAATAGAATAAGGCCTACTTCTAAGAAAGTGAATTTCTCCCTCTTACATACTTCTCCCTCCCGCAAATGTTCCTAAGAGCATCCATAATGGGGCTAGAAATACAAACGCCAAACTGGACCTTCTATTTCTAGTCCCATTTTGGTTTCTTAACAAGATATGGAGAAGGGGGGTAATGTGAAGGAAGAGAGGGGAGGGGTTAGGAAGATTGTGAGTAAACAAACTGAAAATCCTAGAAACTAGGCTAATGCTATTTCTTTAAGAACGTGGTGATAGAGAAGGATGGTAAGACAATGTCATAAGTCTACCACTACTTAAAGGGTGCCATTTGTATGAGGGATGAAGTGAGTTACAAATTATATACAGATTAGAGAAGGATGATTGAACAGCCTATGCCAAGAACATAACTTTGACATGTTAGTAAGCCAAAATCATCCCTCCTAGAACAGCATTGATTAGGCTTAGCCATAATAGAATAGTCCAATCAACCTAAGCTCTAGAAACAACATTCAATTCATGACGAGGAAACGACAAAGGCAAACAAAACAGTGTTTCCAACTAAAACGTCCAATTGATAATAACAGAAACCCAACAGATGATATCATCATTTGCAAGTGATCAATACATGGCCAATGAACATAAAAAAGTTTCAGTCAAAGAGGACATTACACCTACTGAACGAAATTCACAAATAAAATCTGAGGTGAGAATTGTAGAGCATAAATAGTAAGTGGGAAAAGCTTGCAGATTATCAATTTTGGAAGAGCAATAGCATTCATTGATGCAGCGATGCACCACATCCAGATGCCACAACAAAAGAGCCGAGCCCCATAATTCTAAATCATTTCCCTAATTGAAGTCAATATTTACACATACAACACAAACCAGAAGAAGTGGAAATACTTTTAAGAAACAGAGTATATAGTATAACTAAAGAAGGCAGAGGAACATACTTATGACAAGAGGTGCGAATCTATAATCTTGAATTTGGAGTTGAAATCATAGCAAAAACATCCCACTGTAGAAACCATCAAAGAACCAGGACATTCAGGTGAAGAAAGACAAGGAAACTCCTTAGACACTCGTAGGATAGTGAGATGCAAAGTAATAGGGTTGTGACCCATAGCGTAGTCCAACCAGATGACGCAAAACAGCTCTTGTTCCAGATGAAAAAAATCTTTAACACCCCGACCCATGAAGGCACCTTCATGGCTCAAACCAACAATAGGCCCATCACACAGCCTTGTTGTTTTCCAATCATAGGCACAAAGGTTCCCAGGTTCGCTGAACCAGTACAAAGTGTTGTGCTCTGGCACCGCCACGGGCTTCCCATACCTGCCCAAATTCCTGTGCAATATCCTATCATAAGTATTATTCCATTCCCTGGAGCGTGCCTCGTGTGACCCCTGAATCGCCCCATTGAATATACCCGCCCGATAGTACTCTGCCAACCCACCACGAAGGGGCATAGGGACGTTATAGGAATGAGAAGTTGGTATTTCCAGTGGTTCCCAGCAATTCCTTTCCGGGTCATACACCTGGCAAAATGAATCTTTCTGAGCCTCTGACTGGGATTTGCGGCTGCTTGTGCCTCCAAAAACGTAGAGTTTCCCGCAATTAGCCAACAGTTGGGGGCGTGACCTGACAGTTGACACACACATCATAAAAATACCAACATTTAACCATGCATTTCTTTTGTTACCATAAATTCAATCAAAAAATCCTCTACCGCCTAAAGGTGGAACCCCTTGTATAGCCAAGCATGAGGGTATGCTTGTTTGAGGCGACTCACAGAGGCATAATACGAATTCATTTCACACAATACAATAATGAAGCTGGAAATTTAATTGAAACATAAATAAACAAATAAATCATAGACCTTGGACAATGTTCATGAGCTATAATTAAGTTGAAATGGAAATATTTTATTGACATAAAGATAAAAGAGCAGATGGGGTACCTGGGATAATAAAGGGATTCGGCATCTTTCCATTGAAGCTTGTCTTGGCTAAAATCACAAAAACGATGGAGATAACAAAAACCCTTGGGGCTAACTTTGGTTCGATCGTAATTGTATGCCTCTGTTGTGAAAAGAGCATGAACCACAGAACCCATGGCAACAGAGCTGACCAACCGGGGAAAAGTGGACTTGAAAGGGCCGTTTAATTCAAAATCACCACCATATTCAAAGAATCTACCTTTCCCATCACAATTACATTGATGATGATGATGATGTGAGTGATGATGGTGATAAATGTATTTATGTATGCCCATAGAAGCCTCTGATTCAACGGCGACAACAAGCCGACGGTATTCTTCTCTTGGGATTCCAACCTTCAACCACCAGCAGTCTGAATGGTCTAATGAATAACCCTGCACACAAAACTGGAATTCAACTGAATCCGTTGCTGGTGGTGGTGAAAGTGGTGGTGGTGAAAGTGGTGGTGATGGTGGTGGTGGTGAAATCGACGCCATCGGAGACATTTTGTTTTGGCTTCGGTTGATTTTTTAGGGTTTACTGATGAGGAAGAAAGTGAAAGGGAGGAGATTGAGAGAGAGTGTCTAAGACAGAAAAGTGGGTTTGGGATTCATATGGTATTTTAGATTAGTTAAAACTTAAATTTACAAAATTGTCACATAAGTTGGGATGGAGGGAGTATGTACTTTTAGATATTTTATGAGGATTTGATGATCAAAGATATTTTCAAGGAATTTTCTCTATTTAATTATTTTATGTATATTATTTAAAAATTCAGTATTTTGTAAATAATTATTATAAAATAATTATGATGCTATTCGGGTTTTGAGTCTGATCTAATCGGTCAAATCGATCAAACCAGTTGAACCATAAAATCCCTCGGCTCATCAGTTCCATGCCCAGTTCAATTTTCAAAAAATATTGATAGTCTAGTATAGTACCCCTTTACTCTCACTCAAAAGAAATTGCGTGTTTAGTTTCTCCATCAATTTCAGGCTAAACCTTTCTAAAATACCAGTACTACAATCAAATCTCTCAAAAACTTGAGTCTTCGAATTCATTACCTCATGGATATCTTTTTCCTCAAAGCTTGCATCTTTTGTAGGCAGATAATTATACAGTGGGGGTGCAGGCTCAAGAATTTCAGGGATAACTACTGAACCAAGCCTTTTTTTCCTGGTACATAGAGGGTCCACTACCTCCATTTCCTCCACCGACATTATCTCCGAAACTGGGATAAAAGGAGTATCCAATCTTTAACCTCTATAACTCTGAGATCTACATAGTACCCTGTATCTAGAAATCTATAACTTTCTGGCTCTTCCCAATTACATTCCCTTGATTCATGCCCTAACTTCCACAAGTATAACAGTAATCTGACAGCCTTTCAATCTTTATACTTACCCAAGTTTTTTCCCCATTCACAGTGAAGGTAAAACCTCTAGGGAGATCGAATGGAAATGGAACGTGCTTTACATGCGGCGAAGGAGGCTTTCGATAAAACTTTGCAATCCACTGACAAGAATCAAAGAGAGAGAGTGGTGAGAAACCTGAATAATGGTTTAGATGCGACTGCACATGAAACCCCTGAGGAAAACCCAAAAAATACCCGTCAACGGATTGAAGAATGGCTGAATTTGATACAATTTGAATCGCAAGGAGGCTGCTCATCATGGGCTGAGGAAGTAGAAGAAGAACAACAACAAGCTCAACAAGGTACGAAATCGATTTGGGATAATTTTGATACTAGTAAACTTAGTAACGCTGGATTTTGTTTGGATTATGTTAAACCTGATGAAATTGAGGGTAAAATTGTTGGTAATATTGAACTAGAAGATATTGCATCTGAGATTGAGTATTGGACAAATGCTGTTGTTTGTTACATATTGGGTGTTAGTCCGTCATATGCCATTGTTCGTGGATTCTTCAATAGGATTTGGCGTGAAAATGGTATATCTAAAATTGTGATGTTGAAAAATTGATTGATTTTAGTGAGATTTGTTACTATTGTTGGAAGGGACAATGTTATTCAAGGGGGGATTTATCATTTTCACAGCAAGCCAGTGATAGTTAGGGCCTGGCACAAGGATCTGGAACTTTCCAAATCAGCTCTATCCACAGTCCGAGTGTGGTGAAACTCCATGGCTTGGATGTTAAGTATTGAAGTGTCCAGGGGTTGAGCAAAATTGGTAGCCTAATAGGAAAACCGATGATGGTGGACAAAAACACAGCTGAGAAATGGGGTGAATTATGCTACAATGCTAATTGAACTTGAAATGGGGAAAATGGAGGAGAAGATATATTTCAGGAATGAGAATGGGACTGTGCTTCAACAAGAAGTTGAGTTTGAATGGAAACCAGTGCAATGTGATATTTGCAAGAAATATGGGCATAAGACAATCTTATGCAGGAAGAACACCTCAGAAGCTGGGGAGAGGGGGTATCCTAAATGGAGGAAAAAGGAGCTTGTCACTGAGCATGAAACACAGCCAGAGCAAGTCCCACAAGAAAGCACCCAGGCACCTCAGGTTGTTATGTAGCTAGACTGGCAACCAGTAGGCAGCGTTAGACCAGTGAGTACACAAGTGACTGTAGCTGCAAATCAGATACAGACTGCTAACTCATTTGATTGGTTGCATCAAGAAGAAGGGATAGAAAATGAAGAAGAGCTGTCAGGTGATGAGATGGGGCCAGAAGAAACTGTCATGTCTACTGGTCATGGATAGTTTAATTGTGTGGAATATGAGGGGCTTAAATAGCCCTAATAAGCAGAGAGAGGTTAGTCTCTTTTGCAGGAAAATAAAGCTGGTTTACTAGGTCTTGTTGAAACAAAAGTTAAGGCACAAAATTTAAGTAAGATGCAGAATAAAATATTTTCCTGGGTGGATTCTTTTATGAATCACAATGAGCACCCTAATGGAAGAGTTTGGTTGGTCTGGAGAGGAGATATATTTCAAATCAGTATTTTGGCTACAATGGAATAGGTTGTTCATTGTAGAGTTAAGCACTTAGGCTCTCAAGTAGAGTTTGAGGCCACTTTTGTTTATGCACACAATAAGAAAGAGCAGAGAAGACCCCTATGGGAATTTATTCATACAGTTAAACATCAAGCTACTCTTCCTTGGGTCCTTCTGGGTAATTTTAATAATATGTTGTACCAGAATGACAGAATTGGGGGTAATCCTGTGCAAGTGAATGAGGTAGCAGAGTTCAGGACTTGCATTGAAGAGTGTGAACTACAGGAGCTAGCATGGTCTGGGTGCTCATATACATGGAATAACAGACATGAAAATTGTGCAAGGGTTTTTTCAAAAATTGACAGAGTATTTGCAAGTGAAAAGTGGGTTGACATTTTCCTTGAGTGTCATATCCATATTTTTCCTGAAGGTATTACTGACCATACCTCTGTGGTGATCAAGTTTGTCAAGAATAAACCAGTGGGGAATAGGCCATTCAGGTTCTACAACATGTGGACAAAATGCCCTAGTTTCCAGGAAACTGTCAAGGAGAATTGGAAAAGGAATAGTGGCTACTACAGGATGTTTGAGGTGGTAAGAAAGCTGAAAAACCTCAAAACACACCTTAACAAGTTAAATAGAGACCATTTTGGTTCAGTTGAGCAGAGATTGCAAATGACAAGGCAGGAGATGATGCATGCACAAGCTCAGTTGCACAATGACCCACTGAATATTGTGCTGCAGCAGGAAGAGAGGAAGAGAACAAAGGAGTTTAATATACTGAGTGAGATAGTTGAGAGCTATTTTTCAGCAAAAGAGCAAGGTGCATTGGATCCAACTGGGGGATCAGAACACAAAGTACTTTCACTCAGTGCTGAAAACAAGAAGACACTACAGCAGGGTGTATGAACTATAGAATGCACAGGGAGAAAACCTCTGTGAGCAACAACAGATTATAGAGGAAATGGTGGGTTTTTATCGGAGTATGTTGGGTGCCTGTAATGCAAACAGAAAGAAAGCAAGTGAGAAGATTTTTGAGATGGGGTACAAGTTGAATACTGAGGCGCAAATGAACATGCTGAGACCCTTTACCAGAAAAGATGTTGAGGCAATGTTTGAGATTGACTTTAACAAAAGCCCAGGGCCAGATGGTTATGGTAGCGGATTTTTCAAATCAACATGGGGGATTATCTCTGATGATATATGTGAGGCAGTCCTAGAGTTCTTCCACTCGGTTAAACTACTCAAACAAACCAATGCAACTGTTTTAACTCTTATCTTCAAAGTTAATACACCCACAAAATCTAGTGAGTTTCGACCCATAGCTTGCTGTAATGTTTTATATAAGTGTATCTCAAAAATGATATGTACAAGAATGAGTGAGGTGCTGCCAAGCTTGATAAATCACACACAAAATGCATTTGTCAAAGGCCGGTCCATCATGGGCAACATATTGGTATGTCAAGACCTTATTAGACATTATAACAGAAAGAATGCTTCTGCGAGATGTTTAATGAAAAAAGACCTCAGGAAAGCATACGACACAGTGAGATGGGAATTTGTAGAGGAAGTTCTTAAGGGTTTCTGTTTTTCTGAAGTGTTCAAGAAATGGGTGATGACTGATGACCTGTGTTATTTCCACATATTTCACTGTCAGCTTTAATGAAGGAGTTCATGGGAGGGGTCTGAGACATGGAGATCCAATATCCCCTTTGATATTTGTGCTAGTCATGGAATATTTTTCCAGAATCATGAAGAAGGTGGGGGGTCTGCAGGATTTCAAATACCATCCTATGTGCAAAAGCCTCAAGTTGAATCACTTTATTTTTTCTGATGATTTGATGTTGTTTTGCAAAGCAACTATACCTTCTGTGCAGAGAGTAAAAGAGGCCTTGCAGTATTTTGAGGTGGTTTAAGGCTTGGGGGTTAATGAGAGCAAATCCCAAATATTCATATGTGGAGCTAGAGAGGCAACAAAACAAGGAATTCTGCTGTTGATAGGCTTTGAGGAAGGTAGCTTTCCCATGAAGTATTTGGGAATGCCACTAACACCTGTTAATGTGAGGTATTTTGTGACAAGATCACAATGAAAATCAAGAGTTAGTCTGCTAAACACCTCTCATACTCAGGTAGGTTGCAACTAGTTAATTCAATGCTGCTATCTATGCAAGCGTACGGGGTTGGAATTTTTATTCTTCCCAGCTACATCATCAAGAAAGTACAGAAAATATGTAGAACATACCTATGGGGGGGGGGGGAAATGATCAGAATAGGAAAATTCCTCTGGTAGCATGGGAGGAAATCTGTGTACCAAGAAGAAATGGTGGTCTACACATCCAAAACAGTGGAGTGTGGAACAAAGTTGCAGTTCGGAGGCATATTTGGAACCTAGCTTCGAAAAAAGACACTCTCTGGGTCAAATGGGTCAATGAAGTATATATGAGAGGGAAACCAGTGTGGGACTACATACCAGGTCAGGACACTAGCTGGAACTGGAGGAAACTACACAAACTGAAGGGTGACTTGAAGAAATGGTTTAATCATAATGATAAATGGATTCTGACTAAAGGAGGTGTATATAGCATCAGCAGCTGCTACAAGGCAATGCTTGGTGAGTTAGAGAAGTGGAAGTTTGCAGACACAATATGGGGGCCTATTCATGTGCCAAAACATAGTTTCATTCTCTGGTTGGCTGTGAAAGGCAGATTATTGACAAGGGATAGAATGAGGAAGATGAACTTCCAGATAGCTGATAGAAATTGTTTTCTCTGTGACTCAGGGACAGAGGAGACTCATACGCATCTGATTTTTGAATGTGAGTGGAGCAGGAAGATACTAAAGGAGCTTACAGATTGGATACAGATTCAAGTAATTCCTAGACCCATCACCATAATGATGAGGAATGTTAGAAAGCAGAAGGGGAAGGATAAAAGGGATTTGATGTCTGCTCTCTTTGTGGTTGTTGCTTATTACTGTTGGATAGCTAGAAACAAGAAAATATTCAGAGGAGAATCACCTGTAATTCAACAGGTTGTGACCAGTATTAAACTGGAATTGAAAACTAGAGTAGAGAAGATTAAATCTTGTAGACCAAAGTGTAGGAACAACAGTTTTTTTTTTTTTTTTTTTTTGATACAGTGAAAGATAATTGATGTAATTAGAATGTTTTGAGGCATATAAATCTTGAAGAACCCTTCCTAGAAGGTGGGTTCATGCTTCTATGGCCTATTAGGTTGTAAGTATGTGGAGCTTTTGGTAATCAATATATTTACATTTTACAAAAAAAAAAAAAAGCAGCTCTAGGGAGAGGGTTTTTCACATTTAACACAACTCTAACTCTTATATACTGCCTCACATTTAACTCTTATCAACTATCAAAAAAATTTAAGCTCAAACTGTGGCTATAGATGATCCCTAATAAAATGGGGAAGATTGAAAAATCCATCAACAATTAAAAGGCTACGGTGGATAAAAAGCATGAGATTCCACCTTGCAAATAACTACCACTACAACAAAAAAAGGCTTACCACAGCGGCTCCAAGTTAGCCATTATTGTTGTAGGTATGAAATTAACTAAAAATATGAAATAAATAAATTAATTAATCTTATGACAGCGGTTGAATTGCAGCCGCTGTTGTACATGCATATACGACAGCGGCTAAGAATCGACCGTGGTTGTAAGTTATCATTACCGATGGATCAGAACGTTTGAGATGAATGGATAGAAGTTGCAGAACGTACTTCCACAACCAAAAAGAAGGGACAAAAGACGTGGTCGGGACAATTGGATCAGCTATGGAGGGCTGGGTTGATTTGGGATTAGATAACAGAGTAACTTTGTTCTGATACCATGTAACTATGTAAGGGAGAGTATACACAAGTATAAGAACCTCCTAGAAACAGAAAATAAGGAAACACAATCAATAACACTAGACAACAATATTATGCATAATAATATCAGTAACCACGCACGACGATATACAGTTATACACACTATCAATTGCATTATATCCTCCTCTAATTATGCTGCTAAGAATCTAATGCTGCTAACATATACTAAAGACATTCAATTTGATGCTCACAAATAAGGCCTTAAATATTAATGATCATTACGATGATGATGACCAAGAAGCATGAGAAAATGGCAGCATTCTAGTTTCTAGTTAAAAATTGATGTGAAATCATTACATGTATGTTCACCAGATTAACAGTTAGCATTGACCATAATGCTCAAAAGTACGTGCAAGCTACTGCAAGTTAAATAACTACACTGACTAGATTATGTACTTGCCTACTTCATTAACAACCCCCGCGAAGAAGAAGCCTGCTTGAATTGACCATTCTGCTTAACTAAGAATATATGCAAAACATGTCCAAGTGTTGTAATAGATGCAAAATGTGTACAACTTCAAAATGTCTTTGTACCACCAGACAAAATTTCTGAAACAGCCATTCATCCATTGTTCTTCAATCCCGAAAGCCACCGTTTCATGTCTTCATTCATTCAGCACGCACCTGAGAAAGACACCCAAAACAACTTGTTTTAAATACTTAAATAGTTTACCAAAAGAACAAATATTTAAAATAAAAATCACTTGGATATCGTGTAAATTGTTTACACTCTGTTGCACTACATACATTCTTTCTTCTTTTCTTTTGGGTGCAACTGAAGAGTTCAAAGTATAGCTTACAGTTCGAGCATAACGAGGGAAATAAGCTCCCCTAAGATCCGCCTTTATCTCTACCTAAGTGCCCAGCAAGCCCACCATCATGAAGCTCCCAAATCAAGAAATCACGGAGAGACGTACTAGGGATGCACAACTTAGACCCACGAAACAAATAGCCATCAACAATGACATAATCAACATAATCACGACGGTTACCAGCAAGAACCTCATTGTAAATGTTAGAAAAATCAGGGCACGAGGCATAGGAATCTTTCAATTTATCAAATCCAACCACAGCAGTGGACCATGTATGTAACAGAATTCCTACCCTACTCAAGGCATCAGCAACAACATTCTCTACACCAGAACGATGTTTGAGAACAAAAGAGTATTCTTATAAAAATTCGACCCACATGGCATGTTTCTCTTTGAGTTTTCTTTGGTCATTAATGAATTTAAGAGCATCGTGATCACTCCAAAGAACAAATTCCTTAGGGAGGAGGTAGTATCTCCAATGTTCCAAACAACGCACTAAAGCATAAAACTCCTTCTCATAGGTAGTGTACTTATCTCTTCTAGAGTCATTGAGTTTTTCACTAAAAACGCTATTGGATGACCATCTTGACTCAATACGCCCCTATGCCTACCCCCGAAGCATCACAAGCAACCTCAAAAACTTTGTTAAAATCTGGGTGACACATGACAGGGGCTGCTGTCATTTTGTTCTTAACCAACTCAAAGGCTTCCCTAGCAGCTTTAGACCATTTAAACTCTCCTTTTCTAAGAGAATCAGTAATCGGGGCCATAATGGTGCTGAAGTTCTTTATAAATCTCCTATAGAAAGTAGCTAAGCCATGAAAACTTCTAACCTCGGAAACAGTTTTAGGTTTTGGCCACTCAACTATGGCTTTCACCTTTTGAGGATCACAAGAAATACCCTTATCGGAAACAAAAAAAGCCAAGGAAAATCACCTCAGATTGCAAGAAGGAACACTTAGCCAAATTGACATATAATTTCTGAGTCCTAAGCACCTCAAATATCAACCTCAGATGGTTCATGTGTTCTTCCCTAGAAGAGTTGTAAATCAGGATATCGTCAAAGTAAGCTACCAGAAATTTCCCAATGAAAGGGGGAAGAATATGAGTCATTGCTCTCATGAAGGTACTAGGTGCGTTAGTCAACCCGAAAGGCATAACCGACCACTCAAATAATCCATCAGGAGTCTTAAAAGCGGTTTTCCACTCATCTCCAGGTCTTATCTTAAGTTGATGATATCCAGCTCTAAGATCAATTTTAGAGAACCATTTAGATCCTGACATGTAGTCTAGCATTTCGTCAAATCTAGGTATAGGGAACCTATATCTAACAGTGATCGACTATCAATGCACATCCTCCAAGGACCATCTTTTTTAGGAGTCAATAGAGCGGGGACAGCACAAGGACTAAGGCTATGTTTTATGAAACCTTTCTCTAATAGTCCCTCAATTTGTTCGCTAGTGGGTAAGTGGTTATGGGTTTTCCCCTAGAATCTGACTCCTTATGGCACCGAGTTATCAGAAGCAAGTACGGCCTTCAGCATAATTGGTGGGACGCGCGAGCCAGCTCCACTGTCTCCCATGCTTGCCCTTGGAAGTTCGTTTCCCAGGTATCGTCTTTATTCTTTCCACTGGTCAGGTATAATGTGGGTCATGGTCGACGGGTACGGTTCTGGGAGGATGTGTGGAATGGTGAAACTCCTTTCTCTTCTACATATCCGCGGGTTTTTCGTTTGTCCACTCTTCACGGGGCGCCTGTGGCTGATTTTTACTCAGCGATTGGTGGTTCCTGGGACTTACATCTTCGACGACCACCACGCGATATAGAAATGGAGGAACTCGTTTCCCTACTGGGTGTCCTCCACACTAGGGTTCTTGTCCCTAGGGACGATTCTCGGGCTTGGATTCGGGACTCCTCTGGGGTTTTCTCGTCCAAGTCCTTCCTCCATCATCTTAGCCTTCCGTCACAGTTTCCACGTTTTCCCCTTTCCTCTTATATTTGGAAGTCCAAGGTTCCTCCCAAGGTTCGTGCTTTTGTGTGGACTTTGGTGCTTGGTAAGGTGAACACTGGTGATATGGTGCAGCGGCGGAGGCCACATATGTGTCTTCTTCCCAGCATGTGTGTGTGATGTGTCGACGAGACGGAGAGAGTTGTTTGCATTTGTTTGTGATGTGTAATTTTGCGAGGGCCTTGTGGGATAGGTTGTTGTGTGGGGAGCCTTTTGTGTGCCCTGCTACTGTGGGGCAATTCTTACAGATGCGATTCTGTGCTATGCGGAGGGGGAAAGAGGGTAGGTTGTTGTGGCGATGTGCCTGTTTAGCTATTCTTTGGTGCACTTGGTTAGAGAGGAACTCGAGGATCTTCTCCGACACGGGGAAGAGTATCGAGTTAGTTTGGGAACATATAGTCTATTTGGCATCCCTTTGGGCGAAGGCGGCTGGTGCATTCAAGGGGGTGCCATTGACGGTCATTCAACGCCATTGGCGTGATTTGGCGTGATTTGTAGATACTTTATCTTTGTTCTTTGAGGATACCTTATCCTCCATTTTGTATTCTTTCATTATTTGATTAATAAAATTTTCTCTTATCTAAAAAAAAAAATAGTCCCTCAATTTGCCTATTCAACTTTTTACGCTCCTTAGAATTCATCCTGTAATGGGGTAGATTAGGCAAAGGCGATCCTGGGATAAGGTCTATAGCATGTTGGAATTCCTCATTGGTGGTAACTCATCCCGGGACAGATCCTTAAAATCATTTAAAAGTTCACCAAGTTCAGGAAACTCCTCACTAGACCTAGCACCAGGAAACTCAGGTGTTACTTTGGCTACTAAAGCCAGCAACATGCTTGCCTCACGTCCCTCTTGTTCACACTCATGTTCGGTTAGAAAATGCAACTTTTTAGGAGCACATGTAGAAGAGGAGGTATTGCCTTCCGTTTTAGATTTGTCATGGTGAAATGATAGTCTACCAGTTGTCAACCTAATCTTCTTCCCATTGTGAAGAAACACATGTATTATTCTTTCCAAAGTTAGTTGCATTATGATCATAAATCCAAGGACGACCAAGCAAAATATGAGCTACATTCATAGGCAACACATCACACCAGACATTCTCATGATACGCACCTATTTGCAAAGGAACCTGACATCTCTCAGAAACAGTCAACGATGTCTTATCGACCCAAGCAACTTTAACAGGGGAAGAATGGGGCTCAGGTTTAAGATTAAGAAGTCTAACAGCAGACTTAGAGATCACATTCATTGTACTACCATTATCAATGACCAAACGAAAGATTTTATCACCACACTTAGCCTTAGTCACAAAGATTGCGGTTCGTTTCCAAGAATCTGAATCAGGTGTGGAATAAAGAATGCACCTCATAACATTCACTCGACTATCTTCCTCACCTTCACTCTCAGTAGCAATGTCACCAACCACGGGGTCTATTGTCTCATCTATAGGGTCATTTTCCTCATGAGTTTCTAACCCAATGGCTAGGGCACGATGTGGGCAGCGAGAGGCAGGGTGACCTCGCTCATGACAATTATGACACACCATGGAAGAATAGGAACCAGAATTTCCAATTCCAGGATTAACAGATGGGGAAGTAAAAGAGCTTCCTTTATTGGAACTTACAGGTTGCTTAGACTGGTGATTACCTTTAGAATATGAAGAGAAGGAACTATTTGGCTTTTGGTAATAGTCTTAGCATGAGTAAACTCCTTAGCTTGGGAAGTCAGCCTACGAGGGTAAAAAGCCTTCTGGTACCTCTCTATCTCTAAGGCTTTGTGATAGGCTTCACTCAAAGTCTCAGGTGCATGCAAGTTGACATCTCTCTTAAGGTCGCCTTTAAGTCCATTAATAAACCTCGTGACAGTGACCCATTGTTCTTCCCTAACATTGCAACTAAGTTTCTAATCTTCGAAACGATTATAATAATCAGCCAAACTAGAAGATTGTTGCCTTAGGTTTAACAAGTCATCCATCAATTGTCTTTTGTGAAAAGTAGGTAAGTATTTTTCTTTCAATTTCTATTTCATCTCATCCCACAAGGTTATGGGCGGACCACCTACTTGTTCGATCTCCCTCTGGACACTTTGCCAATACTTCTTAGCAGATGCAACAAGTTTCATTTTAGAAAAACGAACTCGATGAATGTCAGTCATGCCACAAAACTCAAAAGTAATCTTCCAGACGATCTAACCAGTCGACAAAAACAGTGGGGTCATGACTACCATCAAAATGAGGGACATCAACCTTAACCTTCCTAGTCACATCATAATGGTCATCGCGAGGTGGGTATCTAGGATACTCATAGTCTCCCCTAGGTGAAGGGTGCCTATGACCTCTCCGGTGCCTATGTCTGTAAGGGTAAAGTCGTTCATCAGGACTATCAGGCATGTAGCCTTTCTCATAGTCATTTGGGTTATGGTCATGTATCTTGGCAAATTCAGGGTCACCTAGTCCTCTATGTTCAGCATGCGTCTTCCTACCACCTATAGGTATAGGAGCCATTCGAGATTGGCCAGGAGGATTAGTAGGACGAATAAATTCTAAACCGTGATTTAGATTATTGCTAGAACTAGGCACATTAGGGACACAGTGAGACAAGTGAGACGCCAATTTTTGTTCCACTTTAGTGACAGACCCATACCCACCACCCAATGAATTTTGTAAGCCAAGGACAGACGTTTGAAGACCTTTAACCTGACTTTCTACTACTATTGTGTGTTGATGGTTCTCCCTAATATCTTTTCGATATTCTTATGTCATGGCATTCATATCAGCTTTCATTTTATCAATCATTTCATTCACAGCCCTTTTGAAATCATCCATGGTCTTGTTTAGTTCATCTAGCCTTTGTTCAACTGCCATTGCTCTAGTAACGGGCATGCAAAACAGAATTGTAATGAATTGTAACAAAAAAATTTTATTTTTTTATTTTTTATTTACTGATATCAAACTCAAAACACGCAAAGACAAAGCAAATAACAAACTAGTACTAAGCACACACGTAGCAACTAAAACTAATGAAGTCCAATTATCAAAATATCCGTACTGTCCTGAAAGTTTGAAATCTTTTTTTTTTTTTTTTTTTTTAACCAGAAGTTGATTTTAGCTCCAAGCAAATATGATTAACTCTGTTGTGGCTAATGTAGGAAGGAAAGACAAAAACCTGAAGACCTCTGAGGGGCAAATTAACTTGGTGCTGTCATGACAAGGGATCAAGAGAATCATTCTGGAGACTCGTTACCGCATTTCAGGATTCAAAAATATAATGAGAAACTTCATCATTACCTCAACAAGCTGACCATAGTCAAGACCTGGATGTCCCCTCCGAAAAGCGGTCATCTTCATTGAGTTGTCCATGTGAAGGTTCCGATACACTTCATTAAAAGCCTTCGGAAGTGCATCCGGAAACGCTTTATGTAACATAGCATCAATGGTTGATGCATGTGTCCATGAAGATGTATGCTTCAAATCCTAAGGAAAAAAAAAAGAATATAAATTAGATAACAAATACAGCAGTCAATAGATGCAATTATAGAAATAAAACAATAAATTTATTACATCATTGTAGTGGGTTATACTGTTCCTGTGAAATGGCACAATACCAACACGATTGCTGTAGAGAAATGTGTTGTAGGCAAGAATGTCCTTGAACTCTGAAGGCACGGCATTCGACCAATTGTCATCGATGTAGGTACTCTGACTAAACACTAGTCCATCGTCAAAGTCCAGATCTTTATCCTCCACACTTTCCCTGAGGTGGTTGTATGTGAAGACGAACGATATTCTTTGGTCATGGTCCCAATACAGTGGAGCATGACACATAAAATATGATAAAGCCCTACGCACAAACATAAGAAAAGAAGAAAAAAGTCAGAAGATAAAACAAAACTTCTTTGAATAATATATTACAAGTGAAATTGGGGATAAATTACATAAACCTAGATGGAAAGAGGCGATTGCAAGGTTCAAGGACCCAAACCAAGGATTGTCTTTGCAGTATATACCTGGTGAGAGGTATGCTGATTGTGTTCAGATTACTATGGATGACATAGAAGAGGAAGTGTATTATTGGAGAAATGCATTAGTTGGTTTTGTTATTGGTGAGACACCTAAGGAAGCGACTGTCCAAGATTCCATTGCAAAGAAATGGAACCATGTGAGGGCTCCAAAGTTGTTGGCTCGCATGAAAGGATGGTTCTATATTAGGTTTCATGATCAAGCAGACAGGGATGATATATCGAAGGGGGCCCATGGATGATTGGTAATAGAATTTTTTCTGTTGAAGCCGTGGATTCCTGAGTTTTGTATTAGCAAAGTTAAAATTACTCATGTGCCTGTGTGGGTGGACGGGTGGTACTCCCCAACTTGGATGTTCATTTTTGGTCAGCTAGGGCTTTGAGTAAAGTTGCTAACAAGCTCGGAAAGCCGATGTTCCCAGACAAATGCACTGCCAATAAGGAGAAGGTATCTTATGCCAGGGTATTAATTGCGATGGATGTTTCTGAATCCCTCGCAAAGTGGATACCCTTGGTTACACCTTTTGGGGAGCGCTTGAAGCAGCAGACAATCTACGAGTGGGTTCCATATTACTGCTCTTTCTGCCAGCAATTGGGACATCATATGACATATTGCAGGAAGCATAAGCAATGGGAGGCTAATAAGATATGCCCGTTGTGTAGCATAATGTGAATAATGTTAGTGAGCCTGTGCAGTCTGGTGGTCAAGGTTAATGAAAGTGAGAATGTTGAGATTCCTCTTAATATTGAGTCATGTCCAGGGTACTGATACGAGGCAACAGCATGCGGAGAAGCAGCCTAGACAATTGCAGAAGTAGAACTCTCAGAAAAGCGTCCCTAAGCAGAAACCTACAATGGTAGGAAAATCTATTGCTAATTAAGGCAATAGAATCTTCAATTCAGGAGGTACTGTAAACAGGTTTGTTGTTTTGAATCAGATGAGGACAGACGATAGTCTAGGAGATGGTCAGGGATCCGGCGGAGGGCCTGGACACTGGATGACTGATCCTGGTCCCACATGAAGATATCCTTTTGGAACGTCAGGGGTTGTAACGAGCCCCTAATGCTGCAAGAAGTGAAAGATTTTTTGTGCTTGAATAAATTACATTTTTTTTCCTTGCTTGAAGCCAGATACAAGAAATAAGAGGTGCTACTATTAGAACGAGGTTCTTTCCAAGTCTCCAGGAGAGGGAGAATTATCCTTTTCATAGAAACGGAAGAATTTGGCTGATGTGGAATGAGTATAACGTGGAAGTTGTGAAACTTCAGACTACTAGGCAGTTTATACATTGTAAATTTGCTTCGAAAGTTAGCAAGCCAGGGCTACCTGACGGTTGTTTATGCAACAGAAACTGAAGTTAGGAGAGAGTTGTGGTGGGACTGTGGGAGCTTGATCAGTATAAAGCTCAGACTGATGGACCTTGGTTAATAATGGGGGATTTTAATGTAGCGTTGCATAGAGAAGATAGGGAGAGCTACGCTGAACCTGATCATGGGGCTATAAGGGAGTTCTCAGCTTGTGTTTTGAGAAATGGTATTGCTGGTATGAGTGCGACTGGGTGTTTTTTCACATGGCAGAATAATCAGAATTCTCATGATAAAGTTTTAGGTGATGAAAAATGGGTACCAAGTGATATTCAGGCCGTTGCTGAGTTTTTGCCAAATGGTATTTCAGATCATTCCCCTGGTGTTGTGAGCATTGTACTGTTGAGAAAATTATTTCTGAAACGAAACCTTTTAGGTTCATGAATATTTGGTGTGATGGTGAGGATTTTTTGACGGTGGTGAAGAAAATTTGGGACGTTCCTATCAATGGTGGGCACCTGTCTGTTCTGATGAGAAGGTTAAAATTGCTTAAGCGTTAAGCCTGAATTAAAAGCCTTGCATGCTAGTGCTACGAAGTACATGAAAATTACAGAGAGGGTCAATAGTTTGAAGAATGATTTGCTGAATACTCAACTCAATTTACAGAAGGATCCTCGTAATCAAGTATCGATAAAGAAAGAAATCAGAAGCAGCTTTATGTGAAATTCAGAAATGTGGAAATGCAACTTTATCAGCAGAGAGCAAAAGTACATGACTTGAAGCTTAAGGATGAGAGATCTGCCTACTTCATTGCCAAAGTAAAGATGCGACATGCTAGCAATAGAGTGATTACTTTTTATTCCCCCCAGTGGATGAATGTTTATCCAAAAAGATAAATAATATATTACAAGAAATAATAAAACTCACAGCAATTCGTCCTTTGAATCTGGCAGCTTAGAACTTCCAGGGTAAAGATCTCTGAACATCATCATATCTATGAAGTCAGTTTCCACAAGTCCTCCGCCAATAGGATTTTCTCGCAGAACCCAATTGGTGAAGTCATAAAGGGCCTCGAGATCAGCTTTGATGCCATCTTCAAAACCTGTTAAATAAATTTTATCACCAAACATATTAATTAAATAGAACAGAACAACCATATTTCCGAATAGTTGACAATACGATCTATACTTTTTTGTACTCAGTGTGTTCCAATTGGAACCAGGGTAATAATACTCACGTGTATATGTCTTCTTTCCAACAAATGAGACACGTTTCGATTTCTCATCAACAAAAGTATAAGCAAGAAGATCTCCTACATACTCGTCAGAATTATGTGTGAGATCAAGGGCTGTACCAATCCACTTTCCAACTTGCTTAACCTCCTCTGTAAATTCGTACACACTCCCAATTCGTTGATAGCATGTTTTTGGTTTCCAGCTTAAAAGAGGAATTCCTTGGCATGTGCCAACCCCAATAATTTGTTCTTCACCCAATGACTTCTTTTCAAGGTTCTCCTTAAAACTTTGTGAAAACTCAGCAGTAAACACTGAATTTACACGTTGTTGTCGCATCAGTTTTGACTTGTGCTTCTTATTCTTCGACAAAGGTGGGTCTTTAACTACCTTCTTTCTTTTAAAGCTTTGTGTTAACTTGGGCCGAAATGCAGAAGGCGTTTTCTTAGCCCAAACATCATAGGCTTTTCTAGCATCCTCACTGCTAAAATGCATGATGGTGAGGTCACGATCCGTTTCCTGATATGTCATAATCTTATTGCCAATGCCCCTAAAGACATTGGCTTGCTGATGCTGACCAACGGAAAATTCGAAAGGAATATCGATATTCGATCCCTCAAAACCAACCCAACGTTCAGCTTCTCCTGTCATTTACGAATGACAATGACCTGAAAACCATTTCATAACAGCATGGAACAATTAGCATCAGACCTCACAGAAAATAGAGTACCTATCTATGAATAAGTAGCAAATCAAACATAGGTTTCAATACATTCACATATACCATCTATGATTAAGTAGAAAATCAAACATATGTTACAACCAAAAGTGTTAATTCCCATATCAGCTTGAACATCAATACCTATCCTCTTTTCATTGTAACATGCTTGTATGTTGTATCGTTATATAGACACACTCATGTCAAGCTTGTAGACAACAACACGTACATCAACAAGCATTTCCTTTTCATAACAGCATAGAACGATTAGCATCAGACCTCACAGAAAATAGAGTACTTATCTATGATTAACTAGCAAATCAAACATGTTTCAAAACATTTATTGTCTAAAACATATGCTATCTAGATTGCCATCCCATAGCCAATGTCTCATGTATCTTCTGTGAGGATGGAATTACTTAAACTAATTAGCCAATTGTGAACAATCAAGCAAAAAGGCCACATGGCTTCCCACAGTTAGCTACCAAATCTCATTAATTGGCCTCACACATAATTAAGACTATCGATCATTGCAGAACAAGTAACAATAACAAAAGAAGTTCAAGTGACCACACACATGGCTTTCTACTAACAAAAAGACATCTGGACATCAACATGCATCTACATGTCACATTTCCCTCAATCGACAACCAAAATATCGAACTCTCTGACCTTACTGGAAACTTGCTAATAATCACATAGAAAGAAAACAACTTTAACACATAATTTAGCTACAAAATCCCATTAATTGGTCTCGCACATAATTAAGACCATCGATCAATGCAGAACATGTAACAATAACAAAAGAAGTTCAAGTGACCACATACATGGCTTTCTACTAACAAAAAGTCATCTGGACATCAACATGCATCTATATGTCACATTTCTCTCAATCGACAACCAAAAACTCTCTGACCTTACTGGAAACTTGCTAATAATCACATAGAAAAGAAACAACTTTAACACATAATTTAGCTACCAAATCCATTAATTGGCCTCCCACATAATTAAGACCATCGATCAATGCAGAACATGTAACAATAACAAAAGAAGTTCAAGTGACCCAGTGGCGGAGTCAGGTTTCAATTCAAGTGGGTTCACTCCCTTGTAAGTTATAGGAAAATTATTAAATATTATTTAAGAAAATGATTGTATAAAGGATTTTTTTTAGAAATGTTTTTCCAAGTGGGTTCTAGTGAACATTGACTCCCCTTAATAGGTCCGCCACTGAAGTGACCACATATATGGCTTCCACTAACAAAAAGTCATCTGGACATCAACATGCATCTATATGTCACATTTCCCTCAATCAACAACCAAAATCTCAAACTCTTTGACCTTATTGGAAACTTGCTAATAATCACATAGAAAGGAAACAACTTTAACAAATAATTTAGATACCAAATCCCATTAATTGGCCTCGCACATAATTAAGACCATCAATCAATGCAGAACATTAACAATAACAAAAGAAGTTCAAGTGACCACATACATGGCTTTCTACTAACAAAAAGTCATCTGGACATCAACATTCATCTATATGTCACATTTCTCTCAATCGACAACCAAAACCTCAAACTCTCAAAACTTACTGGAAACTTACTAATAATCACATAGAAAGGAAACAACTTTAACACATAATTTAGCTACCAAATCCCAATAATTGGCCTCGCACATAATTAAGACCATCGATCAATGCAGAACATGTAACAATAACAAAAGAAGTTCAAGTGACCACATACATGGCTTTCTACTAACAAAAAGTCATCTGGACATCAACATTCATCTTTTTTTTAGATAACATGGGTGTACAAGCTTTGCTTGACTAATCCCATTGGCCCTGAAGTTAACGACCGGTAAAACCTCAGGGTTATCAACCTTCATCTATGTCACATTTCTCTCAATCGACAACCAAAATCTCAAACTCTCTGACCTTACTGGAAACTTGCTAATAATCACATAGAAATGAAACAACTTTAACACATAATTTAGATACCAAATCCCATTAATTGGTCTCACACATAATTAAGACCATCGATCAATGCATAACATGTAACAATAACAAAAAAAAAGTCCAAGTGACCACATACATGGCTTTTTACTAACAAAAAGTCATCTGGACATCAACATGCATCTATATGTCACATTTCTCTCAATCGACAACCAAAATCTCAAACTCTCTGACCTTACTGGAAACTTGCTAATAATCACATAGAAATGAAACAACTTTAACACATAATTTAGATACCAAACCCATTAATTGGTCTCACACATAATTAAGACCATCGATCAATGCATAACATGTAACAATAACAAAAAAAGTCCAAGTGACCACATACATGGCTTTTTACTAACAAAAAGTTATCAGGACATCAACATGCATCTATATGTCACATTTCTCTCAATCAACAACCAAAATCTCAAACTCTCTGACCTTACTGGAAACTTGCTAATAATCACATAGAAAGGAAATAACTTTAACACATAATTTAGATACCAAATCCCATTAATTGGCCTCACACATAATTAAGACCATCGATCAATGTAGAACATGTAAGAATAACAAAAGAAGTTCAAGTGACCACATACATGACTTGCTACTAACAAAAAGTCTTCTGGGCATCAACATGCATCTATGTCACATTTATCTCAATCGACAACCAAAATCTCAAACTCTCTGACCTTACTGGAAACTTGCTAATAATCACATAGAAAGGAAACAACTTTAACACATAATTTAGCTACCAAATCCCATTAATTGGCTCACACATAAATAAGACCATCGATCAATGCAGAACATGTAACAAGAACAAAAAACGTTCAAGTGACCACATACATGGCTTTTTACTAACAAAAAGTCATCTGGACATCAACATGCATTTATATGTCACATCTCTCTCAATCGACAACCAAAATCTCAAACTCTCTGACCTTACTGGAAACTTGCTAATAATCATATAGAAAGGAAACAACTTTAACACATAATTTAGCTACCAAATCCCATTAATTGGCCTCGCACATAATTAAGACCATCGATCAACGCAGAACATGTAACAATAACAAAAAAAGTTCAAGTGACCACGTACATGGCTTTCTACTAACAAAAATTCATCTGGACATCAACATGCATCTATATGTCACATTTCGCTCAATCAAGAACCAAAATCTCAAACTCCCTGACCTTATTGGAAACTTCCTAATAATCACACAGAAAGGAAACAACTTTAACACATAATATACTCAATGGAATAGTACCCATAATCTAATTCATACACATTAGCAAGCAACACATCAATTGGAATTATTAGGGAAGAAACTAAATTAGGGCTTACCTATTTAATCCGGCAAGGAATGGGACTACAGGATGGCTCTCCAGGTACACGATTACACGTGAAGAAGAAGAGAGAGAAAAAGAGTGCAAAAGAGGAGGTGAGGTTGATACACGGCTCTCTGTTCTCTTTCTCTCTCAGTCTTTTAGTCGTTTTCTGTTTCAATTGTAATTTTCTATTCTGGTGTATCTTTTTTCCTGCCTAAAAGCCAAAAAGATAGGGTTTGTAATTGTTAATGAGGGAGGTAAGAGAGTTGAAACTTTAATTGTTGATCCAAGAAGCGGCTGAAACTTAGGGGATTAGCACTTACTTAGGAGTTAAATAAATGCTCTCCAAGTGTTCGATGAGATGTGTAGTTGACCCTTTCAATTTTCAGTATGCTAAGTTCTAAGCCCTTTTTTTGAGAAATGGACTAATTCCCTAAATTAATTAGGGGATAAGTACCACAAGCTCCTTTGCATCGATATAAGTCCTACGCACGTACAGCTCGCTATAATAACATGCAGGACGGAGTTTCAGCTACAACTCGCGTGCAACTACGTACCTATTTATTGGAGGTGGGTGGGTCTGGTCATGGGGCGGGTGCAAATTAAAGGTGAATTGAAATTTGAAGCGTGATCGATGTGATGGGTCGCTAGTTTCTATGTACACCTTGATCAATAATGTTAGTGATGCTTGAAAGGCCTTGTCATAGAGCTGTACAGCTACATATGGTGCATGCTATTACGTACGTACGCTGCTGTACTCCTACATACCTGCTGTACTCCTAGAGTTAGCAACAAGTTTGTGTATCCGTATCCGTACCCGTTTCCACACCCGTATCCGTACCCGTGCAACCTAGAGTACAAGTCTACAACCCACTAGAGTTAGCAACAAGTTTGTGTCATGCATGTATTTGTATACCTTCTTTTATACGTCATCTACTCGAATTTTAATTTATTGTTGGATCTAAATTATTGAATTTCTTTGTTTCAAGAGAACGGAATGATCATCACCAGTTGGATCAAATTGTTACAATTTTCTATTTCCTTGGCTGATATTGCGTATTTGCATTTCAAGTAGGTGTGATATTTGTCCCTTTGATTGTAACTTTGTTCATCGAAATTTTGCTTCAAAAGAATATCAGGTAGTAGCTATGAAACATACTTCAAAGTTACACAACAAGATTGTGGTTAAATGGTTAAAGGAGGTTATTTTACAGGTTGATAATCTCAACTCCAACCTAGCCTATTTGACTGGATCAGTTGCCCGTGTCTGTCAGAAATGTCAATCCAAACCTGTTCCGGTTTGGGTTCGACTTGTAGAAAAAGGGCTATACAGTTTCAATCAATATTGCTACTGCTTATATAGAAAAGAGACAAGTTTTAACTTCCTACAAGTCCCACTGCCCTTTGCCCTTTGGGAAGTAAAGTGATTATGCATTTTAGACATGTATTTGCTGGTCTTGTCGTTTCTTTTGTTCTATAAGTCTTCTCTGTAAGCTTGTTACATAAATAAAGTCAGTTATTCATGTATGCTTGTAACTTAGCAATCATCGATTTGTATCCCTTTTACGATTATCCACCATTTAATCTTTCGGGAGCAGTTTGTTTATAAGCATTTATCCAAGGTGCTAGCAAGGAGCATTATATACATGATTTAATTTATTATGCAATACTTGTGCTATTTGATTTGAGTACATAAGAGTTATTGTTGTCTTATATACTAGCCTATTAGCTCAATTGGTAGAGTATTTGTGCAATTGAACCAAAATTATAGGTTCGATTCCTACATAGGCTAATAATAGTTAAACCTATTATTAATCAAAGTTACATTTTGCAAGAAAGAGAGCCCATCTATCACAAACAATAAAGAGATCTCTACTAAATAATCATGAACATCATGCATCTGTTGTAGTGAGATACTTATCCGTTTACATAATGATCGTTCAAAACACACATTTTCCATTATAAGAATATTCAACAATTGAGTACAATACATCCTTCCTTGTCCAAAATGAAAACAGAAGAAGATGTTGTTCTCTGAAACCGTGTGGAATTTTCAGATTTTGCAAGATTTAAGATTCAATATCCTTCAGGACAAAACTGTGACCCTCAAGCTGTACTAGTTACGACTATTAGAATGTAATGTTAAAACTTAGAATTGGTAGTTTAAAACTAAAGAAAGTTAAGCAAGCTGATGTAGGTTTGTTTAGTATGTTTTGCTAATCAGCAGATAGACTTGTGGTATGAAGATAAGGTGGAAGCACAAGTGGTAAGTGGCTCACTCTCATAATCCATTGGTCAGAGTTGAATCCTCATTCATGTAGGGAAAATATAAATCTCTCTTTGCAGGGGGAGTCTCCTCCTCTATTGAGCCCGACAGCCCATCTGATATGGATTGACTTGCCCAGGTGATTTGCAGGCTATTACATGCGTCCTTGTAGCAACCAAAAAAAAGAAAAAGAAAGGCTTGTTTTATGGGAAGCCATGCACCCTTCCTAGAAGGTGGTCTGGCCTGATGCTACTCCGAAGCTCTTTTTACCAAAAAGAAGATCCAATATCCCTCTTCCCAACCAAGTTGAGCCAGATCCACAGTAGCTAAAATACATACAAGGAAGAAAGCTTTCGGATTTAATGACCAACTGAAAAAGAGACCTACAGCAAGACTCGAGAACAGATACAGCTGCAGGGAATGTAACACACCAGACCTATAGCGCAGCAGCAACAAACCTGCAGACATGCATTAGAAGAACAACAAACCACCAGGGAATCATCATTCTAAAGTTGCTCACTACGTGTACGATTATGTTGGCCAAATGAAAGGGTCAGTTGGATCTTGGATGAAGGCTTGGTTACTTACTTGCATTTTTGACTTGAGGCCAAATTTGCAATATTGAGCATGTTACTTGTTAGAGACTTTAGAGGGGAGTAATAGCTTGTCAGCAGACAGCAACCCCGGAAGCTCAAGGAGGTATATCAGACCTCGACGTTGAAAAAAGATCAAAGGATTTATAACTTTATGATACTCAGAAGTACAGATAACTACATTCAAAAAAAAAAAAAAAAAAGTACTGATAACTGTGACAAATGACAAGAACTACACTGGATTATGTACTTGCCTACTTCATTAACAACCCCCGAGAAGACAAGGGCACAAGGCCCAGAAGCTCAAGGGGACATCAGAACTCGACGTTGAAAAAAGAAAAAAGATTTTAACAGAAAGATTGATGCCTAGTTCACTAACAAATACTTAATCAACTAAGACTTTTCAATTCGATGCCCTTAAATAACAAGAGCCTTAAATGTTAATGAACATTTGAATGAATTAATGATGATGAGTCGATGACCGTGAAGCAGGAAAGTGGCAGCATTCTAGTTTCTACTTGAAGTTCAATGTGAAATCATTATATATGTTCATTAGATTCAATGAAACCATTAACCATAATGCTCTTAAAGTAACTACAAGTCAAAATAACTACACTTGCCTGCTTCATTAACACCCCCGAGAAGTTAAAGCCTGCTTGAAATGGCCATTCAAGTATATGATTTGCTTAGTACTCTGTATATTTGCAAAACATATATGGTAAATAATAGGATACAGGATACAGATGCAAAATGTACAACATCAAAATGTCTTGTATCACCAGGCAAAAAATTCTGAAACAGCCATTCTTTGTACTTCAGTCCCAACCCACTGTTTGTTGTCGTCATTCATTCAGTACCTGAGAAATACACCCAAAAGAACGTGTTTAAATAAATATTTAAATAATTTAACAAAAAAAATTCAATAAAATCTTACACAGACACATTTAAATTTCGTGTACTGATTCTCAAACGCCTATTATGGTCGAGTATTCATGTGGTATTTTCTCAGATTTTGCACGTGTGAATGTGATACATTCCTTCTATTTCTCCAAGCAGAGCTTTTCGCATTGCAATGCCTATTGTGTCAGTGGTCTTTCATAAGTGGAGAGAGAATAAAGTGCCCATAATAAAGACATTTACCATATGTTCTTGATTCAACACACTTCCACTGCAATGTCCGAGTAGTTATTTTTTCTCGAACCATAGTAATATTATAAAAAAAATATCAAAAAAAAATTGTCTACATACTGCGGCGAAATATTCTGCGCTTCATCTTTTTCGTATTCTATGTCTCACTTTTACATGGCCTGTTTAAGAACTACCCTTAAATCAACAGAGAGAAAATTCTGTGCAGAATGATAGTATGAAAAGAAACAAAAGTCAATTTGTCAAAGACATTCACTAGTAGTAAGTGGGGGAAGTGCGAGGTAACACTAGAAAACAAAAGTCCAAGGCCGGTCAAGCTATGTGACTATTGTAAGGAAAACTTATGCGGATTACCATAACATCCCTGTTCTTGAAGTGCTCACAACAGGCTTCATGGTCAGTAACCAAAAGTTTTGGGCTTTAATCTGTGACTGAGAAGTTATTCAAACATTTGCAAGTGCTCACGAAAAGTTAAAGTTAATGAGGCCTGCTGCTCTTGCTTGGAGGAGGCAGAAGATAGTATAGCTTTGCACATTTTTACCTAGGCACAGGTTTAATTAGTTGTGTTAGCTGCTTTGCAAAAAGGCTTCCTGCAAATAATAGCCTTTTGACTTTGGTGTTTGAACTCATTTTGGCAGTGTAACTGAGCAAAAACAGAATCCAATAAGCAATGTCGGGATCAGTGGCGTATCTAGGAATCTATTATTGCGGTGGAACAAATAAAATTTTAAAAAACATACTCCCTATGTCCATATTTACGTTCCCAGTTTCCATTTTAACCCGTCCCTCGTTTACGTTCAAAGTTCCTTATTTGGTAAACTTTTTGCTACGCTTCTCTGGAGCCTAACACCAATCGAGGCAAATGGTCGGTTAAAATATAGGATAAATTTCAGCAAGGTATATTGAGGTATAGCGATATTACAGTGAGGTATACTAACGTTTCATGAATTACATTGAGTTATAGACAAGGGTAACCCTCACTTAAATTGCAAATTAAAAATAAAAATAAAAAAAGCCAACCAAAACAAATCTTTTTCTTTCCCCTCACTTGCTCTTTCCTCTCTCCCCCAATGGCATCCCCATCCCCAACCCTTCCCTCCAGGGCTTCCACCCCACCCACCAGTCCACCACAACCATCATCATCACAAACACCGGCCACAGCATCTCTGTTGTCACAACCACAACCATCCTCAAGTACTGCTGAATTTTCTGCTGCACCCCCACCAGAAACCCCCATAGGCCACCACGAACCACCACCACCTGCACGCCGCAACCACCAAACCAACCATGAACCGACACCACAACTTACCACCACCAAAACCATCAAATTAAACCAACCACGAACCTCCACAGACCACAGCGAACCCCCCCCCCCCCCAAACCACCCCCACCACAACCACCAAACCAACCACGAACCACCACCATCAATACCTAGATTTGGGGTTTCAGATCTTTGGAGGAGGGAGAGAATCTGGGCTTTTGTTCACAATAATGTATTCCAACTCCCAATTGCTCAATTTGGTCACTGATTTATGGGAGATTCAATTGTGAATGTACAAGTGTGCTAGTTGTCATTTAGTTTAAGTTTAGTTAAAGAATTGCTCCAAATGGTTTTGAAGGAAGGTTAAATTATTTTTTTTGGTAAAAAAAATATCATTGAGGTATACTTGGGGTATTTTGGTCTTGAAAATTTGTCCCAAAATTTAGATTTCAAACCGGACGAAAAAATGGCCGGAAATAGTATGAAATGTCACCGGAGTATACCTCAAAGTAATTCACGAAACGTCCTGACTGTAATATCGTTATACCTCAGTATACCTTGCTGAAATTTATCCTAAAATATATTTGATTCAACAAAGATTGCATTCACGCTTTCACATTCCTTTATTGTTCAGCTCATGTACAGAAACAAACACTAAATGGGAGCTTTATCTTAATCAGTAGCACATACCTTAAATATATGAGCTCCATAAATCAGTCTCCATCATTGGGTCATCGTAGTTGGCGTATGCTAGCTGAAAGGACCAATATAACAACAAAAACGGGGTCAGTAATCACTAATCAGCTTGTAGAAGCTCACTGGGATGAAATCATAAAAGAGTAATGGAGTCATGACAAATCTACCGCCAATAAGGTAACACAAAATTATTTCCACATCTCTAGAGTGCTTGCTAAATCAAATGCTCCGCTAAAAGCTTCTATTTTAAAAAAAATTATCGCAACTCTTAATTTAAATATTTCTCTCTCTCTCTTTCTCACTACGACAGCATTTGCAAAAGAAAAATGCATAGTAGATATACAAAAACTTATATAATACGGTCTCACCGTGAAACTGAGACTGTTGTTACATCTCGTAACAAAAGATGTTACTTTACAATAAAATTAAATGTATCACAAGTATGTTAGATTTTAGAAAATAACAGTTACTTTTGACTGATTTAGCATGAAACAGTCTTATGCAAGACCTTTTGTATAAGATAAGAATTCTTGTCCAAGCCTTAATTGTATTTTTTTTTTTTTTTAGATAAGAAAATCTTTTATTAATCAAAATTTAAGAGAATACAAAAGGAGGATAAGGAATCATCATCACAAAATAAAGCTATTAATCTCGCCAAATGGCGTTGTACAAGAATAAGCGGGACACCCTTAAATGCCCCCGCCGCCTTAGCCCAAAGGGAACCCAAATAGACCATATGTTCCCAAACATAATCTATGGTCTTCCCGCTGTCTGAAAACAAGCCTTAATTGTATCTTAGTTTGATTTTTATAAATAGCGCTTCAACTAGTTCAGCAAGAGAACCACTATCTTAGATTCATATTATTAAAAATTCTTTCAATTGGTATTCTCTCCTGAGTGTCCTCCACTCTACTTCTCTCGTCGCTATGGACGATTCTCAGGCTTGTTGGGGACCCTTCTGGCTTCTGGGGTCTTCTCTTGCAAGTCATTCCTTCATCACCTTAGCCTTCCTTCACAATTTCCACATTTCCCTTTATCCTTTTATATTTGGAAGTCTAAGGTCCCATTGAAGGTTTGTACTTTTGTGTGGACTTTCGTGTTTGGTAGGTTGAATACCTACGACATGGTGCAACGTTGGAGGCCTGGTTAGTTACTTTTATCGGGTTTTTGTGTGATGTGTCCTCATGACCGGGAGGATTGTTTGCATTTGTTTGTGTTGTGTGAGTTTGTTAGGTCCTTTTGGATTAGATTGTTGGAGGGGGAGAGTTTTATGTGTCCTCCCCTCCTCCCACGGTGGGAGATTTCTTACAGCTATGATTCCCGGCAGTGAGGAGGGGAGGTTGTAATGGAGATGTGTGTGTATGGTAATTATGTGATGCATCAGGGTTGAAGAGGAACTCGAGGTTGTTCTCCGACGATGGGAAGACCATAGACTTTGTTTGGGATCATATGGTTTACTTGGCTTCCCTTTGGGCTAAGGCGGTTGGGGCTTTTAAGGGGGATCCGCTTATTTTTGCGCAACGCCATTGGCGAGATTTGTAGCTTTTTTGTTAGCTTATGAAGACACATTGTCCCCGTTCTTTTGTATTCTTTCAAGATTTGATTAATAAAAAATTTCCTTATCTAAAAAAAAGTAAAGGAAAATTAGCCATAAAGCTTCGCATGAAAACAAGTTCTGCTAAAAGGCAAAGAAAAAAAAACTTTTTATAAAATTCTTCAAATGAACCCGCTTCCCCATTTTTCCTCACAGATCTCATGTTCCACCTCCTCCTCACCCCCATTTTCAGCTTCTAAGAAGCTCAAAATACCCTATGGGAATCCCAAAAGTAAAAGCTCCAATATCATGCTTCTATTTTTGGCCTCCTAGAGGTGTTTTAAGCTTTGAAGTTAAATATGGGAATGAGGAGGAGGTGAAAGGGGCGGTTTGTGAGGGAAAATAGGGGGGGAAGTAGAAGTTAATCACACGCTGGCCCAAACATGCTCCAAAAACAAGGGTAGAATCACCAAAACACATTAAAATCAGCCATCCCTCACCCATTCTCCCCTTAAGTACAAGGAGTCCTCCTCACCCATCCCTGTTAAGATTAAGCTTACATTTGTTATTGGTTCCCCATTTCCCTGAGCTAACCCAATAAGTCGTATAGACCACAATTAGATGATTCTTTTAGCAGAAAAGGAAGAAAAAAAAAATATCACTTTGTTTCTAGATAAAAATAAAACAAGGTACCTTTTTGGTATATCGACTTGCGTATGCATACATATGCATTTCTGAATGATTGCTTTTTTTTTATTTTTAGATAACATGAGCATGGTTTGTCCGACTATTCGCATGGGCCCTGAAGTTGATGACCCGCAAAACCTTGCTTTTCATGGAATTGAATCCAATATTCTTGTTTGATAAAAGAGCCCCCTTATGGTGATTGATGCATGATTTTCATTTTTTCTATTGCAAAAAACTTTCGGACGCCAATGAGGCAATGAGCCAAGGCGGGTTTCTAGCAAAAAAACCTGTTTTTTAAGGGGGTTGTGGTTCCACCAAATTTTCCTTTAGTAAAGATCTTTCTTTTGAATTGGTATTTTTAATAGTTTTAATCTTTTAAAACTGGATTTTAATATTTACCATTTAGTATAAGATTTTTTTTAAGGTGGGTGCGTGGGTTATATGCCCGACTATTACTACATGCCTTGAAGTTTTTTAAGTAAAGAAAAATATTATATTAATACAAAAATGAAGGCTGCTGTGAGGACACAGAGTCATCGAGCAACAACTAATCATAAGTCACCCAATGATGTTAGATGTCAGTAAGGCCACTCCTCTAAAAACCCCAATATGTGATAGCCCACAAAAATGTGATAGCCCACAAAAATGTGACAGCCCATCAAAAGTGCGCAAGTTCCGCTCTAACCAGAGGCCCCAATGCAACGTCAAACAACAAAAGCTTGTTTGCTTCCCCTTTCTCACCCCACAAATTTGCAACTGGAGAGTAATAATTGAAGAAGAGACATTAGACTCCCTCGATAGACAAATCCCCAAGAAAATTACCCACTTCCATAAAAGGAGGCACTCAGACCTAGGGAGAACTAGAACTACCATCAACTAAGAGCCCCTATAGCTCAGTAAGGGACACACCTCTAAAAGTCCCTATAGCCCAGAGAATGTGACAGCTCATCAAAAATGCGCAAATTCCACTCTAACCAGAGGCACCAAAGCAACGTCAACAGCCCATCAACACCACAACATGAGCTTGTTCTCCTTCCCCTTTCTCAGCTACCTTACACAATACACACACACAAAAGAAAAGCAGAAACTGATTGGCAGAACTCTATAGATAATAAATATTCGAAGTTTTGTTACAAGTCTACTTACACTGAGGCAACTAGTATTTATATTTATTAGTGTACATGTATCTTTCACCGCAAGACCCACATAAACAGACATAAACAACCTGCAGTGGCTGCATACACACGCAAACTTATTCTTCTCCTAAATGAACCTAATTAAAGGAGGGGGAATACGTGAAGATGAGACACAAAACTGCAGTACACATTGCAATAAGATGATAGTGAATATATAAGATACGGTAGTAATGAGAACTTACAGAAGGAAAGCATCATAGAGGTCCAGGTCACAAGATGTATTATGCCGACAACAACCCACAACGTGTGCAAACACGAGTGAGTCCACACAGGTGTCTCTAACCACCCGTAAGAATGTGATGTGAATGTGGGTATTGCCATCTGGTTCCGGACATGCCCAAACAAAGCCAAAGAAATCACCCCGCAGATGAAACAGAGAAACCCTATTAGGACTATCTTTTAAGTTCTTTAGTATCCATTCACGCTCCAAACCAATCATGGGACCTGAACAAAGCTTCTTGGCAGTCAAGTCATATGCACAAAAGAACCCATTTCTGTCAACCCAAAAGAGGGTTTGTGTGCCTTCCACTACAACAACGTTACTGGACATTTTAAGAACGCAGGTGAAATTGCCAACTGGGAAGGAATTCCACTTCTTGCTGACTGTGTTGTAAATATAGTGACGTGTCTCTGACTTTGTGTCCACATCGTAGTAAAAACGATTATACAATATTATCCTCCCGTCCAATTCACCCAGGGATGAGGCAACGTACAGAGAGGTATTGAGGTCGTCAGAGCAGCCATTAGGTTCCTTTACCACATCCCAGGAACATGTCAAAGGATCGTAAACATCACCAAAGGGAGCATCAATGGTAATGGGGTCATCGGGGTCCGTGAGGGAAAAACCCCCTAAAAGGTAAAGACGCCCATGCAAAGCCACTAACTCTGGATCCGTCCTGGTATCGACGACAATTCAGGTTTCATTATTAGCAAACAACAATTACTACAAAAAAAAAGAAAAACAGAACTGAACAGCAACATAATAATCTTACTACATTTTAATTACATACAGCTAGTCCTGATGGTTAAACCATATTACTTATCTAGATATCATAGCATATATAACATACAAGACTGAGGTTTGAAACAATAAAAATAGGGTGTAATCCAATCCAGAAATACTAGTAGTATTACAATCCATAAGATTAAATATGCAATGACATCTTCCTCCATTTAGTCCTGAGATTTAAATGACATCTTCCTACAACAATTACTACTAAAATAAAATAAAATAAAATAAAAAAAGATTTGAACTTTTGAACAGCAACATATAATAATCTTCCTACAGAGATTAAATTAGCATAATACCTGGTGTCAGAATTTGGAAGTGAAGAGATGGGATTCCACAAATAGCGGGGCGAATCAGATTGAGATTGTTCTAGAGCATGTTCGACGTCTAAGTACTGAAGGTCGGTACGGGTAACCCAAGTATGATCGTCCTCGTTGTGATGGGTCACATGGGTGGAGGCGTAAATGGTGGAGCCAATGACAGCGACCCGGCTGTTTGGATAGATGTTGTAGTTGTCGGACAAATACACAAGTTTTGAATTATTGAAGCAAAAGCTCCGCCTTTTATCACTAAGAGTAATATTACTACAGATAAATCCGCCGCCACCGCCGCCGCTGCAACAATTATCTCCGCCGTGCATATTGTGAGCGTGAACTGTGTATGTGGAACAACAATCGTGTTCCAAGAGTACCATTAGCTCGTCCAAGGGAATCTCAACCATAAACGTCTTCATCAGGTCCTTGCCCGTCATCCTCAGCCCAACCCGAAGGCTCGTCCAATATTGTGATCTCTGCTGCTTCCTCTTCTTCGGATTCCATCTCGATCTCGATCTCGATCTCGACCCTGACCTTAATCTCTTGCTCCACCTTAAATTAAGCATTTTCGATTCTAAAGATCGAAAATTTGGCCAAGTTAGAGATTCAATTGCAGCTAATTATGAAGAAATTTTGGTGAGGTTGAAACTGGATGGGATGGGATGAGATGATATGAGTCTATGACTTATGAGAGGATACCATATGTACTATTTTTGTTTATGAGATGCTAAGGGCCCGTTTGGCCTACCTACTACCAACTTTACCTTCTCCTCCTAAATTTGTTCTTGCTCACTCCCTTTTTTATACATTTTCCTCTTCATTTTCAACTTTTAAGAAGTTGAAATAAATCTACAATTGGATTAGAAGGAGAAGTTATAAATTCCACTTTACCATTATTTTAACTTCTTAGAAGTTGGAAATGGCCAGAAGGGGAGTGGATGAAAAGGGGTAAACAAGAACAAATTTGGGAGGAGAAGTTGAATTTGTGGGAGTTAGGCCAAACGGGCCCTAAATCTTGAAAGAATATTATCACTTCAGAGTCTATAGATTCCTCTCACTTAACTTATAGAATCTCAAACAGATGCTATCACTTGTATTATTTTTCAACATCAAGATTTCAATGTCAACCGGGCGTTTTTCTCAGCCCACCGGACAGTGCGGATTCGCCAACAATTGGATGCCCATTATAACTTCGATACAGATCATTCTCAACCTGATAATGCAAGTCAAACAATTTGTCAAGTGGTGTGCTCCAATGGATGAGGTTGTTAAAGTTAACTTTGATGGTTCAGTTCTAAACTCTTCAGCTGCATATGGGCTTATCCTTCGAGACTCAAGAGGTATTCCAATATATGATAAAGCATAAACTATAAGGACCACTTCTGTGTTAGTGGTAGAAGTCACGGCCATGCGCAATAGAATACGTGAAGATGTTCAACGAGGTTATAGACGCATTCAATTAAAAGGTGATAATTTGGCTGTCATTAATGCTCTAATTGGAAAATCAGATACACCATGACAGATACACAATCTTGTGAATGACGTAAGAATGTTTATTCAATATTGCGATGAAGTTACCCACCTACAATAAGTAGGTAGCTTTCTAACTAAGAATTTGATCATGACCAATATTGCGATGAAGTTCGGGTTCAACATGTCTAGAGAGAAGGCAATCAAGCAGCCGATTAGTTATCAAAAGAAGGTCAACTATGTACTTCTGAATGTCCCTAGGCCTTTAGCATCAATTGTGTATTAGATCAACTTGGTATCTCCCTTGTGAGAAAGGTCTCCCAATTGTAAGTTTTGTAACATTGCTTCCTTAATGAAAAAAAAAATAAAAAAAATCTGTTAATTCGCGAAACCAGCCAAAAAAAGAAACAAAAATCCCAAAAAGTAGGGGTGAGTAGGGGTGAAACTTATTCGGATTAAATCCAAAATCCAATCCAATCAAATCCAAATAAAGCAATTTGGATTGGACTTTTCGGAATTCGGATTCAAAAAAAATAATAACTTGGATTTTCGGACTGGATTCGGACTCACCCTTTCGGAGTCCAAATGTCGAATAATCCAATCCAAATAATATAAATATATATAAAAATATATAAATAATAAAAAAATCCCAAAAAACTCTAAGCTACTAGTTAAACCCCAAAAGCCCAAATTAAAAGACATATATAAAGCAAGAGAGAAAAACCCTATTGACCTACGCTCAAGAAACCCACTCAAATCTCAATACAACATCTACCCCCCCCCCTTTTTTCATATGCTAGATCTATCAAAAATATCATTGGAGCTAGATAGTAACGAAGTTGAAAGTTGATATATGAGTTCAGATATGTACTCTATGTGTATATTACTGAAGACCTTTGAACCTATATCTATCACTTGTATTTTTCTTTAATTAATGTTATAGATTTAGATATTTAGGTGTCTTGGACAATGTTATTTATTTATCATTTGTACTATTTTCTTGTTGGTGAAGTTTTCTTTATAGACGTTGTTCAAATAATCGAAAAAAATTAGGAAAAAAAATTGAACTATTCGCATCGGATTGGATTACAGAAAATAGTTCAGATTAGATTCGGACTCAAACATCTGAGTCCAATATTAATTTAAATTGGATTCAAACTCAAAATTTTAAGTTCAAAATATTTTGGATTGGATTTGGATTAGACCATAATCCAATCCAAAGTCCAAACTTTCACAACCAAAATGTATACGTCCATGTCCATCTTCTTCAAAAAATAAAAATAATAAAAAAATAATACGTCCATCCCTCCGCCCCACCCAGACCCAGGGCTACCTTCATCACCGCCCACCTCTGTCGCTCACAATCACCGCCAACGTTTTCGATACATTTGAGGGGAGAGAGAGAGGAGAGAGAAAGGGATGGATTCTGACGAAGATGATTTCGTGTTCGTGGGAACGCCAATAGAGAGACAAGAGGAGTTCAGTAGTCGCAAGAAAAAAGCCCTAGCCGAAGCTTCTGGTCGACTCCGAACTCTCCCTGCTTGGAAACAAGAGGTTTAATTTTTACTTTTTCGGTCAATTTAATTGCATTCTATTTTGTGTATGATATGTTCCTCAATTGAATTTGTTGAGTTTTAGGTTGTTTCATTTGTTGCTTGGTGAGAGTTTGTAAAATTATTGCAATTTCGTGAACTTTAGTTGTGTGTTGCTTTAGTGTCATTAAAATGGAACTTTGAATGTATAGTTAGTTAGTGTTTTGGGTGCAAGGTGGTTTGCTTGAGGTCATTTGATTTGATCGATAAGGTTTTTAGCTATCACTAGAGTGTGATTGAGAGTTTGTTTGCTGGAAATAAGCTTGTGTTATAATGTACTTCAAGGTAAAGGTTAATAAAGATATATTCTATCACAAAAAGATAATATATGGCCCTTTGAGTTTTAATTCGGTTGTGATTTCTTTGCTTCTGATGTCGACACTGAATCTCAGAGGGTGAAATTTCAAGTTGAATGCTACTGTATTTAGCTCAGATCTTTTTTATGGAAAAGAGGATAGGTTTCTTGATTTAGTTCTATGGAGTTGAAGGCTGGTGAAAAACAAAACATCTGAAATGAATTTTGGAGATCTTGTGTCTCTTTAGTTTCATTGAAGTAGCTTATAGCTTATTAAGGAAGGGAATGGTTGAAAACGACATTGAGAAGTTTCAATAAGCTACTGCATAGGCAGATAGGCTACATGATGCATAGAAGCTCCCATATGTT
Organism: Tetragonia tetragonoides; assembly: GCA_038025085.1. Lineage (NCBI taxonomy): Eukaryota > Viridiplantae > Streptophyta > Magnoliopsida > Caryophyllales > Aizoaceae > Tetragonia > Tetragonia tetragonoides. The sequence goes on from CM076148.1 coordinate 38,370,498, forward strand.
TCATCCCAAACTGAGACCACAACCATTTTCATGAGTCTCCTGGAAAACATGAATGAGGTCACCTTTGGACATCACATCACTCCTAAAGAAACTTTGCTGATGCTGGGAATTACCTAGCTCTACCAAAACTGCATTTCCAGATCCTCTTGGATAAGTCTCTCATTCCACGCCTTGCCACCTAGAGAACTCCAGTTCAAATCCCTTCCCCAACATAGGGTGATTATCAACTTCCCTGGCAAGGACAACCATGTAAAAAGATCTCAACAATTCCTACTTTCCCGTCAGCAACCACCTGCCATCCCTGATCTCCATGGAATTATGAATTCATTTAGTCTCGCTTCTTATCAAGCGGAAATTATTTTTGTCTTTGGCACTTTATAGTTGGCACATATTGAAGGAACATAATAATTCATAAACTACTGAAGGATGAGTGAATCTGTTTCCTCTTTTATGTGGCTGAGAAGTGATAATGCCCATTTCAGGTTAGAGATGAAGAAATAAGGAGAAAATTTCATGGACCATTCACAGGAGGGTTTTCTGCGGGTTTTTACAATACAGGGCGATTGAAGGAGGGTATGTTTGCATACAGAAGATCAGAACCATATGTTGTCTTGTTGTATATTCTTTCATGTTTTTATTGCTGTGCAGGTTGGACTCCACAGACATTCTCATCATCGCGGAAAAACAGATCTGAATTTACAAAGCAGAGTGTTTGGGACTTCTTGGATGAAGATGAAAGTCTGTATGTCTTATTCTTCCAACATCACTCTATATGTGTTGCTTGACTTCCTTTTTGCTTTGACCTTTTGTCTGTTTTGTCTAATGAACTTCTCTTTTGCATGCACATTATTGAATGGCCACACTTGTTTTTTCTAATGACTTTGTTAACTAATCTATGGCTGTATTTGATACGATTTCGATAAGAAATCGAGAATCAAAGGCATCACAAAGAAAATGATGATTTCATTCTAATTTTAAAAAGAAGAAGAAAATAACAAGCACAATAATCAGAAGAATTTTGCATTTTTGCTCCATATGGTAGCCATGCATATTGCTTGATTTTTTCCTCTCACGATAGATCATAGCTCCAAAGCATTACCATTCTTGGAGGAAATAAATTTCCACTCATAAAAGATTTCTTCCCTTTTCTGAAGTGATACAAGGGAAATCCTGGAATCATTTTGCTGCTCTTTTTTCCCCCTTCTAGAAACAAAGCTTAAAGGAAAATTATTTTGTTAGTCTTTTCCTTATGTATTTATTTTGATGGTCTGCATGTCTGCCTCCCATATTTGAAATTCTTCGTTTCGTAATGAGGCACGAAGAAATGAGGAATAACAAGGACAATTCTTTCATTATGTTTGTCTCAACTACAGTTATTGTGTCATGCAATTTTGATGAGACTTACCTTTTGTTCTGTTAGATGGTTGATGACATTTATACTCTATTGTGGGTTAGATAAGTATGATTGAATCAAGTTCTTTCATTTCCTAGGAAATGGAAGGTCACCTATTGGGAACATCATGAATTCATGACAGTTCGATACCTTTGGATTTACAGCTACAGAGCTTGCCCGCGAACAAGCTGAGAAGCAGCAAAAGGAGAGGTGTTCCACTGCCCTTGCCCCTTCCCTCTGTTGATTATTTCATTTGTTCTGATTCAGGTCTCATTATTGTTTCTGGGTTATGCTCTTCAGAAAACTCTGGGCATATAATTGGTGTCATGTAATGTGTAGTCATGTTTAGCTGATTTTATCTGCTTATTTGTGTTACAGGCCATCAGCCATTCCTGGCCCTGTTCCAGATGAATTAGTTGTTCCTGCCACTAAATCTATTGGTTCGTTCTCTGGCACGGAACATGTTTTCTTTAAATAAAGTCCTATATTATTACTTAAAGATTGATGGATGTCTTTTCGTAGGTGTAAAGTTGCTACTAAAAGTGGAATGGCGGCGTGGCCGATCAATAAAAGAGTCACGCACTAGTTCACTCCAATGTATGTTCTTGAAGTGCTCTTAATGGATTTTTATCCATTTGTGGATCCGTCTATTTCTTACATCTGATGTTCCACTGGAAATTCATTCATCTTCCATCTGCTTGCGGTGTTAAAATATAAACCACAATTGAAACCCAGCGAAAAGCTCAGCTTTTCTGTATGGCAAACTTGTATCACATTTTGCCTTGTAAGTTATCCCATACTACAACTTTTTAATTTTGCTGTGTCTTTCTTTCTCTTTTGTTTTTTATTTAATATACTGGCATGAGCATTTTTGCTAGGGGATTGGTTTGCAGCTAGTAATTTTGTCAACGCATATCTCAGTTACAAACTTACAATGATTGTTAAACTTGGATTGATGCAGTGTGCAAGTTTTAGTTCGACATATATAGTAGATAGTTGAAACAGAGATAGGGAATTCCCTGGTTTCGTTATTTCTCAGCAAAAAGAAACATGTAGTGAACTGGTCTAATCTGTAATTGTTTTCTTTTTGGAGGACAACTTGTCCTCCTTTGCTGTATTTCTTGACATGTTATTAGTACATACTTTATCTTTATCTAAATAAAAATCTGGACTGACTTACTCTTATTTTTAGATAAAGAGAGTAGTATTGATATCAATCTAGAGAGAGTCTAGAGAGAGAAAGTGCGAGAGAATGAGAGTTAGTCTGTAGGTCACCGGAGAACTTCCTTCTCACCGGTGGTGAGAGGGCTCTGGGAGCCTGTTAACTTTCAAATTACTATCTTTTTGCTTTCTCTTTTCAAAGGTGTGATTTAATCATGGTAATTCAGTTTGCAGCGGACAGGAAGACCTTTTCCTTACAGTTTGATGGACATTATTTTCGTTTAACAGAGTTTACTAGAAGTAACAGGTTTGAGATCAATATGAGGAAGGAGGAGTTTCAATGGTGGGTGAATTCGGTACTCTCACTGTGGAGAGGGGATGCTCCTGATCAATGGCTACGTAAGCATGTGGGCAATGGGTATATTCTGGTTCTGCGGATTTCGGAGAATAATGGAGGCCGGTTCTTCCTGTTCGAAAAGGTTCCATATGATCGCCGGCCAGTGCCAATTCGGGTGCCGGAGGGTATACGAGGTGCATGCTGGGCAGCTATGGTGGATGCAATTCAGAGGGCTCAGGGGGGTCGGGGTTCGGTTAATCATCTTGCCGTTCCTCGCATTCCATGTTGCTTGCAATGTGGATCGACGAACATCAGTTGGAATGGAGTGGTTGGGGATTCACCGGCGATGTCGAACTCTGGTTCTATGTTACCTGGTGATCGGAGAAGGGAGAAAGCGCCGGAGTTGTGTGAGGGAACTGGTAACGGTTCAGCTAATTTTGGCAGGCACGAGTTTGTTGCACGTGATTCTCGCTGGAGTGAGCTGGGTCGTAGCCGAGTTAATGGGAAAGATTTACAAACACGTGGTTTTTCAAATTTAGGAGGGGCTTCACCTTTTTCTAGACTTGGGCCAGGGCCTTCACATTCTTTTGGGAGTCAACAGGCCCATGGGAGGAGGTTTAATTCTCAGTCGACTTTTAGGCTCACAAGGTTTAGAATGTCAGAGGGTGTCCAGCAGGTTAATAAAGAGCAGCCCACTAATGTTGAGCATACAGGTTCTCGAGCTCGGGGTATTGGGCCAACTTCAGGGCCGCGTACCTCAGCTTTTCTATGTCTGGGAGGTGGGCCCAGGTCAGATCGAGCCCCAGATAACAATTCTGGGGTGCTCGATGGTCGCGACAAGGCAGCTGCCTCTGCCACGGTGAATCACGGGGGCCGGGGACCACCACCGCCGGTGTACTCAGGGCGGCGAAGGACTCCCCAGGTGGCGGAATTTTCCGGCGACCCACGTGGAGGGTTCAAATGGGTCCGGCGAAGCAAGAAAAGTGGGCCAGGAGCTTCGGCTTCCGGTTCTGGCGCCGTGGGTCAGCTGGCGAACCCACCGGAGGCCGAGAAAGGGTCGCCGGAGCTTGTTTCTTCTGGCGTCCCAGTACTTTGTGAAGAGAAGTCAGGTGAGGTTCTCTTTGGGGGCCCGGTTTACGCACCGGTCTCTGCGTTATGCCCTGGTACAACAGTTTTACAGCCTGTGGTACCAGAGATGGAGGCTTCTCAGTCTAAAGGGGTTGTGGGTCAGCGTGGTGGTGTGGGGGAGGGACAGGTTTCATTGGGCGGTGATGGGCAGTTGGGATTAGCTTTAGGGGGTACTTCTACCAGTGGACAGGGTTTTTTTTTGAGGGAGCTGTGTTTTGTTGGGAATTGATTGGCAGAGGTGGGGGCGCGGGTTCAGCGGGCGACGCAACGGGAGGTCCCGGTCAGCAACATTGAAGCTCGATTGAGGAGTGATCTTTGTGTTGATAATTTTACAAGCCGACCTTTATTTTGGGGGACAGCTTTCGATGATGGCGAGGATGATCTTTTGAGTTCCCTCGATGATGGCGAAGACTTGCTTCTGGACAGTCTTCGGGAGTTTGAGGATAACGAGGCTGAGGTTGTGGAGGAGGTGAATTTGCTTAATGTGGAAGGGGTGCAGACTCCAGCAGGTTGACGATCACAGTCAGGGTGTTTTTCCTACACCTAGCACTGGAAGCATAGGAGCGTTTGTTACTGTGGACCTTAATACTTCCGTTTCCCCGCCTCTCTCATATACTCCTCTTTTTGCTACTAACCAAAGAGCTCCTGTTAGTTTTAATTCTGACCAGTTGTTATTTGCTAATGGTTTTTCATGTGCATGCAGGGGAACGGAGGGGAACGGAGGATGCTGGGGAGGGTTTACGCTCTGTTGTATTGCCAGATTCGGAGTTACTCCGTTGTGCAGGGGGATTCCGATGTTGGGGGGATGGTTGTAACTATCCCACCACTGGCAGGTGAGAGGCAGTCTCTCCTTGTTAACCTTGATCTAAAGGTTGTGTGTTCGGCAGGTGAGCCGGCTAGTGTGCAGGTATCTCCTTCGGGTTTTCGCTGTAAGCGGAATAGGGTGGGAATACGGGAGCTTAGGGGTCTTCAGACCACTCGTAGTTATGGGGAGGGAGGTAGTCGTAGGTGTCAGGGTGCTAGTGGTTTTAAATGAAGCTCTTAAGCTGGAATGTCAATGGTTTGGGGAGGGTTAGGAAGCGGGATCTTGTGCGGGAAGTTGTTAGTCGTGCGTCTCCGGACATTGTGATGTTTCTGGAGACGAAGGTTAAGGTTGTGGATTCTTTTTTTGTTCGGAGTCTTTGGGAGACCAGGTCGAAGGATTGGGTTTTTTTGCCTTCGGTGGGAGCGTCCGGGGAGATTCTTATTGTTTGGGATACTTGTTTTGCGTCTCAGGTAGAGGTTCACTTTGGTCATTTTACTCTTTCTGTGTTGCTTTATGTTAGAGGGCGAGGGGAGTGGTGGACGTCTTCTGTGTACGACCCTTGTGGATGTGGAGTTGCTGACCGTGACTCTCTGTGGGAGGAGTTGGCGGCTCTTGCTGGCGTTTGTTCCCGTAAGTGGGTTATTGGGGGTGATTTTAATGTGGTCTGTCATACTAGGGAGCGGCGTGGGCGGGGTTTGTCTGGTGGGATGCGTGAGTTTGATTCCTTCATTAGAGAGTCGGCTCTTAGGGACTTGCCTCTAGATTATGCCCAGTTCTTGGAGCGTTAGTGGGAGGCGTAATACTACGTCCCGTCTGGATCGTCTTTTTGTTACTAATGAGTTTGAGGACGAGTTTCCCTCCTTAGCACAGGAGGTTCTGCCTCGATCTTGCTCGGATCACTTTCCTCTTGTTCTCCACTCGGCCCCTATTAGATGGGCCCCTACCCCTTTTCGTTTTGAGAATATGTGGACTATCCATGCGGAGTTTGGGGCGAGGGTTCGGGAGTGGTGGATAGGCTGTGAGGTTGAGGGATGGAGGGGTTATTGCTTTATGCGGAAGTTGAAGTTTGTAAAGGAGAAACTGAAGATTTGGAATAAGGATGTATTTGGCGATGTGCGGGTAAAGGAAGGGGGATATTCTTAAGGAGATTTTGGCCACAGATCAGGCTCTGAGTGAGGGGGGTCATGATGACGAGCTTTTGAGGAAGAGCGTTGAGTTGAAGAATAGTTTGGAGGAGGTGTTACTTAAGGAGAGGCAGATTCAGCGGCAAAAGATGAAGGGGAGGTGGGCTAGGGAGGGGGATGTGAGTTTTAGGCTTTTCTTTAAGGTGGTTAATGGGAGGCGGAGGAGGAATTTTGTGAAGGAGCTTGAAGTTGGGGATTGTGGGATTGTGTCGGATGTGGATAGGATTAGTGCCGAGATTACTGATTTCTACGAGGGCCTATTTAGGGAAGAGATGATTGATAGGCCGATGATTGAGGGGGTGGATTGGTCCCCTATTGCTTGAGCGACCTTTTGAGTTAGAGGAGATTAGGGCGGCGGTGTTTGGGATGGATAGAGAGAAGGCCCCGGGGCCGGACGACTTTACTATGGCTTTTTACCAGGATTGTTGGGAGGTGGTGCGGGAGGATTTGTTGGGTTTTTTTAGTGAGTTCCATCCCACCGGGGTGATTGGGAAGAGTATGAATTCTAATTTTATCACTCTAGTCCCTAAAAAGGATCGGTCCATTAATGTGAGGGATTTCCGGCCAATTAATCTGGTTACGAGTGTGTATAAGATTATCACCAAGGTCTTGTCTATTCGACTTGGGGCTGTCTTGTCTGGGACGATCTCTGCTTTTGTGGAGGGCCGCTAGATTATAGATGCTGCCTTAGTGGCAAATGAGGTGGTGGACGATGCCCGACAGTCTAGTTTTCGTGGGGTTGTGTTTAAGCTGGATTTTGAGAAAGCTTATGAGGACTTTCTGGACCGGGTTATGGATAGGAAAGGGTTTGGCGGAAGGTGGCGTAATTGGATTAGGGGCTGTCTGTCTAATGCTAGTTTTTCTGTCCTGGCTAACGGTGCAGCTCGTGAGTGGTTTACATCGTCACGGGGCCTTAGGCAAGGTGACCCCCTTTCCCCTTTCCTCTTCACCTTGGTTGTTGATGTGCTTGGTTGGATGTTGGATAGGGGTGTGGAATGGGGTCTGTAGAAGGCTTCCGGGTAGGTCGGGAGAGGGTGTCGGTTGAGGTGGTGTCTAGGATGAAGATTAATCCGTGTAAGTTTAGTTTGGCTGGGATTAATATGGAGAACGATGTTCTTGTTTCTTTTGCAGGTCTAGTGGGATGTCAGGTGCAATGGCCACTTACTTATCTGGGGGTACTCCTTGGGGGTAATCCCCGGACGACGGCTTTTTGGGAGCCTGTTGTGTCTAGGGTGTCTAAGCGTCTAGATGGTTGGTAGGGTGTGTATTTTTCTTTAGGGGGGGGGGAGAATTACTTTGCTTCATTCTTGTCTAGCTAGTATACCTCTTTAGGATCCCGGTTAGTGTTGCTAATAGGATTGAGAGGATTATGAGAGACTTCCTGTGGTCTGGGGAGGAGGGGATAGGAGGGATCACCTGGTTAGTTGGGACCGTGTTTGTCGGCCGAAGAAGGGGGGGGGGGGGCTGGGTTTTTGGTAAATTGGTGTCCAAAAACATTTCGCTAGTGGGTAAATGGTTGTGGCGGTTTCCCCTGGAGTCTGACTCCCTTTGGCACCGAGTTATCAGGAGCAAGTACGGTCTTATGCACAACGTGTGGGATGCTCATGGTGGCTCCAACGTCTCTCATGCTTGCCCTTGGAAATTCATCACCCAGGTATCGTCTCTTTTTTTTTCACTGGTTAGGTTTAAGGTGGGCAATGGCCTTTGGGTTCGGTTCTGGGAGGATGTGTGGAAGGGGGATCTTTCGTTTTCCTCCACATATCCTCGGGTTTTCCGGCTGTCCAACCTTCATGGGGCCCGGATGGCTGCGTTTCTCTCGGCCACTGGTGGGTTTTGGGACTTACATTTGCACCGGCCACCACATGATAGGGAGATGGAGGAGCTAGGCTCCCTCCTCAGTGTTCTTAATTTCACTTTCCTTGTCCCTAGGGACAATTCTCGGACTTAGACAGGGGATCCTTATGGGGTCTTCTCTTCAAAGTCCTTCCTTCACCAGATTAACCTTCCCTCTCAGTTTCCACGATTCCCTCTATCTACTTTTATTTGGAAGTCTAAGGTTCCACTGAAGGTTCGCGCTTTTGTCTGGACTCTGGTGCTAGGTAGGTTGAATACTTATGATATGTTGCAACGTCGGAGACCTGGCTAGACCCTTTTACCAGGGATTTGTATTTGTATGATGTGTCGTCATAGTGGGGAGGATTCTTTGCATCTGTTTGTGCTGTGTGATTTTGCTAGGGATCTTTGGAATAGATTGCTGTGTGGGGAGAATTTTGTGTGCCCAACTACGGTGGGCGAGTTCTTGCAGTTATGATTTGCTGCGATGAGGAGTAAGGAGGGGAGAGTGTTGTGGAGGTGTGCCTGCATGGCTATTCTGTTGTGTATATGGTTGGAGAGGAACTCGAGGGATTTCTCCGAGACACAGAATTCTCCTGATTTAGTTTGGGATCACATTGTATATTTGGCGTCTATCTGGGCAAAGGCAGCAGGGGCTTTTAAGGGCATCCCGCTGACCTTAGTCGAGCAACATTGGCGTGATGTGTAGATATATTTAGCTTGATATTGAGGATCCTCAACCTTTTTTATTCTTGAACAATTTAATAAAATTTTTCTTATCTAAAAAAAAAATCTGGACTGACTTAGTTTGTCTTTTTTGCTGAAATTAGAAGTCAAGTCTACTATTGTCATAGAATCGTTTTCTTTTTCAAATCTGAAGATAAGATTTGTTATAATACTTTTTCATGTTTGCCAAATGACACCAAGAAAATTACTAAACGTCACTAAATTAGACACAACTACCCTTTTCATTTCCCCCCCTCCCCTGCCCCCTTTTTCTCTCTGTTCTAAGTTCTAACCCAATAACCCCTCAAAAAAAAAATAAAATCTAACCCAGTAACCCACAAAAGAGAGAGAAAAATAGCACAACCCCCTCTCACCATGGGTGACACCGTCCCTCTCTCCCGTCACCATCGTCCCCTTTGTTCCCTGCGACGTTTAACGAAGGTTGCTAATGACCTTTGTGAATATTTCATGAAGCTCATTTAATCGCTGGCCGTGTTTCATAAATTATTACATGAGAAGCTAATGGATGTAATGAAGAAGTTTCATGAGAAACTTATGAAGCTTTGGAGCTAGCTTCGTGAGACTCTCATGAATCTCACTAATCAACTTTATTAGAGTCTCATGAAGCTCCTAATCTGCCAAATTTTTGTTATGGCGACCCGCGAAAACTTTTTGTTTATGGTAGTTAATACTAAACAAGACCACGAATGAGACTATAATACCTCAAATTCATCGCCAAAAGTGTTGTCAGTATGTTGTCACTATCACCCATCATTAAATTGTATTCAAAATGTTGAATCCAATAAAAAAGATTGCTTCTTTTTGATAATTTTTGAGTCTATTGAGAAGTTTCAGTTAGAGAAGTGGTGGAGAGAGTAAAAAAGAGTCTCTACCTTTCATAAATCATAATATTAGTTTAGGGTTATGTTGGGAAGTCTAGGGTAAAAGTTGGTGACCTTAGTAATTTGGTAGCTGCGGTTAGCACCACCCTATTTTTTTTTTTGTTTGGAGATTTTTGTTTGATGTTTAAAGAAAGATATTGCCATCATTTCTTTGAGATATTGCACTTGCTTTGGCTCATATCTTTCACTACATGTACAAAAGTAGTTGGTGATCATAGCCCATGGAGCGCATCTGAATTAATTTCATAAGTACTTCCTTTATCTAAAAAAATAATTCATAAGTACTTCCTTTTCTCATGTTGGGTTATTGAATTCTCATATCAACGGTAACAACCTTTCTATGAGTCTCACAGGGGTAAGGCTGCATACAACCGACCCCCCCTTACCCTGCCTAGGCGGGAGCCTCTTTGAAGGCACTGGGGTAATGTTAATGCGTTAATGCGTTATTGAATTCTCATATTGTCATAGGATTTCCATTCATCTTACATCCTTTATTAAATTATTGATAGAGGTTTGTCGAGAGGCTAGGAAGGCGTTTTTAGCTTTTTCTTCCCATAGTGCACTGTTGATGGCTCTGAGCCCATTAAGGATGGACTTGATGACCTCATTGAGGAGCCGGCTGCTGATGCTCAGTCTTCCCGGTGTGCACCGGTAGGATTCCCTTTCCTCGGTTCTGTCTTAATTGCCTCTTCATATTCATATATCATCTATGTTGATTTCATCGACATAATGTGGTGATCTGAGTGTCTTGTTATGGATTCTTTGCCATTTTGAATGATAATATGCTACCTTTGAATGATAATATGCTACCTTTGAATGATAAGATGCTACAAAGAAGTGCTACCTTAATTTGAATGTGAATAATAATAACTGTTTGATTTACCGGTTGTTAATTTTAGGGTCATGGGATTAGTCAAGCAAAGTTTGGACACCCATGTTATCTATAAAAAAATAAATAATAATAATAACTGTTTGATGAACCTTTGTACTTCTTTTATGATCATTCCATCTTGGATGGAATGACTTGTTTCACAGCTGGTCTTTGCAGCTGTACGCTGTTGCCATGTACTGCTCCTGAGTGAGAATGCTAGCATTCATTATTGTAAGTGTAGCGGTTGTTTAGTTCCTTGTGGATAGCATTGTAGCTCCTCAAGTTGGTTAAGTGCTTGATTCTTCATTCCATCAGGATCGTATATCTTCCCTTCCTACCAACTTATCCGCTCCCTCTCCCGCCAAAACAAATGAGAAGCAAAGAAGTTAAAAAAACTTTTTTAATATTTGTGATCCCAATCAACCAAGTGATCCCTCCTATCCTGTTAGCCCCATACCAGAGGAAATTCTTGTTTTTTTAGGTGTAAAAGGAATAGAGTGGGAATGAGGGAACTTAGGGGTCTTCAGACTACTCTTAATTATGGGGAGGGAGGTAGTCGTAGGAGTCAGGGTGATAGTGGTTTTAAATGAAGATTCTTAGTTGGAATGTTAATGATTTGGGGAGGGTTGGGAAGCGGGACCTTGTGCGGGAAGTTAGTCGTGCGTCTCCGGATATAGTCATGTTTCAGGATACGAAGGTTGGGGAAGTAGATTCTTTTTTTGTTCGGAGTCCGTGGGTGGCCGGGTCCAAGGATTGGGTCTTTGTGCCTTCGGTTGGGGCGTCCAGGGGTATTCTTATTGTTTGGGATACCCGTTTTGCGACGCAGGTTGAGGTTCATGTTGGTCATTTTACTCTTTCAGGGTTATTGAGAGTTAGTGGGCGAGGTGAGTGGTGGGTGTCCTCAGTGTATGGCCCGTGTGGAGCTGTTGCCCGTGACTCTTTGTGGGAGGAGTTAGTGGCTCTCGCTGGTCTTTGTTCTCCTAGTTTGGTCATTTGGGGGTGATTTTAATGCGGTTTGTCTTGCGGGGGGAGCGGCGTGGGCGAGGTTTGTTGGGGGTATGTGTGATTTTGACTCCTTCATCAGGGAGTCGGCTCTTAGGGACTTGCCCCTTAGCAATGCGCAGTTCACTTGGAGCGTCAGTGGAAGTTTACGCCTTCCACTTAGACCGCTTTCTTGTTACTAATGAATTTGAGGATGAGTTTCCTTCGTTAGTTTAGGAGGTTTTGCCTCGTTCTTGTTCTTATCATTTTCCCATTGTCCTTCACTCTGCCCTATTAGGTGGGGCCCTACCCCTTTTCGTTTGAGAACATGTGGACTACCCATGCTGAGTTTGGGGCGAGAATTCGGGAATGGTGGTTGAGTTGTGAGGTTGTGGGATGGAAAGGTTATTGTTTTATGAGTAAGTTGAAGTCTGTCAAGAATTATTTGAAGGTGTGGAATAAGGAGGTGTTTGGAGATATGAGGGTGAGGAAGGGGGAGATTCTTAAGGACATTCTGGCTACGGGCCAGGCTTTGAGTGAGGAGGGTCAAGATGATGAGTTGTTAAGGAAGAGTGTTGAGTTGAAGAATAGCTCAGAGGATGTGCTGCTTAAGGAGAGACAAAGTCAGCGACAAAAGATGAAGGGAAGATGGGCTAGAAAGGGAGATGTGAATTCGAGGCTTTTCTTTAAGGTGGTGAATGGAAAGAGGAGGAGGAATTATGTAAAGGAGCTTGAGGGAGCGGATGGTGAACTTGTGTCCGACGTGGATAGGATTTGTGCTGAGATTACCTATTTTTATAAGGACCTTTTAAGCCGCATTGTAGCTGGTGACTCTTTGGAGTCTTTGGGTAAAGAACTTGGCCTAGAAGTTCCTCCTGATTTGCCTCCGCCAACTAATGATGTCGGGACCTTTGCTTCTGATAAAGGTGTTATTGTTACTGAAGACACTGAGAATGGCGACAGAATAGCTTTTAGACAGGGAATTGCTGATGAGGTTGGAGCACAAGAGAAGTTACCTACTAGTGAAAAGACCTCTGTGACTCTTAGCTTGCAGAAAATCAACACTAATGCTAATCGAAACAAGGAAGATTAGGAAGAAGGACAAATGTGACAGAAGCAGTTCAATGTCAGAAGATAAAAGAAACAGGAAACATCATAGGAGACACCATCATAGGCATAGTTCAGATGACGATTTTTCTGATGACGATTCTGGAGATCGTTATCGTTCCAGGTCGAGAAATGATAAGAGGTCTTCACAGAAGAATCACTGCAGGAGAAAGCACTCGAAGCGTAAGTGAGTGTGAGGAACCTTCAACCTAAGTAAAGAGATGAAATTTATGGGAGCTGTTCATCGGGATGTGCATCATTGGGGCCTATTAGTGGTTTCAATTGAAAGAATATGTTATTCTAACTTTCGCTGCTACTATTGTGCTTCATGTAACATAGCGATTTATATGTTTTACACTTCTCTTAGTGGTAGCATATTTGTTTCCATTGTGAATGCCAGAAAAGAAACCCCCAAACAAAAAAGTTGGAAAGGGGAAAAAGAAGAAAAAACAACTGAAATGTTGGAAATAGCATAAATTATTCCCAAGTGTGTTACCGCTTCAAAGAGGTTTCGCGGTAAGGTTGAATGTTCATGTTTCCCGGAATATTGATATATGAAGCAAATACTCGTTCTTTTGGGATGTTGGCTTGCATCTCACAACTTTCGGGTTTGTGTTGCGTAATTCAGTTTCAGGTCAAAAAGAGTCGGTCCTTTCGATTTTGAGCCTTTTCGAATTGGACCAGTTTTTGCAGCCCTTCATGCACCCCTAGGTTTATTAAGTCTCTCGTATTTTTTATATTACGGTTTATTTTAATGTTGGTCTACTAATTACGTATGTGGTGAAGTTTTGAAGGATGTACTCAAAAACGACTTGTAAAAAATTGACTCGACCCGACCCGATTTTTAGGTTTCTTTTCGACCTGAAACCCGTATTGACCTAACCCGTTAAGTCCGATAATTCTTAGGTCAAACCTGACCCGTTCATGAGTCAATCTATTTGACCCGGAAAGATATATATATTCAGGAGCTATGAGGCACGACACGTAGGCGATAATTTTAAGAGCGTGTCACCTAAGCGAAAATAATGACAAAAAAGTAAAGTTTAATTTAGGAAGAAATACTAGGACTAAATCTATATGTTCTTTTTAAATACTGAATCAAATATAAATTTGCTTTTATAATTTAAAAATCTTAAATTTTATATCATAAGCTCGAAAAGTACTTTAAAATGATATGCATATATAATATGATTTCGGTAACATTGAAACGTGTCACCTAAACAAAAATAAATAAATTAAAGAAGATAAACAAATTGATCAATTAAGAATAAATAAATTCAATAAATTAAAGAAGATAATATTTGGTAGAGTTAGAATGATTATAAAAGGCCAAATAAAATTGCTAGGTAAGCAAACTCTTAGGAGCCTTAGCATACGTGTAATCGTGCAAACTTATTCTCGAATCCATAAAAGGAGTGTCACTTTATATTACTGGGATCATTGAGTGGGTATGTATAAATCTCAAAACCTGTAACTTACAACTCGCTCTATACTCCCGTAAAATGTCTGTTGCATAATGATTTAATACTAAGACGGGTATCATTTTAAAGTACACTTCATGCTCTTTCTATTGGCATAAGAAGTTTGAATTTTTGAAGGGTCGAGTAAAAGTTATCCATCGCTTATTATTTCATTATCTCCAATGATTTACTTCTATAACTTTAATATTCTCTCTTTCCTAACTTCTATTTATGATTTATTATTGTTATCAAAGTCTATTTTTAATTTTAAAAGGCTTGCTTAGGTGGAAAAAGACTCGCTTTAGGTGGACGTCTCTAATATTGTCAGACAATGCCTCTAATATATAGATATACTAGTGTTTTGACCCGTGTGGTGCACGACCTTAACTAAAGAAATTGAGCAAATCAATATTCATATTATACATTTGATTGAGATATGTGATGCATGATTTCAACTAAAACAAAAACAGTACTCCGCTTGTCGGTAAAAATAGTCTCTCTTATTGTAAGATGTTCAAAAACAACAACCACTTCCAAATATTGTTCCAATAAAACTCACTCTCAAATATTGTTGGTCAATAAATTAATACCAACTTCTTGATGCTAATATCAGTTACATGAATGTACAATTTTTTTTTCAAATTTTTAATTCATAAAGGTTTTATTAAAACCAAAGCATATGCATTTTTACATCAGCAAGCCAACTGTTATTAAACTCACCCGTCGCCAAAGAATAAGTTACAATATATACAATCTCAAGATGGGAATCAAAGACCTTGGTAACACAACCATATCAGCAACAGAATAAAATAAAAACAACAGACTACATTCTACATCACTATCACCAACATTAGCAACAACATTGCTAAAACAGCAGCAGCAGCGGACACCTCTAGCAGAGCAGGCAAGATACCAGCAGTACACAGCAACAAACAACAGAAATCGATGCTTGAAAACAACATTGGAAACAACAGACAACAACATCAATAATAGAACGGAAAGAAAACACAATAAGAAACCATTTATTAACTTTTTCAGAAAATTGTATCTTATTAGTCTAAGGATTAGATAAACATTTAAAACCTTTAGATCAATAAAAGGAAAATAAAACTAAAAAGAACGGTAGAAACAAATGACAATATATGTGATAATGCTACCTTCTTTTGCCTATATTCCTCCCGGTCTTTTCTTTATAGGTCTTCTTCCATTTGTTCTTATGTTAGCTTCCGCTCTAGTGTTGGCCTCAAGAAATTTATACAAAATAAATTAAGTTAATCAAATAGTATCAATAATTCAGACCGTGTTAAAGAACCCACAGTTCATCTTCCCTTCCAGCTCAATTCGGAGGAGATGTTCATTGCTCTCACAATTATCCAGCCACCATCCCGGTGATACCAACATACCACTACCACCATTCGGGAACACCTCGGTCAACTCATCAGCACAGTTACCATCCGTGCAACTCTGCACTACTTGGAGACTCTCTAGCTTCCCCGTGTTAGCAACACACTTGACCTCACCACTCACTGAAGCTCTACTCTCTCTATATACCTCGGGAAGAATGGACCGCTCCCTCTGCCGTCGAACCACTACAGCATCATCTAGAAATCTGACACGTTTCTTGGACTCGTGTCTCAACTTGTAGTCATGCATACCACCAGTACAATATTCAAGTGTGTCTTGTACAAGGAACAACATAATTCCATAAGCATCCGTCAATGCTCCTTGTCATCTTCCACTTACCACCACCAATTTTGTGTTCATAGCCTTCTCGATCAAGGACCTTCGTAGATAACAAATTATGGCGCAACTCTGGTACATGACGAACATTCTTCAAAGTCAACTTGTACCCCACACTAGTCACAACCTCAACGTCACCAATATCAACTATACTAGTTGTACTATTGTTTCCCATTTTCATACTACCCAAGTCACCCGCTTTGTAGTTGAAAAAGAATTCCCTCTTTGAAACACTGTGACACGATTCCTCTGTATCAACAACCCCTCAACATCGGAATTACCAACATGTATGCACTCACTAGTAGCACAAAAGTGACATCTTCATCATCATCTGATTCCGTGACCACAGGTGAGGTGTTCTTATAATCTTATCATCCAGTTGCTTCTCATTGTTCTTCAACTCTTGGTCCTCTTTCCACCATTGACAGTTCTTGTTTAAATTTATATGTCCAGACTTATCACAGTAATAACATGTTCATGTCTCCCTATACTCAGACCTAGCTCTAGACTTACTTTGACCCCTGTTACCTCTGTTTACACTTCTACCCCTATTTTGCACAACAATAGCATGCGAGTTATCAATACCTACTCTTTTCTTCTAATTTCTTCATTAAACAAGCTATCTTAGATCCCATCCAAAGACAACACACCACCAGGAGCTGAATTACTAAGGGACACCACCAATGTTTTCCAACTGTCTGGAACAGAGCTAAAAAAAATAGTGTCAACAACTCATCATCAAGCACAATCTTCATAACAGTTAACTTATTGATAATATCCTGAAAATCGCTCAAGTGTTCAGACACCGAATTTCTCAATCTCATTTTCAAGTTAACCAACCTCTTAATCAAAGATGCCTTATGATGGGCAGTCTTCCTCTCATAAAGACCTTATAGTTTTTTCCGCAACACATACGGATCAGTCTTTTGAGACACATGGTTAAAGATACTAATATTGACCCACTGTCTAATATTACCTAAAGTTTTTCTCTTCAACTTTTTTCAATTTTTATCAATCATCTTTTCTGGTTTAGATGGAACAGTTTCTTCCTTACTAGTATCCTGCTAATTAAATTGGGTCATGTAGATTTCTACAATATAGAAGATCCTCCATTATCGGTCTCAAAATCGAATAATTGGAATTTAGTTTCACCATAGAACTACCAACACGTACTACCAACAGTTTCCATGTCTATGGTACAACTTGTGCTCTGATACCACTTGGTGGCAGAGCTTCTTGCAGCGCTAAAGGGTTTGGTTATGGCCAAGGATAAAGGCATTATGCACCTGTGTTTGGAAGTTGATTCAGAAATTGTTCTCCTTGCGTTAAGGGGTGACCCTAAGCCATGGAACCCCAATTACTTCATCATTCTTCAATGCTGAGCAATGCTTACGGATCCACATTGGGAAGTACGAGTCCGACATGTCTATCGAGAAGCTAATAGTGCTGCTGATTGGTTAGCAAATTATAGTTTTAATCTAGACACTAATGTTTCCTTTTTTTGTTCCCCTCCTCAAGGGCTCAGTTGTATCCTCTTTGAGGACCTTGTAGGCTTCCCTAAGCCATTCTTTATTGTTTTGAATGAATAAATTTAGGGTATTGCCCACCTTCTCACCAAAAAAAAAAAGTTAATTATTGTCTGTTATTTTGTGGAGGAAGAATGACACCGTTTATGAGTAAATGTTTCTAACCAACCTATATTAACTCATATGCACAAATTAATTATTTGACCCCTCTAGAACAATTGACACGTCTATTTTTCCTTTGTAAATTTATTTCCCCATTTCACTTCATTTAAACACGCCACACTGAAACGTGGGTGTTTAAGTAGGGGGTATTATTGTCATACGCTCCATTTGGTCATTGTAGGTCAATTTCATGTTAACTTTTGTCATCCAGTGTTACCCAAATGAGATTAGTCAAACTACATATAACTTAAAAATAAATATTCCAAACCTCAGAGCACTAATTGAAAAAAAATAATTCGGGTTTTACCCATTGGGTTTGATCAATGTTGTCTCACAACTTTCGGGTTCATGATGGGTTTGGATCCGGTCTTTTCGTCATTTCGGATTTAAACCTTTTCGAATAAGGTTTCGGTCGAGTCTGTAGCAGGTCGGATCGGTAATCGAGTCGGGTCAGTTTTTGCAGGCTATATGAGAAAGGCTTAGAATCGCCAGGGAAAGAGTGACAGACCACTGACACAGAGGGGACAGAGAAAGAGATATGACCATTTCCTTACAAAATAAAGTGAAAAGAACCATTTTCATATAAGTCTTGGTCAGTAATACAGAACAGTGGGAAGGACAAAATTATGATGGCCACATATAATACATATCTCTCATGAGTTTGAAATCATTGTACTCTTTCTTCTTCATGAATGAATGCTTTCTTACGGTACTCGTGCATGCATGTATGTTTAGTTCTGCTACAGAGTACGGTCAACCAAATTCTTTTCAATTTTGCTTTTACGCACCAGTCACCGTTGTAGTATAATCCCTTTAAGCTTTCATTAATTTTGTCAGTTCTCATTATTTTGGGAACTAGAGGATCACCATACGAAACCTCCCTCTCATCCTTATAAGTTGTAACTTGTAATTCTGCCCAATCAATAAATTTGTTTGTCCTCATCTGTATGTCCACATCGATATTTATTATTCATAAATTCCAATTAATTATTATTATTTTTATCGAAAATATTAGTATAGCTCCTTGACCCTGAAAATGACCTCCCTCATCTGCCTACTTTCTAAACTGAAAAAGCTTACATGTACTCTAACTTAGCAGTGGCGGATCAAGGACAAAAATGTCATCGGAGCACCATATAAATAATAATTAAAAAAATAATTTAAATTTAATTTTTTATAAAAAAATTAAAATAAAATTTAAAATGTAAAATGTTTTTAAACATTCCACCTGCAATAACAAATCTAACTTAACAATTAGAACAATTCAAGTTTTAAACCAAATTACCAAAGTTTATATGAACCCTCTAATCTAACCAAATAAAAAAGGGAGCAAATAAATTTCATACTGGAGCTATGTCAACATCCAAGGTGGGTGAGTTAACAAGGACAACAATGGTCTGGGTTCTGCTGCCATGTTGATTAATCAAACATTAGCAAGCAAAGGTGACAATGCAGCTGGTAGTGTATTCTTACAACCTTTTATTTATTTATTTATTTATTTTGGTAGAAATTGTACATAAAATTAGATTATTAAAGAAAGTTAGAAGAGTTATTAAATCTCAAAAAGTTATTACAAAACACAGCATCTAAGTTTAAAGACTCTAATAATACGTACGTACACCAATAAGTATTATTGAAGATCCTTGGATTCCTCGTCCACTTTTGTCTTCGAGTGCTAGTACTCTTGTGCTGAATAAAGTCCTACGCACGTACAGCTCGCTATAATAACATGCAGGACGGAGTTTCAGCTACAACTCGCGTGCAACTACGTACCTATTTATTGGAGGTGGGTGGGTCTGGTTGTGGGGTGGGTGGAAATTAAAGGTGAATTGAAATTTGAAGCGTGATCGATGTGATGGGTCGCTAGTTTCTACGTACACCTTGTCATAGAGCTGTACAGCTACATAGGGTGCATGCTATTACGTACGTACGCTGCTGTACTCCTACATACCTGCTATTTTCATTTGATCAACGCACGTTTTATTTTTTCCTAAACATGATGATAATTAATGGGAGTTAGCTAGGTTAATTAAACAGAATTGGCCATCTATATACACATGTATAGTCACTCCTGATAAAAGCCAAAGCATCACTCTCCAAAACTAGCCTTTGATCACATACATCCCATGCTATGCATTGAGCTAATTCAACTCCAATAAGTCTCCCTCTTTCCATTTCTGCCATATTGATCGGTCATCGAGCTCTGATTTTTTTTGAAAGTTCAAAATGTGGAACAAAGATAGATTTGGTTTTAACGTCCCAGAACAACCAATCATAAATCTTCAAGATTTCGAGGTTAGTTTAGTACTCATCCCAGGCCACCGCAACAAATTTATGTTTATTCTCGCTCGTTAATTTTTGCATTTTTGTTGTCTACGTACATGCAGGAAGATATAGCTAGTCATAGTTATGGAGGCATTTTCAAGTACGACGTATCAAGAGCATCACAGGAGGAGGTTCCGCCTATCTTCAACGTTGGAGATAACTTAGGCGCAGTTGGATGCAGCAACACCAATGAAGCACTCCAGTATTATAATAATCAAAATCAAGACGACAATGTCTATATGTTCAACCCACTAGTAGGATATCCACATGAAGAAGGGGTATTCCTAGTGGGGGACAAATTAGGCGTCTCATTACGCGTCTGGTGTGAACAGAAAGTTGAACAGTGTTGGGATTGGAATCCCATCACCAATACATATAAGGCAAGCGAAACACTAATAATGGTGGGAATGACCATTGCAGCAAAGCTAGCCGCTCTACATAGAGAAAATATGTCCATGGGCAACCTCTTGGAAAGTGTTAAAGTTGACCCCCAAACAAATTGTGTCACATTTTCCAAGCCATCCGAGAATAGTAAGTAAAATAATTACAAAATAATAAATCCAATATGTATATTGTAACTAAGTGTATTTTCTTATATGCAGGCTGCATTGAATCAGATGTTCAGGATTTTCTGTCATTTATTAAGTTGACAGTTTCAACACTTAACCAACAGCCGCCTGATTTCATATGTTTTGAAAAGTTGTTTCCCAAATATTTTCCCGATGATAGTTTTAACTTGAAGTAAGTTAAAATTTATATAATTATAATCTATATATAATTAGTTTTGAATTTTGATGTAACTTAAATAAATTTATTCTAGTATAGCTAATTCTTTTCGTTGTGTCTTGCTTTTTCTTCTTTTTTCTGGCAGACTTCTATCTTATGTGATTTGTAACCCTCCAATATTTTGGGGATTCAATGAGAGATACAGCTTTGTAAATAGCTGTTACAACTTGAGAAGTAAGTATCCTAAATTTGCAAGCAAATTTAACGACCGTGTGACGCTTAAAGGTCATGATACAGATGTGACGGATTGGGCGCAAATGTTGCCTCTCAACCAAGGGAACCATCCACTAGTGGAAGTTTTCAAGCACAAGGACAATGATATTTACCTTTATAATAAGGCTAATAATGCTGTTGTGTCATATATTCGTAATGTATATGAACACTATATGCCCCAAGTAAGTACTACCTCATCTCCCCTCAAAAAACAAAAAAGTATTACCTCATCTCAAAAAGTAATTTCTAGAGTGTATGAGACTATGAGCTCATGCTCATGTATTAGAGAGAAACTTAACCACGCACATCATGTTTTCAATTAATAATGCAGGTTCCAACACAGCAGGCTTCTAGTAGTAATACTAATCCACCTCGGCGGACTGGGGTAAGATAATGCACCTTTTCTATTAATTTTTTTAATTTTTCATTACTTACTTGAGGTCTAATTTTTATTCATTTAGATTTCATTTATTGTCGTATGTTCATTACGGTGTTGACTATTGAGTAGTATCAATCATTACGTGGAAGAATGCTTTACTCTATCTGGAATTATACAATCTTCAATTGATGTGTAAAAAATTACGTAACTGTCAAAAAGAGATTTGGGTTTCGATCAGAAGTAGTTCAGATCATAGTTTACTGGTTCAAATATACGAGTATAATTGAATATTTCAAAATTAACTTTTGTAATTCACTCAAAAAAAATTGACTTTTAAAATTAAAAGTTTAGGATAATGCTGTATTTTAGTAGCGGTTTATATTTGTTAATTAAGAATTGTACGGTAATACCCAAAATTTAATTTTGTCCTATATACTTCTTGAAACACCACTCGTATTGAATTCCGGCAAAAAGCAAATAATTGTAACTAGCCTAGAAACTATAGTTTTTGTTAATAAAAATAGTTTCTAGGGTTTTGTATTATTTGCTATTTGATATTTGCTTTCTTTTATTTTTGTTATGATGTCCTGGTCTATCATTATAACACATCTTTTTTTTTGTATGACAGAAAAACTATCACAATCTTGGAATTATTGATGGAGAAATAAATTCTCGTTTTCATGATGTGTTTGGCAAGGTCTATTATGAAGTGTTCATAAAAGCCTTTTACCTGAAGTCTACGGTAGTTGACTTCTTTCGAAATTCATCTCCTTCTTTGAATATTTACATGTAAGTATCTTTAAAACTTCCCCTGTATCAGACAATACTTTATATAAGTTTGCATTAATTTTATTTTCTTTGCAGGGATGTTTCCTTTAGTTTAACCTTAATTCAATTTCACTTTGCTTGATTTTTTTCCCATTATAATTAGGCATTTATATTTGTATTAAGTATTTCAAAGCAAAGCTTTTACGCAGGAGCATATATATAGCCGATATTACATCGAACTCCTGATCACTTATCCTTTTCTAGATATAATTACGCATCGTCCTATGTGAATGATCCCTCTCACTTGATCTACTTGTTCAACTAAAATCTCAGTAACTTCTCTTTCTTACTTTTACTCTCTCCATCTCTTCCCTTAGTTAGTTTTTTCTAGGAAACTTTATTACTTCATTGTAAAATTGCTCTTTATTAATTTATTTTATCGGACAATAATTTAGATGTTCATTAGATCAACTCAATTTAATGAACCAAATATATATTAGCATTTTCATAATCCTACATGGCTAAGTCGGCACGCATGTTTATCATTATGTTATTGCAATGCTAACTAAACTGAATGTTGGTTATGATCTTGCATTGCATATACAGGAAATTTGAATCCACTTGTCGTTGAAAAGAGACACTTGAAATTCAAATCAGGATCAAGAGGTAATACAATATGATCTTACTCTAATTTTTAAGTACTCTAAGAAGCATCCTATCTAACTGTGTTGCATATATGCTTGGAAAAAGCTGACCCGACCAGATAACTTGACCTAAACCTAATCCGAAAAAACTGGATTAGGGTTGAGATTTTTGATCAGAAACTTTGAATGGGTCGACCTAATTGACCCAAAATCTTAAATGAGTTAGGTTAAGATTAAACTTTATTCCAACCTAAAAATTACCTGTTCAACCTGATTATTAAAAGAGAAATTATGGAAGAAACATGCAAAAAACGGAAAATGAAAAATGGTATAAATCTCTTTCACCCTTTGTTTTTTGTGTTTGATAATGTGTTACATTTTATCTTTCCTTAATGTATCTAAGTTGATTATTCGTTTTGTTTAATTCTTTTTCTCGTGATTCTTTGTTCATTCTTCGTTGTATTTAAGTCTTTCTCTTTGCTGATTTTATTTCTCTTTTTTCAGTTCAATGTTAACGACTCTCTTCTAAAATTAAGTCACCATCGGTAATATTTCTCATTTCTCTCATGTCTGATTTCATTTTTGCTAGTTTCTATGAGTTAGGTTTGCATGTCTCATTTCATTTTTGTTAGTTTTTATTAGATAGGTTTGCATGTCTGATTTCATATAGTTTAATTATTAATAATTATTAGTTGGTGTTTCTGATTTCATATTTAGGGTTTGGATTTTCTGACTTAGGGTATCATATATCTAGAGTTTATGGTTTTGATTTTAGGGTTTCTAATTTATAATTTCATATTAATTCAGAGTTTCTGAAATCTGAGTTCTGATTTTTAGGATTTTGATTTTTTTTTTATCTTGTTCTAACATATTATTTATAAAATTTAATGAAGGTGGCATATTAAGAGACACCAAGCCCACAACAAATTGATTTCAGCCACAAGAATCAGCGTGTTCTGTTGATCTGTACTTGAATTTGCTCAATATTAATTCAAATAAAATGGTTGTAATTTGTAGGATAAAACTTCTGTGTTTGTATTACTTAATATATGGTGGATCTTGGTGTTGCCAGTTACAATTTCTGGGTGATGCTCAATCTGCTTAATATGGCTAGTTTACTCTGTTTTAGAGTTATATTTTGATTACCAACAGAATTGGTCTACAAAATAAGCGAAATTATCAAAGTGTGAAATCAGGTTAAATCAAGTCGAGCTCATCTGTTACAGATCAGGTTCAAGTTGCATTTTTGGACCTGTTTAGTTAACAAATCAGGTTAAGATTGTGTTTTTGAACCTGTTTAATTAGGTCAACTGGGTTAAACCCGAACTCAGCCTAATACAATCTGTTTGCCAGGCCAAGTTGCATATTAGATGTCTTTTCACAGGCCCACGGGCTACCTTTATTTGTAAAGAACACCGTACATACGATTATTTTTGTTTTCAATTCAATTTTTCATTTCATAATTTGACCATTATTTTCTCCGTAATTGATTTGATTTCATAAACTCATGGATGAGGATCTTGTGATTCTAGCTAATTATGTTTTCTTGATGAAATTGTAAATTATTTGGAAGGGTGGATCTGTTTTGCTATTTTTCTCTCACATTGGGACTGTGGGTAGTGGAAGAGGCTGTAAAGTCAAATCTAGGTGGTTAAGCAAAAGATTTTGCACTTAATTAGTGAAGTTAACCGAACTCAATTTTGTCAATCTTTGTTGAATTCTATAGACTTCCTATGTTATGCTCGTGTATGTTAGTACGTTGAACTAGGATTTGCGGATGTTAAAAATTGATTAAGAAACCATGTAGTATAACTTAGCTTGTTTCAATGTGCTTGTTGTGACAGATTTGGGGTGCATCTTCGTGAACGGAGGATGAGTACTCAAAGGAAACCGATGTTTTGTGCGGGATCCAAGAGAACTGCTTCCGTTCATCCTAGTGCTATGTATTCTCCATCAAGGAAGAGAACTGCCCTCAATTATAGTTGTGTGGATAGTTGTAGTACCAGTGCCTAGTATGTAATTTAGTTAAGTATGCTTTAGTGTTTGTTGTTCTGTTTTAGTTTTTGTATTGGTATATATTTCCAATTGCCAAAAAAAAAAAATTCTGTATTCACCCACTTGGGGGACGGCACCAACTAGTCAAACAGAAAACATATAGAGCCCCATATCCAACCTTCATAAACAGTAACAGTACCTTCATAAACGATAGTAGTAAGTACTACAACCCAGGATGAATTCTGCCAAGGGAGAGGTCTGGGATTCATAAACAGTAGCAGTACAACGAGTGCAAGGTCTGGGGTTCATAAACAGTACTAGTGACCAACAGAGAAGAAAATAGACTATTTCAAATAATATATACTTTGCCTACTTAAAATGCCCTATCAAGCATGTGTACAACAATGGATAACAATTTCCATATTTTCAAGCCTGGAGTTATCAGCAAAAACGCGACAGCCTCCTTTCCTTCAAACGAACTGCCAGACATGAGCCATTCTTAGTCCAACTGTGAGACATGAGCCAAACAATCCGATTTTTCGTCCAACTGCCAATCTCAGTAGTCCCTTCAGCATCTGAAATAGAGGGTAACAAACATTCAAAGTCCGAGCACAGTATCAAAAATTATCCACCTACCTTTTCTACTTTAGTAAAGATCGAATATGTTGATCGAAGCTCCTGTGTACTGAAGACCAAATATGTTCTAATTTGTTTAAGAGTTCACTCATTTGTTCCCTAACTACCTAAGCATTGTCTAGGGAAGAGGGAAAAACACAAGGGACATTATATTACTGTACTATTGTTTGCTTCATTAACAACTTCATTATAAATTAGTTTGAATTTAATTGAATTACAACTTTACAAGGAAGGTGCAAGTCCCCATCAGTTCTTAGCAAATAGGCTACTTTTAAAATATCAACATTTTCAAAGCTTTTGTGAAATGCTAAAAGGAAACAATAACGACAATTTGGACTA
Source organism: Tetragonia tetragonoides (assembly GCA_038025085.1). NCBI lineage: Eukaryota > Viridiplantae > Streptophyta > Magnoliopsida > Caryophyllales > Aizoaceae > Tetragonia > Tetragonia tetragonoides. The sequence continues at coordinate 38,395,899 of CM076148.1, forward strand.
TCTAGCTTGCATATTAAGGCTCTGTTTGATTCACCTTAATTTTACTTAAATTCAGTTCAGTCGAGTTCAGTTCATGTGTAACTTTATTACTCATATAACTTTTTATTCCGAAATAATTTCATGATGAAAATTATGGCATTGGAAAGATCTCAAAACATACTTCCAAACGAGTCCAATAATTGACTATGGTTGGACGAATTTTGAATGGTTAACGGTCAAGTTCAAAAAATCAATTAAGTTTAGTTCAGATCAAATCATATCATATCAGATTTATCCAGGTGAATCAAACGGAGCCTAATACTAAGAAGTAGTGCCTTGACTTCCTATTCTACCAAGTGCCAAAGTATTTCCTTTCCCAGCACACCGCCTACTCGGACAAAGAATTTACTTTTAATTTGTCAATTCTTACCGATTAACTGTAAAGAAAGAAGGTGACTGCTGCAAAAATAGTCAAATCAGTAATCACTTTTCTAGAAGCCATTCAGGCTAATCAAAAACAGGACAGGAGGCGGTGATACAAAAGTAAGCAGTCTTTGGGTGGATAACGAAACAGAGAAGTAAGTGCAGAAGGGCAAGGATGTGTTTAATGGAGGTGGCTGAACAGGAATCACAAACTTAAGTACGTTGCATCAGACAACGATAGATGTCCAGTCACTACTCACTAGAGTACACAAAGTACAAGATAGAGAGGTTTTGGATAGGAGGAAAACAGAGAAAGGATCTACTTTCTAGAGATTGAAACAGAGCCATTTTTTACGAGACATAAACAGAGCCTGAAGAGGTGGCTGACAATGCTGCATGCTTATTGAGCCAAACCAAATGGAAAAAACAGTCCCGGCCCCATCAAAACTTGTAAATTGAAAATGAGGGCAGGTTTCAGCAAACCATATACCCATTAAAAGCACCAACAAGGGTAGTGGTCTAGACTCTAGTGGTTCCAAACTTATTCCCAAGTGGTTTGGTAAGGCAATGTCATGGGTTCTAATCTCCATTCCCTCCATGCCTAGTGCTTGCTGTCTTCTAGGAACTATACTAGCCCCTTGTTAATGCTACATTGACGGGGCCAGTCTTGCGGTGGTTGTTCAGCTAGTCTGATATGTTCGCTATTGAACACGACACTCCGAATATGACGTAGCGGGGTGCCTCGGTCGCCATTCACTTGGCAACAAAAAAAATATACCCATTAAAAGCACATCATCTGATCCAAAATTATTGCCTCCATGGCCCATACAAAATAGAATAAGGACATGGCTGGCCTACTTCTAAGAAAGTGAATTTCTCCCTCTTACATACTTCTCCCTCCCGCAAATGTTCCTAAGAGCATCCATAATGGGGCTAGAAATACAAACGCCAAATTGGACCTTCTATTTCTAGTCCCATTTTGGTTTCTTAACAAGATATGGAGAAGGGGGGTAATGTGAAGGAAGAGGGGGGAGGGGTTAGGAAGATTGTGAGTAAACAAACTGAAAATCCTAGAAACTAGGCTAATGCTATTTCTTTAAGAACGTGGTGATAGAGAAGGATGGTAAGACAATGTCATAAGTCTACCACTACTTAAAGGGTGCCATTTGTATGAGGGATGAAGTGAGTTACAAATTATATACAGATTAGAGAAGGATGATTGAACTGCCTATGCCAAGAACATAACTTTGACATGTTAGTAAGCCAAAATCATCCCTCCTAGAACAGCATTGATTAGGCTTAGCCATAATAGAATAGTCCAATCAACCTAAGCTCTAGAAACAACATTCAATTCATGACGAGGAAACGACAAAGGCAAACAAAACAGTGTTTCCAACTAACACGTCCAATTGATAATAACAGAAACCCAACAGATGATATCATCATTTGCAAGTGATCAATACATGGCCAATGAACATAAAAAAGTTTCAGTCAAAGAGGACATTACACCTACTGAACGAAATTCACAAATAAAATCTGAGGTGAGAATTGTAGAGCATAAATAGTAAGTGGGAAAAGCTTGCAGATTATCAATTTTGGAAGAGCAATAGCATTCATTGATGCAGCGATGCACCACATCCAGATGCCACAACAGAAGAGCCGAGCCCCATAATTCAAAATCATTTCCCTAATTGAAGTCAATATTTACACATACAACACAAACCAGAAGAAGTGGAAATACTTTTAAGAAACAGAGTATATAGTATAACTAAAGAAGGCAGAGGAACATACTTATGACAAGAGGTGCGAATCTATAATCTCGAATTTGGAGTTGAAATCATAGCAAAAACATCCCACTGTAGAAACCATCAAAGAACCAGGACATTCAGGTGAAGAAAGACAAGGAAACTCCTTAGACACTCGTAGGATAGTGAGATGCAAAGTAATAGGGTTGTGACCCACAGGGTAGTCCAACCAGATGACGCAAAACAGCTCTTGTTCCAGATGAAAAAAATCTTTACCATCCCGACCCATGAAGGCACCTTCATGGCTCAAACCAACAATAGGCCCATCACACAGCCTTGTTGTTTTCCAATCATAGGCACAAAGGTTCCCAGGTTCGCTGAACCAGTACAAAGTGTTGTGCTCTGGCACCGCCACGGACTTCCCATACCTGCCCAAATTCCTGTGCAATATCCTATCATAAGTATTATTCCATTCCCTGGAGCGTGCCTCGTGTGACTCCTGAATCGCCCCATTGAATATACCCGCCCGATAGTACTCTGCCAACCCACCACGAAGGGGCATAGGGACGTTATAGGAATGAGAAGTTGGTATTTCCAGTGGTTCCCAGCAATTCCTTTCCGGGTCATACACCTGGCCAAATGAATCTTTCTGAGCCTCTGACTGGGATTTGCGGCTGCTTGTGCCTCCAAAAACGTAGAGTTTCCCGCAATTAGCCAACAGTTGGGGGCATGACCTGACAGTTGACACACACATCATAAAAATACCAACATTTAACCATGCATTTCTTTTGTTACCATAAATTCAATCAAAAAATACTCTACCGCCTAAAGGTGGAACCCCTTGTATAGCCAAGCATGAGGGTATGCTTGTTTGAGGCGACTCACCTTAGAGGCATAATACGAATTCATTTCACACAATACAATAATGAAGCTGGAAATTTAATTGAAACATAAATAAACAAATAAATCATAGACCTTGGACAATGTTCATGAGCTATAATTAAGTTGAAATGGAAATATTTTATTGACATAAAGATAAAAGAGCAGATGGGGTACCTGGGATAATAAAGGGATTCGGCATCTTTCCATTGAAGCTTATCTTGGCTAAAATCACAAAAACGATGGAGATAACAAAAACCCTTGGGGCTAACTTTGGTTCGATCGTAATTGTATGCCTCTGTTGTGAAAAGAGTATGAACCACAGAACCCATGGCAACAGAGCTGACCAACCGGGGAAAAGTGGACTTGAAAGGGCCGTTTAATTCAAAATCACCACCATATTCAAAGAATTTACCTTTCCTATCACAATTACATTGATGATGATGATGTGAGTGATGATGGTGATAAATGTATTTATGTATGCCAATAGAAGCCTCTGATTCGACGGCGACAACAAGCCGACGGTATTCTTCTCTTGGGATTCCAACCTTCAACCACCAGCAGTCTGAATCGTCTAATGAATAACCCTGCACACAAAACTGGAATTCAACTGAATCCGTTGCTGGTGGTGGTGAAAGTGAAAGTGGTGGTGGTGGTGGTGGTGAAATCGACGCCATCGGAGACATTTTGTTTTGGCTTCGGTTGATTTTTTAGGGTTTACTGATGAGGAAGAAAGTGAAAGGGAGGAGATTGAGAGAGAGTGTCTGTGTGAGACAGAAAAGTGGGTTTGGGATTCATATGGTATTTTAGATTAGTTAAAACTTAAATTTACAAAATTGTCCCATAACTTGGGATCGAGGGAGTATGTACTTTTAGATATTTTATGAGAATTTGAAAATCAAAGATATTTTCATGGAATTTTCTCTATTTAATTATTGGAAAAATTCAGTTGGTGCTCTCGTGTTCTGAACTTGTTCGGCTGGTGTCCAATCGATTTTTAAAATCCAGCTGGTGTCCCTATATAGTTGCTCGAGTCTGCTCCGCGCCTTATTGTGTAAAATCCGTTAATGCATACGTTATGTATGACGTAGCATATCCTTTTGTTGTTCCAGTCGACCCCCTCCCCCTTGTTCCCCTCCCAAATTTTAAAATACGTTTATTTTGCCCCCTTTTTTTCCCTCCAAGATTACACCACTTTCACCATGAAGCTAAATGTTTCCCTCTTTCATTTTTACAGACACCACCATCAAAACAAATTTGTTCCTCCCTCATCTTAATTAATAAAATATTGAGTCAATATGTTGAACCTTTTTAATAAAAACCTGTTCAATCAATATGCAAAATTCGTAAATATGCAAAGCTCATAAATAAGCTGTGTTTATAATTTCAAGTTCAACTTGAAAATATTCATAGTGATATTAAAATATCAACATTGTGTATGAAGTTGTGTACAAAATATCAACCCATGAAAACCTGTCATTACAGTCCACAAAATATAGCCACCAAATTCAAAAAACGAAACAAGTTCACCATGTACCCAAAAACTCATGGAATTAGGCAATACAACCCAAAATATACCCATAAAAAAAAGTGAAGAAAAAGAAGAAGTTAACAAACCAAGTTACTGCACTGTCATTTTCGCCTTTTTTTTTGTTTTTCTTTTTTTAATCAAGGGTTATTTGTTTTCCTTTAATAAAAAATGGATAGGGTACCAGTTGGATTTTAAAAATCGATTGGACACCAGTCGGACAAGTTCAGAATACGAGGGCACCAACTTGATTTTCCCTTAATTATTTTATGTATATTATTTAAAAATTCAGTATTTTGTAAAAAATTATTATAAAATAATTATGATGCTATTTGGTTTTTGAGTCTGATCTAATCGGTCAAATCGATCAAATCAGTTGAACCATAAAATCCCTCGGCTGATCAGTTCCATGCCCAGTTCGATTTTTTCCCCTTGATTCATGCCCTAGCTTTCCACAAGTATAACTTTGCAATCCACTGACAAGAATCAAAGAGAGAGAGTGGTGAGAAACCTGAATAATGGTTTAGATGCGACTGCACATGAAACCCCTGAGAAAAACCCAAAAATTAGTCGTCAACAGATTGAAGAATGGCTGAATTTGATACAATTTGAATCGCAAGGAGGCTGCTCATCATGGGCTGAGGAAGTAGAAGAAGAAGAAGAAGAAGAAGAACAAGCTCAACAAGGTACGAAATCGATTTGGGATAATTTTGATACTAGTAAACTTAGTAACGCTGGATTTCGTTTGGATTATGTTAAACCTGATGAAATTGAGGGTAAAATTGTTGGTAATATTGAACTAGAAGATATTGCATCTGAGATTGAGTATTGGACAAATGCTGTTGTTTGTTACATATTGGGTGCTAGTCCGTCATATGCCATTGTTCGTGGATTCTTCAATAGGATTTGGCGTGAAAATGGTATATCTAAAATTGTGATGTTGAAAAATTGATTGATTTTAGTGAGATTTGATACTATTGTTGGAAGGGACAATGTTATTCAAGGGGGGATTTATCATTTTCACAGCAAGCCAGTGATAGTTAGGGCCTGGCACAAGGATCTGGAACTTTCCAAATCAGCTCTATCCACAGTCCGAGTGTGGTGAAACTCCATGGCTTGGATGTTAAGTATTGAAGTGTCCAGGGGTTGAGCAAAATTGGTAGCCTAATAGGAAAACCGAAGATGGTGGACAAAAACACACAGCTGAGAAATGGGGTGAATTATGCTACAATGCTAATTGAAGTTGAAATGGGGAAAATGGAGGAGAAGATATATTTCAGGAATGAGAATGGGACTGTGCTTCAACAAGAAGTTGAGTTTGAATGGAAACTAGTGCAATGTGATATTTGCAAGAAATATGAGCATAAAACAATCTTATGCAGGAAGAACACCTCAGAAGCTAGGGAGAGGGGGTATCCTAAATGGAGGGAAAAGGAGCTTGTCACTGAGCATGAAACACAGCCAGAGCAAGTCCCACAAGCAAGCACCCAGGCACCTCAGGTTGTTATGTAGCTAGAGTGGCAACCAGTAGGCAGAGTGAGACCAGTGAGTACACAAGTGACTGTAGCTGCAAATCAGATACAGACTGCTAACTCATTTGATTGGTTGCATCAAGAAGAAGGGATAGAAAATGAAGAAGAGCCAGGTGATGAGATGGGGCCAGAAGAAACTGTCATGACTACTGGTCATGGATAGTTTAATGTGTGGAATATGAGGGGCTTAAATAGCCCTAATAAGCAGAGAGAGGTTAGTCTCTTTTGCAGGAAAATAAAGCTGGTTTACTAGGTCTTGTTGAAACAAAAATTAAGGCACAAAATTTAAGTAAGGTGCAGAATAAAATGTTTCCTGGGTGGATTCTTTTATGAATCACAATGAGCACCCTAATTGGAAGAGTTTGGTTGGTCTGGAGAGGAGATATATTTCAAATCAGTATTTTGGCTACAATGGAATAGGTTGTTCATTGTAGAGTTAAGCACTTAAGCTCTCAAGTAGAGTTTGAGGCCACTTTTGTTTATGCACACAATAAGAAAGAGCAGAGAAGACCCCTATGGGAATTTATTCATACAGTTAAACATCAAGCTACACTTCCTTGGGTCCTTCTGGGTAATTTTAATAATGTGTTGTACCAGAATGGCAGAATTGGGGGTAATCCTGTGCAAGTGAATGAGGTAGCAGAGTTCAGGACTTGCATTGAAGAGTGTGAACTACAGGAGCTAGCATGGTCTGGGTGCTCATATACATGGAATAACAGACATGAAGATTGTGCAAGGGTTTTTTCAAAAATTGACAGAGTATTTGCAAGTGAAAAGTGGGTTGACATTTTCCTTGAGTGTCATATCCATATTTTTCCGGAAGGTATTACTGACCATACCTCTGTGGTGATCAAGTTTGTCAAGAATAAACCAGTGGGGAATAGGCCATTCAGGTTCTACAACATGTGGACAAAATGCCCTAGTTTCCAGGAAACTGTCAAGGAGAATTGGAAAGGGAATAGTGGCTACTACAGGATGTTTGACGTGGTAAGAAAGCTGAAAAACCTCAAAAAACACCTTAACAAGTTAAATAGAGACCATTTTGGTTCAGTTGAGCAGAGATTGCAAATGACAAGACAAGAGATGATGCATGCACAAGCTCAGTTGCACAATGACCCACTGAATATTGTGCTGCAGCAGGAAGAGAGGAAGAGAACAAAGGAGTTTAATATACTGAGTGAGATAGTTGAGAGCTATTTTTCAGCAAAAGAGCAAGGTGCATTGGATCCAACTGGGGGATCAGAACACAAAGTACTTTCACTCAGTGCTGAAAACAAGAAGACACTACAGCAGGGTGTATGAACTACAGAATGCACAGGGAGAAAACCTCTGTGAGCAACAACAGATTATAGAGGAAATGGTGGGTTTTTATCGGAGTATGTTGGGTGCCTGTAATGCAAACAGAAAGAAAGCAAGTGAGAAGATTTTTGAGATGGGGTACAAGTTGAATACTGAGGCACAAATGAACATGCTGAGACCCTTTACCAGAAAAGATGTTAAGGAGGCAATGTTTGAGATTGACTTTAACAAAAGCCCAGGGACAGATGGTTATGGTAGCGGAGTTTTCAAATCAACATGGGGGATTATCTCTGATGATATATGTGAGGCAGTCCTAGAGTTCTTCCACTCGGGTAAACTACTCAAACAAACCAATGCAACTGTTTTAACTCTTATCTTCAAAGTTAATACACCCACAAAAGCTAGTGAGTTTCGACCCATAGCTTGCTGTAATGTTTTATATAAGTGTATCTCAAAAATGATATGTACAAGAATGAGTGAGGTGCTGCCAAGCTTGATAAATCACACACAAAATGCATTTGTCAAAGGCCGGTCCATCATGGACAACATATTGGTATGTCAAGACCTTATTAGACATTATAACAGAAAGAATGCTTCTGCGAGATGTTTAATGAAAAAAGACCTCAGGAAAGCATACGACACAGTGAGATGGGAATTTGTAGAGGAAGTTCTTAAGGGTTTCTGTTATTCTGAAGTGTTCAAGAAATGGGTGATGACTGATGACCTGTGTTACTTCCACATATTTCTCTGTCAGTTTTAATGAAGGAGTTCATGGTTTTTTTAAGGGAGGGAGGGGTCTGAGACATGGAGATCCAATATCCCCTTTGATATTTGTGCTAGTCATGGAATATTTTTCCGGAATCATGAAGGTGGGGGGTCTGCAGGATTTCAAATACCATCCTATGTGCAAAAGCCTCAAGTTGAATCACTTTATTTTTTCTGATGATTTGATGTTGTTTTGCAAAGCAACCATACCTTCTGTGCAGAGAGTAAAAAAGGCCTTGCAGTATTTTGAGGTGGTTTAAGGCTTGGGGGTTAATGAGAGCAAATCCCAAATATTCATATGTGGAGCTAGAGAGGCAACAAAACAAGGAATTCTGCTGTTGACAGACTTTGAGGAAGGTAGCTTTCCCATGAAGTATTTGGGAATGCCACTAACACCTGTTAAATGGAAAGCAATTAAATGTGAGGTCTTTTGTGACAAGATCACAATGAAAATCAAGAGTTAGTCTGCTAAACACCTCTCATACTCAGGTAGGTTGCAACTAGTTAATTCAGTGCTGCTATTTATGCAAGTGTACTGGGTTGGAATTTTTATTCTTCCCAGCTACATCATCAAGAAAGTACAGAAAATATGTAGAACATACCTATGGGGGGGGGGGAAATGATCAGAATAGGAAAATTCCTCTGGTAGCATGGGAGGAAATCTGTGTACCAAGAAGAAATGGTGGTCTACACATCCAAAACAGTGGAGTGTGGAACAAAGTTGCAGTTGGGAAGCATATTTGGAACCTAGCTTCGAAAAAAGACACGCTCTGGGTCAAATGGGTCAATGAAGTATATATGAGAGGGAAACCAGTGTGGGACTACATACCAGGTCAGGACACTAGCTCGAACTGGAGGAAACTACACAAACTGAAGGGTGACTTGAAGAAATGGTTTAATCATAATGATAAATGGATTCTGACTAAAGGAGGTGTATATAGTATCAGCAGCTGCTACAAGGCAATGCTTGGTGAGTTAGAGAAGTGGAAGTTTGCAGACACAATATGGGGGCCTATTCATGTGCCAAAACATAGTTTCATTCTCTGGTTGGCTGTGAAAGGCAGATTATTGACAAGGGATAGAATGAGGAAGATGAACTTCCAGATAGCTGATAGAAATTGTGTTCTCTGTGACTCAGGGACAGAGGAGACTCATACGCATCTGATTTTTGAATGTGAGTGGAGCAGGAAGATACTAAAGGAGGTTACAGATTGGATACAGATTCAAGTAATTCCTGGACCCATCACCATGACGCTGAGGAATGTTAGAAAGCAGAAGGGGAAGGATAAAAGGGATTTGATGTCTGCTCTCTTTGTGGTTGTTGCTTATTACTGTTGGATAGCTAGAAACAAGAAAATATTCAGAGGAGAATCACCTGTAATTCAACAGGTTGTGACCAGTATTAAACTGCAATTGAAAGCTAGAGTACAGAAGATTAAATCTTGTAGACCAAAGTGTAGGAACAACAGTTTTCTTTTTTTTTTTTTGATACAGTGAAAGATAATTGATGTAATCAGAATGTTTTGAGGCATATAAATCTTGAAGAACCCTTCCTAGAAGGTGGCTTCATGCTTCTATGGCCTATTAGGTTGTAAGTATGTGGAGCTTTTGGTAATCAATATATTTACATTTTACAAAAAAAAAAAAAAAAAAAAAAAAAAAAAAAAAAAAAAGCTCTAGGGAGAGGGTTTTTCACATTTAACACAACTCTAACTCTTATATACTGCCTCGTAACCCATCTTTCATCAGAAATTTTGTCTACCCCTGGGACTTTGCCATATCTTTGGCCAATAATCACAGCATTTTTCATGGAAATTTTTTGCCAGTCTAGGTCTTGTACTTGTAGCCAAAATGGTGCAAAATCAAAATTTATTTGTGTTATTTTAACATTTTGCTCCCATTTTTTCATTATCACTTGTCTTCCAATCACACCCCATGTTCCATTTAAGAACTTATCCCTATCTTTTTTCTCCATAAAAGTAAACAGGAAATGGAAGTCATTTATAATGGAGATCTTTGGTTTACTTTGAATCGTCCAGCTTTTTTCCATCATAGACCTTGCCACTCTCATTTTGATGGGGTTATCAGTGATGACTTTCCCAACAACGCAAAGATTTGTGATCCTGTCTGTGAGCTCTTCGTTGTCAGGAAGATGAGGTTCCTCATCTGAGGTGTCAAAGGGATCTCCGTATTTCTTTTGGTATTCCTCTTCTATCTCTCTGAAGTTATTCGTAGTAGTCAGATTCATCCATCATCTCCATCTAACGACTACCAGAAAGCTCAAAAAACATAAAGTTTGTATCTTTGATAAAAAGAAATAAAGAAAACAGTCGTTATTTTAACAACAGTCACCAAGGTGATGTTTTTTAGGTAAGTAAAGACAGATCTTTTGGGATTTTTAGGGAATAAAAGGTTGATAAGAAAAGGAAAGATGATAACTTTAAGACAGAAGGGCGAAAAAGAGGAAAGACTAAAACTTTAAGGCTAGGTAGGTATAAAAAGAAGTGACGGCTACATGCTCACAAAAAAAGGAGGCTCACAGAAAGGAGCATTTGGCTTTACTCAAACAACATCTCTAAGCCAACCAAGTTCTAGTTTGCCCAAGACACAAAAAAGCCACCATCAACCACAAAAAACCATGTCAGCTTCTTGCATCAACATACCAAAAGTCTTTAAAAACTTCAAAACCCAGCCTGGTGTGGTTTTTAAAGAAAGAGTTACTTCTGATTTTGGGAAAGGATGAGAAGAATCTGAACCTAGAAGGGTTTCTGGCCTAAACCTAGGAGCTGACAACACAAAAGAACCCCTTTCTAACCAAAATAAGCCTGAGCTCCAATAAAATACCTCTCACCAAAATAGATAAAGGAAAAGGTCCCATCACCCAGACCCCAACCTCTGCCAATAACCCTATAACCTACAGAGACAAAGGAAAAGGTATCCTCATTCACAACCAAGATCACTCAGAAAACCCCCATCCGCTATCACATGCCCTGGATAGGCTAACCTTGATCGAAGAGAAAGAGTGAAGAGGAGGTGCAGGAAGTTAACCCAAGGCTGAAAAAGGCTTTAAAAACCTAATTGAGTTGCCTTTGCTCCCCCCCTGATGTGGAGACAGCAAGTGAACCTGACCCTTAGGGACAGATACCAGGGATAATATCAAAGATTAGCAGGACAACATCAATGAAGAAGAAGAGGAACATTATCGCAAAAAAGATCGAGCAAAGGGTGAAAGGACCAAAAGATGCCTACCAAGAGCTACTGGCTCAATTTGATGAGATGAAAAAGGCTGAGGAGACGGGCCTAAACTTGTCCCCAACCCCCAATGTCATGGATCTTCTGGAACTGTCGGGGATTGGGGCGTCCCGCGACAACTGTCCATCTAACGGTCATGTCTCAGAAATACAAGGTTGATCTAGTCTTTGTTTTTGAAACGATGGTAGGGAAGAATAAGGCCAGTCTTTTGCTTAGGCCATTGGGTTATGATAACATGGGAGTGATACTCGCTGCTAGAAGATCAGGTGGTTTAGCCATTATGTGGAACAATACTATTGATTCAGAGGTCATTGTAAAAAATGATCAAGTAGTAGTTAACAAGATCAGAGATACTAGAACTGGAGAAATTTGGTTACTTGCAATGGTGTATAGGGCACCAAACCATGGAGATCAAAGAGCATTCTGGGAAGTGATGGAGGAGATACACAACTACTATAAGGTTCCAATTTGTTTTATTGGAGACTTCAATTCAATTAACAACCTTGATAAAAGATGGGGAGGTACTACTTCAACTTATGTCATCAAGAAGGATCTCCAAATATTTATAGGGAGCTTGGGACTGATGGACATAGGGTTTACTAGTAACCCTTACACATGGTTTAAGAGGAGGGCAGGGAGAATCATTATGAAGGAAAGGTTAGATAGAGCATTATGTTCCACATACTGGAGGAAACTCTTTAAAAAGGCCATTCCGAAGCATGAACCAACAATCTTTTCAGATCATTCACCTTTGATTCTGAATACTCATGGGGAAGAAAACAATGGACCAAGACCTTTTAAGTTCCAAGAAATGTGACTGAGGATGAGACTTGCAAAGAAACAATTGAGGAAGTGTGAAAAAAAGAGCCTTATAGAGGCTCGTGTGGGTTTAAACTGAAGAATAAACTTAAGAAAACTAAATATGCTCTAAAAGTATGGAACCATAGCACCTTTGTGAATGTTAAGGAAATGAAGTGTACTACTGAGAAGCTCCAGGAGAACAGCGGAGAAGGGTTAAATGAGGAAAAACATGAATACTGAAAAAGAAGGGGAACTACAGACCCAGCTTGCTGAGATGTATATGAGGGCACTACAACAAAAGTGGGAATAGGCAACACATGAAATTCCAACAACATTTGAGGTGTTACCCTTAGTTACCTTAAGCAACAGTTTTTTGGTGTTGCTATCAGTTTTCGTTTGTTGTCATGATTTGTTTGTAACATTACATGAACTGTTGCTCTAAATAACATAAGGCAACGATAATGAAAACGGTTGCCCACTTCTTACATAAGGTAACATCTACTTAGAGTGTTGCACTCTTCGACAACAATATGTTGAATGTTGCTTTATAATGCAACACTTCTAGTATTGTTGCTTGTTTAGGCAATAGTTTAGACAACATCGACAACACATTGTGATTTGTCGCCTTTACGTGCGTGCATTAATATTTTATCTCGAAAGACGTATATGCCACATCAAATACTAATTTAATCTTTAAGAATTTTTTGTGTCCTACTGAAAGTTAGAGGATCTCATAAAATGAAAAAGATATGAAAAAGATATATAGCGAGAGTTCGTATACTTAAGAATTAGACTTATAAAAAATATATTAATAAGCAAATAGTAACACGAAACAAAGGGTAGTTTGGTGGTTGGGAAGTTGGTTCTTGTCACTTCAGTTCAACTTGACCCAGGTTCGAATCCGAATAGCCTACTAAATTGTTACTTGAGAGGTATTAACCTAAAAATGTGTACAAAGAGGGGTATGCAAGGGAGAAAGCATGGAACGGACTAAGCACATTAAAAAAACATTTTTAAATGCGAATTTTGATTTTTTTAATTGCCCATATTGTTTACATTGCAACGGTTATCAGTTGTTGCCATATCCATCATACGACAACAATTTATAGGTTGTTGCTAAAAGTAGCAACGGTAAATGATTGTTGCCATTGTTAAACCGTTGCCTTAGGTACTGGATATGCCTATCTTTTGAAACCGTTGCCTTTTGGGCAATAACCGTTGTCTTAGGAATAGGCAACGGAGGCAAATGCAACATACAAGGTGTGTTGCCTTATTCACTAGGCAACAGTTTTTTGATATTAGACAACTGCTTTTGATTGTTATCATTGGTACTTTTTGTTGGAGTGGAGGCCCATAATGTATAAACAGCAATCTAGAGTGCAGTACTTGAGGAATGGAGACAGGAATACCAAGTTCTTCCATATGATGGCAATCAACAGAAGGAGGAGAAAAAATATTGATTCTCTAAAGCTTGAAGATGGAACCTGGACAGATGAACATTCAAACATATCTGAGGCATTTATCAAGTATTTTAAGGTGCTTTTTAGCTCAGTTTACCCAGGCACACACCAAGACCTCTCAACTCTATTCCCACATGTTATTTCTCCCTCTGATAATGATGAAATATGTAGAATCCCTGATCATGATGAGATATTAAGTGTAGTTAAAAGCATGCACCCCTCAAAATTCCCCGGGTCTGATGGTTTTTCTTGCATGTTTTACCAATCATTTTGGGGCACAGTAAAAATAGATGTTATGAATATGGTGCAAGCTTTCTTTAGAGAAGGATATATGTTAAAGGCTTTGAATCATACTCATATTGCCTTGACCCCTAAGGGTACTAAAGCCTCTACTGTGAAGGATCGGACTTTAGACCCATCTCTTTATGTAATGTAGCCTACAAGATTATCTCAAAATTACTTGCTAACAGACTTAAGGTTCACCTTGAGAATATTATTAGCCCATATCAGTCTGTATTTGTGCCAGGTAGAATAATCTCTGATAATACAGTGATGATCCAAGAGGTGATGATGCATACAATGAAGAAATCTGCTGCCAAAGGGGGACTAATGGCCTTCAAAATCGACATGGCAAAGGCTTATAACAAAGTAGAGTGGCAATGTGTGGAGGGTATCCTTAGAACTCTGAGATTTGATAGGAGATTTGGGCAGTTGATAATAATGCAGTGCGTAACTACTTCCTCTCTATCGTTCTGATTAATGGAAGACCACATGGTTTCTTTAGACCAATAAGAGGAATAAGGCAAGGGGACCCCTCTCCCTTTTCTTATTTGCGTTGGTAATGGATTTCCTATCTAGATTGATTCAGAAGGAACAGGAGAAAGGAGAGTGGAATGGGATTGCAATTGATAGAAGATGTGACACTATAAGTCATATGCTTTTTGCAGATGATTTAGTGATTTTTGCACGAGCAAATGAAAAGAATGCTAAGTCCATTCAACACACTCTGGAGAGTATGGAGAAATTCTCAGGACTTGGTGCAAATAAGGCAAAGTCTGGAATTTATTTCAGTAAGAAGACTAGGCAAGAAAACATCAACTCTGTGAACAGAATTCTTAACCTAAAGAAAATGGATAGCCAGGCTGTATATTTGGGGCTATCTTTTTGTAGAAGCAGAGGGAGAAAACAAAGATACAACTTTGAGGGAGAAACACCAACATATAAAGTGGGCTACTTCTTCTATTGCCGATTGATTTTAGAATGGACCCTCACTTAACTTGTATGTGGTGTTGCTCTCCTCATCCATGGGCCTACCAATTTTTATATATAGAGAGAGAGTGCCCACTGTCAGGGCTCCCATAAGGGTAGATACTCATATTATCTTTCATAAATACAAACTCCCAATACTTTTCCGTATTTTGATGGAATTTTCATCTATTTTTCTGATTTTTTTTGTAGTTTAAATAGAAAAATTAATTATGATATTATTCGATTTTTTAGGCCGGTTGAACTGATCGGAACAGTTAAACCATCGTACTCCTTGGTCAACCAGTTCGATTTTTTTTCTCTTTTTAAATGCGGTTATTAGTGTTCTTTTTGCTGATTATATCACCAATTTTCTGAAATTAATTAAGGAAATTATCATTTTAAATTTGATCACGGAATTAATCATATTAGATAACATGAATAATTGCATACCCTTTTGCTTGAGTAATCCAATGGGTCTTGAATTAAAGAATTAATCATATTTATTAGTTTTCATATAGCAACTAAAATTGTAATATCCATGTTTAAGGAACTAGCTAGAATGTGTTTTCTTTGACATTGATATTGGTTGCATTTGCTTTGCTTTTGTTGCTGCATTGACACATAGAACTATTTGCCAACTTCTCGTTCTAGCAAAGTATATGATCATGATGGAAATTTGGGTACTTTATTAACCATCTATGAGATGCTTCTCTGAAATTTAACTTTTAGAGTTATCAATGTCTCAACCAAAGAATTGATTTTTATCTTGGCGAAAGTTGTTTATTGAGTTACCAATATGTGGAAAGAGTCAAAAATATGTCTTCATGTTCTCGGAATTTGATTTTGTTTGTTGTGTACTTCTTTTGTTTTATAAAAACCTTAACATTTACTTTTGCATCAGAGATACTTTTATCTTGCAAATTCTTATAGTTTTTCATAAATCAATTGTCAAAATTAGTAAAATTTGACCTTAAAAAAACAAATGTTAAGGTTTTTACGAAACAGATGAGTATTTTTTTTATGCAGAACAATCACTTTGTGATCATACTGTTCTGTCTTATTTTTACCCCTGTAGAGGTATCCCTGTAGTTCCAAACTTTTCAACGATAGGATGATGGGTTCTTAGACGATACTGGAGATTCATGTTATTAATGTTAGTTTTCTCCTTGGCACTATCTGATAGATTGCTTTGCTTCCATACAATAGTAATGTATGTGCATTAGATAGTTAGGTAGTGATATATTGGGTGATTCATTGCTTGGGCTGTAATGGACCTATTACTAGCTTGGGTGAAAGCTGCACACAACCAGTAGATCGATAAGTAATGAAAAGAAAAAAAAACTTCAGCCATTTCAGAGGAAGAAGTGTGTGTTTTAGTATCTTATTCCTTCATCATTGAATACACTTTTTTTAATTTGCTACCCTTCCAGCTCAAATTGAGCTATGGAAGAACTTGTTTGGTGCTCACATTACCATCTTTAACTTACATTTGCTTGCTGGATTACCCAAAAAAAAAAAAAAAAAAACTTACCTTAGCTTGCTGGTTATTTTCAAAAAAATCATTTTTTTTGCGCGTGTGTATGCGCGCGTGGGAGATAGAAGATCGCGTATGATGAATGAACTAATTACAATTTAAAATTTACTTCCTTTTTTCTTTTTTTAATAATGGGCAATAAAGGTACATAAGTTGAGAAATACAATCCACACACCATACACAACAACTTTTGCATAAGAATTCAAACATACATAGGAGTACTTGATATTTTCAGGAATTAATATAATTAGGGTGACAATCTAATATGATCACCCTAAACCACCTTGACAAACATAAGAAAATCATAACGTTATTACATATATATATTACTCCGTTTCGGAAAAACCTTAACATTTACTCAAGTTTCCGAAACAGAGTATAACTTATTAAAAAAACCCTTTAGCCATTTTCATGATACCACCAACAGCACCACCATCATCACTACTACTTTTCTCTTCCTTCTTTTCATCACTACTAGTGTCAGAAGTAGTAGTGTGCATCGAATGGAGGTAACCTTCAGCCTTGTCAAGATACTGTCCAACACCCTTGTCATCTAACTTGCCATATGTCCTAGCAGCTCCTATAAGATCCTCTGCAGATTCAGCAGCCTTAGCCTTGTCAATCTTGTCCGTCTGCTGTGTGGCCGCCAACTGCGCTGCTTCTGCAACATATTTGGCACTTGACATCAGGTCTGAGTTCGATGTCGGCTCGTCGTGATCCGTGGTGGGTTTCGTGGTGGTCTCGGTTGTTGGTTCGATGGTGGGCTCAGTTGTGGTTTTGGGGTTCTCTTCAGCCATGGTTAAGACTTAAGGGTTTAAGGCTAAAAGGGTATAGTATGAGAAATTGTTTGCCAAAGTTTTGGTTTTTTTGAGATGAATAGATGAGTGATTGGTTGATGGTGGAAATGGGGATTTAAAGCAATAAAGGGTGTGGCTTTTTGTGAATGAATTTGTTGGATATTATTGTTATCATGGAAGTTTATGGTGGTTTTCATGCTGGGTCCCTAGCTCATTGCCGACAATCAAAAATGTAGATGGATGGGAAACTTATTGGTATACTTTTTTTTTTTTTTTTTTAAATGGTAAGAAAGAGAATAAGGTTAGGATCGCCTCCTCTCAAGGGTTGCTCCTAACCTATCTGCACGAAGAAGGTAGTTCAATTCTTCCGACGGAGAAGTTGTCCAGTAAAAAGGGGAGCTAGATTGAAGGCCTTTATTGGCCATCCAATCTGCTACCCTATTACCTTTCACGAAAAACATGGCTGATAATAACCGAGTTACATCTATCTAGCAATTTACGTGCATCAGTAATGACATTACGAATTTTCCACGGAACGATAGTCTCTCTTTTTATGGCTCGAATGACAAGTTGATTATCTCCTTCGACATGAATTTTATTGAACCCAAGATCAATTGCCTTTTGAATTCAATCTCGCATGGTCGTAGCCTCCGCAACCATTACAGATGCATGCCCTAAATTCCGTGCTCCTAGTGCAAGTAAAGTCCCGTCTTCATTACGAATAACAAAACCAGCAGCGGCTTTCCCATCCTTTAAAGACCCATCAAAGTTTATTTTTACATAATTGACATTGGGTGTTTCCCACTTAACCAAAAACCATGATGCAAGTCTATTTTTGTTAACATGACAGTTAGTTGGTTGTCTATTCTCATCCACTATAGTTCTAACAAGCCATTCTTTATGGCAGGCTCGTGATCGGAAAAAAGTGGCAACTGCATTGAAGTCTTGGTCTTGAAATATTTTGAGATTCCGAGACCGCCAAATACCGTACAAAAGGAACACACATTTAATTAATTCTTCATTAGTTAAATCACCATTCATTTTTCCGTTATGAAGTATTCTCGAACATTACAAAATGGGAGGTCAACCTCCAACCATTGTTTTTCCTTAGCAATCTGCCATACTTGACCCACACTAGGACATTCTACAAATAGGTGATCTAATGATTCCTCTCCGTGCAGACATAATGGACATTCAGTGCTGAAAGGTAACCCTCTTCTATTAAGTTCTTTGTGAACAGAAAGAGCGGAGTGAAAAAACTGCCAAAGAAATACTTTAATCTTAGCATTGATGTCTAAATTCCAAATCCATTTATAATTCCAACTTGTTGTATTTAATTTTCCATTATAATGTGCTAACCAAGTGGCGGTTTTAACAGAAAAATTACCATTTCCCGTCAAACCCCAACAAACGTCGTCTTTTATTTCATGAATCCGCAATGGGATACCTCTAATTATTTCTACAAGAGAGTTAGGAACATAGGACCTTAATTTGGAAATGTTCCAAGTGCGATCATGATTTATAAATTCTTTAACTTTCAAATTAGGTTCACTTAAAAAAATATGTTGTATGTGTAAAATCTCACAAATTGGTCCTTGCGCACACCAATTATCTGTCCAAAAATTAATCAATTCACCATTTCCCACTTTCCATCTCAAACCTTGTCTTAGCAGTTCTCTTGCATTAAGAATTTTTTTCCAGGCCCATGAGTGAGAGCTCCTTTTGGTACAGCTGAAAAACCCGCAACGGTTTAAATACTTGGCTCTAACTGAATCCACCCAAATATTGTTTGATTCCGAAATAATTTTCCAACCCAATTTTCCCAAAAACACTTTATTAATCATCCTTGTCTTCCTGAGTCCAAGGTCACCCATGCATTTAGGCTGGCACACTGTATCCCAAGCTACCATTGGAAACCCTCCTTGATCCTCAGAATGTTTCCAGAAAAAATCTCTACTAATTTTATCCAATTTTTCACACGTAGTGTAAGGGATTTCAAAACATTGCATTGTGTGTGACGATAAAGATTCAAGATTTGCCTGAATAAGAATAGTTCTCCCAACTTTAGAAAGTAGTTAGCAGCCCAAGTCGACATTTTATTTGAAGACTTAGTAACTAAATCCTGAAAAGAGCTAGGAGATATATTCCTGTCAAAAACCGGGCAGCCTAAATATTTTCCAAAATTGTTTGTCTGTGGGATACTAAACACCGATGCCACCATTTCTTTCTGCGCTTGGGTTATAGAAGTCGAAAAATAGATAGCTGATTTGTGAAAATTAACCAATTGGCCAGATTGTTTGCAAAAATTGTCTAATATATTTTTCACATTTTGACAAGCCTCTTTAGTACCCTTGCAAAACAAGAGACTATCATCCGCAAAAAAGAGTCCTGGGATTGTAGCCCGAGGGGCAATTTTCACTCTCACCCCATTTTTCTTATCTTGACTTGCCATGAATATCCTTCGTGCTAGTACGTCTATACAGAGAATGAACAGATAAGGCGAAAGTGGGTCTCCTTGTCTTAACCCCCTAGTGGGAAGAAATGGGTGCTGGGCTATATCATTAATTAAGAGCGAGTAAGAAACAGTAGTAACTACTTGTTTAACCCACTCAATCCAAGTGGTATGAAAATCAAGCTTTTCTAGACACGAAAATAGAAAATTCCATTCAATGCGATCATAAGCTTTCTCCATATCTAACTTAATGGCTAACCATCCTTTCTTCGTCTTAGATTTTTTAAACATGTTTAAAATTTCATGAGTGAGCAAGATGTTGTCATGGATTGATCTTCCTGGAACGAAAGCGTCATAGAAGGGGCTAACAATTTCTTGTAAAGCTGGTCGTAATCTGTTTACGAGAATTCGAGAAATAATTTTAACCAAAGTAGAACAAAGGCTAATTGGTCTAAAGTGATTAACTGTTTCAGGGGAGTCTATTTTTGGAATCAGTGTTATGAACGTATGATTAATCTCTTTAAAAAGTTTTTTCTGATGAAAAAAAGCTTTAATTGCTTCACAAATATCTTTTCCAACAAGTTTCCAGTAATGCTGAAAAAAGCCCGCACTAAATCCATCCGGTCCAGGGGCTTTATGTGGATTCATTTGAAACAATGCTTCTTTGATTTCATCGTCTGTGACTGGACAGACCAACTGATTTTTAATTTGTTCATTAATACATTTTGGAATATCATTCAATTGCATTGTCTCAAAGTCGTTATTTGAGGTCATGAATCTTTTCTTATATTCAGTAATAAAATGGTCTGCAATGAGTTTAGAATCCTCCAACCAAGCACCAGAAGATTCGCGAATCTTAAAAATGCGAGTTTTCTTTTTCCGAGAGTTGTGATACTTATTGAAGTAAGAGCTATTCTTGTACCCCTCCAGAAGCCATTTCTTTTTTGCCAACTTACCCCAATACTTCTGATTAAAAAGCAAAAGTTTTTCTCTTTGTAGTAAGAGTCTATCTTGACATGCAAGAAGATTATGATTATCTCTTTCACTAATAAGTCTATCTTCAACATATTTCAACTTCAAATAATTTTGCTCCAATTTTTTTCTCGAAATGTCCATATACTCCTTTGCTCCACGATTTGAGTTCTAATTTAATACATTTAAGTCGTTTGACGATTCTATACATTCTACTTCCTTGAATCTCATGATGCCAATTTCGTTTAATGATTTCCCTTGTGTCCTTGTTTAGAGTCCAATGAGGTTGAAATCTAAAGGGTTTACCCAAGCTAGGCCCCCCACCATCGAGGAGTAAGCATACTAGGGTATGATCTGAACAAGTAAACTGACCGTGAATTAAAGTACTTTGTGGATAGAGATTAAGCCAATCTCTACTTCCAAGAGCACGATCTAATCGTTCATACACTATGACTCCATTGCATTTTCTTTTCCATGTGAATTTAGGTCCATTGACAATAACGGATTCTGACTCTGTTAATTGATAAAAACCCATTAAGCCGTCTAATCCTGTTATCATTAACGGGAGCACCCCCAAGCTTATCATCGAGTGCCTCTAATTCATTAAAATCGCCAATGAGGCACCACGGTTCCGTAATTTGGGTAACCATACTAATTAAAGAATTTCAAAAAATATCTTTATCTCTTTCTTGGGCAGGAGCATACACACCAGAAAGAATAAAAGATGTGTTAATCTTACGATCCTCAACTCGAAGCGTTATTGATCGATGCTGTTTGTCTAGAATGTCAACCTTGCAATTACAATTGTTCCACAAAACCCAATTCCCACCCGAGTGATTAACGGGGGAAACAAACTCCAACTCATCAAAGCCAAGTGATCTAGCAATTCTTATAGAATTAATCGGATTAGTCATAGTTTCTAAAAGAAAAAGTATGTCCGGGTTGTAAGCATTATTTAAAAACTTTAGTTCGCCAAAAGTTTGAACCTTCTTAGCACCCTGGATATTCCAACTAACAATCCGCATTAATAATTTGTGTGTAATTAAAAAACCTTTTCCATCTAGGACCTAAAGTC
This sequence comes from Tetragonia tetragonoides, assembly GCA_038025085.1. Classification (NCBI taxonomy): domain Eukaryota; kingdom Viridiplantae; phylum Streptophyta; class Magnoliopsida; order Caryophyllales; family Aizoaceae; genus Tetragonia; species Tetragonia tetragonoides. Next base: position 38,417,640 of record CM076148.1, read on the forward strand.
TCATACACTAGTTTAGTCATAGTGGCCAGTAAACCCAAATCAAGAGTTGTTGAGCCATAAATTGTCTTCTTCGATCTCTTATGAGGCTGCAATGAAAAGCCCACCACAAATAGGAGATAATGTCTCCGAAGCAAGAAGATTCCAATAATATTCCAGAAAGAAACAAGGAGTATATACTCCGGTCCAATAATACATATATCCTCAGTCAAAAATATCATTCTACAACTCAGAACACAATTTGTTGGAGTCAAGGACGCTACATAACATGCACTCCAAAGGCAACAACAAGACGATGCAAGAAAAATATCAAAACAGGACAAACAAGATAAAAGATTCGACAACTTGTGCCTTGTGATGTGAGCTCACAGGATAAGCATATCTTAGTAGGTCAAAACTAAAATAAAGACATATGTGAGAAAACATAGACACCGATAGAGGTAGCCAAAAATAGTGCAACGTCAGCAATGACAACAATAGAATTGTTACACGAAGAAGTAGGGTATAAAAGGGCACACGATGGGGTTCTAAGCATATGCATACAAGGATAGTTATACGAAAAAACACTAGCTCCCAAGTAATCAAATAAATTACAGCAACAGTTAGCAAGATTGTGATTAAGTGCACTAATAAATAGAAGCACTCCATATGCAGCTTTGGAAGATATTGCATCATGCATTTCCATTTTAATCTAACTACTTGTAAAAGCCATATTAAAATATTGTCTTTAACCTTCTGAGCAAAGAAGAGAGCAGCAAAATGGAGAATCAAATAATCAAGACCTATTAGATACCAACAACGCAGACTAACACATTGGCATTGAAATTGGTTTTTCAAGAAAATTAACTTTATAATCCACATAGCAAAAAGGTGAAAAATATGAGCCAAAAAACCTGAGTGAGACATGCCCCTTAAAGATAACTTTATATGACAGTGAGTAATTGACTCTTTAAGAGACAACCCAATCAGACGAATTGGTTTATAGCGTGGGGGCAACTGCGTAGTCGGAGCATGGCAGAGCGATTGACTGAAAAAAGAAAGCGAAGAGGAGATATATACACAGATCGGTGGTGCGGCGGGGTTCGCGGTGGCAAGAGGACGGTGGGCGGTGAGGTCGAGGGGTCGGGTGGTTTCGGGGGTATCGAAGGGGTCATGGTCCTAGAGACAAAAGCGGTAATTATTGGACAATCTTCTTAATGAATATGTTAACTAGTACAAGGATTATAATTTGCTCTAAACAAATAAATTTTACTAATTAGTAGGAATAGTAATCTTAGGTATATACTCTGGATAGCTTATGTCTTTCCTTTAATCGAGAACTCACGCATAAAGTTTTAAGAGTGCGTATTTTTCCATTGTTCAATCGCTACTGAATCAAATCGAACTCCGCTACTAATAATCAAATTGAACACAACTTTATTAATTCCACAAAGCTAAATTGAATTGAAGTGAATCAACTATTAATGACTAAATGAATAACAACACACTCTTACTATTCTTTGATGTAATTACTAAATAATTTTCACTCATTGAAGTCCTTTCTGTGGATGGTCATTGAATCGTGCATATACTTAAATGCTTCTCACAAAAACATGTAATAATCTCTCAAATAATACTATCCTATTTCTATGCAGTTTTAAGTATTGCCTCGGTTTCAATTCTTTTCCTTATTTGACATTTTGAAGTCAAAATATATAAACGTTGATCGTTATTAATTTAAGAAAAGATATAAAGTTTGCACAGTAAATATACCATTATTACTGGATTTAACTTTAATTATATTTTCAAAATAGTATACTTTCAAAATTTTATAATCTTAGAATTATAGTTATTCATGATTGAAGTGTCGTCTTAGAAACTGCAAAAGTCAAATAAAAAAAGAATCAAGAACAGAGGAAATATATTTTTGCACATAACCCACCTCATATATATATATTTTTGGTTTCATGGAGAAAATCGTGGATCACTGAGCCACACAACTTTGGTGGTCCTTCTCCATAGCAATTAAGTTTATCCATGTCAAGATGACTCGATCAAAAGATCGACATGGGCATAAACATAGCTCATTCCACGTGTCAAAATATCGTCCAGACATCTAGCAAAATGTCAGGTATATATATTGCTCAAGGCCTACTTCGAGATCGTCTTTGTCAACGACGGTCTACATCTACATCTACATCTCCATCTACCTTAGCTTCACGTAATCTCTACATATGTTATGTGTCCCAAGTTTGAGGGACGGAATCCTCCGGTAGGAATCCATATTCTTATTATCCAACTACTGGTAGTTATATACCGTACCACATCAATCGTAGATTAGTGTTGTCCTTAAGCTTCTACTGTGCTTGTTTAAGGTCATAATAACTAATAAGTTTGAATTTTGACATAACTTATAAGTGCTTGTATGATCAAAATCATCGTTTATTGAGTCATAGGTGGACATATGGGGACCATCCAGGAGGGCCTCCCGCCTCATGATGTCAGAATTTTCTTCCTTTAGTTCACCAATATTTTCCTCAAATTTATGATTTTCCTCCCCTCTTGTCTCTAGCTTCTCCATGCATGTCTTGAAGTCGCTCCTCTAAAATAAGAATCGTGTGTCCACCAATAAATTTTCAAACAATCTAATTGAATTCTATTAGACATACAATAATAAATCAATATATGGACCAAGTCTTTCGTTTATCTACGGTAATCAAAATATGGACTCACATTGGCTTTGCCAAATTCAATACAACATTCTATCTAATCTACAAAAGATAAAAAAATGACAAATTAAATCTGATCTCTAAGATGCAAATTAAATTAAAACGTGACAACATAACAAATAATATTAAATCTTAATAATAACGTTACATATACTTAAGAGAATCCTTTAGCCATTTTCATGATGGCACCAACATGACCTTCATCATGGTCACCACTTTTCTTGTAATCCTTCTTTTCACTACTAACTTCTCCACCAGATTTGGAGTGATCATCAGAAGTATGCATCTTATGGAGATAACCTTCAGCCTTGTCAAGATATTGTCCAACACCTTTGTCATCTAGCTTGCCATATGTCTTAGCAGCTCCTATAAGATTCTCAGCAGCTCCGGCAACCTTAGCCTTATCGATCTTGTCGGTCTGATGGCTGGCCGCCAACTGCGCGGCTTCGGCTACGGTTTTGGCGCTTGACATGAGGTCAGAATTGGAAGTTGAGTGGTGGTGCTCGGTGGTGTTTTAGTGGTGGTTCTGGTGGTGTGTTCGGTGGTTTTGTGGTTCTTTTCTGCCATGGTTATTAAAATTTTTGGTTAAGATGGGATGTGAGGAAATTATTGCTAAATATTGGTTTTGAGATGATTGGTTGATCGTGTTAAGGGGGAATTCAAAGGATTATAGGGTCTGGCTTTTTTTGGAAGAAATTTAAATGGATATGGTTGTTTTTGTGGAAGTATGGTGGTTATCAAGCTACACCGTTCATTGCATATTCAAAATGTTGATAGAAAATGTTTTTGGTACTATTATTTGTCTTCTTGTTTTATGATCAAGAAATGTTTCAATAGTTAGTACACTATTAAGTATTTTTCCTCAATCTTAAAATTGAGAGTTTATTTGATTCCTTCCTCAACTTTTCTACCACCTTCTAACCCAAAAAAAGTTATTTAGATTGATCTTGGTTCTAGTTTATTAAACAGGTCGGTTAGATTAGATTCGAGTCAAAAAATTTCGAATTTGTTTGTTTTTTAACAATACAAAGATGTCTATATATTTTGGATTCCGAGTTTGATAGGAGTAACATAACAATGCAAAGATATAGGTTTAGGTTAAATTATGTCAACTTTAGTTGTTTTCTACTCCATAATTCAAAGGATGTTGTATAATCTTCTAATTGACAAATTTTACTAGTAACTCACATTCAACAAACTAGTGTGGCCTTAGGTGTATACGTTGTATAAATTTTTACTCTGTTTTACAATGACAGTTCGACTATCAAGTAGGATATGTTTTAAATTAAGTATCTCCAATCTTCAAATCTCATTGGCTCTTATTCAAAAAAGAAAGAAAAGAAAACACAATCATGAACAAAACAGATGGAGTTTATTATCAATTGACATAAATTTAGGTTATTCGATGTAAAAATTTTGGCATTCTTTGATTACCTAATTTTGAGACTTAAGACTACTTAACCCACGATTTCATTTAGATTTTCTATATTTTGTAGTGATGTGTACGGGGATGAGCTCAATTTTGTAAACATTAAGAGATAACTTTGAATTGTTTGAAGTAATTTTTAATAAAATGAAGATACTTTTGATCGTGATACCATAAAAACATCTATCTACAAATCACAATTCGCTAATTAGACATCGAGTCTTTTAATACCACCTTATTATTACATTTCTCAACTTACATGATTGGTACATTCACACACCAGTACAATTGCATAAACTAAGATGAGAGTAAATCATACCATAGTCATTCATGCATAATAACCCCAACAAATTTACGTTACTATTTAAACAATCCTTTAGCCTTATTTATGAGACCACCAATCGGACCACCACCATCACCACCACTTGCGGCCTTCTCCTTTTCGCCGGCTTCTCCACCAGATTCTGCGGCTTTTGGGGCAGTGGTGGTGGTGGAGTCATCAGAAGTGTGCATATTGCTGAGGTAACCCTCAGCCTTGGTGCCATACGACTTAGCGGCTCCTACAGCAACCTCGGCAGCTCCAACAACCGTGTCCTGCGCTGACGAAACCGCGGTTTTGGCACTGGCCATGAAATCAGTGGTGGTGGTGGTCTCTGTGGTTTTGGGGGTTTCTTCTGCCATGGTGTGTTAAGGCTAAATGTGGGAGAAAAATGAGATGATTTGTGGATCGTGGAACGAGATATTTAAAGCAATAAAGTGACTAGCTTTTTTGTGGATGAATTTGATTGGACAATTAAAAAAAATCTATCAAAAACTTTATTAGATATTACTGCTTTCATGGAAGTTTATGGTGGTTTTTATGCTTGGCTCATAGCTCATTGCCGACATCCATGATGTAGATAGGAAGTATGAACTACAAGTAGTATAGAAGCATGTGATATATGGTAGATATTTATAGGCAACATATTTACTTTGTTCTTCCTTTTTTTTTTTTCTGAATGAAAAGAGGGTGGAAGTGAATGACGACCGAGGTACCCCCTGCTACATCATGTTTAGACTCTCGTGTCTAATAGCGAATATATCAGACTAGCTGAACCAGCGCAAGCACTGGCCCCGTCAACGTAGCACCAATGAGAGGCTAGTATAGTTCCTAGAAGCCAGCAAACACAAGGTATGGGGGGGAATGAGGATTCGAACCCATGACCTTGCCTTACCAAATCACTTGGGAGTAAGCTTGAAACCACTAGACCACCACCCTTGTTGGTATTTACTTTGTTCTTCTAACTAACTATTCTACTCCCCTGTCTAAAGTTCCGATCCGTTTAGTTCAATTACGTTCAATTCAATGATCAGGTCAGATTATATGGAAACTTATTACTACTCAAATATATTTCTATTTTATGATGATAATTATGTTATTGAAAGATTTCAATACATACTTCCAAATATATGAGCCAATATTGTATATTTAGACAATTTAGATGGTTAAATGTGAAGTTGAAAAAATCACTTCAATTCATTTCAATTCCAATAAGCCCAATTCATTACTTTTTAAAGTGAAAATAGCGGATCCAAACTTTCATACCTTTTTTTTTTTGGTGCAAGAGAGGGCAAGCCCCAAAATTAACTACTAGGAATACTACGTGGCCACGTCACACCTACTAAATCCTCATACATAAGCTCTCTAAGAGGAGGGGGAGCAACATCAAAGAAAACAATAGGATCTCCTTGATCACACCCGAGGTTCGCTAGCCAGTCCGCACTTCTATTTGCTTCCTGGAAGCAGTGTTCAATCTTTACTTCCCAATCTTCTTCTCTAATTAATTTCCTACATTTTCTCACCATAAAAGTTGCAGGACCATTCACCACTTCATCACGTACCATCATATGAACCACCACCTGAGAGTCAATTTTAACTTCCAAACGACGAATACCACGTTCCCTAGCCATGGTTAAACCTGTGAGCAGTGCAAGGATTTCTGCACGTGTAACAGAACAGTGGCCATAGTTTTCAGCAAACGCCTGGATCATATGACCCTGGTGGTCACGCAGCAGGCCTCCCCCTCCAGATAACCCAGGGTTGCCACGTGAAGCTCCATCGGTGTTGAGTATCATCCACCCTGGACTTGGAGCTATCCATTGAATCAAAATTTCTGATCGCCTGTGAGTTGGATCACGACCATTCTCCTCCTGCTTTTGCAAAGCACGCTTCATCTCCTCAAATCGGGTGTGGAGGAATCCTGTAGAGTTCAAACTTTCATACTTTGTTGTACGTAGTTCTACTTCCACGGGAAGAAGATTTGTGAAATTCTGAACGAGAACTACCTACTTCTAACATTTAGCAGATACTATATAAAGTGAACAACAATTGTGAAAAATATAAAGTGATTTATCCTACATTGGTAAATTGGAAGACTTAAGCATGTATGTAAACTGGAGGTGAACATAGACAGGCCGGGGACGGTACCCACCCATCCGGTCCAAAATATGGGTGGGTAGAATCAAATTATTTGGGTCAATTTATCAGTATCCGGTCTATTAGCTCGCTTACTGTTTTATTTGTGGGCTGAAAAAATAGGCTAGACCCGATCAGCATCGGGCCCAAACCCATTTTTAATACTCCCAAATAGTCAAAATATCATCTTAAAATTTCCACCGGGAACTTGGAAGTTACCTGGCCATGGTCATGGTCATGGTCAAGAGACCAAACTCTACCCTTACAGAAGGAAGAAAAAGAACGGGCCCCTTACGAATCCTATCGTTTTAATCAATCAATCAATCAAATAAATTAGCAACACCGGGCATACTATTTCACTCAAAAACTCAAACCCAATTACAAGTTAAAATCATATAGAACTACTAGTCCCACTGGATCTGAAAATGTCTCTAAAAATTATCAAATTAAACTTCACCCAATTATACAACAATCAATCAATCAATCAATCAAATATATACAAATCAATAGTACAAATAGAACCCATTAATATACAAAATCAATCATGTTATATTTTAGCAACAATACACAGTGTATGTATACCATTTCCATTCATAAACTCAAAATTACATAACTGAATATTAAAAATAATGTTGAACAAACATCATAAAAATACAATCAATACTAAAAATTTGATCAAAAACCCCAAATTGAATGTATTGTATCAATGTTTCTTCATGAACCCTTGTGCCAACTTAATATAATCTCCAGTACTTCCACCACCACCACTACTTGAATACCCATCATTCCCACCACCCTTTTTATTCAACAATCCTTGTGCTAACTTTATATACTCCCCAGCACCACCACTACCACTACCACTACCACTACCACCGCCGCCGCTACCCGAATGCCCACCGTTATCCTGCTTCTTCATAAACCCTTGAGCCATCTTAATATAATCACCAGCACCACCACCACTAGAATTCCCATGTGATCCACCATCACTCCCAAGATCCTGTTTTTTCATAAATCCCTGTGCCATCTTAATATAATCCCCTGCTCCACCACCACCACTGCTACCACCACCGCTACCGCTCGAATGCCCGTATTTCCCTTCTCCACCACCACCACTTGAATGCCCATATTGCCCCTCGCCACTCCCACCGTACTGGTGGAGGTATGTTTCGGCTTTGTCGACGTATTTACCGAAGCTCTTTTCGTCGAGTTTGCCGTAGTGTTTGGCGGCGCCAAGGAGATCACCGGCGGCACCAGCGAGTTTAGCTTTGTCGACTTTGGGTTTGTCGGTGTCGTGGGAGAAAGTGGATTTAGCGGCTTCGGCTAAGAGTTTGGCGCTTGACATCAGATCGGATGAGCTGGTGGTGGTGGGTTTGGTTTTGCCTCTTGTTGTGTAGCCATAGGAGTCTTCCATTGGAATGAGGAGAGAGAAAATTGAGATTTGGGGGAAAAAGAGGAGAGTTGAGGTTTGTTGACTAGATTGCTTAATTGGGGAGGAAAGAGAAAGTGAATTAAGATGTTTGTTGGGAAAGGGGGATGAGGTGAGAAGGGGTTTAATAATGGGGGGATTGATTATTTACGCGGTTATATCTTAACGGTATGTGATGACTGATCTGATGATACGCGGGTTGATGCCAAAGTCGTGACTTCGTCATTAATTAACTCATAACGGTGCGTTTCGTGGGACTTTCGTGTCTAAAGATGGTCCACGACTCCAGCAGCACTGCAGAAGTTGAGATGGCTTTTACTCTTTGGGCCTGTTGTATTGTTTGGGTTGGGGTTATCTAAAAGGAAAGACGAGTATTGTTTAACCCCGAAAACTATTAGGAGTATTTTCATCCGTGAGAGTTAGTAGTTTGTCCTATAGATTGGATACAAGTAGATCTCATAAATGAGTCAAGCGGATCGGGTTTGGGTCAGGTCATACGGGTCAAAATATTTGGGTTATTATCGGGTTCGATTTCGGATTATCCAACGGGTTTGATAAATATCGTCTCACAATTTTTGGGTTTGGGTCTGGTCATTTCAATCTCGGGTCATTTCGGGTTTGAATCTTTTCGGATAGGGTTCGATTAGGTTTGTAGCAAGTCGGATTCAGATCAATTATCGGTTCAGTTCAATTTTTATCAGCTTTAGATACATGTGTTTTCCTCATTTGAAAGCATGGTTTGTTTTTCATTTATTAGTTCGTAGGATAGTAGTATGGATGTCGTTCTTCAAGAGCTAATCCATAATGACTAATGTGCTTTGTAGACACATTCATTAAGAAAGTGATGTAACTAGATCTTTCGTGGAACAAATGTAATATGAAAAAGTATGTATTGAAAGAAAGTTGTTTAGAATTGTTAGATGTATAAGGTTAAATAGATTTATCACTCGAAATGTTGTATGATACTTTAGATATGGATTTTTTTGAACTCGATCTCATTTGGAAATGACATATGACTATTTTGTTAATTAACTTTTCACCTTAACATCATGGATGCGGAGGAGGTTAAATGCTCGTATGGTACATCAATGATTACTTGTCTAGTAAAAAAACCTACTTGTTCAAAAACTAGTTTAAAATCAACTGGTTAGGGATAACCGATCCTTTCACCATAAAATGAGCATCTTACATGCTTTTCTCTATAACTCAATGATAACTGATTTATTGACGTGTAAAGTGCATTTCAAATCCATTATTAAATCATGACCCTAAAAATTATTTCCTCCGTTCTAAAAATTATGTCTAACAATTCTTTTACATCCCCCAAAAAACAATTGATTTACATTGAGATAAAAAAAATTATAATTTACATAAATGTTAAGATTTCAGAATTTTCACACACAAGATTGGTCTGGTTTGCCTACAATTTTATAGGCGTGAAATTGATAGATTAGTCTCCACCACCATTCTCAATCACAGGCTCACAGCCACTTGCCCTTCCCTCACACGATGGCGTCATTACCACACACCTAGTTCCAATTTGGCATTTGCTTTGTAGTGCAAATAAAATAATGAGATCTATGTAAGAAATGTCTATTTGAATGACATAAATAATTAGTCATTTTGACTGAAATGCAAAAAGGATGTCAACATCATATCACAAAGATGTAGTTTAGTTACTCAAGTATGTCATGTAACAAACAAAGATCCGAAAGTGAGCCAACATTATTACCAGTGTCGTTACTATGACAACATGGTGTGATACATGATGTAAATCAAGTTACCAACACTATATAAACACAAGACAAGCAAACATGAAGACATAAAAGAAATCAAACAATAATAAAGTGTGGGAGATATGAAGGAAAGCAGGCTTACACCCCAGAGGAGTGATCCCTGAGAACACAGGCTGTGATTTATTAGCTATATGATGCTTATTAATTTCTGCTTGTGTTCTCAGGTCACCCCTTTGGGGAATATCCTGTTCCTAATAATACAAGCATCATTGTTGGGTTTCTGGTTTTGATGATAACAATTGTAGTGTCCTTATCTATGTGTGAACTAACTATGATGGCAGGTTTACTTGAGGATTCAAGAAGTTGAATTGTTTGATGCATGATTGCTCATGAAGATGCTTGGATCCTTACAAGACATGAAGACTATGTCTTTAGTTGGTATTTCTATTATTAGTCTTCATATACTATGCATTGAGTATGTTATAGGTTGGATTCAAAGTGCTCTTGACAAGGGACGAACATACACAAAGGTTGAAGTGCATAAGGTTCAAAGAGTACAAGGGAACAGTCTTGTGAACCCTGTTCTCTATGACCAGCACTAGAGCTTGAAGGAACCAAAGGGGAACAAACGCTTTGGACCCTGTTCCTTCTAGCTGAGTATCTGGACGAGTTTTGCATAATATCGTATTTATTATTTCCGTGAATATTTGTGTATTATCTTTCTAGATCTTCACACAAATATTCTTCTGGTGAAATATAAATTGTTTTGAAAATTTAGATATTGCAAAATAGATTTTACAGATCGGAAAAAGATTTTATTTTGAAAAAGATATTATCTTTTACTTTATGGCCAAGGTTTATGTATTATGGAAAGTATTATCTTATGTAATATCTCTATTATCTTTTAGAGTTTATATTCTGATAATATACCTTTATTAGCTGGCCTATATCTTTCTGTAAAATATGTTGGACGAATTTCCATCTATATTCATTAGGGTTTTATAAAGTAAAAGTGTTTTACTTTATCTCAAACTCTAGGATATCTTTTTGGAGATATTATCTTTTGGAAAACGATTTTAATCTAGAAGGAAACTGAGCCTTCACCTCCCTATATAAGGTGGAGAATAGCTTCAGTTTACTTCATGCCTTGAGAGAGTTTTGACGTGCAAAAGAGTTTTCAAATCATATTCAAAACATCCAAGTCGTCCATACAAATACAGTCCAGCATTACACTGAGAACAACCTTTGGACCCTGTTCCCTGTCAGATTTGTTTGAGTCTTTCCTTTGCGTACTCATTGCATAATAGGTTTTCATTGTAGTCTTATTTGCTTATTAAAGAAGCGAGTTGTAAGGCAGTCATTATACTCGAAGAGATCTGTATACTCTAGCTTAGTAACGAGCGTAGAGTTTTCCTTCCGGTCAGTGTGTGACTTGGAAGGATTTGCAACACATTAGTGACGGTGTGTGGTGTGTTAGGGTACTGTGCTGTATCCTGTTGTGGCTCTAGTAATAAGAGAAGTAGTGTGACAAATTCCCAAAGTAACTGGGTCGTGGTTTTCACTCCTATTGAGCCTAGGAGGTTTTCCACGTGAAAAAAGCCTTGTGTTATTTACTTTCAGGCTTTTGTATTGTGCTTAATCTGCTGCATAGGAACAACGTCCACAACATTGTTCTCACCATTGTTCTTAAGTCTCAAAAGTCTGTTTTATTGCAAAAAGTAGGCGTCACTCTATTCACCCCCCTCTAGAGTTCCTTAGTGCACCCTTCAATCATTATTACAAGTCATAATATCATTCACCAATTTTATGATTTGTTCCTAGTAAGTTTGTAAGTTTATTATTTGTGGCACTGAATATCCCAATGCTTGAAGCATTAGCTTTTGTCTATGGAAAATAGAAGTTCTCTATTGGCATATGCTAATCCTTCAAGCATTGTGCACTTGGTGACCTCTTCATTGTGTTACATTTGTTTTGTATTGTGTCCACTTTATATTTGTTGGGCATTAGCTATTGCATTTGCTTTGTTTTGTGTCCACTTTATATACAAACATTTTATAACAATTTGACTTGTTAAGGATAGATATTACAAATTCGTGTGTACATTCATTAAATGGTATGACGGGTGAAAATGACCCGTAATACTCTCGAAATGATCGTTAAAGGGTTTAAATTGGCTCATCGTTTGGTTCAATGATTATATCATATCAACCATAATAAGAGTATGTATAATAGGATTCTCTACTCTTTGACATAAACGATTCGAATTATTAGGTGGTCAAGTTCAGTTTAGTAGATCACCCCTCAATATATATCAAATGGGAGAGTAGAAAAAAGTTATAGAAAGACTAAAAGAGTAAGTAATTTATGAAAAATATATAATTGAAAATCAGGAAATATATATAAGAAGAGTGAGCAATTTATGAAAGAAAGACTCCTTGATACTCCCTAAAGCAATTGTTTTTTATTTATTTTGAGGGTAATGTTAAATAAATAACTACTTTACAAGCTAACAGAAAAATTATAAATCTCCAAAATTTGGTCTTCATAGTAACCAAATCATATATATATATATATATATATATATATATATATATATATATATATATAAGTTCATTTCGTGTGGTCACGCCACGTGAGATGCCACGTAAGCGCCTATATTCATGTGAGGGCGACACGTGGGATGACACGCAGCGCCCAAATTCGTGTGGTGATGACACGTATGCCGCCACCTAAGCCACCCATCCAAGTGGGTCAATCATTAATGCGTGATCATAAATACAACATAATATAATTATTATAATATTATTCAAATTATAAAATAAAATAACTTTTGTTATGCAAATTTAAAAATTATAATTCTTACTCCATTGGAACAGGTTCGGAAAATACTTCAAAATGAGATACATATGTACTATGTCCTATAAAGTTGGGTTCTTTACGTGTGAGGATGACAGGTGGGACGCCACATGAGAGGGATATGTTCGTGTGAAGATAACACATAGGTGCCTGCCACATCGGTATACGTATAAAAGTGAGTCCAATTCGTATGGGCATGATACATAGGACACTACATAGGAGGTGTAAATTCCTGTGACGATGGAACCTAAGCGTCATGTAAGCAAAGCTTGCCACATAGGCTAACAACTCAAGTGAGTCCAATTTGTGTGGGCACGACACGTAGGATGCAACGTAGGTGGTGTAAATTCGTGTGATGATGACCCCTAAGCGCCCCATAAGCAAAGCTTGCCACATAGCCTAGCAATTCACCATCCAAGTGTCACTCATTAATGTCTTATCATTAGTTGGCTTTATTACATATTTATTAGCATTTTTCTATATTACAAAATAAATAAAAAACTTTAGTTACATAAGTCAAAAAATTATAAATCTTGCTTCAATCGATTGGATTTGAAAAAAAATCTTCAAAATGAGATATATGTCTTATAAAAGTTGGGTTATTTCCTGGCGGTGATGACATGTAGGATGACACATAAGAGAAAATGTTCGTGTGAAGATTGCATGTAGATGCCACATGTGTACAACTTGGTTAAATAACAATAAATGACACTTCGATCTTACAATACCTTAACTATTTGATGTCATATGTATTTAACTTTAACCATAAATGACACTTCGATCTTACAATACCTTCAATCTTTTATAACATAAATGAATTTTATTTAAGTGGTACGTTCCTACATGATCTACTTAACTAATCTGAATTAGATTAAACTAAATTGAACTAAAAATAAATTGAGAGAATAAAGTCTTAGGCTCTGTTTGATTCACCTTATTTTTACTTAGATTCAGTTCAGTTCAGTACAGTTCAGTTCAGTTCAATTCATGCGTAACTTTAGCACTCATATAACTTTTTATTCCGAAATAATTTCATGATGATAATTATGTCATCAGAAAGATCTCAAAGCATACTTTCAAATGAGTCCAATATTGACTATGTTTGGACAAATTTTAAATGGTTAACGGTCAAGTTTAAAAAATCAATTCACTTCAGTTCAGTTCAGTTCAGATCAGTTCAGTTCAGATCAGTTTTATCCAGGTGAATCAAACGGAGCCTTAGTATACTCGAAGAAAGACGTTTCTAAATCTTTATCTCTTTTTTTCTTTTTAGAATTTTGATATAAGCTAAAATTATGTTTATAAATCAATCTATTTTACATTTATTCTAAATTTGATGTAGAATCAATTTAAAGAGATATTTCATATCAAAAGTATTAGAATAATTAAATGTAGAATTAGTTGTGCAGTATAAAAGTATAAAACATATCACTTAGGAAGTTATTTTCATTTTTGAGAGATAACGAGTCCGTGTGGAGCATGGAGATAAAACTAGTACGGTATATAAACAGCTTTGTGACTCTCCTCCTTTTTCCTCACTAATCCCAGGATATCAAACCCCTTTGTCAAGCCAACTCTCACCATTTCCAGAACTCATAAAACCTCCATTAAACCTACATCACTTAACACAATCAGAGAAAATCAGAACAAAAATCTCAAGCATGTCAATGGAGATAGACAAAGTCACAACTTCAGAGCAACAACTCAAAGACGAAGACCTCTTCAAAGCTGCTGAATCAGGCGACACTTCTCTCTTCAACTCTCTCTCCAAACACCAACTCACCAAATTTCTCTCTCTTCGAAACGACGACGCTCGCTCTCTTCTCCATGTCGCCACTTCCTCTTCTCACCCCGAGGTTTTTTTATCTCTCTCACTATAAATTATAGATTTCCATTGTTAATTTTATTTCATGGGGTTGTATTTCTTTTTGTGATTTATTAAGTTTTGGTTGGTGGGTTTTATTTAGGTGGTGAAGATTTTAGCAGAAGTAGATACAAGTGGGGAGGTGATTAATAGTAAAGATGAAGATGGTTGGGCTCCGATTCATACGGCTGTTAGTATTGGCAATGTTGATATTGTTGAGACTTTGATTAGTAGAGGTCAGTGATTGTCTCTTTTTGCTTGGATTTTGTATTGTTAATATTGTCATTTTTGATGTGGTTTTGTGATTGCTGTCAAATTACATCTGGGTTTTAACCCAGTAATTGATTGAATGATAGTTCAATAAGAAATTAGGGCAATGGGTTATATTTTCAAATGCTTGATTTTCTTGGGTTTGAGCAGGTGAACATTATCATACAAAAAGGCTTGATTTTTTTGGTTCAGTTGGGACAAAGGGCCCAAGGGTTTTGATTTTGGGGTCACTTAGATTCCTCAACTGGGGGTTAGGTTGGCACTGGCAGGGATTACCAGATTAGCTTTAACATCAATTAATACCAGTAAGTTGGAGTTCATTCCAGAAACTCCCACCAAAGTTCTACACTTTCTACAACCCTCTCCCCGGACAATGTCGAATGACGGTCCCTAATCCGGTATGGCTAATCATTGGTGTATAAAAAAGTTTGTTTGATCAAAGAAAGACACTGCAATGTTAAGGTCTTTAGGATCAACTAGACCACTTTGGTGTCTTATCTTGTTCTTCATTCAAGTGTCGACGTGTTAGTAACTGTTCAATTATTTTGGTAAAATTTTTCAATGTCCTAGAGCTTTGGGATTTTCTATTTGAGGAACAAAATTCTGCGAATTTTCCAATTGCCCTTCAGGTTCATCTCCACAGCATGGCTTGCTGTTTGCATTGTAGTTAACTCGCCATGAAAATAAAGTGCATACACATAGCAATGTATTTTGAATCAGTAATTTGATTATTTTTCCCTAAATCATGTTTCCTCTTGTTGGCATTTCATTCAATGTTTCGCCCTCATGAAACTCCCTTGTCCTCCTTTGCCTCATTTTATTTATGTACAAACAGTCAAACACCTCCTTACTCCTTCATCAACCTCAGCCTATGTTCAACACCACTATACCACCAATCCGTCCCTTTGTAGGAAAGCTCAGTAGATTGTTCTAGCTGTATGAACAAAGAGGTTAGTTTGGTGGCAGGATGCCAGGATATTGGATCTCCTTTTGTTGATGCTCTTGAATTTTATTCGTAGTTCCTTTAGCGAGCTGTCTGAAATTGGATGGACCATTGGATAGAAACCAGAAGGGAAAAATGTGCGTATTTCCTCAGGTACTTGATGGATAGGCAGTTCACAACTATATTGTTGCACTGAAGTGTATCTTAGTCTGAAACTCAAAGGACATTTGAAAGAGACAGGAAACAGGAGCATATTCCTGTGGGTGCATAGGCTGGTTCACAGATGTTGGATTGCATTACCTATTAATAAAACCTATATATAAAAGCTATAGTTGTACCATTTGGCCCTACTTGGAGTGAAGAATACTTGACTTGAGTTGACAATGTCACTTGGCTTTATTTGCTCTTGAGACTGTTGTGATGAAAACTTAAGTGCCTAGTCGTTTTGTGTATGAGATTCATGAGCGCATGCAAAAGGCCTTTGGTTTCAGGAGTTTTTTAAATGGCCCTGGAAGTCATTTGTGACTGAAAATATTTATCGAGATTGTTATTAGTTTATCTGTAGGTTAGTCTTAGTCCTCTTTCTCGAAAGTGATTATGTTGATTCACTGTGAGGGCTTTTTTTTTGCCAATATGCTTAGACAATTTCGAAGATCATTCGTTATAAGTAGCAAAGCGTGATTGTATTTGGTTTTGGCATGACATATAAACTGGCAGTTCCTGCAGTATTTCATTGTCAGGATCTCATCACTTTAGAAAAGATAAGTCTAAAACCACAACTATTTTCTATTATGGTCAAGGCAAAAGGCAAAAGTAATTTTGTGATGAGAATGCGTTGTTTCTGTATTTTGCGCTTAAGAATCACAATCACAGAAATGCATTGTTTGGGAACCCAGTTACTACTATGTGCCCTCCTTTTGCCCCTGTTGTCTATTGTGCTCACCATTGTTTCAAGAGCGGACAAGCAATTGTTAGGATTTCTCCTTATTGCAAAATCAGCCAGAATGGATTGTTAAAACAACTTTCACTGGAGAATCTTGCTTAGTTTTGGCATCTTATTTATTTTTTCTTCATGTAACTTGGCAAAATCAGTACGTTTTGTAAATCTTCAGAGCATAGAATTTTTTTACAAATTTGAATGGTAGAGATACATAATGTCAGAAGGGTGTTGTCAATACGGGTGATAAATGATTTTTGCTGGTTGAAGAATTGCCGGGAGCTTTTGTTTCTATGCAGCCGATACATATTATGTTGAGCCAGATGAGAGTGTACTAGACTACTTGTTGAAGGTTCCATCTGAAACTAGTGTCGTATAGAAAGAAGAAAAGGTGCACTGGAGTGGAAAGAAAAGGTTCTCAGTGAGCAGAATCTTCTGCAGGGCCCTATTCATCAAGCTGTGCACCAGGTGAAGGAAGTGGGTGGGACTTGAATTTGCCCCCTATTTTGAGATAGGCCTTATTACAATTACAATGTTTTCAAAGATTAGGATCTGGTAGGAGAGTGTAGGAACCAAAGAGGCTGAATTCATATTATCCCCCAAAATTTGCCATTGACCCAATCCAGCACTTTAATTTAATTGAGAAGTATTCCAGAGGTCCCAGGTTCGAGTCCCCTCAGGGCCACTGGAGGTTTTCCTGGTCGTTAACTTCAGGGCCCATGGGATTAGTTAAGCAAAGCTTGGACACCCATGTTATCTAAAAAAAAAAAAAATTAATTGAAAATTTGTAGATATTGGCCTATATCTATTTAACACCCTTGTCATTTTACTTCTATTTGGATAAGGGAAACATCTAGATCATGCAAGAACCTTTTGTTAGAGAAATGGGACTTGAATTGCTAGCACAAATGCACAATAATTTGGCAAGGATCTCCTAAAAAATTCTCTTTCTACTTCTTGTCTTCTGGCTGCTAAGCTCCTTGGCAGTATACAGTAGGTCCATAGATCTGTTAATGCACATCTTACAGAGGCCATGATCTGTATATAGTAGCCGTATCCTTTCTGATGTTTGTTTGTTTGGTTGTATTGCTGAGTTAAAGAGGCCACAATCTTTACAGTCCTCAGTGGTTTCTGATATGAAGATGAATTCTATGTGAGCAGGAGCTGATGTGAACCTCAAGAATGATGGTGGTCGTACTCCTCTTCATTATGCTGCTAGCAAGGGATGGGTGAAAATTGCTGAAATGTTGCTTTCACATGGTGCAAAGATCAATGCTAAGGACAAGGTTCAGAACATATCATGAGCACTTTCATTTATTTGCATCATTGAAGCATTCTTCATATTTTGGTTCCCTGTTCTTACTTTGTGTATGACACTCATTCTGCTAATTTAGGTAGGATGCACACCGTTGCATCGTGCAGCTAGCACAGGGAACTCAGAATTGTGCGAACTCCTAATTGAAGAGGGAGCTGAAATCGATGCCCTTGACAGAGCTGATCAAACTCCTCTCATGAGTGCAGTGATATGTGAAAACAAACAGGTATATTTTAGATTGAAAGACCTCATATTCTTCATCTAGGACTAGCCTTCATCTTGGTTGTTCTCCGTTTTTTAGTTTGACTAAAGTTAAAGCTAGCTCTGCTGCTGAACTTGATGTGTAGACGACATATGCAAAGTCAGTTTGGCTATCAGACAAATCAGTAAAATAACTAAAGTTTGTAGGTATCGGAACAAATCATGACTGTTACGATCCTACTACTTTCAATACTGTGACCACTATATGTGGGCTTTCTGCTGCAAACGAAAAAAGAGGAAATGTACTAGTTCTCCATTAGCAATATCACACAATTTACTGCTGCTGTCAACTGTCAAGGAGCTGTTGCAATATGCAATATGAAGTCAACTTCTCATGACAAATTATGTTTAACTTTGTGCCATAAGTTCCTAGTAGAAAGGAGCTTGCTCTACATATTCTGATTTTCTTTCTTGACTTGCTTGACAGGTTGCACTTCTTCTAGTTAGGCATGGTGCTGATGTAGATGTCGAAGACAAAGAAGGTTATACAGTGCTTGGTCGTGCTACAGGTGGTTTTAGAGACGTTATCATTGATGCTGCAAAGGCCATGATGGAAGGTTAAAACTTAACTGAAGCGGTTTCTGAGTCTGATAATGGTGAACAATTGTTTAAGGTGGTTTGGGTGTGGATACTCGATAGCCACTATTAGAATTTTGCTGATTTAAGCAAGGTCTCTCGAACTCTGGATGTTAACTGTGCATATCTTCAATATTAATCCCTTTGAGGTTGTTTAAGGCTTGTTTCGGGTCCATTTACTTAATTTTTGATTAATGGCGATTAACAACCTATAGTCGACCCAACGTGGTTTCTGTCAAGGGTGGAATCAAGCCAGAATTATTATGCTTGTGTATGTGAATCACTGCAGGCTCGCTGAGATCCTCTGAGACTGGCAACCTTGCCTGTTCCCTTAGCTTTCAATCAAATCTCTCCTTGCCAAGCAAGTTCTTACAATACTCTCCTTGCAAAAATCTCTTGTAGTAATCCATAGTACAATATTTGCAACTGACATTTAT
The DNA here is from genome assembly GCA_038025085.1 of Tetragonia tetragonoides. NCBI lineage: Eukaryota > Viridiplantae > Streptophyta > Magnoliopsida > Caryophyllales > Aizoaceae > Tetragonia > Tetragonia tetragonoides. The sequence continues at coordinate 38,436,847 of CM076148.1, forward strand.
AATTCATTAGCCTCCTTCCTCTTTGCTGTAAACGCCATTAACGAGTATGTTGGGGCTGTTAATGGCTATTTTCACCAATTGTAACTTGGTAATCCCATTTTTTATTCGATTGTTAGTGACTTTAAATTAATATCTTTTAAAATTTTCAACAAGTTTTTCTCCACTCATGAGAGTTAGGTTCTCCATTTTTCACAAAGTCTCAGATGTTTTCCTTGTCTTTTTATATAACCCTTCTTTTTTAATCAAGATCTATGACCCCTTTTTTTTTTTAATTAGGATGATATACTATTAGTTTTCATGGAGTTAGATTAAACGTTATTCTTGAGATGATGTCTTCTTATAGGCTACTAAAGGGTAGATTGTTGGTAAAATTATGTATGCTATTACAACAACGGTTTTCCCGCGTATAATTTATTATCGGATTTCATACGTGTGATTGTTGAAGTTGCACTTCTATCACACAGTAGCTACAGAATGTCAATAGTTAACTTCTGTCTGTTAAGGATTTCTATTCTAAATTTATTATAGGTAAAATAAAAAAAAAATAATTAGGAGATCATCATCTCGAGAGTAACTCCTATCATATTAAACGAGAAAAAGTTACTGCTCTAGATGTTGTGTGAACTTTTATTAATGAAAATTCTTTTACGGTTCTAAAAACGAAATTATAGATGTTATTTTGTTTTGTTGTATAGTTGGTATTAATCAGGCTAAAGCATCTCCAATGCAAGGTTTTTGTAGAGGTTTATGAAGTTAAAAACTTTTCCAATAAATCTTTATCCCATAGTGACAAACCTAAAAAGCTCTAATTTTTACAAAGTGGTTTGTCTAGACAAACCAGGTTTGTGGCATGGTTTTTTTCTATATTGGCCCCCTTAATATGAGGTTTTTAAAGGTTTGTAACATTGGATAGAAGATGTTCATAAAATAGGGTTTTTTGCATTTATGATATGGCACACCTAAAAACCCAATTAGAAGATTGTAGCATTGGAGATGCTCTAATATTGGTGTTTTTTTTTTTTTTTTTTTTTTTGTTTTAGCTATAAGCCTATAACATTCCAAGAAAGAAAGAACAAACTTTATACTACTCCACGATTACTACAGACCATTTGTTTTCTCTCTCTTATCCTCGACCCCTCTGGTTAAGAGGCACAGAGGGTGAGTGGGGGCAAAAATTAAGAGAAGAGGCAACAAAATGAGTTCTTCTTTACATTCATCATTTTTAGGCCCTTCTCTTCAAATTTTACCCTCCAATTACAAATTCCAATCTGGGATTTCAATATCTTATACTACTAATAATAAATCTCACAACTTCTCCACAAATTCTAGTCTAAACTCTTCTTGTTCTTCTTCTTCTTCTGGGTTTTCTCAACAAGTATTGCAACAATGTTGTGCATCTTTAGCTGTTTCATTAGTGATCTTCTGGTCAAATCCAGGTAAAAATTTTAGTAGAATTTAGAATTTTTGAGTCAATTAATTCTAACAAAATGATGTTTTTAATCAAGTTTTTATGTTTTTGGGTGTAATTTTGCAGCTCAAGCTGGTTTCTTGTCAGGGATTACTGGTATAGAGTCAGTTCCTGGACCTAAACTTCCTACTATCGAGTCTCTCGATCGCTTTAATGGTCTGTTTTGATTAGTATAATGTGTTCATATTGTAAACTCATATATTTATTATGACTTTGAATATAGTTTCATTTGTTGTTTTCTGGTTTAATTAATTTCTTACAGAAGAGAATCAAAAGAGGTATGCTGAAAATGATGAGAGAATCAAAACATCTCCAATCATGAAAGAGTTACTTGAGCGTTCCAAACTCAATAAGGAGAAGTAAACTCTCACTCTTTTTCCCCATTATGTTCCGTATACGTATATATGTCAGCTAGTTTAGTCGGTAAAGTCTTCAGGATACGAATGTACGATTGTATTCGTAGGTTTTCGAATTGGTTGTTACAACTTTTTTCAATAGACATGAATGTTTTTTGAATGTGGGACATTATTGCAGGAACAAGCAAGCAACAATGGACAAGTACTGCTTACGAGGAGCAGAGTGGGGAGTAGGGGATTGCTCGGCCGAAGGGATGACACAAGAGGAGAGAGATAATTTCATTGCAATGCTGAAGAAGAAAGCTGGTGTTGAGGAGAAAGATAATGAACTGATTGCAATGCTCAAGAAGAAGGCTGGCATTGAGTGATTAGTTTCTACTCAATCCACCATTTTATTTTCAGTGCTGCAATTATATTTGGAGTATTTTCCTTTTATTTTAGGTTGGTAAGATTGGAGATGTGAAAATAGGAAATCCTATAATATTAGAGATTCGCCTCTAAGATTTTTTTCAGATTTAGATTTGACGATCCTGCAAACCTCAAATTGTTGGAGATTAGAATCAAACCCCCAAACTTACTAGTACTTCGATTCACACCCTTTTTCTTGCTATTCAGTATCCATGTAGTGATTTCTTACTTCGTTCCCCACATTCTACAATGTAATAGTAATAGATAATTGTGTTATTGTGTTAGAACTAACTCAACTAAAAGCTTAAGTTGGTGACTGTAGGTAGGGCTGCATATAGGTCCAGAACCTAACCGAATCGGACCGAATCTGAATTAGACCGAACCTGAATCTAGTTAATTGGTGGATCGAGGACCTAACCTAAATACAATAGGTCTTGGACCTAACCGAATCTGGAAAACCTGGACCAAATCTGAATGGACCTAATGGACCTGAATTGTTTTGAGCTCCAATACGATTTTTTATATTACGCATAAAAAAATTGCCCAAATAATATTGAATTCCAAGCAAGTAAACAACACAAAAAAAAAAAAAACAATACAAGTCCAAACAAACCTTAATATATTTAAGCAACGCAAGAATGAATTGAAAAAAAATTCAAAAATTCAAAGGTTTTCGGCTCACAAAACCACTTTTTTATATTTTTTTTCATAATTCTGAATTTTTTCGGGCCATCAAACCCCACAAAGCCACTTTTTTATAAATACTTTTTAAAATTTAAAAGTTTTCGATCCAACCAGGTCCAATTAGGTCTAATCAGGTCCAAGCCGGAAAAAAGACCGAACCGGACCTAAACCGAAATTTTATAAAAGCTGGACCGTGGAGAACCTAATACATTAGGTTCGGTCTAGGTCCGACCCGGTTAGGTTAAGTCCGGTCTAAATATCAGGTCTGGACCTATTCTTATGCAGCCCTAACTGTAGACACAATCAATATTAGATCCCTTAATTGAAAACATTAATTAGTGTATGTATGATTCTATTTTCAGATATATGTTACAATTCTTACATTCAATATATCAATGGAAGGTGTGATGTGTAATTCCCATTAACTTGGATTTGAGCAAATAGCTATTTGTGAGATCTTAAGGTATATCCTTTCGGAATATGCTAAAGCATATCCCTGGAAAATGTTTTAGTTTAAGCTAGTGTTTTTTTTTTTTGGGTATGTCATAACATTATGCAGCTTCATGAACAGTATTCCTAAGTCCTAACAAATAGGAATATAATGCTCATGTCTAAGATGCCTTCAATTTTGATCATCAGAAATTATTCAGAATAGATGATCATATATATTGTGTGTATGAACTAAGAACTCAACTGTCAACTCTCAAGCATAGCCAAACATCAAATTCGTTTCATTAACATCATGTTCCTCTATCTTCCAGCAATGCATGCCCTTGCCTCAACTCAAAGACACTCTTCCCTTTGCTTGAGCTCAAAATATTATGTCTTGTAAGTTTAACAAGGGGTAGTAAACCGGATCAAAATTAATCAATATTGACATACACGAATTCTCAAATGAGGTTGTCTTTTAATTTATTTTGATGAGACGACCTAATTGAACTCACCCTTTTTTAGTGATTGTTTTAATAGCAAAATCCATCTTTTATGAGCAAAAGACCACGAATTTTGCTTGCCCTTATTGAGAGTTAGTCAGTTGGTGCCTAAGAAGGTAGATAGGTGTTGAAACAATGATTTAATCATAAAATTGCGCATCAATCAAGTCAAGTAACATAGTTGCAACTTGCAAGTTATGTTTTAATTATTGGAGAATTTTTTTTAAAACATATTTTTCAATTTATTTCGGTAAAGAAGGCATATATGTCATATAGAGAGCAAACAAGGTAATAAGGACCTAAACTATTGAGTTCTTTTGGTTCAAGGACCTGAACTTTGAAAACGCTGGTTTGAGGACCTCAATTTAACATCGTTAACTTCTGTTACATATCTGTGAATTTTTTATGTTTCTTTTATTATTTCTCTATATTTTTCTTTCTTTGTTCATTTTTTAAGTAAAATTTTCACTCCCTACCTCTCTCTCTCCTTACCCCCACTACCCTGCCTCCCTAACTTCATCCATGACCACCGCCCCACCTCCCTACCACACACTGCATCCCATTCTCTCTCTCCCAACACCACCCCTTAGTCAGCTACCACCAACCCCAGCTTATAACCATCAAAATCAACACCAAAAGTCCAAAACGCAAACAAAATCGGACATAAGAGTAAGGACCGACGCGATTGGTGAACCGGCGGTGGCTCATGGCTGCGTGATTGAGGGGTGCAGGGTCTGGGGTAGGGCTAATTTTCCATTTGAATTAGTTGCAAATCTGTTTTTTCTCAGATTTCAGGTGAATTTTTGGCAATTTTTTTTGCCATGAATGAGCAGTGAGAGTTTTGGTTTGGTTCAACAATAGAGAAACAAACCCATAAAAATGGAACTCAAGAAATCAAGAATTTGATGAGATGATTGAGAGGTGGGTCTGTTAAACTTTCCTCTTTGTTGTGAATTTGATTGTATATATATGATCAAAGCAAAGAGTATAATTGATGAAATTTTAAGAGAAAGGGAGGGTGGTACTGGACTATTGGTACTGGTGGCTTGGTGGGCGTTGAGGAGGGAGAAAGGAGAGAGACAAGTGGGGGGGGGGGGGGTTTGTAGGAGCGAGGGATAATTAATACTAATATTTAGTTTAGCAAATCTAAAAAAAAAGGAAACATAAAAAATCCTAACAGAAGTTAACAGTGTTAACTTAAGGTCCTTGTACCAGCGAAAAAATAGTTTAGGTCCTCACACCAAATTTCTCTAATAGTTTAGGTCCTTATTACCTTGTTTGCTCTCATATAGATGAACGTGGAACCGTGAACACACTTCTCACATAGTCAAATTAGTTGATATCGACCAATCGTGGGTTGGTCTAGTGGTGCCAGGGGCAAGACTTTGGTAGGGAGGACCAATGCTTGATCCCCCACAACTACGATTGGGAGGAGCACAAAACCTTAACCTCGGAACCAACTTCGAAATATTAAAAAATATTTACCAATGTTTTAACTCACCAAAAAAAATTAGTTGACATCGACATAGTTGTAAAATTTTCAACCTTAATTAAGGTCAAATATAATATGTGATTGAAGTGTTTTCAATATTATCTATGTAATCATCAGTGCTTGTTTTTTATATAAAAGAAAAAGTGATCAGATTATAATCTAAACAAACAAATTATCAAAGTACTTTTTTGGTAAAACAAATTATCAAAGTGCTTAGATAGAGCCGTAGCTGACAGAGGAGATCCGACTGGCACTTACGTTTGTGAGAGGGTAATCCAAGTCAAAACATTGTAAAAATAAAAATGACAAAAAAAAAAAAAAAATAACAAAAACAAAATGGATGTAATTTCCTATCGACGACGACATCATTTCCCTTCTCCTTCTCTCTCCCTCCTCCCCTCCAGGTATGTTCTTCTCCTACCCTCTTCTCAAATTCTTGCAATTTTCAGGTTAGGGTTGTAAAACTATTATCTTGTTGCTAGTTTCTCTCATATTTACGGCTTCAAAATCATATCTTGAACATGGGTTTTTGCGTTTTTAGTTGGGAAATTTTCTGGGTATTTTATGTTTGCAAATTCCGATACTTTTGATTCTGATTTCATCCTCACTGCCATTAGTATGATCGAATATGAGTTGGGTATTTCTATTATTTTGTTAAAGAGTTCATATTTTATTTGGGTTGGTTCAATTTTGATTCTTGCTCTGAAATCTGTATTGATCTGTGTATAAGGTGGGCGAGAAAGGTGGATATTAGTGAACAAAGATTTGATTGAAGGAGGTTCATAATATAGTATGTATAGTCCAATGCCAACAGAACCCACCAGGGGTGGGTCACCCACAGATACAGGAGATTCTGTGGTGACTTTGGATCAAGTTCCTCGATGGAGTGATGCTGAGTATAGGTGGACTTTGGAGCCTGATGGTGAAGACTCAATGAACCCACATTCGCATTTTCCGGACCCTCTTACAGCCGCTTCCACGTCCGAGGGTGGAAGCAATGGGACGATTTCGAGGTTTCCTGTTGACCATGAAATTAATTCCAAGGTTTATTTGTGGCGAGGACATCCTTGGAATCTTGAAGTAGATGCTGTTGTTAACTCCACCAATGAAGTAAGCTGCATTGGTTCCTTTTGGTAAAGTGTGTGTTTCATGCGTGAACTCAATGTAAAAGTAACAACTATGTGGTTTACTTGTGCTTCTAAGGTTGCATTGTGGTCGAATATGATTTGGAAGTCCTAGTAGACGTGTAATGGCTTGTCTGCTGTGTGTAATCCTATTGATAAGCGTGAGTTGAACTGAACCTGGATATGATGCTATAGGACAAATGCTGCCTATTTTATCTGTTTTTGAATACTTGAGCATGGAATCAAATAGCTGCTGCTACATTTATCAACTGTGGCACTGTTGTGGATTTTGAGCTTATCACTACTGCGAAAGCAGGCCATGGCAGCTTCAAACCTTCCGCACTCCCCACTGAAGTACGCTTTCGCGAAGCTGCGGCCATTATCAGAATAGAAACTGCGACCTTTTATTTGATTCCCTGTACCTGAGCTAGTCCCTGGAATATTCTGCTATGACTTAAAGTTTGTAGTCCTAATGTCATCAAAATTTGGATCATCGCCGGATGTGGTTAGATTGAAAGAACTCCATTTTAGCTGACAGTACTTAGGTTAAAATGTCTTAATGTTGAAAATCAAGTTTGAGCATTTTATGTGGATATAGTTAATAGTTCTTAGCCTGTTGACTGCTTATCTCAATCTAGAAATCTTTTGGCAGAATTTGGATGAAGCGCACAGCAGTCCTGGTTTACATGCTGCTGCCGGGCCTGGTCTGGCCGAAGAATGTGCCACTTTGGTATGCCTTTATTGTCCATTATATCAAGTTCTCATTGTTATCAGAATTGTATTAAATTAACTATTTAGGGCACCAGTTTTATGTGCAGTGCTATCTTTGGCTTTCGTAATATACTAGTTTTCTGGCGGATTATTTTCCTTTGAAGTCATTTAATGAATTCTGTACCCAAATGGCCCTGTTGTAATTTTTTTTGGTCTAAACGACCCTTATGTTTACTTGGGAGTTTGTGTAGAAATGTATGAGTTGATAATTACTACAGCTTTGATTCTTTACAGGGTGGATGTAGAACTGGGATGGCTAAGATGACAAGTGCTTATGACCTTCCTGCCAGGTAGGTGCAATACTTGCAGTGTGCATAGTTTTGTTTGACAGTAATATGTACATCCTCATTGCATGTTAACGAGGTAGACAATTAGATTGTCTATTTTTCATGCAGCCCAGATTGGTCTCTTGGAGATCTGTTGTACTGGCAACTGGAAAGTGGTATTTTAGTGCAGATAAACTAGTCTTATCTTAATTGGTTCAGTATACTATACATGTCCATCTTCATTGCTGTTGAATATGAAAGGGTATCCTGGTCTCGTCACTAAATGAACCCAAATCCGAGTTATAGTTGATTTATGCAATTGGTGCTCCTAAACTGGTATTGTATGGCTAATGGCTTACATCTGTATGACCATTCTTAGTAGGCTACTTTAGTCACCCTAGACAATAAGAAGAAACGAGAGGAGCAGGAAAAAAATTTTAGGGTGTTCCTTTACTCCTGGAGCCCTGGACACTTGCTAATGACTGACTTCCCTGAAAGAGAGGGAGTGCCTCGGTGGGATGTGTTATCTTCATGCAATATTATATCATTTTTTAGTATTCTTGTCTGCCGTCTTTTTTTTTTTTTCCCTTTTCCTTTTATGTTTTTTCTGTATCAGGATGTGTTTATTATTTCTTTTGCTTATCAGTCTGGCTGAATGATCATCGTTTTGTTTTGTTAGGAAGGTTATTCATACTGTTGGCCCTAAGTACGCAGTCAAATATCATACCGCCGCAGAGAATGCCCTTAGTCATTGCTATCGGTCGTGCCTTGAGCTGCTTATCGAAAATGGGCTCCAAAGGTCTAAACCACCACTTGATTACTTATTTATTTACTTCTTGGGTATTTGTATATCTTTGTTGCAAAATTAAATATATATTTGGTGTTTTCTTTTGCAGCATAGCAGTGGGCTGTATATATACAGAGACAAAAAACTATCCTCGTGAACCTGCAGCACATGTAGCCATAAGTGAGATATTTCACTCCTTTTCTGCTTACCGTTATATCCAGCCACTCCCTTGATGTCTTTCCAAGAAAAAAAATAAATAGAATAATAAAAGGCCTTCAACGAAAGAGAACAGAAAATTTCCCACTGTTTCCATAGCCGTAATTGTTTTTTACAGGTCAGTAGTATCGTAAATTCTGGTGAATAAATATGCTTCTTGGTTTTGTTTCTTTTTTTTGATAGGGACTGTGAGGCGATTTCTTGAGAAGCAGAATAAAATTACAGCCATTGTGTTTTGCACTACCACAACAATGGATACCGAGATATATAAAAGGTTACTTTAAATGGTTTGCACTACAAATTGATCACATTTGCAACTAAAGTTAATGGATAAACTAGCAATTTGTAGTTAGTTTTGAAGATTTAATCTATGTTAACATAAGGCGTTATATTGTGAGACTTACAATCGTGGCTTTCTAAATGTAGATTACTTCCACTTTATTTTCCTCGTGATAAACATGAGGAAGAAGTTGCTGTATCGAAGCTTCCTGCAGATGTTGGGGATGAGAATGGTGAAACAGTTATAGATGAACGTAAAATCAGAATAAAGCCACTTCCAAATGCCAGAAAGACCGTGCCAAAACCTCCTCCACCATCAGATGACCTTCCTGTTAGTGAAGTCGGTTTGGTTAGAAGGTTAGCTTATGAATTTTACGTTTTGGCAATACACTTTGTGTTATTGACCTTTTACTTCTGTATTCAATCAGATTCTTCCTTTATTTTGATGTTTTTATTTGCTAGAATGCATGTATAGGCATCAGCAGCAGCACATCTTGTTAGGAATAAGTATTTCATAGCATTTGTATCATTTATTTGACTGGTGTATGACTATCTAGTATCTACTGGAGTGATGATTGTTGGCATAAGTTTATTGTAGCAATTGATTTGCCATTTTTATTTGTTGGCAAGAGTGTTCTCTTGGTCTACAAATATGATGCCTGTCACTGTGACTGTTTGCCAATGAGTATCTCCGGTGACAGGGATTTCCTGTATTGGATCTATCCAGGCGATTTTCTCATAATTATATTGGCAGTAAACCCTGATCCATCTGACTTTTTGAGGATCAAAACACTGAAAGTGTATATTGATTTTTCTGTTATGTTGGAAACTCTTGTAAATAATTGATAGGCCGATCCACTCAAAAATATATTCTTTCTTTTTTGACACTTCGACTGAATACATTAAGGGAGGGGGAAAATGCAGAGCAATGATTTTCACGTTTTACATCTGTTTATAAATGCTGGGTGTGCCAGTCTCCACTAGTTAAGGGGGAAGGCTGCATACATTGAGACCTCCCTAGAAATCTAGGTGGTGGTGGTGTTGGTGGTGTTAACTTGAATACAGTTATGAGATACACATAACGCAATGTACAAACCTGTATTCTTATGATTATAGATCTCACAGCTGTTGGTGTTAACTTGAATATAGTTATGATACACACACATCTGTATAGCAATGTACTTCTGTTCATATGATTTAGACATCTCATAGCTGCTTGTTTCTAATCATGATTTTCCCCCAAAAGTTAGTGCATCAAAGTATGTTTTTTTTTTGGCGAAACATGAGGAAAAGGAGTCGAAGCAGCTCTTCTCGAGGGTGACTCCTAATATGTGTGTGAGACATTGGTGTCATAATATTTTTGTTTTCCTGGTCGTGATTGTTATAGGTGCTGTGTTATGTTACTTATGTAGTAAAGTTGAAACCAAAGCATGCAATAACTAACGAAATGTTAAAAAATATGTGTGACACAAAGATCTCATGGAGTATGAAACTGATATTGGAATGTGATTGATTCCCTAATAGGAATTCCTCTTATTTGGACACATATTTGGATCCAGCATTCATGTCGCTAATTAAGGATCCAGATCAACGACGTAAAGAGCAGTGGGAAAAGGCTGCTCAAGCTCAAAGTGGATGGAATTGTGCAAAATTGCTTGGATTTGGTGATATTGGTGCCCCTCCACTATCTGCTGCTGAAGAATACTCTTTGCATTCTAGATACCTTGCCAAAGCAAATTCTGCTAATCTTGCTGAGATTGCTGAAATGAAAATTGTGTAAGCCTTACAAATTTTCCTTGAGACAATTTATCTCGTCCGTACTGTTCGGCCAATAAAGAAATCAACTGTCATAAGAAGGTTCAGGCAGTTAACTTGCTTTGACTATCTTTTCCAGTATGAATCTACATGAATATTTCAACTAATTTAACCATGATAAAAGAAATTTGATATGAAATACTGCCAGCTGATGTTGAGTATAATGCTTTATTTGATTTTCATCCATAACCCCAAATAAATGTTTTGTTTTTCAACATAGGGAAGTTTGTGTAGCAAATTGTCATATTCAATTGGAACTTGTTTCATGTGACCTTGCTTCTTTTGTTCAGCTACCGTGGTGGGGTAGATAGTGAAGGCCGTCCAGTGATGGTGGTGGTTGGAGCACATTTCTTGTTGCGATGCCTTGATCTTGAGCGTTTTGTTCTTTATGTTGTGAAGGTAAAGGACGTGCTATGCTACGGATGATATTTGTTGGATTAAGCAGTCAAAATGGTCGGGTGCAACAAATAGGATTTTATGAGGGCTGAAGAGAAGCTCTGTTTTCTTTGATGCTGTTTCTTCACATTGTACTCCTAACTGCTGGCTTTTGATACTAATATACGTTCTCTTCATTTTCAGGAGTTTGAGCCTATAATGCAGAAGCCGTATTCTATTGTTTACTTCCACTCTGCTGCATCTTTACAGCCGTAAGGGATCTTGATTCTATTTGAAATTTGCTCATCAGATGAATATTCATTTGATTATAATTTATATTCCGTGTTTATGTGCGATTTGGCATCTAGCAAGCCAAGCTACTGAAAATATACCAAAATTGGAAATACACTCCGACACCCGGACACACACAGTTACACACACATATAGATGGGCGTAATTTATTTTACACGACATGTCTTACGTCATCCACGTACCTGTTAGTTGGAAACTGTTGATATAGCTTATGCTTTCTCGAGATACTTAGCCTTCTTCCTGCCATTTGCTTTCTCATCTTTGTTTTTTGATGAGCAGTGAACTGTGGTGTACCTGGAGTCCTGGATTACTGGTCAATAAGATAATTTTGGATGATTCAGTGATGTTAATTGCTTTTATGCTTTTCTTAGCCACATCTGCAAGATATCTAGACTTGCACATATTACTCCTCTTAACTTCTCTCTTTTTGGGGTTTGTCATGCCCACTCGTTGCTTGACAAATTCAGATACTCACTACCCTATACAAAGGTGAAACTTTACTTCCAGAAGCCTAATTAAGGTCAGAGAAATGGGATTCACCTGAAAAACTTTAAAATCATAAGACGAGCTGGTTTGACATGGAATCATTAGTCATAGTCTCTCTTCTTGGTTTACCCTGATAAACTGTATGGCAAATCGAACTTTATATGTCTTTCTATCTACTATCTAGTTCACTGTTGTGAGGGGAAGGCTACATATGTATTGACTTGACCAGAACCAGCTCTCAGCAGGACCCACATTGATGATCTTGTTGTTGTCGTTTTGTATTCTATCAACTAATTACCTTCCAATTTGTTTTTATATACGTTTGGATAAACAGTCAACCAGACTTGGGATTTATGAGGAGATTACAGCAAATACTCGGTCGAAAACACCAACGTAATCTGCATGTAAGGCCCTAAGAGTGGAAAAGTTAGATGTCTTTACAAAATTTTGATGAAAAGAAATGTGTGTTGTAACTAGTTGAATTGATTTGATTGATGTAGGCAATATATGTTCTACATCCTACATTTGGACTAAAAGCAGCCATTTTCGCCCTACAATTATTTGTAGATAGTGTGGTATGTATACATTGTCTCTAAATCATTGATGGAGTGGCTCTATAATCCTTCTATACTCTAAATTCTGCTGCCTTGTTGTGTCAAGGTCTGGAAGAAAGTGGTATATGCTGATAGGCTATTGCAGCTATTCAAATATGTTCCTCGTGAGCAGTTGACCATCCCCGATTTTGTATTCCAGTTAAGTTTTGTGCTTTCATCTCCTATACTGCGTCCTTGAACATCTGTTATCTCTATCATGCGAGGATCCTCGCACCACCCCTACCCCACCCAGAAAAAGAAGAGGGAGAGGGAGAGGCTGCACGCCTGAATATCCTTTTGCCATGGTACTTGGCAATACTTCCGGTGTGGGTTGTCATTTACCACTCTTTCTTTTGCTGGTGGAGCTCTTCAATAATCTCTTAATAAATTGAATGGTGATTGATTTATGCAGGCACGATCTGGAAGTGAATGGAGGAAAAGGTCTTATTGTAGATCCAAGAACAAAATATGTGTACCAACGACCGTAGGCTGGAGTTTTGTGAAAATGTCGTCACCTCCTACCGTGATCAAGCAGGAGACTTGTGAAACTTCCGTCACCTCCTACAGTGATCAAGCAGATGTATTTGATTGTCCATCTTGTACACTAGGTCCAGTTTTTTCCTGTTTGCTTTGGTTTCTCCTCGCGTGATTAATTTTTTCGCGTTCTTTGCTCAGTATTAGTTGTCCAAGACAGCTTGATGTAATAAAATGATGAAAATAAAGTTTCTTATTTTCTGTTGTATTCACTTGGAAGTTATTTTCACTAGGGTGTATTGCGTTTTGGCTTACTGTGTAAATCAATTTTGGCCTTGTTGGGTGGATGTAATTAGAATATTTTAGGTGCTAAGATCTTCAATCTATTGAATATAAAGGATTTATGTTTATCACAGTTTATGTATTTCCAAGGAAATTACTATTCCCACTCCTAACTATTGCCACTCTCTTTCTTCTAAACTTTGCTTACCAAATTAACTATATGAGGAATCGTTAACGATTGTGGATAAGCTGTGAAATATTGAAGGCCTCAATTTTATTTACATGGAGGTTTAACTTTTTACAGTAGACTGAAAACATGAAGTTATATTTAAAAAGTATTTTGAATATAAAAGTCTCTGAATAAGATAAAATTGTTGCTCAATCATGAAATTGAACCTTATTATTTGTATCAAGCACGATTTCATAAGCAACGTTTATTTTATTTTATTTTATTTTATTTTTGATAGAAATAAGCAACGTTTATTTTATTTTTTATTTTATTTTTGATAGAAATAAGCAACGTTTATTATCTAGTTAACAATACTTAACATTGTGTTCTACCAATCCTTAAGAGTTCATCAATGAATTTGGACACACACACACACTCACACTAGTTTTTGCTAATTTCCAAACCACAGCAAAATTACGTGCAAGTTTAATGATAAAAAATAAAAAACTATCACATACATGAAATTTTCTCAGATATATAAACTAATTCCTAATTATAATAATAAATAATAAATTATGAAATGAACAATGCCTGAAATTTTATTCTTTTGGAAAAAGATAAAAGAAAAGCAGCTATGACTCTATGAGTGCAAATGCATCATCGTCTCGCCGGAGTAAAGACACTTGACAGTCTTCTCCTTCCTCTGGTACGTGCTCTCTCTCTCTCTCTCTCTCTCTCTCTCTCTCTCTCTCTAAATCTTTCAACTGGCCTCTCATAGTCGACCGAAATCCCCGTTTGTTTCACCCTTTATCTTGCTCAATTGAATTCATGCTTCAATTTTGTATACCTTCTTTAATTGATTGCTGTTCATGGTCATATCCTTGCTAATGGCATAAAAATCCCACACATAGGAAAAAACCCAGAAATAATCAGTAATGTTTTTGTCCTTGTTTGATATATATTGCATGTTATTGTTCATTTGACATTTGTGTGGTACATTTGGATTGTGTTTGTCTTGATATCAAATGGGCATTTTTCGGTTTTCTTTTTTAATTTTGGGTGCAGATGAACAATACTGATAGTTTCAAATAAGGAGTGGTGGGCAAGGTAGTTCTCAAGGTAAAAAAGGTTTGATTTTTGCTTTTACAATGGTACAAGCTATGTCAATGAGCACAATAGTAAATCCTGGAAGTAGTGGGCTATATGGATCAAATAATCTGTCTAGGAGGGCAGCAAGAAAATCTCGGTTTCCTAGCAGCCGCGAAAGACATAGCCTTTGGAACTATGGTGTACAGAACAAATTCCTTAGAGGGCAACAATATAATACAGGACAACAGAACTTGAGGGTTGAGGCAGGATGGCTATTCAAAGGCGGTGGGAGCGAAAAGCGCTTGGATTCAAGCATTGAACAGAGTGAGAGTGCCAATGAAGATATATTGGTGTTCTTTTTCCAACTTGATTTGGCAACTAGAGTACAGGTTTGACATAATTTATTTCCGTGTTAGAACTGTTTGAGCTTATTCAGTTAAGCTTATTCAACAGGCCTTGCATCACTCAGTCCATCTGCTGGAGAAACTAGGGTGCAGTTTTTGAAAACGAAGATTGTTCAATTTCTCTTCATTTATGGGATTGGTGTGAACTTTGCAAATCAGAAGTCCATTTTGATATGTTGTGGATTTTGATTTTCACTGGAGATCAACTCTGTGCCTATTTTCTCTGGAAGGTTGATTGATAAATCTTCTTTTCATGTTTACATGAACCATGCTCTTTAACTCTGGTTGTTGTACCTTCTCTTCAGTATGCTTTGAACTTGGAGCAGTATGACATTGCCCAACAACTGAGAACCAAGCTCACCGAGGTTTGGGTCTTCAACTACTGTTGTGCATTTTCATAGCTTCTTTGTTCATTGGGATTGTTGTGTGTTTCAAGGAGCTTTTGTAATCTATTTTTGGATGGTTTCCATGTATGATTTCAATTGCAAGTGTCATACTCCCTTTTCTTGATTGTTTTGATTTTTCAATGGAGAGAAAGGGGTAGACCAGATAAATAAATTATAAACGAATAAATTGCAGCTTGTTAGCGGCCATGCACTGGACAGTCAAATTATACTTTTGCATTTTGCAAACAAATTTTTTGAGATTGGAGATAGATCTCTTTCTGTAGGAGAAACCTTTGTTGAACAGTGAACTTACATTTGGAGTAGCCTTTTTCTGGTAGGTTGAAGAAGAAGTCATCAGGCAGCGTGATGCAAAGAAGGGTTCAACTTCAAAGACTGAAGCTCAAGATCAGGCAATCCGTGTCTTAAGATTGCGGCAAGTCCTTCCACTATCCATTAGCGGTTGTCATGTTTCCTTGTGAGTTATAATAAGTGTTCACTCTCCCCTCCTCTCCTCTCCAGTGCTGAACTGCAGAATGCAATTGACACTGAGAATTATGCTGTGGCTGCTGGATTAAGAGATGAAATTTCTAAACTGGAGGCTGAGTCTTTAGCTGCTTCAGCAAAAGTTTTGGTGTATGAGAGTGTTCAATATGCATTTCGTCTGGGCCAGAAAGTGAGGCATAAGATATTCGGTATGCGACATGTCCCCGTCGCTGAACTTTGGCCTTTTTTTCTTCATCTTGGTAATATGTGTATTTAAGCATAACCTGTGATGATCTTGCCAAATTTGTTGCTGTGAGGGACCTAGAGTAACACTGTCTTCTCTCGAGGTTTGTAGATTACCTCAAATGGTGATTTTATAGGATTAAGTCTTTCATATGAAAAATCATGGGAGTCCTGCCTGGGACTTCCAGGTCCAGGTTTTGTTGCTTGCATTTTTTGCTTTGGGGCTGAGCTGAGCTGAGCCCCGGCTGAGCTGTAACCTATAGGATTTTGCTTGTCCAGCAAGGTGTTGTAAGCTATACATGTATTCTAACAGACACGGGATCTAGGACATCTGAGCTAGAAACTATAGTGTGGCTAGCTTTTAACTCATGGCCTATATATAGGCTGTAGATGTCCTAGGGCTTAGGTTAGGTTGTGAGGTTTATGCTTTGTTCAAGCAGCTATGAGCTATTTGCATTAGCCATTTTACCCCTAAGGTTGTGACTCATATGCTTTGCCATTCAATGTTCCTTGAATTATAGGCATTTGGCCTTGGCTAATGGCTGCCATGCTAACCCATCTGACCACGATTCACAAGCTATAAGCTTGGTTTAACAACCCCCAGGAGCCTTGAGCTTTAGGATTTGGTCACTGGAATCCTTGAATCATCTCGGACAGTGATGTGTAGCCTTGTCATATTATTGGTGCTTCTATTCAGAAAGTTATCATTTGCTTACTTGATCTGCTTATCATCCTCAATTTAAATGTTGGAAGGTGAGTTATCTTTTGAGATAAATGTCTCATCTCAGCAGCTTAGTTGCTTTCTGAATACTTGCCTCAATATTCGTGGTTCCTTTTCTCCTGAATATGTGGCGTATTTTATCCATATTAACTACACTGCTTTTTGTCAAGTTCCTGTAGCTTGATTGTAAATCTCTTGAGGCCTATCAGTTACAAATTCTTCACTTAATGCAGGGTATCGGGGTGTGATTTGTGGCATGGATCCCATGTGCTGTGAGTCGACTGCATGGATGGAGAAGGCAAATGTTCAGAGTTTGTCCAATGGTTCTAATCAGCCATTCTACCAGGTTAAAAGAGTGTTTTTCTCTTGTTTCTCTGTCTCTCTTCCTCCTCTATCCCCTCTCGGCCCCCAAAAACAATATCTTTGAGTACGATTACAGCCTCCTTTTTGCATTCATATTCCCTATTTTAGAGGTTTGTCCACTTTCCTCTTTCATTTTCTGTTTAAGTTCTGTTGCAGTTGCAATTCACACTCGTGGAATCAATTCATTCTTTACATTCTTCACACTATTGCCTGCTGTATGCAATCCCTTAAACTATTGCATTGACAAGACCAAATTTTATGGGTTTATGTAGTTATCAAAGGTCGAATTGCTCATCTTTTATGTATCTCAATTATTACCTTACTTCATTTCAGGTCTTGGTAGATGTGCATGAAGACCCTGATCTTCTTGTGGCATATGGTAATGAACAGCTTGACTTTGTGGTTCTCTTTTCTTCCTCCTGTTCTGTTTTCTTTTTTTTACCACAATCATTCATAAATTGGACTTATAGTTGCTCTTCCCTTGTATCATTATAATCTTGAGTTAGTTTTAGCTGAGTGATGGAGTAGTGTGATAGCATTGCAAGTTGTCTCTGCTCCATGATGGTGATGCACTACTTTTCTGGTTTCAGTTCCTGAGGAGAATCTGCTAGCCCCAGACAAGCCAGACTTGGTTAGTAAGCATTTAGCTTGCAAAAGGAAAATGTTTCAAGATATGTGCTGATATCCGTAACATTATAGGAAGTCTCTTTTTCTTTGTGCAGGGACGATTTGATCACCCTTACGCTTCATTTCTATTTTTTGGAGTGGACACGGCTGGGGATTACATTCCAATCAAGCAGCTGCGCGAGAAGTACAATCAGCCTAGGTACGAAGTACCTTCCGATCCTGACGATGAAGAGAACGGAGAAGGTTCTTGATGCACATTACTTCATAACGTGACATTCAGGTTGGATTGATTCAGTAGGGTGATTGCTTTGCAGTTTAACTTGAAGTTCTGATGTTGAAGATTCATCCTGAATTTGACCCAGTGTCACATTTTGCTCACAAGGGGTCTGCATCTGTAATTCTGTATCTGTTGTTGATGCTGAATTGCTGATACATAATTTGTATCCTATTTCTGGATATGGACTTATAGTGAAGACATCATTATTCCCTGTAAATCTGTGCATCTTGTGTTAATATATTTTCTGAGTACATGTTTTCTGAATTTATTTATTTATTTGTTTTCAGTTAGTTATTTGGGAAAAGAAAAAAGAAAAAAAAGGAAGCATTTCGTTCACCATTTCCAGTACAAACAAAAGCAGACGGCCTGGTGTGTCGAACAGAATTTACCCTGACTCTAATAAACCCCTGATTTTATATCATTTTTAATAAACAACTACCAAATTGACAATAACAGAGAAATTATTGGTGGAATATATTGCATTTGGTGTAGGTTTGGGGATTGGGGGTACGAAAATGAATATAGATATCAAATACAATATTCATATATACAGAGGCATTTGAAAAAAAATATATAAATAAAAATAAACATAGTTCAAGAAGTTTTTCAAATAATTGCAACACTACTTAATATTATCAAAATAAATCAGACAACATGAGCTAAACATGGAGTTTTTTAGAGTTGAATCTCTTTTTTTTTCTAACATAAAAAAATATGAATCTATTTTAAAAATTATCGTGAGTATTGGATATCCTATTTATTGAATACGTGATACATACGATCTTGAGTATTTTTAAGAGATGTTACAAGTTGTAATTTGTTTATCGGTGAGACATGATCCATACTCCTCTCAAGGTCAAGATGTAAGCAGGCATATGCTTTGCAAATGAGGAAATTAAAAAAAATATTACATAAACGAAACACCCAGAGCTGTCAAAAGCTGATCAGACCCTAAAATTCAACCCGACCCAATTTTTGGGTCCTGACAAAACTTTCTCGACCAAACCCGTTTACAACCCGTTAAAATGAACTAAAAAGTCGTTTCAACACAAAAAACAATTCGTAACCTATCCTATCCAAACTCGAAGTTACCCAACCCATAACCCCTCTTGTTGATCGGTTTGACAGGTCTAGAATGACCCAAAGATAGAAAGAGGGGTAAAAACATTTCCTCCGTGTTGTCTCTACTGTGACTGTCTAACCTTTCAAAAAAATCCAAAGGAGCCTTCAAATGCATAGTTCTTCAATCAAACCTCCCACCGCTATGACCAAAAATGGCGGGACCTTTTTTGCTCAAATTAAATTCATCACCACAGCATGAAACGTCTAATTCCTCAAGTATACAACCAAATCCCTCACTTTCTCAAGTACCCAACTCAATGGAGGGCTCTTTCTCTCTCTTCATTTCCGAACTATCAGCAACCTGCCTTAATGGGCACCAACGAAGCAACTCAGCAAACTATAGCCTCAATTCGTTCAATCTCATCAAACCCATGTTATGCTCTTCTGGGTATTTGCAAAGATTTTGCCTCTCTTGGAAAGGTCCATGCTTTACTTATAGTTCATGGCCTAGCTGATGACCTTTTATGTCTCACAAAATTGATGAGTTTGTATGGTTCTTTTGGCTATGTGAGGTTTGCTCGTGTGGTTTTTGATAGAATTCCAAACCCAGATCTTTATTCGTTTAAAGTTATGATTAGATGGTATTTTTTGAATGAATTGCATTCTGACACGATTTTGTTCTACAACTGTTTGAGGAAATGCCTCAGAGAGAGTGATGATATTGTTTTTTCTATTGTGTTGAAAGCTTGTTGTGAATTGAGGGATATTTATGAGGGAGGTAAGGTTCATTGTCATATTGTGAAGGCTGGGAGTCCTGATAGTTTTGTGCTCACTAGTTTGGTGGATATGTATGCTAAGTGTGGGGACATGGGGAGTGCTCAGGAGGTCTTTGATGAGATCGAGGATAGAAATGTGGTTTCTTGGACGTCGTTGATTGCTGGGTATGTGCAGAACGATTGTTCTGAAGAGGGTTTGAGTTTGTTTAATAAGATGAGGGAAAGTCTTGTCGATGGTAATCAGTTTACGTTGGGGAGTCTAGTGACGGGTTGTGGAAAATTGGGAGCTTTGCATCAAGGAAAATGGATTCATGGGTATATGATTAAGGCTGGGATCAATTTTGGTTCTTTCTTGGCAACAGCTCTTCTAGATATGTATGTCAAATGTAAGAGCATCCAAGATGCTCGTTCTGTATATGATGAGTCCCCTAGGATTGATGTTGTCTCTTGGACAGCAATGATTGTGGGGTACAGTCAAAATGGCAAGCCGAACGAGGCCTTGAAGTTATTTACAGACAAGAGTTGTGCTGGTATTTTGCCCAATTCCATGACCATAGCTAGTGTGCTTTCAGCTTGTGCGCAACTCCAAGATTTAAGCATGGGACGGTCAGTTCACTGCCTTGCAACTCTGCATGGTTTAGAAGATGCTGCTGTCAAACATGGTCTCATTGACATGTATGCAAAATGCCACATGATTAGAGCTTCTCGGCATATATTTGAGTCGATTATGGAAAAGGATGTCATTGCTTGGAATTCAATGATTTCAGGGTATTCTCAAAATGGATATGCTGTTGAAGCCCTCCAGCTCTTCCGTCAGATGAGATTAAAGTCCCTGTCTCCAGATGCAGTCACATTGGTCGGTGTCATCTCTGCTTGTGCTTCCATCAGTGCTATCATAGTTGGCTCTTCCTTACATGCTTACTTTATCAAAGAAGGTTTATCATCTGCTAATATACATGTTGGCACTGCCCTTCTAAACTTTTACGCCAAGTGTGGAGATGCTATATGTGCGCGTAATGTTTTTGATGAGATGGAAGAGAAGAATGCAGTAACATGGAGCTCAATGATTAGAGGTTATGGAATGCATGGTGATGGTGATGAGTCTTTTGCATTGTTCAATGATATGTTGCAGGAAAACGTGGAGCCCAATGAAGTAATCTTCACAGCTGTATTATCTGCTTGCAGCCACGCAGGAAAGGTCGGGGAAGGATGGAAGTATTTCGCCTCTATGTGTCGAGAGTATAATTTTGTGCCCTCCATGAAACATTATGCATGTATGGTGGATATATTGGCTCGTGCAGGAAAGCTAGAAGAAGCCATAGACTTTATAGAGAAAATGCCTATGCAGGCAGATATTACTGTTTTGGGAGCATTTGTCCATGGATGTAGCCTCCATTCGCAGTTCAATCTGGGAGAGATTGTAGCAAGTAGAATGCTAGACATGCACCCCAATGAAGCTTGTTACTATGTGCTTCTTTATAAGCTACATGCTTCAGAGGGAAGGTGGGACAAGGCAAATGAGATCAGACATTTGATGAAGCAAAGAGGGCTAAGCAAGTCACCTGGTTGGAGTTCTACGGAGATGGATACTTGTGATCAATTTCCTTCCTTACCAGTGTCGTCTGCTGGATAAATCACTAACTGAAAGCAGATAGCAGTGTCATGTCATCTAGTCCTAGAGGATTGTACACCAACTACAAAGGTGACTAAGAATGGCAGCAGAAGCCATTGGGCTTGCTTGTCGCCATTAATGTGACTGCCCCAATCAGCTAAGTATCGGTTGTTGAGTCCTATTTGTTTGCAGGTGCATGGAATAGCTGACAGAATCTTGCTTTCTGAAACTTCCAGCAAAGATCACTTTGGACATTATATTTGAAAAGGTTGAGATGAGATTATTCGGAAAATTATGTTCTGAAATGGTTTGAGATGGCTGCAGCGGGCAAGTTAAGTTGTCGGCGGAAGGGGGAATAATCTCTCATCGATCTTAAATGTAACTGTGTACTTGGCAATATTGAGGGTGTAACTCTGCGGATTCAGGTTCTTTCTGCAAGATGCAACTTTCAGGCATCATATGAGAATGAAAGATGCTCCTCTTTTGGTAAACACAGGTGCCCTAGGTTTTGCTGTAAAAGTTATCAGTCATACTTAAGAAGTTTTGAACAACTAGAGTTTCTCAGCATTGTAATTATACTAGGGCATTCTGCAAGTGACTGTCCAGTTATTGTGGCAGTATAAAAGGTCCATGTTGTTTTTCCACAATTTACTACTCACTAAGCATGGTTGTCAGAAGTTCTGTTTAGAATCTAAATTAAATCAGGAATTTAAAAGGCAATATAGAGGTTCTTCTCTCCCAGTCTCCCTTCACTTCCTCTCTCACTGAGTTGGTTCTTCTCTTTAGCTTATTAGGAAACAACCTCGGTGACGGGAAAGACTGCATCCAGCCACAGCAGCCAGGTTTTATAATAGTGTTGTCCATAGGTGATCGTAACAGAGGAGCTCTGTAACAGTAATTTTCATCGATGGACTAAGGCTCCGTTTGGTTGGGGTGAAAACAGTTTTCCTGGAAAACAGTTTTTCCATTTTCCGTTGTTTGGTTTACAATGAGAAGGAAAATGATTTTCAGGGGGAAAAGCATTTTCACCTATATAGGTGTAAATGTTTTCCCTTCAAAATGAAGGGAAAACAGTTTTCCGTTGGTGGGACACTATGTCCCCGGAGCACTAATAGTGGACTCGATCATCGGGTTTGGTTGTTGGGACATCGGGTCATAAAAATAAACTCGCACCCGACTTGATTGGGCCTCGGGCCGAACTTTCGGACCACTTTCTCAATATTGTTTTTTTTTCTTCAAATAAGTATAATTTTTTACTACGATATGCGTTTGAGGTGATTTTTTTTTTTGAATCCACCTAACTTTTCGAGATCGACGAAATTATGTTAGTAGATTTTATTTTTTATAAAAAAAGTTTTTTCAGGAAAATTGTTTTCCGTTGTAACCAAACAACGAAGAATGTGAACGGAAATACATTTTACACTGAAAATGATTTTCAACTGAAAATACTTTTTAGTTGAAAACGATTTTCCGCCCAACTAAACAGAGCCTAAATAGTTGAAGCAAATGATTACATAATTACATCTTACATGCCAACCAAGAGCTCATATGTAAAATTTACTACAGTGAATGTTCGATGAGATCTTAACCTAGAGGTTAAAACTAGGATCGATCATCCCAAATATATTAGATGCAAGGTTTAGTTTTCTCCTCCCCGATGTAGGTAAATTTATTAATGCGGTGATTGTGTCTCTTATAGATCAAAACAAAGAAAATTGTAACACAATGATTACAGTAGTGTCAGGTAGGGTCTTGAAACAAAATAAACATCAACTTTCTAAGTGATCCTTCATAGAAAAAACACCATGGAATAAACTCTATCGTGGATGCCTTAATCTCTTTAAATGTAACCTAAATGGTTTAATTTAATTTCGAATAATGAATGCAACTTTTGGAGTTATCATAGTAGTTGGTTGATGATTTCCCATTATTTAGGTCAACATTGACTACAACAAGTCATGTTTTGTCATTGTCACATTATTACCAAGAAATAAGGGTCATCACCATCAATAGTAGCTTAAACCTCTTTAAAATCAAACAAGAAATAAAGTATATTTTGTAATCTTCTTCTTCTTTTTTTAAAGAAAAATAGCTAGGTTGTAATCTTTTGAGTGATACGTGTATCATGAAAATATATTAAAATAATTTGTGTTTTTTAAAGTGAAAAAAGTTCTTAGATGACATTAAAATCCGACCAAAGTTTTTGTTGAATGTTTTTTAAATCTTATATTTCTTGTCCAAACTAAAGACCTATATATAAGTATAAGGGTGTGTTTTTTTTTTAACTTATTGGACCTTATTTAATCAGTGAAAATCAATGGCAAAAATTTACCCAATTAGTGGGAATCAGTGGCAACACCTTACTGAATCAGTGGTAGCACTGGCAGGACCTTACCCAATTAGTGACAATATCCACATTTCTACTCACAGAATCAATGGTAAGACCTTATTGAATCAGTGAAAATCAGTGGAAGGACCTTACCGAATCAGTAAAAATCAGTGGCAAGACTTAACCCAATCAGTAAAAATCAATAGAAAAATTTTACTCAATCAGTGAAATTAAGTGGAAAAAAATGCACACTAGGTATAACTATCCAAGAACACCATCTGAGACTCAATAATTCAGAGCATGCTGGTGGAGATCATGGTGCCCCACAACCCCGGCATTAATAAGCATAAGCGAGCTATATGTTATTGTTACGTACAGATATGGGGCCTTTCTTTAAAGAAAAGTCAGCTTTAGCATCATGTGAACCAGTGGTCCATGTAAGAGATGGAGCGATGTGAGAGAGAAGGCTTTTTTTTTACATCCTTAATACCAATATTAAAATATTTAATAAAAATATCGGACAACTGTATATAAAAGTATATTCAGATCAAACCACATTGCCTACATAAAATTCTAGCATTTTTTCTATTTTTATTTTTACTTATGCACGCATGTCGCAAATTAGCTTGATAAAAAATAAATTTATCTGTATAATAGGAACTTGCATGAACATGAAATTGTTAGATTTCTTTGGAAGAGTGTATTGCAGAAAAATGGGTATTTAATCAAAGATTATACATAAATGTTCATTTTTTACATAAACTTGCCTATTAATCCATTTTCAAAGGATAAGATGTATGTGTATTCTTTTGAGCTGATTTGTATTGATTAGGTAATTATACTCATCTGATTTAGTAAGTATCTTTAAACTTACCTGACCTGACCGGTAAATTACTTTTACTGGTTGAGTAAATATACTTATGATCACAAGTATCTTGACTTGGATATGACCCAATAAACCTCTAATATAATAATAATATTTTATTTTTATTTTATTTTTAATTTTGTTATTATTAATATTATTAGCGCAATTTGGTGAAAACCACCTTAACAATTATACCTTTTGTTCAGTACCCCCTGAACTCTTGTTATTTGTTCAGCACCACCTTTAATGTTACAAACGCCGTGGAAGTCACCCCTTAAGTGAATTTCCGGCCAAATTCCTTAATTTTCTCCCCATTTTACCCTCATGTGCCCCTCATGTGACTTTTAAATGATTTGACCAAATAATTAAAAACTGATTTGACCAAGCTTTTATTTATCTATTTGTAATTAAATTGTTTGACCAAATAAACCCAAAAATTTTCCCCTTTCTCTCTCCTCCCTTTCTCTCTCTGTCAGTTTCCCTTTATCTTCTCCGTTTCATTTTCTCTTTCCGGCAAGAACGTCCCTCTCTCCTCACCACCACCCACCCAACCCAGCGCCTCTCTCCTCGCAACCCAGCGCCCTCTCTCCTCGCCACCACCACCCAACCCAGCGCCCTCTCTCCTCGCAACCACTCACCTAACCCAGCGCCTCTCTTCTGGCTCCGGCGAGGACATCGGCTCCGGCGGGGGATTCTAATGTTGATGTCATGGTAGTATATATATTGGCAAACTGGCATGTATTAGACTTTTTAAATGCTCATATTTCTGTTTCACTACGGACACACTCAGGCACCAAATGAACTACAAAGGACAATCTCCAATTGCAAAAAGCTAAAGGATGTATATTATACAGGACACACCAAATCAGAGAAATATACAGCTTTCACTAACAAAGATAATAATGAAGAAAAAGTTTACCAGCCACCCATCAAATCCCAGAGCAATCGCAAGCTCATACACAGCCATGAGTGATATAAGAAAAGAAAATAGAGGCAGATATGAGGTTACCTGGTGTATGACGATGTCTAACTTAAAAGTAAACCGTTAATCCCATCCACATACACAAGAACAGTGATTGGATGCTAGGAGTTGATGATTCAAACACATGACAGCACGCCATTATAACCAATCAAAATCGAAATTCGACCACCAAATATGATTTCAGATCGAAATTATAGAACAAAATCGAAAACTAAGACAAAAACGAAAAATTTAACAAAAAAAAACTAAGGAGCTTAGCTTGAAAATGGCAGATCGCAGATTCTAAAGCTAATGCATGCCCGTCGAAGCTCGCCGGAGACTCAATCGGGAATTTCGCAAGTCATCGACCATGGTTCATGGCCGGAAATCACATATCGGTGGCTTGAGAGGCTCAATATGTGGTCGCCGACCAAAAATGGTGGTCGACAACCATTAATGGCGGTTTGTGTGGGAGATGGAGAGAGAAAGGGAGATCGGAGATGGTGATCAGTACCTTTGAGCTGGTGTATACAGAGGAGATAGACGGAGAGAGAGTGTGTGAGCTTTTTCAAGGGCCATTAATGGTTGTCGCCGATGAAGAAACGGGGAGGGGAGAGAGGAGAGAGAAAGAGGGGAGAGAGGAGAGAGAAAGAGGAGAGAGTTTAATTAGTTTAGTTTAATTAGTTTAGTTAGTTTAATTTATTTAATTATTTGGTCAAATTATTTATAAGTCACATGAGGGACACGTGAGGGTAAAATGGGAAGAAAATTAAGAGATTTGGTCGGAAAATTCACTTAAGGGGTGACTTCCACGGCGTTTGTAACATTAAAGGTGATACTGAACAAATAGCAAGAATTCAGGGGGTACTGAACAAAAGGTGTAATTGTTAAGGTGGTTTTCACCAAATTACGCTTATTATTATTAAATAGTATGAGGCAAAAGTAGTGAGGTGTTGGAGCATAAGGGAATAAATAAATGATAAAAGGGTTATATTAGGAAAGAGACAGATAAGTGATAAAATAAGTTGGGGAGATAGAGAAGAGTGGTAGCTTTTAGGACAACTTTTAGGAGAAAGTGGATTTTGGGATGACGCATTGTGATTGGTGAGATGGGTATCTAACTAGACCCTCGAAGATTGTACTTTGACAAGGATCTGTTTGGACAGTTAAAAAATTCAACAAAATCAGAGGAGAGAGAGTGACTCAGTTAAGACACAGACAACATCACCCAACGCCGTCATCCAAACAGTTTGACAGGGCTACCCACCGTACAACTGGGAACTGGGGCAAAGACAAGTAGAACTCATAAAGAAATATTTAAAAGTCAGAAGAAAAGTCAGAAATTCCACAAATCGCAGTATATTTTGTGGAAAAAACTCAAAAGCTATGCAAAAATACCTTCTTTACATGTAATAGGGCTCGGAATGATAGATAATACAAAATTATATCAAGACATTGATTATCACTGAGTTATTTGACCATTTCACCATCTAAACCAACTTGTTGGAAATAAGATTGCATTTCTCTTAATGAACCTAAAACATGTTTGCAAATAGAATCTACACTTCGTTTTGTTGTATATGGTGGTCGGGGTCAACTAGTCAATGGCCAGTAATAACCCATCTCACCTAGTATAGCAGCCACAAAGGTTCAACATTGGGAAGAGTAAAGCCTCCATTTTCTTATGAGACGGTTTTATGGACGAGACAAGCAAAAATAAATATCATTTTTTTCCTATAAATATCACCTTTTCACCCACGTTTTTGTATTCTGAGTGTTCAAATACAAAAGTATCACTTGTTTGTTCAGTTCCTTTTTTTTTTTTTTTTTTTTTTTAGAGGTATCACTTTTTTGCTCACTCGGATATCTCTTTCACTTTTTTTGTATCACCTTATATATAAGTCTTTAAGGTAGTAAAGTTAGACTTTGTTTCCAAAAAGGCAAAGTTGAGTTGCAAATTAAAGAGGTTTTTGATTTGGTCCTTGGCTAGATTTGGCCATGATATCATACAAGGGAAAGCGTGAGCTATGGATAGGGGCAATGGCCAATGGTAGCGTAGGCAATAGGTTCACATAACGCAACATATTATATCACTTTGCCTCTAGGAGCAGACAGCCTTGTTAGCAACAAAAGTACTACTTGTTCACAAACAAACAATAGATCTAAACAAGACAATAACCATATGTGATATGACAGCAAAGTATCTTGTGTTGTGCCTTTTATTAGTTAGAAGAACCAAAAGCTAGGCAATTTACGGCATATTGTAAACAACCTCCCAGCAGCTGTAGAGCAAGACTGTACACATTCAAGAAACCTAAACTGCCCTATATCAAGCAGCCTCATGAACTAGATTCAAGTTGAAGGTCCTGTTTCAGTAATCTTTAACAGTTCAGAATTCCTCAATAGGTTTACAGTGTGAACACAGTTCCAAATACGATTTTTCGAGCAGAACCCAATTGCCTTTACCACCAAAGAGGAAGCACTATGTTCCATGTCATGTACCATTACAATCTGATCATAAGCCAAGCAGAACTGCAACTATAAATGAAGGCATACAGCCAAATATATTTGGTATAGAATCAGTAATCTGACTATACAACCTCATAGTTCATACAATTAACTTTTACTGCTTACACACTAATTCAAGAATAATCCTCAACGGGGTTGGGGCGGGAGTTGGGGTGAAGGGAGCAGTTCTGCATCGTTCTTTAAAAACTACCATTAGGAGGAAATATAAAGCTGGAGGCTACCTAAATGTCTAAGGTAATCACACAATTACATCTTCTCAGTTTGATGCCCATAAAGCTAGAAGAAACACATGCAACATTATTCATGGAACAATACAAAGTTGGTTGCAACAAGAGATAACTAAGGGGACCCAAATTTTGGGCTGCGAAAACATGTACAAAGACCACCCCCTTTCAACTATTAAAGGAAAAAAGAAGAAAAAAGCTCAGTTCCAAATGCCTTAACGAGCAACTCTAATCAAGTATTTTCCCTCTATAGATTTCTCAATACATAAATCAAAGCCTCTCGCCAAATAACTAGCTCAAAGGCACGGGAGGGGGAGGATTACCTGCAGGATACCTTTGTCTTCGGGGACGCCTTGTCTTCCCCCATCCTGTCAGGCTTCTATCCTCCAAAACCACTTCCGTATTATTAATGGGTAGTTGTTGCTGCTGCTGCTGCTGTTGCTTCAATGGTGCGCAGACAGTGTTAGCTGTTGCAGCGGTAGATGCCACAGTCCGTCGCCTCCCTCTAGCACACCCGTTTCTGGTGGCATTCCTGCGATTTGGACCGGAATGCCAAGGATGACCTGTAGCTCTCATTAGCCCTCCAAATGTTTGAAGGTCTTCGGTTACTTCATGCCTCGAAAGGGATGCAAGGCCAGGGAGAATGTCTCTCTGAAAGTCCCTCCTTTGCCTTCCTCTACGTGCCTGCCCTTTACGTGTTCTAGTTGTTAAGACACATGGACCATTTTCCTGTATATTGGGGAATTCTGGAATGCTGGGTTTAGGAAAGGACTCCTCAACGCTACACTCTTTCAATCTCAGAGTCATTGCTTCAAAATCGTCCAACTCTGGTAAGTAAATCCCATCATCCTCATTCTTGTTCCTTTCATCTGGCACCAGCTGGCTATCAATGTCACTTCCACTTGAGCAGGCTATATCTACAAACCAATGAAGGGCTTCTTCCAAGGAAGCTTCTACCTGGGGGCAAGTAGTTTGTGCCTCCAATTGATCTAGGTTAACAGATGATGAAATGGCAAGAATTGACTCGGCGGCTAACTTGGCAAGTTCAGCTTCTCCATCAGTGACCCCTTCTGGTAGTAACTCGGGCTGCTTGTTTGGCTCATTTATCAATGGATACTCCTCTGGAATAGGGTCGTCATCACTTTCAAGAACTACAGGGGCTTCCAAATCAATACCAGTTCCACCCTTGATGCTGGCCCTGTGGTCAATTAGAGAGGGTTCACAGGGCAATTCCTCCTCCATTATGCACGAGTTGAGATCAAAATGGTTTCGAAGAGCAACAGATTCTGTTTGGGTTTTCTCTTCAATGACCATAACCTCTGCATCCATGTTGCTCAGCTCACAATCTGCAGGCTCAAAAGGTACATTCATATCAAAAACACCTTTTCTCCGACTACTTCCAGTCGACACTCCTGATTGATTATGAATAGCAGAAGGGCTGATGACTGCAGCGTTCTCTTTCTTCGGCATGGGAGGGTTTTCGAATATAGGAACCCCAAGAATTTTTCTGCTGCTTGACCAGTCAGTGATCTCAGCCTTTTTAGCTTTAACATCAATGTCACATGAACTTGAAGCAAAAGAAGGGCCTCGGGAAAGAACTGCTTCCAATGGGTTCAGACCTTTACCCGATTGTTTAGCCTCATTACTGCAAGCAACCTTACCTCTAAGCCATGGCAAAACAGCCAAAGGATCCTTTGACCTGTGATCATTGTCTACGATCTGAAAACCTTGCTGACTAATATGATCATTGGCCACACCATTTGGAAGTGGCACGTTCAAGTTCATATCTATCAGAGGGTTCACATCTTTACGAGTTGCAGCCTTGAAATATTTATTACTGGCAGGCACTGTCTTATCATTGTAATTGCAATTTACATAATCAAAGCCAACTGGGGGAAAGCGAACAGGTAGTTCTTTGTGAGAAGCTGAGGAGCCTTGGTAAAAACCATTTCTCACGGGTGGTTCAACCCCAAAGGCTGTATGAACTCCAGGGATGCTATTTAGATTCCACTTATTACCAAAAAAGTCGTTGCTCTGAGCTGTCGATTGAGGACTCTTGCTGAAGGAAGCAGAAGTTAAAAAAGGACTAGCTTGGACCGCTATGGACTTTTGGCTCACACAGCTACCGGGTTTGCTCCAAGATGAGGCGCACTGGTCCCACGACTTCCTCAAATCAGAGGGATGAAACAAGGTAGGTTGATTTGGAACATGAGAAGGCAAAATAGGTTCGGGTATGTTGTAGTTAGACAGACAGTAGCTTCTGTCAGATTTTTCTACATTTACACCAGATTTTGCTCTCCATGGATCTTGTTTGATATGATCACTGCTAAGAAATGCTGGAGGTTGACCAGCTTGATCAAGCAGAATTTGAATTGGTTGAGAAGGAGCAGGTGCCTTTTCTAAATGGATTCCCTGATTGATGGATATCACACTGCCTTTATGTCGCTCTGTACACAACAGATTGAGACAATGGTTAGACAAATCACCACTATTTTAAGTACGTATAACAGAATCAGCCTTTTCAAATCCAACTTTGCAGACTTCCTTTTAGCATAGCTTAATAGTATCTGATCAATGAAAAGCACTGTGCACGTTTACACAACTGTAATGCGTACTAATTACAAACAGAGCTGTCATATCAGCAGTTAATAGCACCTAATTGTCCAACTTTGCATATATTTTTTGAACTTCCACATCACAAATGACAATTTGTTTCATAAAGTCATGATGCATCAAGCCTATGCCCATAAGATAAAACATAGAGAATAAACATATCTGAACCGCTAGATGCTGGGAAATTATGACAATGGAGGTGAAGTCACACCACAATTCCTAAAGACAGGGATCTATATATATATACAAGTAAGACTTCATTATTACCTGATTCTAACGTGTAGCACAACCAGTCTTGGCCATTTTGTCTGTTTGGAAAGGATGAAGTATTCAAAGTCCCATTTAAGCTTCCATGCCTGGAATTCTGTGGAACATCCTTAGATGGACTTAAGAAGTTAGCAGAACAATCCCTGTACTGAACATCACTGCCAGCATGGCCCAAGAAGTCAACAGATGAGACAGCAGTTGTCTCTTCCACATTGAAGGGCTCATTCAGGTCTGCCAAAGTCTTAGATTTATTGACATGTAAATCAGATCTAGATGCATCTCCATGACACTCCGTCTTAGCAGGGGAGTTCAGACACAGTTTTCCATTCCCAGATGCAAACTTTCCATTCTTATCAGGGGAGGGACTTAAATTGTCTGAAATTTTTGCATTGTCAAACTGCTCAACTTCATCTGTGTCAATATACTCATCAGCTGGAAGTTGCAGATCTAGCATTCTTCTCCTAAGTTTTGCGGGCCTTGACTCTGAAACCTCCGAGTTCTTTGGGCTATAGCAATTCTGAAATGGACTTGGACAAGCTTGTATGCTCTTTCCTTTGATGGAATGTGGTGAGGATTGAACAGTGTCTGGACCAGAAATAAGAGGTCTACCGCAAACAGAGTTTGCCAAGGGAAGGCTTGAGCCATTCCATCTTTGCATATCCTCAGATTGTATGTGGGAGGGCACAGGGCTCGATGATGATGATGTTTCATAAGGCACTCCCCGTTTAAATTGCTCTTTCCTCCTAACCTCCTCCATCAGGTTTCTCTGTACTCCGTAGAGTCGATGTAGTTCATAGACCTGGATAATAAGACATATTAACGACAAATGAAAGGATCTTTGAGAGACAGATTAAGGGATAGAAGTCTTGTTCAAAATAAAGTCATCTAATTTCTGGACGGGCAAACAAAAGCTAGTGCAATTCCTCCCTCCCATCCACCACCACCCCAGGCATCCCCTATAAGATATACTCTATGTAATTTATGGGTACCAGACCTCACTTTGCTCAA
Source organism: Tetragonia tetragonoides (assembly GCA_038025085.1). Classification (NCBI taxonomy): domain Eukaryota; kingdom Viridiplantae; phylum Streptophyta; class Magnoliopsida; order Caryophyllales; family Aizoaceae; genus Tetragonia; species Tetragonia tetragonoides. The sequence continues at coordinate 38,468,975 of CM076148.1, forward strand.
AGAAAAGACATTGGGTTAATCATGCTCAGTCTTTGTAGTGAGTACTTAAACATTCCATAGCTAAGAGTAGATCATGTACATATATCAAACAACACCATTGAACTCGTGAGCATATATACCTGATTCTTGAATATAGCTTCATGCTCAAGCATTGTTTGCTTTACAACATCCTTATCATATCCTGAATGTGAATCTGCAATTGTCCTTGGAAGAAAACCATAAAAAAACTGTCCATTGGGCAAGCTATTATCACTGTAACAAGAAGGCCAATTTGCACCATTAGATTCGCGACTAATATCCCTCATTGAGCAATGTCCAGGCAAGTAATTTTCAATCTGCACTTTTGTTCCCATACCTGCAAATTAACAGCCAAACATTGGAATGAGAAACACTCCCAACCTACAATAGAGCATTGCAGCAACTGAAGCCTTGCACAAACACTCTCTTAAACAACTAATTTCTTTTACTGACAGGATGTTAGTATTGGAAAGGCATAGGGCCTATCAGGATTATCAAGAAGGGGGAAGCAAAAGAATTATAGTAAGCAAAAGATATCCTTGTAACCCATGCCTCCTGCCCAACCTCCAGCAAACTATTCACTACCTCACAGTGGTACTCATATTTCATGATCAATCCAACAATACAAATCATACAAGAATCAACTGCTCATTTTCTCCAAAAGATATGCAAAATTACATTGTTTCCTTAATAAGACAAAGTTGAGTTTAGGACTGCAATTAACAAAATTCCATATTACCTGCTACAAAATAGGACCTCGCATGCAAATTGCATAACAATACCAATATGTACCCTTACTCAATGAGTTACTAAGTTGGCAGAGGTAACATGTGATTTTGCGTGTACACACTCTGCAAACTCATCAAATTTAGTTGACTGCTGCCTTTAAGCTATGTTACTTGAACTTGTCTAAAAGAATTGGTACGGGTGTTGGATCTAGGTACATGTCACTTTGATCTGTTAATCCCATATCAAGAAGTGTCTTATGTTTTGATACCTATAAGGGACGCAGACACATAAACCATCGAAGAGGAATTCAGGTAGTATTGTTCTCAAACACCTAACACAATTGCCGGTCTAGGCTAGCAATCAAGTAAAGGATCATGTTTACAGCCACACTGACATACACCCCAGGAAAAAAAAACTCAAGCCACAGATCAATTGTACACATTTAGCAAATAAGAGGTCGACAGGAATTGGAAGTCGAATTCCATCTTTGGCATAAAATTCAGTTTCATGAAAGGATAAAATCACGAGAATCAGACAGTACCAATAACATGTAAACTTTCCCAAAAGGAGTGAACGCAAATTTTTGAAACATGAAAACATTCCATAAAATTCACCAGAATGAGTATCCTACTTTTCAGCCGAAAAGTTTCACTACAGAGATCAACGAAAATCAACCTTCATTCAGTTAAATGAACATCAGATAGTTCCCCACATAGGCTAATAATCTGGTATCTGTTCAAAATTAAGATACATTCCACAAGAAAATTTTCCATGAAACGCAGCTACTTTCCAAATTCACTATAAAGCTTTGTCAATGCAGCTATTATATATTCCTCGTGTTACTCTTACACTCTTCAACAAGTCACCTAAGTGTCATCATTAACCTCACCTTACCTTCCAACATCACAAAGAAACTACAGATCCTGTCTATTTATGAACTTGATTTCTAAATGAACATTCAGCAGCGCCAACCCTTCAGTTTGAAGTGTCGTCCTCCAACCCCCATCCCAAACGAAGAAGAATCACATTCAGCAGCGCCAACCCTTCAGTTTGAAGTGTCATCCTCCAACCCCCATCCCAAACGAAGAAGAATCTTCACTATGATACCCAATTACTCCTACGACATGACTTGGAAAATTACGAACACAGAGACTTCATTCAGTAAAACTGTAAAAGCACATATTTGAGAACCACGAGCCCCTAAAGTATCTGCAACATCAACTTAAAGCATGGCTTTCCCCCACGCGCTAGCTGTACGCCTTTACGCTTTATGAAGTATCTACAAGATCACTTCTATTATAGCACACTTGAAATCAAAAATACCATATTTGTGTCTGAGGGGACAATTCAAACATTGCAAAGTCCACTTTCTGGTAATGTTTAGAAAGGCAATCTATTAATTGGTCAAATAAGAGACTTACTTTGTTCACAGAAACTATAAATAAATCTAAAAAAAGCTGTTTTTAGTACACACAGCAGTCAGCGTCCATGCAACGTAAGCATTGTCGTTACGTGCATGATTTGACACTTGCGCGCACAATATTTCACATATCTTGCAGCAAGTCAAATTCAGATGGATTTTTTTTTCTTCCCTTCCCTTACCACCAATAAGCACATGTCAATACTTCCCAATCCAAAACCACCACAAACATGAGCTGTAACTTTGAAGCCACTATTAGGGAGGTTAATAAGCTATATGTCAGCACAAGCCCCTCGACAGAACTACCACACGGTGCATAAGTCTCTTACATCATGTTGTCTTCCACCCATTTGAACAGCTTGATTCTGATTAAACATCCCAACTCCGGAATTAAAGTGTCGTCTAGTAATACTGTAACATGATACCCAAAAGATAATTATCAAATAGAAATCTGGAAAATCTCTTACATTGTTGAATGAAATTTCACACCAATCCATTGATTGACTGTCATTCTTGTCGCTTAGCACCACCAGATAACAGAAAATGATGAGAGCTAAATGGAACTCTAGAAGGACTATGAAGTCTGAAAGGAAGACGAATACGACAAAGCCCCATCAAGCTCAAACTCCAAATTGCTAAATTTACCCTAAATTTAGCAAGTTCAAACCAGTCTCATATATGACCTCCATATTCAATCACCAATCATAAATCATCAAGAACAACTACACTTTTACATGAATCACACTCCCAAAACAAGCTAGCAAGTTAATATCCTAAATGTTAGATTATTTTAGTTAGACCAAGCAATCACAACAACTATGTGAACAGTTTACATCTGGAAACACCATAGCTTAGATAAAGTACTAAAATAAAAATATACTAAATAAGACTTGAATTCCCAAAACCCTACTGCCTGAAAACTGTTAAAAGGAATATCTATTCGAGACATATTAATTAATGAGACAACAGATCCCCAATAGATATACTCGCAACAAATTGGAAAAGTATTACATTCCCACATTAAATCCAAGCATATACATAAGAAAAAACACAAGATTCCAACACTGAATTACCCAAAAAAATGCAATCAAACACCCATCAATTAACAAAACACCCAATTACACAATAAGAGTAAGAATTTAAATTTAAGAATAAAGAGTAACAAATGATCAAAACCCATAAACCAAAAACACCAGAAATCTAATTTAAGCAACAAGCTGAGAAGTAGAGAAAAATTAAAACAAAGATTTTACCTTTAGACCCACATCCTCCAATCAACTCTCCTTTCTCTCTCTAAAAACTCTTTCTCTCTCTCTCTCTGTCCTCAACAATCTGCCTATGAAAGATTCAATCATTCAATAGAGAGCTCTCTCCACACCCAGATAATAAAAGGAAGCAAAAGACACCTCCAAAGTCCCATCATGAAAATTCAGTCTCTTAAGACTGAAAAAGGGATGAACTTTACAAATGAGTTAAAAAGATTAAAATAAAAATAAAAAACCCTGTTTCAAAAAAACCCCAAAAAAATTAAACAAAGTGAATATTTTTCAAAACACCATTTAAGGAGAGAGAGAGAGCTCATTAGATCGTCATCAGGTAATAAGAAGAGGAAAAAGATGGAGATTTCGATCTGCTGGGCCAGTGTCTGAAACAAAGAAGAGAGAGAGAACTGAAGAGAGAGAGAGAGAGAGAGAGAGAGAGAGAGAGAGAGAATTGTTTTTGTAGAGAGAGAATGAGAGAGATCCCAGATAAGAAATCTTCACACAAACAAACGACCTTCTAAGAACAGTGACATGAAATTTGTCAACATCCGGTCTCTTTTTATTCTCTGCTTTTTCATATCAGTATATCACTCTTCTTCTCTCTCTCTCTCCTCTCTCTCTCTCTCTCTCTCTCTCTCTCTCTCTCTCTCTCACTTAATTAGCTTTTGCTCTCCATTAAAACTTTTTCCTGGGTTTTTTTAGGAAATGAAAAGAAATGGGGGCATTTCTAGATTCTCTCCACCTTCTTTGCTTTAGGTACAGATATTATTAAATCATGCTATTAATTATCTCCCATATTTGATATATATATATAAAGAATATCATTTTCTTACAAATTGAATTTTAAAAAGATTTTAGCCTTTAATATTAAGAAAAAAACGTTATTAGCACTTGTACTGTATACCCAACAGTCAACACGCGGGCAGGTCAGTACTACAACAACACTCATACAACAAAATGGACATATTGGAACTATTCTTAATCATCACATTATTAACAATCATAACATTATTTGTTTTTGATAGATTTTAGCCAACCCAATTATTGATAGTATATGTAAAATTTTCAGATATCGTTTTAGCTACTTGTAATCTCTAATGCGGTGATTGTTTTCACCTCTTAGCAGTTAGTACAGACCCAAAATTCACATTTATTCCATGTACTTTTATACCTCTACCTCTACGACGAGCTATTAATTTTTCTATTATTTTCCCATCCAAAACTCTAAAAAACTACTTAGTGTATTATTAAGTTGTTGTATCGAAACACATGTACATAACTAGTTCATAGTTTTGTAAATATACACCTAGCAATTTTCTCAATAATTGAGAGTTTTTGGACATTGGTATTTACAACTTCATTCACACTTCATATATACATTCAGTATCAGTGTTGTAACATACTTTTTCTCTCACATATTATCATACTCCTAATTGCAAGTAATGATAGATTATTCAATAATAACAAGTTTTTTTTCTTTGCCTCATGCAACACACGGGTTGCGAGTTTAGTAGCATTTGCTTTTTATTGGTTATTTCATTGATATGTATTCTCATCATCATCATCATTATTTTTATCATTATTATTATAATTATTATTATTAATATTATTATTGGAAAATTAAAAGAAAAAAAACTAATACAAACTAATATTGTCATAAGTTGTATATGTACCACTTATTCCATTATGGACTTTACAATATATTCTCATTTTTTGTACCAACTATTGGGTCATGTCATTAGTGGGTTAATATATGGCATGGCGAGAGTGTTATTAAAGATCTATAATATTACTGTTTTTTTTTTTGTTCATACCAGGTATCCACCATCGACAAGGTCCAAACTCACTATTTTTCCGATTGTCTTATAGGCATTTTAAAGATTGAACATCTGGTCAAGAAATTTAAGGTTACTCTATGTTCAATATGTGAGATTTAAACCTTCGATCGAGCTCAAGGGCGGATGAGTCTCTACCACTCTACCACACCCTCGATTACATTAGTGGTATTTTAATATCTATGAGTTAAAGTACAAGTGGTTTTGATTTTTCTATTTTAAGCCAAGTGTCTAATTGGCCAATGGCTATAGTGTAATAAACAACCAAATGGGGCCACCTAAGTCTATGAGGGTTAACAAAACTATTTAACAAGATCAGATGAGGTTTTCTTGGTAGTATTATTAATTTATGTTTGAAAAAAATAATAAGGTTGGTTGGTGTTAACATATTGACCTTTTGAGCATAGTTTAATTACGATTTTGATGATATGTTGAGTACAGTAGTATTTATGTGATATACTTCTGTCTGTTTTTAACTGGCTGATCCTCTCTCTTGTTCCCTAACAGCACTGTATCTCTTGATAAAACCCCAATTTTTATAATGCCTCCACGTGGCACAGCTTTTGGGTTCATCAAATACCACACATTTGTAGGGTCTTTAATTTCACCATTTCAAAAGAAATCAGTTCAAGTGTCACATTTCCAGTCTTCAACATGTGATAAACTTTAGGTTCAATTCAATGTTTTTTTTTTTTTTTTTACTGTTTTAAGAGGTAAGATATCTACTTTGTAATCTGAGCTCAATTTTCCCGTTGGATTTATAACATTCTTCCCCTACATTTGAAACTCACATATGTGATTATCTTTCTTCCTTTGACCTTTTGTCAGTTCATAAATAAAAGAGAGACATAACCGAAAATGATGAAATCAAATTTGTCACCAAATATACTTAAGGTATCAAATTTAATTTTTAGGCAAGGCTTCGACAACAACACATTGTAGGTGTGTTTTCTTCTATTTACTCAATAATAAATTCAGCTCAACTCACTTCACTTCAGTTTCAACTTAATCCTAGTGTGTACACCAGGGTCTCATGCACCCAATTTTTTTTTTCAGAAAATTTTGAAGTTACTCTATTTTTGGAAATTATTGCTTAAATACCCTAACAATTTAGTTTTGGCGCCTATATTGTTAGTTTTTCAGATCCGCCGCTGCAATCTGATCCAGTTCATTTCAATAAAAAAGAATACAAATCTTCTTTTTTCTTTTTTTATTTGATAGACAACAACAAGTTACAGTACTTATTACTCACAAAACAGCCGTGATTTTTCCCATAAAAAAGAAGAAGACTGATTTTTTCCGTATAAATAAAAATAAAATTGAGTGGTCTATATACTTGATCTTGAGCCAGTATTACACTGAAAATGAAAATCTAACTAAACTTTCATAACATCTACCTCCCATACATACACCTACTGGCTACTATGCGTTAGTCCCAATTAGCAAGCCCATTATTTCACTTGTATTGTATCGATAAAACAATGCTTTTGTATTGTATTTTTGTTTCCATTATGTATTTTCCTTTATACCAAAATAAACAAATTAAAGTAGGAAGGTGGTAAGTTGCCATTTTATCTTGATGTATGTTGCAGATTGTTGGTAAAATTAAACTTTTATGGTATTGCGCCCCAAAAGAAGAATTACGATAAATTTGGAAAAAAAAAATAAAAAAAAAAAAGAAAGAAAGAAAGAAAAACCTTGTTTTATTACAAGTAGTATAACTATTTTTTTAACAGATATAGTTTACACAAAAAATATCAAAATAAACTTGCGTTGTTTTTTTTGGTGCAAATAAACTTATAATGTACAAAAACTCATATGAGGCGGCTTTGACGGTCAATTTTTACTCCTAGTTACAAGATATTAGAGGTGTTTGGATGTCAGCTTGTGGGTTGGCATTTGGCAAAGTTGGATGTTTGACTAGTTCACCATCCAATATTGGTGTTTGGATGTTAGCTTGTGAGTTTGGCTTTTGGGTTCCCACAAGCCAACTTTTGAAAAGCCAAGGAGGTTGGCTTATGGGTATTGGCTGGTGACATTAATGTAGTCTACTGACAATAATAGTCCAAGACTTGCAATTATTTACTTCTATGCCATCAAATTACTCGATCATATATATGAATATCCTTATAGATAGGTCATTTTACAGTACATATAACCAGCTAATGTTACCAGTCGATCAAATCAGTTAACAATATTAGCCATCAACCAACAGCTAATGTCACCAGCCATCAACCAACAGCTAATGTCACCAGCCAATTGCCAAACAAGTCCATTTATCCATCATGGATTTCGAACATGAACTAAATTTTGGATCCCTTCAGGCTTCACTTCTGCAGTTGTGCAGATCTTTTTATGAATAAGTGGCTGGAAATGTAATTAGATGTTTAGACCAAGCTAGAAACAAGGACAATGCTTTTTGAATGTTTGTCATTATAGCCATGTTTGGGATCTGGAAAAGATTACAAGGGGAATAGGGAAAAGAGCAGGTGATTTGATTCAGATCAAATTTTCTGTTTTTTTTTCAGATGAATGGAAGGGTCAAAAAATTTATGGGAAAGACTCAGAAACGTGTATACTCATTGCGTGTAAGAGCAAAGAGCTACCAAAGCTGACCCACTAATACTTCATTTGATTCTTCTTGACTTGTAAAAAGTAATCATCCTAGTGTTCAAATAAAGTTGAATTAATTTTGCTTTCAAGTTTTATGATAATACTTAGGTGTGTTTTTTTTACTTATTTGGTAATCAGTTCAGTTTATTGGAGTTAAGTTGAGTAGAGTGGGGTTCAATTCAGTTCAGGGTATGTTCTTTTCCACTTAAATTCCATTCTTTTCATTTGTAAAAATATTAAACTGAACTGAAGTGAATTCATTTTTTTTTTTTAAATTGACTTTTAACCATATAAAATTCGTCAGAAAATATCTAATATTGGACTCATTTCAAAGTATTCTTTGAAATTTTTCCAATGACATAGGTATCCTCGTGAAAATATTTCGAAATAAATAAGTATTTGAGGGATAAAGTTACACATGAATTAACAAAATTACACTGAATTGAACTGAGTTGAGTTAAACTAACTAAGGTGCGTTTTTTTTTTTTTCCACTGATTGAGTAAGGTCTTGCCACTGAATCCCACTAATTGGGTAAGGTCCTGCAACAGATTTCCACTGATTGGGTAATATATTTTTTTTTTTTTGGTGCATACTGATTGGGTAATGTCATGCCACTGATTCCCACGGATTCAGTAAGGCCACTAATTTGCACTAATTGAGTAAGGTCCAATAAATGAAAAAGAACACATTCTAAACTGAACTGAAATTTAAGTGAAATTAAGTTGGAAGAATATATCCTATCATTTTTTTGCTATTTTTATTCAAATGAATAGAATGGATCCTTAGAAGTCCGACCCGAGACACATTACACTTGAAGTCCGCCAGATTTTGGGCTCATTGCCATTTGCCACTAGGTTTATCAATTGCGCTGATGACTGTTCATTCATTTTGGGCTCACAACTCATCGACAATCAACTCAAGCACCTAGCTTGAGCTTCTTATTTAATTTCTGATTTGAAATTTCTTCTTATTTTTTCGGGGTTAATTAAGTAACCGGAGTAACTAAGAGTGTATTTGTTAGAACTTACACAGTTAGTTTAGGTGCAATTCAGTGATTTCAAATTCAGTTAAATGATGTTCAGTTCAGTGGTGCTAAATTCAAAAACATACTTTTTGTTTCACATATCAATTTGTGTTCAATTTAGTTCGGTTGTGTCCAGTTCAGTTCAGTAGTGTCCAGTTTAATAATGTCGAATTCAATTTAGTTCTGGTAAATTCAGCTCTAACAAACGCACCCTGATACCGCCCTTTCAGACTACCCACAAACCCCTAAATTTTTATGACAGGTATGTCGAGAAAAGTATCACTTATAAAAACCTTATTCCCATAGTGATCAACCTAAAATCTTAGGTTTGTGATCACTTTGTTTGTCCAAACGAATCTAATTTATAGGTCATATTTTGGCACATGCAAAAAATCTTGTAGAGATTTTTGTAGTATTACAAAGTAGCGGTTTATAGGGTGCATTTTTTAGACTAAACTTATCAGAACTAAACTAAACTGAACTGAACTGAACATCACTTAACTGAATTAGAATTCACTGAATTGACACCTGAATTGACCGTGTAAATTCTAACAAACGCACCCATAAAATTTTAGAATTAATAATATGTCAAAGATAAAAACTCATAAAGTATATTTATACCCCGAGATATATTTATACATTGTAGCATTGGAAATGCTCCTTATTACATTAGAGTCGGTTATTTCTTTTTTCTTTTTTTATTTGGAGCAGATCATCTGACTCGTTAAGTGGGTGTTGTCGCTATCATCATTAGTTCTACTAATCAGAAACACGCCAAACAACGGCCATAACTAATGGGACGGTTTAAGACAAAGTTATTAATTACTCTTAGCTGGTTAATCATCCTAGATATTTCCTTAATGCGGACACGTAAGTGGTCCCACTTCAAATTTAAGGAAATTAATTTGTCACCATCATGGGAATATGTGTCAAGGCCTTGATTGTTGATTCTAACTGCGGGGAAAAGGTTTCGCCTAATTGTTTTGGGCCCATTGATTTAAAGTTCATACTGTGATCCACAACAGTAGTCCCACCAGCGTTTGCATTTTCGTTTTGGAAGTCTAAAAAACTTATTTAAAAACGGTTTTATTGAAGCTTCTGGTAAAACGATGATCACTTTTTACTGAAATAAGGGTCATCATCACCGCCTACAATAAGTTACCTCTACATTTCTCAATAAGCTTTATTTTTCTTTGAGTTGGTCTCAATTCTCACACAAGATTAATTGAACTAACAGATAGTAGTAATTCTATAAATCTCATTGTAAACAATACAAGTAATAACAAATTGAACAAGTTCAATAGTTAAAATATTTCAGAAAATGAGTTTAAAGTAGTGTAGGTTGAAATTCATAATGCACTATCCTTAGAAAGAAAATACCCCTCTACATTGATACTTTCATTATTTTGTGAATCTATGCTATACATAGTTTCAGTATTTTGATATTGTATTTTTTCTGATTTTGTTAAGGTTTGTATTTTTTGACTTGGAAGGAAAGTGTTGTTGCACAAATTGTACTCATAGTATTTAGATAGTATTTTTCTTCATTTTATGAGACAGATTTCGAAGCACTTTTGTTAGTTTAAAGGGGGAAGAGGGGAACTGGGTATTAGTGTAAGGAGTGGGTCTAACTAATTTCAGTATTGGTCCCAATTTCGAAGAAGTTGTCTAACCAATTTGAATACCAAATTCTAAGATTTTAGGTGGATATATGGTTGCGCTAACACCTAGTTATGGGTCATGGCCTCAGGTTGTGTCTAAGTCGCCTAGAGTGACTGAGTGAGACAACATGGCGTGAAGCTCATCAAATGTGTCGTGCATTGCGTCTCCTTGATTAACACACTTATTTGCCGTTTGGGCGGAATTCTCTAATTTTGTGGATACCTTTTAATCCGTCCGGAATGCGGGCTTTAGGTTATTTGTTTGTTTTTTGGGTTATCTTAATATAACCACACAACTTTTAATGAGCAAAAAAGGTACAAAGAACGGCTTTTGGACCGGTCCAGTCCAATCCAATCCAACATCAAGGCCATAGGCACACTTCCCCACCCTAAATAAAAATTCACATCTACAATTACTTAGTAAAACGGCTATAATATGTTTCAATAAATATTAAGAAGAGAGTAATAGCAATATTTCAATCAAGTCAACATCTATTACCAGAAACACAACAAAAAGCATTTACATTTGAGTATTTCATTACATATAATAAGCCAACACGATACCTAATTTTACCAAAATCATGATCAAAGCATAACCAGATTTGACTGAATTGGTTGGGACCAACTTGTATCAAAGATATTGCCTTCTCCGATCCGATTGACGATTTGAGATAACTTTTACATGCAGGGTTCAATAGAATGTTTACTGGGCCCAAAAGCTTGAACCAGGAATCATGATTTTTAGGCCCAAACTAAAGCTTAAAAGTACATATAAATTTGCCACTTCTTTATCACCTAAATCTCGGATCCACACAATAGTATAGTCCCAATGAGACTATGCATCGAATAAAAAAAAAATTACTAAAGAAAGGAAACTTAGATTAAAACTATGAATAATTGGTTTTTTTAGTCACAATCTCATTTGTTTGGAAAATAGTTTTATAAGTCTATTTTTTATATTTATTTTAAATTTAAAGGTTTTTTTCCTTGAATGCATGTCAACACCAATGTTTAGCTAGTATAAATAATGCTAATAATTTTAAATACGTGTCAAAATTTGAACATATTTAGCCAATATGATCAACAACATTCATTTATTATCTTATGTAGTTTCTTAGCGAGATACCTTAGGATTATGTCAAGCAAATGAAGGGTGTATACAACTAGAATGCTAGGCCTTATCCCGGACCGTGTTTTAGTTCAGCCCATTTAAAGATATAATTTTTCTCTACACAATTTGTTCACTTTGTCCAATTCAGTAGAGTTTAGTTCGATAGAGGACAAGCTAAGCGGAAAAAAAAGGAAATAATTGTATTACTTTTCTGATAAAAAAAAAAAAAAAAAGTACGGTAGCACACTAGTACTAGTAGGAAAAATGAAGAGTATATCAGGAGGACAACATCGTAAATGCACAATAGCCAGAATCCATATTCGAGTTTAATTGGATTTTTCTGTCTTGTCCGTACATGGAAATCTTTGAAGCTCTCATCACAACTGAACAAGTCACGAAGTCAAGTCTGTCCTTTCTCTCTCCTCAATCCTCATCATGTGGCGATCTGGCGTCCCACGAATCAGGGTTTTGGAACAATTTAAAATTGACACCCATGATTTTCAACAAAATAACAAAATCACCCGAGTTAACAACAAATTTGAGGACTAAACTCTTGCATAATTTGGTCTTTGAAGACTAAACTTTTTTTATTTGGCCTTTGAGGACCCTGTTACCATTTCCGTTACAGTCAAGAGATGGAAATTGAAATTAGCTAACGTGGCGAGACATTGAATTGAAGAATGACCACAACCAATTACACTTCCATTTTCTGTCTCCTCAACCAAACCATCAGACCGTCCATGACTAATGACTCCATCCCCTATCTCCTCCAATTTCTTTTCCTCCCTCTCTCTCTCCTCAACCATCATCTTCACAAGCACCTCGCCGACCACCACCCTCACCTCGCTCACCTTGAACAACAACAGAGAACCACTAGTCACACCCACCTTTCTATATGCTCTCTTGCAAGATACCTTTTCCACCACCCAAATTCCATAAGTGAACAAAAGAAACCCAGAGAAACACCCCAACCCCCAAATTCCATTAATGAAAGAAACCTAGGAAATTACCCCAACTCTCAAATTCCATTAATGAAAAAAAAAAAAACCAGAAAATTTATCCAACCCCCAAATTCCATTAATGAAGAAAACAACCCAGAAAATCAACATAGCTCCAATTTTCATTAGTAAAGGGGCGAATCCTCCAGAAATTCATGAGCATCATTATTAATTAAACATCCATTACAGTACCCATAACTAGAAACCTCCAGAAATTCATGAGCATCATTATTAATTAAACATCCATTACAGTATCCATAACTAGAAATTTGATGAATTGAAACTACTCAAACCAAAGTTGAGAAGCTTTGTTGTTGGTTGAGTCTTGAATTGAAAAATGGGTCTCGTCCCTTATAAGATGATGAGTGTGTAATTTTTGTTGTTGTTGGTGGTGGGAACATATGGGAAGAGAGAGAAACCGGAATTGTTGTTGCATGCATCACTACCACCACTTCTTGCTCCCTTTTTCTCACTCTAACCTCACATATTGTGAGGAATTTTGAAGGGAAAAAAAAACCCAATTGAGAAATATTGAAGATTTGAAGGTGTGATAATTAAAAATCAGAAAAATATAATATGGGCATGGACATGGACATGGACTATTGAAGCGTGATGGTAGTGGAGGACGAGATGCAGAGTACAGAGAGGATTAAAGAAGTTTGAAGTTCAGGAGAGAGAGGGTGGGCAAAGAGAAAATGACTTGTGTCTTGTCAATTTATCGTGAGAAAATACGCACCGTTTGATTTGTAACGGAACAACAAACAGAGTCCTAAAAGTCCAAGAAAAAAAAGTTCAGTCCTTAAAAACCAAACTACTCAAGAGTTTAAAATGTGGTGTTACTAACCTGATGTGATCAATATCGAACTGATCCTTTCAGGTGGGGTCCTACGTACCAACATTAATTATTCCCCACAACGTCATTGTTTGCACTTTGCATGATCTTCTCCATCATTTGATGTTTAACACGTGTCCTCTGTTTCTCATTAAACCATTCCACTTCTGGATCATTATAGGGCGATCAAGACTAGCAAAAAAGAAAAATTAGGAATTTTCAGAAATGTCTTTTTACTGATTATATTTTGAGATGATCTGTAAAATGGGTGTTCTATTCATAGTTGTCATTTGGTTTAATATGGGAAGTAGCATTTTTTATCAACTTATAATTTTTCGGATTTAAAACATTATGGTAAATGTCAAACGCTATTTGGTTTAGTATGAGAAATAACTTAGGCCCGATTTTTTTTCGTCGTTTCTATGTTGCATTTCGTTTTGTTCTATTTCGTTCCGATCGTTTCGTTTCGCGTCGTTTCGTTCCGCATTCTGTACTTCATTTTGTCTCACATTTTTCTGAATTATCCGCACCGCGCCGTTCCGTTCCAATCTATTCAATTCCGTTCCTCACCATCCTGCACCATTCCGGTGAAGAAAACAGGATCGTACTGTAGAAAGTTGCATTTACCTAGAGACTAGGGTCTAGAGGGAATTAGGTAAGACACTTCCCCCATTTTGTAGAAAATAGAATTTCTTGCACTTTTTGTCAAATAGTTATATATGTGTGTGTATGTTTTTACTATTGAATATTTGTTTGCACTGATTTAACATACCATTATACTGTTTTGAACATTAATTTGTGAAAGAAAAGATTTTTGTCACTGAACTGAACTAAAGAACAAATTATTGGTTTTAGTCAATTATAAGTAAGTGGGAAAAAAACACCCTCAATCCAACTGTGTTTAATTTTATTCAATGGCGTTCATGTTAAAGATATATATAGATGTGTTAATTTCCACTGAAATGAATAACCAAATAGTGATATATGAGAGGGGAAAAGTTATACTTAAAAACATAATTGAACCACTGACATGGTAATGGAAATGAAGCATTGCCTAGATAAGGGCGTGTTCTTTTCTACTTTTTCCCATTGATTCTCATTGGTTGGGTAAAGTTCAGCCACTGATTCCCACTGAATGAGTAAGGTTTTGTAACTGATTTCTACTAATTCGGTAAGATCCTTCAATTGATTCTCACCATGAGAGATGAGAAGAGTTTATGAAGAAATTTCTTGCTTAATGTTACAGTTTCAATTAACCATTAAGTTTTTGCCTAGAAAGTTTAATTGTATTTCTCATTTTATTGCTAGCTGGGCAGCCTCTCATGACTACTCTGGTCCTATTGAGACGGTTTTTGCTCAGAAAACTTTGGAGGATCTGCTTGTGAATCCCCCTATTCCCAATTAATGAAATGAGAAGTAAATTGGTTAGTAAAAAAAAAAAAAATGATTCTCACTGATTTAATAAGGTCATGTCACTGATTCTGTGAGTAAGAATGTGGGTCCTACCATTAATTTTCAGTGATTGAGTAAGGTTTTATCTCTGATTCTCACTAATTCAGTAAGATTTTTTGCCACTAATTTTCACTAATTGAGTAAGGTCGTGTCACTGATTTTCACTGATTAATTAAGATTCAATAAATGAAAAAGAACACACCCAAAGACTTGAAACATCCATTTTCAACTAGTTAGCAAGATCAAGGTCAAAATAACTTGTCTAATGAAGGCATGTGGGACAATTATACTGTCATGAAATCAATTATCGTATTAGCTTTCCAGAAACAATACTGTATAGTATGAGTTAGCAAGATCAAGCTCTTAAGTGTTTTGATGCGCAAATTTTTATATACTCCCACCTCTACGGAGTTGCGTAGAGGTGGGAGGGGCAGGTGAGGTCCACGGGCAGGAGAGAGAAAGAGAATGGGCAGGAGAGAGAAAGAGAATGGGCAGGAGAGAGAAAGAGAGAGAAGGGAAAATGCTCTATGTAGCTAGGTGGAGAGGGGAGTATAACTCACCTATTGGTTTTGATGACACTCATGAACTCTTACACTAATTAACCCTTTTCTATTTCCTTCCTGCATTGGGCTTGGGCTTGGGCTTGATATTTGAGCTCTAGAGACGAAGCCCCTATAAAAAGCCCATCGAAGCCAATGACATATTCCGTGTTTAGAATAAAAAGGCAGTTTGGACATGAGAAAACATTTTACTCGTTCCCCCCCCCCCTCCCCCCCCCCCTCCCCCCCCAACACACACACACACTGCTCCATCTCTTTCGATTCGCTTCCTCTCTTTTCAACTCACTTCCTTGAAATCAAACCATCTCCAAATAGTAATAAAAAAATAAAAAAAAAATCCCCAATCATTTTCCTAAAAACCCTTTTAAAATGGATTAATGAGGGATTAGTGAAGAAAAATCAAAGATTAATCACTAAGGATAATTTCATTGCAATAATGCATATGGATGGTCCTTTTGGTTATGGGAATGGGAATGGTGCGACGACGAAGAAGAGACCAGATTCATCATCATCATCATCATCATCATCATGTACGACGGCGATGATAACTTATGTTATGCTTCTTCTCTTCTTTGCTCTCTCTCTCCTTCACTTGGGCTCCTTTTCTTACAGACTCATGTTCTCATCCTCTTCCATTTCTGCGACGACTTCACCATACACCGCAAATAATCAAGGTACATACTATATTAATTAAAAAAAATGAAAATAACTTTGCTTATCAGCTTTGATTTGATTCCTTTTGTGGCTATTAGAAATTTATTATGTAATCATTTTTGGGCTGATTTGCTTTCTCTTTTTATTATACTACTGTACTTTTTTTTTTTTTTTTTTTTGAGGGTGTATTGTTTTATATATACTACTTCTCCTAGTTAAACATAAAACATTATGAGTTGATTGATGATAAACAGAAACAAGCAAATAATCACTTAGTACCAAATTTTGTGTTGCTACTGTAGTTGATATTGCCTTTTTCTTAGCTCTAAAATATTTGGAATAATAGAGTATATAACACTCAATATAATTGGCGTTTCAGTGGAAAAAAACACTATTTTATATTTTTTGAATGGAGTATCCAATCCGAGTATAATATTTTAAGTTAAGATTTTAGCAATTCTATTTTTTTATTTGCTAAATGAAGCAATTCTAATTAAACTAACGATTGAACCCACAATGTGAATTGATATGAGGATTCGGCCATTCGCGTTATCGATATGAATAAGAATTATACACTTGAATAAAGTTGTTGAAAATGGAGAACTTTGACCGGCCTAAATAATATGACCTTGTAAATATCAAAAAGTAAAAATAAATAAAAAAAACCAAAAAATCTGACTGATGTTGCAAGTATTTTATATCTGGAAAATGTCTAGCTGGTCAGCAAGTCTTGCGTCAGACCAACTCACAGAAAAATGGGTCACTATTTAGATATGTAGGTGAATAATGACCCTTGTTTCATTGAAAAGTCATCCTTGTTTTATTGAAAAGTGACTCCCGTCTCACCAAAAATTACAAAAAGACCGTCTTATATAAGTTTTTGGGTTGGTTGCCCCTATTTGAATCGGATAAAATAAAAGGATAAAGTCAGTACTTGCCTAATAGTCTTTTTTTTTTTTTTCACAACCAAGGGTATATACCGTCGACCACAATGACTATTTCAGCATGCTAACTTGTAGGCACCCCGCACCTCAAAGGCTGGGACAAGACAACTGACCAAAGAATTCAAAATTACTTCTGCCCAAGGCAAGATTCAAACCCTCAACCTTGGTTAAGAATAAATGAATCCTTATCACTCAATCACACTTCCTTGGTTATTTGCCTAATAGTCTTGACTCTTTTTTCCAAGACTTAAAGTACAAGACAAGAGGTCATGCTAATTGAGAAGTTTTGTGTAATAAGCCAAGTAATCCCAATTCCACCTTGATGCATATGGAAGCAAAGTAGCACTATTAAACCAAACAAACAAACAGAAACAGTGAGCATGCCCGTATCTGAAGGGTTGCCCCTTTTAATTTCAACTCCCGAGTACGTAGCGGTATTCCTCTACTTTTTGAACTTCTTGCTTCGTTTCTCGAATTGTGTTTGTAATTCTTGGATCCCTAATCACTTGTCACTTGTGGAATTTAAAATTAACGCTTTAATGGCATTGCTCAGGGGTACTTATAATATGATTCAATTCAAGAATACCCAATTGGTTTGCTAGGATCCATTTTATTTTTACACTGTCGGTCCTTCTGACTCGTGTTTAAGGGCACATGTTTTTCTAATGGTATTTTAGGTGGTTTTTTTTTTCAATGAATTGGATTGAACTTGTTGAGATAACGCCCCAAATACCAAATAATATTTAGTTGTGTTTTATTTTATTTTAGTTTTGTAAAGAAATAAAATAGAACAAAAAAAAAAAGAAAAAAAGAAAAACAAAAACAGGAAAAAAAAAAGGAAAGAAGTGAAACCAACCGAATTGCATTCGGTTTGGTCGTGGGTGTGCTAGCCCATTTATGGGCTACACTTGCTATTTTGTTTGTTAGGCCCATATGTCATTTAATGGGTGATGTGTGGCTTCTTACGCAAGATAAGTGATGATAGAAATAAAAGGCTCACAAGCCTTTTGTTGGCGGAGATAAGCCGTGTGACAGAGAGCACAGCCGAAAACAAAGGAAAAGGGAGAGCCAGTGAGAGAGAGACAAACAAAGAGTGAGAGAAATTGAGTATTTCTCTAAAGAGGTTTGTTCCAGTTCACGGTTGATTCGGCTTGTTCGTGTGAAGGTAATCAGAATACTCGGATCGGTCATTGACAGATATTTGTGGGTGTATCTTTGGGTTTGTGGGAGTACCAAATTGAACTAGGGTTTGTCAATTTGTACTAGTACCAAAGATAGATAGTCTACTTGTTGTTTGATCTTGTGATTGTTGTCTTTGTACTCTTGATTATCATAGTGGATTATATTTTAGTGCGTGGAGATCCGCACCGTGGTTTTTCCCCTAATTGAGAGGGGTTTTCCACGTAAAATTGTTTGTGTTGTTTTTGGGTTCTTGCACTTTATTTTTCCGATTATCTGTTGTTGTGATTGTGGGTAAATACCGTAGTTTTCCCCAACAGAACTGAAAGTAACTAAATTAATTTCAATGAACGGAGCTGAATGGTAATCTTTAAGTGAAAACGGTAAATCGTTGAACTTAAATAAATTAAACTAAACCAATTATCGAGTAAGTGGAAAAGAACACTTAGACTTTTAGGGGATATTTTTAATATCCAAGACACTTAGAATTTCGAAGAACATAATTTTAGATTAGTTAAATTTTTATAATGAAATTAGAAGTTTCAACAATTTAAACATATGTTGTTAGTTTCGTTCTTTAAAAAAAAAAGTACATGTAATATTGTAACCAAAAAAAAAAAGGAATATGTGTATCCCTTGAGATATTGGCCTCTTAATTTCCCTTGAGAACAAAGCAAATCTAATGCTCGAGGTTGATTATTCAACACTTAACAATTTTCTGCATTGACTCAGTTTCAGCGATTCATTGGGACCCACAAACTTATTCAGGACGTATCCCATCAAAGCTCAATTGCGACCGATCTCACTATCACTATGATCTCTGCTCAATCAACGGCCCAACTGTTTTGGACCCCACAACCTCCACCTTCTTCGCTATTGGGCCAACCAAGCCCAAATATTTCATGGAGAAAATCAGGCCGTACCCACGAAAGTGGGAGAATTTCACGATGGCCAAAATCACTGAGGTAACGTTAATTTCCGGCCCACCAGGCCCAACATCATGTGATGTAGTCCATAATGCCTCAGCCCTTGTATTCAGTGCGGGAGGCTACACAGGGAACTTCTTCCATGACTTCAATGAAGGATTCCTCCCCCTCTTCATCACCGTCCGATCGATGTCGTTTGATCGAGATATCGTCCTAGTGATCGAGAAATCGCCTGATTGGTGGATCAACAAGTACGTGGATCTCCTTCATGCATTTAGCAAACACCCAATCGTGGACCTTGGTAATGATAATGCCACCCATTGTTTTACTTCCACCACCGTGGGCCTAGTGTCACATGGGTTCATGACTATTAACCCAAAATTGATGCCCAAGCCCACTGAACTTGTTGACTTCCATGATTTCCTTGATCGGGCCTATAGACAAGCCCACAACCCTATCCCTCGAAATGAAACGGCCCATAGGCCCAAATTGGTATTGGTAAGCAGATCGCAAGGGGTTGGTCGAGTGCTATTGAACCAGGCCCAAGTCCAAACCTTGGCGGAGAATTTGGGCTTTGATGTTATCATATTTGAGCCCAAACCTGACACACCGGTTAGTGAAGCATATAGGGTGATCAATGAGAGTCATGCAATGATAGGGGTCCATGGGGCAGCAATGACCCATTTGTTGTTTCTACGACCCGGTTCGGTTTTTATACAAGTAGTACCCATTGGAACAGATGGGGTTGCAGAGTTGTGCTTTGGCAAGCCTGCTAAGGAGTTGGGCTTGGACTATTTGGAGTATAAAGTGAGAGTTGAAGAAAGTAGCTTGACAAAAAAGTACAACACATATGACCCAATTCTTAAAGACCCAATGGGCCTCCAAAATAAGGGATTGTCACTCTTGAAGAAGGTATATTTGACCCAGCAAGATGTTAAATTGGATTTGTATAGGTTTAAGGTGTACTTAAAGAAAGCATATAGAAAAGCTAAGAGGTTCATGAAAAAAGTTGGTTAGGTTAGTGCTAATTATACCTAATTGGTAACAATCTCATATAGTATCTTTTTCATTTCATTTCTCTTTTAAATATTAAAAAACTTAGGGATATTTCACCGTGCGTCTCTGAAGTTTGCCAAAATGCACATGAGATACAATGAACTTTCCAAATGCACCATATACCCCTCAACTTTTGAAAGATTTGCTTAAGGTCTAGTTAACCAACATAGATTTTTTGTTGAGGTTTTGATACACACCGACAAATATAATTAAACAGGGGAGGATCAAAAATGATGAAACAGATGAAAGCAGAGAAGATATGCTATCGCATAATCATGTTTTTTGCAATCCAAATTGGTTTCATGCTCATTATCAGAACTTCTACCACTTCAACTCCCATCACTCACCATCATCATCAATGTATTTCATCATTCTTATTATAATCTGAGTATATGATTTTAGTATTTTAATTTCTTAGCTATTGTTGTAGTTTTCATACTATGTACTTATTTATCAAACATAACTTTATAAGTTATAACACTATCTGCCCAGAAATTATTTTCACTGTTTTTAATGGTCTTTGATCCTTACATGCAGTACTATATTCATTTCAAGTTATTTTCCACAAAATAACCTTAATTTTTTGAATATTAGGGATGTATCACAATGATGTTATTAATTTAGGATGGATGGAGTATATAATTATACTGTAGTGCTTTACATTAAAAAATTATTCAATTACCAGCTTGTGAAAGCATAGAGCCATAGAGGAGCATATATCATAAATGAGAAGAGCAGGACAAATATTCTGTACATGGACATAAATCACACAAACTTAGAAATGAAAATAGAGGATTAAAAAATTTCATAAATTCTTCACCCCCAGTATGTTGCTTGTTAATTACAGCATACATACATAAAAAATGGTCACATGTGGATTTACTATTTAGAAAACAAAACAAAATATGAGTCACATCACATGAGACCATATATTATGGCAGAAATCATGTTCATCAAGTGTATAAGTTAACTAGCCCAATTTGTTTTTGTTATTGTTTTTTTCTTCCTTAGATCGCAACCCAATTTGGTTTTTTGTTACTATAATTTATTTAAGAGTATCCTGTTAGACCATCCCCTCTTTATTTCAGTATCTTGCTAGCCCACACTGTTACTGATTTTGTCTAATATAAACGCCAATTTAAAATTACTTTTAAGAGATCCTCTTGTTTCATCTCCCCGTATTTATTCAGTTAACACCATCGCTGATCTCTCTTCACTCCCTCCCCCTTCACTAATATTACTCTCTCTCCGGCGACTCGGTAACCGTGGATGTGATCCAGGAAGACTTCACAGGCACATAATTCTCAGGCAAGTGTAAGTTATATCTCTCTTTTGCTCTATAAAATTTGATCAAATAGCAATCAGAATTCTTTTGTAGTGTTGGTTGTGTCTTGTGTGATTGTTTCTTTCTTTGATTTTTACCGCAAAATGTATGTAGGTCCGTCTTATACAAGTTTTCGTGAATTGCGTTTTCCTCCTATTGCTAATGATATAGTAGTAGTATATGTTACTTACATTATTAGTATTGGGGGTACATTTTCGGGCCTAAAGATTGTTTGGAATTTTAAACATCCCTTGCTCACTTGGATTACATGACGATACTGCAAATGTTTTAAAAACAAGAAGGAAGAAGAATAAGGAAATGAACAGCCAAGAATAGTTGCAATGCCAGAACATAATTACTATAATAATACATTAATGAAGCACCAATATACTCCATTGAAGGTTTTGCTATTAATTATTATCAAGGTGAGAAAGAATGATTAGGAGGTCCTCTCTCCAGTAACTCTCTTCGCATCAGATTCTAAATTCCTATGTCATTGATTTGGATTGATATCATACTATACAATACCAAGGACATTCTCGGTCTAGTGGTTAATAATGAAAAACTGGGTACGCTAAGTTTTAAGTTCGAATCTCTCCTTCCATGTATGTATATTATAGTGGATATATGTATATTATAGTGGATTTTGTGCCTCATCCGAACAAAAAAAAAAATATTTTATTATACCATTTATGTAGTTTGAATCCTTCTTAATTACCAATTAGAGATTTTTAGTATCTTCTTTTAAGTTCAACGGAATGAAGCGTACATCCTGTTTTCACGACAAATTGTTTACAGAACTTGATTGAGTTGTGATAGACTTACCTAGTTAATCCAATCCCCTCTTTTCAAAGTAATTATCTTAGGTGTATATCTTGTGTGAAACCAACTCACACAAAACTGGGGTCACATTTTAAAATATAGGAGTCACTTATCATGAACATTGACCCTTATTTTACTAGAAAGTGACTATTGGCTCACCAAAAATTAGGATAATACTGTCTTATAGAAGTTTTTGTGTTTACGTAATTCAATATCCATGGAATGTTACTCTAGTAGTCAGTCATTCACTGTAAGAAAGGTTTTGAGCAGAAATACAGAGCATTTTAGTTCTTTCATGTAACAATTATGCTTTTCAGAAACCTCGATTGACATAAATAAATGAAGCAAAGGCATAGCTCAGAGAGAGTATGCCTGATCTTCACGTTACTGGTAGCGGTTCAGATCTCTTTCATGTTGATCATAAGAATGAATTCAGCTTCATCAACATCCCAAGGTAATTATTTAATTAATTACTTAATTACCATTTCCTAAAAAATTTAATGTGTTGAGGAATAATCTAGTACCATGAATGTGCGTATTTAGTAAACTAACGGCTGATATAGACGTTTAACAAATCCACACTAATCTTGACTCACTAAAAGAAAACAACAAAGAAGAAATTCAACCTAGATGAAGTACACTTTGTTCTTTTCCATAAAATTCAATAATTGTTCCATAATTTGGCCTTGATTTGCTCCTCAATCTTCTAACAATTTTGGTGTGTTTCTGCTCTAGAACAGGAGCTACTAGGATGCAAAGATGCAATCCCATTGTCACGGGCACTAATTCAATCAATACATGGCGGACCGGTCATTTGCGACCGATCACATGACAATTACGACTGGTGTTACCTCAATCGACCAACTATACTAGATCCAAATACAACCACATTTAACACACTTGGATCGCGCTCACAAACTTCAGCCAAACCACCCGTCTTAGAGAAAACTCGACCATACCCTCGTAAATGGGAGAAATCCACAATGTCGCTAATTAGCGAAGTCACCCTCTCCACCTCCTCCATCGACAAGCCTTGTCACGTCCACCATGAGGGCCCGGCCCTAGTGTTTAGTGTAAGTGGTTACACCGGCAATTTTTTCCATGATTTCAATGATGGGATTATACCTCTATACATAACTATCAACACCCTTTTCCCTAACCAAGATGTCACACTTGTGATCACTAATTTTACCAATTGGTGGTATAGCAAGTATGAGGTTCTACTAAGGCAATTCACTAGACATCCCATTGTTAACCTTGACAACCAAACCATGACCCATTGCTTCCCTTCTGCCGCGGTAGGGCTTATATCACACGGTCCAATGACCATTGAGCCCTCCTTACTCCCCGACCAACAATCCTACTTAAACTTTCGAACCTTCCTAGAGATGGCATATAGCAAATGCCAATCCTCTCCACCACTACCTTCTAAGGCGGCGGGCAAGCCAAGGATTGTGCTTGTTAGTAGGACAGGGCATGTAGGCCGCGTCATCTTGAACCAAGATGACATCATACAAGCCATGGAGGAGGTAGGGTTTGAAGTTATAGTCTTCAAGCCGAACAAATTCACCTACTTGTGTGAAGCTTATCGGTTAATCAACGCTAGTCATGGCATGATAGGAGTTCATGGTGCAGCCCTAACACATTCCCTCTTCCTACGCCCTGGCTCAGTACTCATCCAAGTCGTGCCATTAGCCAACGACTGGCTCGCAAATTCGTACTTCAAGAACTCGGCTAAGGGGTTGAGGTTTCAGTATGTGGAATACAAGATTAAGGCATCAGAAAGCAGCTTAGCAGAGAAGTGTGGCCTAGATCATGAGATTGTGAGCAACCCAGAAGGCATTGTTAGAGGAAATTGGTCAGCATTGGATAATATATACCTCAAGGGACAAGATGTTAGGCTGGATATACATAGGTTCAAGTACTACTTAATAAGTGCTTATTCAAAGGCTAAGAGATTTATGGACAAGAATGGTTAGTTTAATTAATTTGGGCTATTCTTTCTATTCAAAACTGATCACAGTTATGTACTATACATACAAAAATTCATCTGTAAATTTTAGAAGTTATCGCGATACATGTATGAATCTTTTAGTTCAATTTTTTCACAGATAATAATGCAATGACATTTTAGTTTCTTGTAAGATGCAACCGAGACAGGGGATACTTTATATAGAAAGGGCATTTTTAATCCTGACTGGTAGTCATAGGTTTTATAAACATTCTTTCAATGACTTACCTAAATGTTCAAGTGTTGAAGAACTTAAATGTTAAATCTCATGACTCAACATGTATGAATGTGATTCTTCAAGATCTCATGGGATGGCCGAGGGAAGTAAAAATTCGAAGCTTATAAATCACTTTTTTTGGGGTTTCGGGAGGCTTCGAAACGAATGTGATTTTTCGCACCATATCGCAAGGGGTATCCCTATGAGAGGTTTTTGGATTCAGTTATCGAGTCTCTCATAGGTTTGAACTGGCGTTTTACGAGACATCAATTAAGGGTTGCCCAACGTCGAAATCATAGGTGAAATCGAAATTCGAGGACTCAAATGACCTTCACGGGGTTTCGGGGGTCCTCTAGGTTCACGATAGACTCCCCTGAGAAATTTGGGCAAAAATGACAATCGGCCCAGGGAGGCAAAAAATCGAAGGCTATAATTTATGTTTTTTGAGCTTTTGAGAGGCGTCGGGACAAAGGTGGATATTTCCGCCCCACATCATACGAAACGTCCCTAGGGGACATGAGAGGCCCCGGGTTAGTTATTGGGTCCTTAGTAGGCTTGGACGAACGTTTAATGGGACACGAATCGTCTGAGAGATGACAGAGAAAGAAAAGAGAGAGAAAAAAAAAAAAGAAACGTAAGTCACCAAAGTCCATAACCCTCCATGATAACCTTAGCTTGCAAACCAGAATTCCATGGAAATTCACCCTAAATCCCAAATTTATTAATGATTTCAGCCTAGAATCCCCACCTTTATCTTTTCCCCAAATCAATTTTGGGTTTGTTTGGCTCATTGTGGCTATTAGATGTCCTTTGTGCACTGTTAAACCTAGAACTAAATCCTTTGCTTTGATCATGGTGGATGATCATATCATTGGATTTCTGTCCTTTTTCCAGATTATCTTCACCAAATCTACTCATTTTCTAGCCTCAAATATGAGTTTATTTCTCTGGTTCGCGGAATTTATACAAAAAGATGATAACACTAGTTTCAAGTTGTGCTGTGCATTTAATGCATTTCGTCTCTGCAGTAGCTCCTCCCGATTTTCAGGATGGATGATTGGGTGTATTTTATCTACAAAGGACGATTTTCTCATTCTGGGTCAACGATTTCGATATGATGGCGAGTTGTGTACAGTAGCTACACTCGATTCTGCTACTGTTCCTTGTACTTTGGGTGTGGGATTTCTTTCCCTTCTCCCCTGTTTCACCACTCTAAGGTGGCGCCTCTCTGAGCTCCTAGCTGCTCAGTTTTCAAAGCCTCACACGCAAGCAATCCTTTGGGATGTCTGTTCAGCTTATTTTTGGAGCACGGGTACTCTCTTGAGCATTTATTTGCACTATATAAGCCCGATCTTGGTCAGGTATTTTCCTGCACCCTTCTCTCATTTCTCTCTTTCTAGTCCCTTTGCTGTCTTCTGGCTTTTATTACATCCTTATTGTATGGCTTCCAAAAGTTTCAAAGACATGGTAGTAGAGGGCATTCCTAGTGAGGATGTTCCTATGAATAATACCAAAGAGACAACAAAATCTGTTAATCCTGAGTCTTCTAAGCCTGGTCCATGTAATGACACTTCTAGCTCTTCATATGTTTATCCTTCTGCAAATTTACCAGCTAATTTTGTTATGGAAGACCTGCCCCAAGTTCAAGCTGATATGGAAGAGCTCTCGGAGCTCTGCCTCTTTGGCAAAGTTCTTGGGGACCCTGTTGAGGTTAAAGCCATTATTAATAAGACCAAGTCTGACTGGAGGCTATTAGAGGTGATGTTGATTATTCTGACCTTGGAAATCACTGGGTTTTATTTCGTTTTGCTAACTCTGGTGATAAGCTTTATGTTTGGAGGGAAAGACCACAGCATGTACAGGGAGAGTTGTTGGTCCTTGTGCCTTGGAAACCCAGGTTTGATCCCTATCTTGAAGATATTACTAAGGCTGATCTTTGGATCAGGGTACCCAAATTCCCTTCTGAGTTGTTTAACTTGGAATCTGCTATGGCTTTTCTGCAATTAAATGAGCTTGGTATTTTTATTATATGTAAGGACTTTACTACTTCTAAGAAAGGTCTCAACTTTGCTAGGTTTTGTGTCAATGTCGATGTTACCATGCCCTTAAAAACCTATGCTCAAGTTCCTAGATCTTCTGGTGTTGATTGATTTTTGGTCTGGTATGAGAATTTCTCTGTAGGTTGTGCTTGTTGTGGTAGCGAGGATCATGTGATTGATTCTTGTCCTCTTATGTCTGATGCTAACAAAATAGTTAATGTTGTCCTTCAAAAAAGCCCACTCCACCAAGAGCTGATTAAAAAAATCCTCAAGAAATACTTGAAAGAACCACAGGATCCACTGGCTGAGCAAGCCACTGAGTGGATTCATGTTACTCCTATTACTAAAACTAAGATGAGTTCTCTCCCTCCTAAGAAAAGAGTTCATAAATTTGATGGCAAAAAGATTTTTGGCCATGAGAAAGATAAACATCCCCAAACTGCTAGTAAAAGACCTATTGGAATTGTTATTGACTCTAGTCTCAGTTCCGCCCATGATTCTGGCCAGCAAAAGAATCTTATTGCTAGCTATTCTGGTAAGGGTAAGAAGGTGATGGAATCTGTGATTTTTGAGCCTAAGGTTGTAGTTGAGCCTACTAGTAATGCTGAGAAGGATGTTGTGCTACCTGCTCTGCCCCTCCCCCTTCTCTTGATGAGTCTGTTATGTTGATTAAGGCTCCCACTAGCTCTCCTATTGGGAACTCTGATCCATGTGCAGAATTTTCAGTCTTTGGTTCCCGCTCTTGGGCTTGAGGTCGAGCCACTCCAGGTTGTTTTTTCCGGTGATCTTACTATCAGTAACTCCTTTGCTAACCAGGAGGGGGGAAGTCTGGGCTTATCATTTGATAACTCTAGTGCCAACCCTGGGTTGTTGTTGGCTAATTTCCAGAGAGATAATTTCATTAATGATGACCTGCTTGACTATGGTGAGGAAGAGAATGAAAACTCCTTTCATTCTATCCATTCTGACAGCTCCATCTTGAAGAAAATTGACCAACTAGAAGTCAATCAGTCTGAGATGTCCTCTTCCTCACCTCACTCTGAAGCAACTAAAAGAAGGGCAGGTGGTGATGTCTCTGTTGACTCAGCTCAAACCTCTCTAAAGAGGGCAAGAAACTGATCTCAGTTTCCTTTAGCAATATGTTTATATCTATTATGTTTTTATGAATAATGTAGGTTATTGGAATATGAGGGGTGTTGGTAAAAGAAATTGTGGTGAGGAAGTCAAATGCTTTTGTAAGTTGCATGCTATTAATATCATTGCCCTTGCTGAAACCAAGGTGCAAAGCCCCCCCTCCGAGCAAATTGTTGCTCCTTTTGACTTTAATAGCTTGGATTATATCCCCTGTGTTGGTTTTTCAGGGGGTATCTGGTTGTTGTGGCAGAGCCATTTAATGAATGTTACTATCCTTCATAAAGATGTCAGATTCTTGAGTATTCTTGCAAATGATTTTATTGGTGGAGATCCTCTTGTTTATATTTTTGTGTATGCCCCTGCTCAAACAGCCCATAAAATTCAGTTTTGGAATGATTTGCTTGCATACTGTCTGAGCTTATCTACTCCATTTGTTATATTAGGTGATTTAAATGATATCATATCCTCTAAGGGCAAATTGGGGGGAGTTGTAAACTCTCCTAGCAGATATGCTAGAGTTAATGATTTCATGTTTAGTGCTAATGTGATAGATCTCCCCTTTCAAGGTATTCCTTTTACTTGGAGGAAAAAAATATTCGGTATGGGTAATGTTTGGGAAAGGATTGATAGAGCTTTTGTAACCCCATCTTGGTTAAGTATTTTTCCTACTGCTTTTATCTCACATCATGACTTCTCGTCATCAGATCATTGTCCAATTGTTTTTCATGCTAATAAACAGCTCAACTTCTCCCCTCCCCCTTTTAAGTTTGAAATGGCTTGGACTCAACACAAGGATTACGAAGCCATGGTTAGAAAAGCTTGGTCATCTAGAGCAGATGGCTCTTTTATGTTTCAGTTTGTGAGTAAGTGCAAAAATCTCAAAGCAGATTCAAAAAAGTGGGCAAAACTAAAATTTGGGAATATTCACAGGCAGCTCAAAGATGTTGAAGCACAATTAATTTCAGTTCAATCTAATCTTCTTATTAAAGTTGATGATGTTGCTCTTTGTAGACGTCAACACAACCTTGCTAAGAAAAAAGCTAGCTTGATCAATTTTAATAAATCTTATTGGTCCCAGCGTTCCCGAGCTAAAAATCTTCTTTTAGGGGATAGAAATATTACTTTTTTCAAACTAAGGCTTCTATCAGACGCAATAGGAAAAAAAATTCTAATTTTGTTAGCATGGATGGTATTAACCATTCGAACCCAGCTACTATTGTTTCAGAAATTACTTAGGAATTCGAACTTAGATTCAAAAAGGATAATAACTGCCATATTAGTCCCTTGATAGATCTTCTTGATATTTTTTCAGAAATTAGCTCTGATGACAATTTATCTCTAATCAGAGATGTTCTTGATAACGAAATTAAGGAAGTTGCCTTCTTGCTAGCTCCCAATAAATCTCCAGGTCCTGATGGTTTTCCTGCAGATTTTTTCCAGACTTATTGGCATATAGTTGAACCTTTCATTTGTAGAGCGGTTAGAGCTTTTTTTCACTCAGGCAAGCTTCTAAAAGAAATTAATCAAACTTTTCTCGCTTTGATCCCCAAAATTGATATTCCCGTAGCAGCAAATCATTTTAGGCCTATTAGCCTTTGCTCGACTATTTATAAAATTATTTCTAAGATCCTAACTCTAAGACTTAAAGAAGTAATTATTAAACTCATCCATCTGCTTCAAGGGGCCTTTGTTGCGGATAGATGTATTCAAGACAATATTCTTATAGCTCATGAGGTTTTCCACTCCTTTAAATCTAAGCAAGGAAAGAGTGGTTGGTTGGCTATTAAGTTAGACATGGAAAAAGCATATGATCGACTAGAATGGAACTTTATTTTAGAAGTATTTAGAAAATTTGGCTTTCATGAAAAGTGGATCTCTTGGATCTATGAATGTATTTCCTCCGTTTCTTTTTCGGTTCTAGTTAATAATTCTCCAGGCAGTACTTTCAAGGCATCTAGAGGTATCCGTCAAGGGGATCCTCTATCCCCATACATTTTTATATTATGTGCTGAAGTCCTAGTTAGGAGATTGCAAAGGGAGAGTATTTCCTCTTCGAAAAGTGTAGGAACCAAGATCTGCCACGGAGCTGATAAGTTGCCCTTTCTTACTTTTGCGGATGATACTATGATTTTCGCCAAAGCTACTAGCCAGAGTTGTCAGGCCATAAAGAACATTTTGGACAATTATTGTAGAATGTCCGGACAGAAAATTAACTTTCATAAATCATCTTTCCAGTGTACGAAAAATGTTAGTAGAAGGGATATTGATTTTTTTAAAGCAATTTTGGAAATGTCAAGCTCAACTTGTTTAGACAAGTACCTAGGGTGCCCTATTATTACTGAGAGAGTAAATTCTACTACCTTTAATGATGTGTTAGATAGAACTACCAACCATTTAGCTAAATGGAAGGCAAATTCTTTATCTCAAGCGGGGAGGGCAACCCTTATTCAAGCAAATCTTTCAGCTACTCCTATTTACACAATGCAAAGTTTCATGCTACCCTCGTCAACTTTGGATAAGCTGGATAGAATTAATTGTAACTTTTTGTGGAATAAGAATATAGATAATAAATCACCTAACTTGATAGGTTGGGATAAGATTTGTCGTCTTAAGAATTTGGGAGGATTAGGGTTGCGAAAAGTAGAAGCGATTAATAAAGCTATGCAAATGAAATTAATTTGGAGAATTTTGATTGAACCTGACAATCTTTGGGTTAAGCTAGTTAACCAAAAATACCTTAAAGGAAAAGACTTATTTGAGTATGCTAAAGGGAAGAAAAACTCTTGGCAATGGAATAAAATACTTGATGTAAGGAATATCTTCCAGAAAGGCATTAGATGGCAAGTTGGTAATGAGTCTATCAACTTTTGGCAAGATAATTGGGTGCTCCACTACCCTCTCAAGGATAAGTATTTTGATTTGTCTTCGGATGATCCACTTTTTGATATGTCTATCCCAGTTAATGTCCTTATAACTGAGAATGAAACTTGGGATTCTGATCTTCTCTCTAGAATACTTCCAGTTGATATTATTAAAAAAATTCAGAGTATTCCAATCTCTTGTAACAATGTACCTGATAAATCTTACTGGGGTTTTTCTAGTGATGGAACTTTCTCAGCTAAATATGCGACTTGACTTGCCCAAGGGATTCAGGATGATTATAAGAAAAACTGTGAATTTAGTTGGATTTGGAAATTGAGTTTACCTAATAAGGTCAAAATTTTCCTTTGGAAAGTTTGCCTTGATGGCCTACCTTCGAAGTCTAGGCTTCAACAGAGTCATGTGTTCCTGCCCCAAGAGTGTGTGTTTTGCAATCATCACTCTGAGGATAGATTCCATCTTTTCTTCTCTTGTCCTTATTTTCTTGAAGTTTGGAAGAAAGTCCAAGATCTCTTTGGCAAGAATGTTTATATACATCTAGATACCTCTAAATGCTTTGTTGATAATCTGTCTAGATTGTATAAGTCTCTTGAAGAATGGGATTTCATTCTCCTGATGCTATCTTGGTGGATCTTTTGGTTCGCTCGTAATAAAATAGTTTTTGATAATCTAACTACGAATCCAACTCAACTAGCTCATACTGTGAGAAATAGCTTTTCTGAATGGCACTCCTTAGCTCATTCTACTATGGACTTTGACATTCGGGGAGCCTTTGTTAAAAAATGTGTTAAGAAAAAACCTCGTTCGGGAGTAACTTGGGTTCCCCCTAGAGATTCTTATGTTAAACTCAACTTCGATGGTTCTAAAAGAAATTCCAGTGAGGCTGCGGCAGGTTTTTGTATTAGAAATAAGCATGGCAACATTGTTTCTTTAGGTGCTAAATCTTGTAGTATTGCCTCCATTCTCCTAGCTGAAGCAGTTGGGCTGAGGGAAGGGGTAAGAGAAGCTCGAAAATTGGGATTTAAAAATATTACCATTGAAGGTGATAATCTCACGGTAATTAAAGCAGTTAGAGGTGAATGGCATATTTCCTGGGAAATTGAGAATCTAATCATTGATACTAGAAAAGATCTGCACTTTTTTTAGAATGTTGAGGTTTTACATTGTTTTAGAGAAGCTAACTCTGTTGCTGATTTCATGGCTTATTAGGGACACACTTGTCAGGATCTTTCTCTTTGGTCAAATTCCTTTGACCTTTCTCTCACCAAGTTATTGGAGAGGGACACTTTAGGATAGTTTCCTAAGGAAGCTATTCTGGTTTTTCTTGCCTTATCGGAAAAAAAAAAAAAAAAAAAAAAGAGACACGAATCTAAGGGTCGTAACACCTAAAGCATTGGTGAAATCGGAGATTGAAGATCCAAATGACCTTCCCAGGACACTGGGGGCGGGTTCTCTAGGGTCACGATAGACCCCTAGTAGAATTTTGGCAAAACTGACAATCGGACACCGCGAAGCAAAATTCGAAGATTATAAACGTTTTTGGGATATCACATTATATGGGACACCCATAAGAAACATAGGAGGGTCTCGGGATCGGTTATCGAATCGCTGGCAGGTTTGGACGGGTATTTTGTGGGACACCAATCTAAGGGGAAAAACGCCGAAAACATTGATGAAATCGTATTTGAGGACCCAAATGACCTTTCAAAATCAGTGTACATCGACTATAGCCAAATCAGGTACTAATCCTATCATGCGAAGATAAGCTTCCTTTTTCAACCTTTTGGGCTACGAGGCGAAGGTTGCTTGAGGTGAGCCCACCAGGCCACCATTTCGAAATCCATGGGTTGATGATTTACACATCATTTGACAAATGCATAAGTAATGTGTGATCAAGTTTGTGTCTTGCGATGATCAAAAAAAATTAAAAAGTTTTGTGTCTTGCATTGTGAATTTGTGATGATGGCGATGATGATAAGTATTTGACATGGTCCACCTTGTCTCCTTTTTAATCTTTTCTTTGTCGCTTTTTGGTGGGCGGTCCATTGTCTAATCTAAAAAGATGCAAATCTGAGTACAAAGCTGATCGAAATGAAGAAATTAGAAGAAAGCTACCACCTCTTTTTAGTGGGGGAATCAAATGCCAAGTTGTTCATGTACGTGCATCAATAATGAAGACATTTACCTCCAATAGTTGTATGTTTATGTTTGAAACAAATATTCCTCTTTAAACGTTTCCTATGATTTCCCTAAAAATGTTCTATGAATTAGAAATAAAAAGAGAAAAAGAAAATAACAACTGCAATAAGATCTATTTTTCATAATTAAAAATTAAATAAATATCATTATATGCAAATTGCAATAGCCTATCAACATTTTTCTATACACTTTTATGTCTCAATCTACTCTCTTTGTTTCTGAAAAATGGTAACATTTACTTTTGCACGGTCTTCAATGCACTACTTTGACCATAAATATTAGTGTTTATATGAATACATAAACTATAAAAATAGATATTCCGAAAGTACTAATTAAAATGAATCCAATGATAGTATTTTTACATTGTAAATCCTTATATTTTTTTCCGAAATTAATGGTCAAAGTTTGTAAAGTTTGTCCTTCAAAAAATAAATGTTACTATTTTTCAGAAACGGGGGGAGTATTTTTGTATGCTTATTATACCAAATTAACTTTCATGTTTAAATATTAAAATCATGCGTGATTTGACTAACTACGAGTGTGTTTTTTCCAGTTAACTATACTGAATTAAAGTACATTATACTCCATTGAAGTAAATATTTGAGAGAAAATATATGCCACCAAACTGAATAGTGATATGTAAGAAAAAATAAACGTCACTAATGAAAAAAAGCACACCTTAAACAAGTTTAAATTATTATTTTATAATTTATCCAAGTATAATCTTTAAAAAATTTGCAATTCAAGTAGAATATCTAATATTTCAAAAATCACGAACTCTTCAAAATGACCAATTACATTACATTATTATTATCGTATCATCTTGATTTCGAACCGGCAAATAAATTCTCTAACTTCAAAGGAGACCAAGATTTAGAAAAAGCAAAAAAAGCGGGTTCGTTCTGGGATGTGTGGCAACAGCTGGGAATGTTTGTCTGGAGTGCAACTCGCTCCTCTCTCTCTCTCTCTCTCTCTCTCTCTCTCTCTCTCTCTCTCCAACATAAAACTAGGCTGAACCTCTTCTTCTGTTTCACTCTCACACTCTCTCTCCACTAGTTCACTTCACACTGCTTCTACAGAGAGAGTGAGGAGAGAGAAAATGGAGAAAGCTCTGACTAAGGTGGGGAGCATAAAAGCAGCAGCAGGAAGCTTCTGGATTACAAAGAAGGCTAAGGAAGAACTTAAAGACATCTCCCAAGACATTTCTGTCAGTCTCTCTCTTAACTCTCTGTCTTTAATCCTGCATTTTGCACTTCTTCAAATTTTCAAAACTGTTCCTAACTTGTGTTTAATTTTGTGTTTTGTCTAATGGTTGGTTTATAATGTGACCCATTTTATTTAGTTTTAATTTTTTCCTTTCATTTTGTTGGGAAATT
Organism: Tetragonia tetragonoides; assembly: GCA_038025085.1. Lineage (NCBI taxonomy): Eukaryota > Viridiplantae > Streptophyta > Magnoliopsida > Caryophyllales > Aizoaceae > Tetragonia > Tetragonia tetragonoides. The sequence continues at coordinate 38,503,252 of CM076148.1, forward strand.
TGACTACTTTAATATTATTTGCTCTCATTGTGTAAGATCTGCAGTTACTGGTTAGTTCCAAGTGCTTAAGCTATAATGGGGGATTTTGTTTTGTGGGTTGTGATGCAAAATTAAGTAGTAATTGAATAGTTTAAGGTTTTCATGCCAGATTTGTTTGAACAATTGCTTTAGTAATTGTGTTTTGTGAAGTGAGGAAAATGATAATGTTGTTTTGATTTCATCAATTGTGAGTTTTGTGATGCTTAATTCAAAATTCAAACTTGTGCAAGTATTTCATTGGTGGGTTACTTCTCTTGTTATAGTTGTCATGTATGTTTGTTGAGGTGATTGTTTGCAATTAACTAATCTCATGTTGATGAGCAAAAAACACAACTAATTTCTTGTGGTTTTGTGAATACTATTGTCTGCCAACATCTCTTCCTTTTCCCAATTTTAAAATGTTTTACCTTTTTTTTTGGACTGTTTCACACATATTGTCTGATTTTTTGTTTTGGGTTGTGATATTTCTAAGCATTTATACAAAGGATCAGTTTGTTGTGAGTTGTGACATAAATCAGCAATGAATTCAGGCTCTTTAACTTCTGCATTGTGTCATTAGTCCCTCAGCTAATGGATTTCGAAATTAACCACAACCTATATGAGCTGGTTATGGAATGCTTGGTTATACTTATAGACATCAGTTTTGTTGCAAAATTCCCCGTCTTGCTAAACTATATATATTCCAATGGAAAAGAATGCACGCTCGGATTTCAGACTTCAAAAACATCATGTTATCGCAATAATTAGACAGAATAAATTGCTGAATTGAATTTGATTTCTATGCTTAAGGTTTGCCTATGGCTGCCGGTGTGTTCTTTACATCATTTTATCAATCTTGAAATTTCAAAATGATGATAGCTCATTATCTTGCTGTCCTGTCTTAAAGTTATAACTTATCCTCTGGTAAATCTATGTTTCTACAGACTGTCTCAAATGTAGTTGAAGAAAAAGCAAAGTGGATATTCAACAAGTTAAAGGGTAATATCATATAGCCTAATTACATTTTGTCGAATCAAATTACATTACTTGAACAATATCTAGTTCACTATCCCATTGAATATCACAATATAGGTTAGCTTTTCTCATTTCTCTTCGGCTATATTTATGCAGGAAAGCCGTCAAAGAGTCTGCCCGAACTCTTGAGAGAATACAATCTTCCACCAGGTCTCTTTCCCCAGAACATTACGTGCTATGAATTTGATGAGACGAAAGCCAAGCTGATCGTCTACTTGCCCCACCCTTGCGAGGTGAGCTTCAAAGATTCCTCGGTTATAAGATATGCAACACGAGTGAAAGCGATTTTGCTGAGAGGGAAACTGATGGGCATCGAGGGGATGAAGACCAAGGTCCTCGTATGGGTTAAAATTACGAGTGTGGGTATAGAGGGTCAGAAATCTGACAAAGTATGGTTCACCGCTGGAGTGAAGAAAACCAAGCCTAAAGATGCTTATGTTATGCCAAATGATGCTCGTCGAGTAGAAGAGTTCTGAGCTGCTTGGAATGGGTTGAAAACTTGTGTATTGTGGGTGGGAAATGATAGCTTTTAGGTCTATAATTCTATTATTCTTTTATCCTATAGATGTCAAGTAGTACCAAATGATTGATGTAAGGTGAATTCTCGCTAGTGAAGGAATGAGCTTTTGTTCCTCGAAAGTTAGTTCAGATCTGGATGACATTTATACACCATTTATTCATGATAGCTGCGAATTCTCGGTTACAGAATGTTACCATGTTTGATATGCTATCTTACCAAATGGAGACAACTTTGTGCTCATGACTGCAGACCTCGTGTACAAATGTACTACCTGATCCCTGCCTTACTCCTTTTCTTTTTGCTCATTTGTATGTCAACTTGTTTGTGAATGTTCAGTAAGAAATTTGCAGGCAAGATTTCTGACAGTATTAACTTAATTTTAGCTGTAAACTAAAACCTAGATTACAACTTTGAAGTTGGAGAATTGAAACTGGTTGGTTTTGTAGTCAGTACACTGAACAGATATGTCTGACCATGAAGGTAAAATAGCAGCAAACAATCATTAACTTTCATAATATGCTTTATATGTTTACATTGTACCTTTTTGTATAAATGTGTTTTCTTACTGCAAAACTGTGTTGCTCTAGTGTACAAAGAAAGAATCTACAAACACTAGACTAACTTCCAAGAAGCCTATTCCTGCTTAAAAGCCTCCACAGCATCGGTGGCTGATGTGTCAAGAAGTAAGCTTATTGCAGCCTCATCCACAGTTTCCTCATGTTGCTGCAAATTGATGGGATGGGATTCAGCTAAAGCCATACTTGTTTGCTCAGTATCAAAATGCGGCTTCTTTTCATTATTTGTATGAACAACTAATATCGGGTAACAGATAAAACCAAGAACTACGACTGCAACACTTACTATGATCGTTTTGAGTGAAGCCAAACACATGACAAAAACAAGCAGCAAAGAGGGAGGTAGGCAGAGAAGCGTTACGCCGGCTGTTCCCATTGGAACTCTGTAGGGCCTATGAAGATCTGGGTTTCTAATCCTCAACTTGATAAATGCGGCAAATTCAAGAAGCATGGCTATGGAGTAAAGGAAATTCTGAAATTCAATGATTTCTTGGAAGGTCATCCATGAAAGAAAGACTACCCCGGTTGCAGAACACAAGATACTGAATGTGGGCGTCCCATACTTTGACCTGCAGATTTTGATCAAAGTCAGTTGTCTTTTAATCACTTTAAAACAAGTGTTTCTACAAACACATTTCGAAATCATACCACATGTTCTGGCCAAATTAAAGACAAAGGGAAGTAAACCATCATGTTTTGGGGATTATCATACATCTGTCGGGTGAGACTGAATGATGCTGAAAATTTTAACAAAAATTCCCCATCCTGCACTCTAATTTTAACTAGAAACCAAAACCAAAAGCAGGTATTGATCATGGAGATGCAATTATAAGTTCTTATCAATTTAAGCTGCCAGTAGAGGAGCAGGAATATTTATAATCATTTATAAACTTACTCAAAATAGAGATGTCTTGTTAATGCCAGCAACAGAAAGTTACAAATACGGAACACAGGGAAGTGAAAAATGGAAAAAAGAATGAAGATTTCCCCCCGTCTTTAGCTGTGTCTTTATTTTCAGCTGCAGTTACTTAATCTGTTGGCAGATGCTCGATCCCTAACCACAGTACATAAGAGTGTACATTCCGAGCTTAGATTCACACGCGAAGGTAGCGTAAACAAACAATTCCCCCTCCCTCATCTAAAAAAACAAAAAAGATACCCCCCAAAATAAAAAATACAGTAAAAGTTTTCTGAGAGTTCTCAGATTTTCAAAAATCGCAACAGTACTAGATTTGAGGTTTTTTCTAAGTGCTACGAAGCACACACCTCGGACAGGTGCATGTCGTGTATCCAAAACAACACATGGACATGAGTACATGACATGCGAGTTGGACACATATTAGGCTTTCCTCCCTCTATGAATGCCGCTCCCCAGTATATGTGTAACCCTATCCATGCATGTGTCCATCTCCGTGAAACTTAGCCTACGTATAATGGGCGATGAAAGTGCATACAAGGTTGCTAGCATAGACACATCAAAATTTCACATTGAATTGTGGTACCAAACAAGGACATACTGATAGAAAACCAGATTGCAAAAGGGTGACCCTTTAATAAATTTGAATATAATGTCACAAAAAGGTTGTAAATTTTCACAATTTCTGCAACTTACTGAGAGATTACTTGTTTTCTCTTGAAACTATCATCGTCATGTGACTTAGTAAATTCATTTCTAAAACCATCCAAACAACAATGCACTTTGCTGTAAATATCAAAAATCAGTCTGCACTTCGCAGTGACAAGAATGAAAATGCAAGTGGGAAAACACTGACCTTGAAGCAAATATAGGAGGAAGCATTCCTATCTCACTCATTCCAAGAAGCTGAAAAGCATCACTACTCATCTCAGCTTCAAACAAACCTAAATTAGACATGGCAGCAGCTGCTTGTATCCACCACTTAAGCCAGACCCCACCGATCAGCATTCCCACTTCAGCAAAATACCCATCTGTCCATTCACTAGCTTTGTTATCCCTCAATGCTCCAGTTCCAGCAAGAAGGGGAATCAAATACGAAAACATAACCAATACCACAGCCCCAAACATTGCCTTAGGAAAGTTCTTACTAGGGTTTTCAACCTCCCCAACAAGGGTACTAGCCTTATCCCAGTAATTCAAGTTCCAAAACATGCAATTGAAGAACCCCCTCCAATCAACATTCTTAAAATCGACAACCAACCAATGTTTTGGACTCAAATGAGGAATTGAAAGAACCGCCATCACTACAAAGGGGCAAAGCGAGAAAATCGCAAGCAAAACAGAAGTATACCCAACAATGTTCAACCCCCAATAGTTCAAGTATGTCAATGAAACTGTAATGCCCAAAAGAGCAGGAATCCTAGCAGCTAAGTTGGTAAATATAGGAAATGAATGTTTCAAATAGTCAAGAAACAATACAGGATAAAGGGCATTATCCATTACCCCACTAAACCACTTCCAAAACCCTTCTTGAAAACCCCAAAAGGGTCCAAAAGCAGAAGAAATCCAAACCACATATCCCCCATTTTCTGGGAAAGTTGTGGCTAATTCTGCTGTGATTAGAGCTTCTGGGATGCTCCAAAAAATGGGGAATATCAAAAATCCAAGCAAAGCTAATAAAGGGCCAGCACCTGCTCTTACTGAATCTTCAACCCCAAATGGACCCCCAGATACTTCATAGAAAATTAGTGCAATTAGAGGCAAAATTGTCAATTTTGGGCTTGATTTTGAAGCAATTTTCTCTGTTATGTCAGTTGTCATGTCCTTCTCACTCATTTAAAAAGTGGGTGAGCAAGGAAATGGAAAAAAAAAAGAAGATCTTTCAAGTCTTTGATGAAATTTCAAAGTGGATTTGTTCATAAGAACTAGACAGTAGTAATAAGGAAATAGCAAAAATGATGAGAAACAAAAATTTATTAAAGGACTAACCTGTTTGATGATTATGGATGGAGATCAAACTGGGGGAATTTAGTTCGAAGTTTGGTAAATGGTAATACTACTGCAAAGGGTGTGCTACTCAATGGAAGTATTATCCCCATTGTTGATGAGTTTGACTTCAACATGGTTGACGAGGAATGGGTGTAGTATAGATTTGTAGATCGCTCGAACACGTGATGTGATGTTGTATTGCGTGCGGCCTTGCAAACTGGTTGAATTTATTATTATTTTTTTTTAAACGAGGAAGCCTCGGATACTACTCTTTTAACTGTGCATTGAATAAATCTCGAGTGTATATAATAGCCTGTAAACTATACACATTAGGCAAGCTAACAAGATAAATCTTGTAAAAAGGCTCAGCAAAGACTCAAAGAAGCCTAATTATTAAACTCATTACCTTTGCCATGAAATTCAACCTCACGACAAACTCCACTACCCTTTCGAAGCCTTTTCCTTTTATAAATGGTCATGAAGCTCAAACAAACACTCAAAACTCAAAAGTAGACGTAAGGACAATCAGGTGCCCACTGGCCACTACCTGAATGTGGAATTAGATCTACCGGTTACTAATTTTTAGAACATAAAAACTCATTTGAGGCGGCTTCAACATGAGACGCCTCAAACAAGCATGACGTCTTGCTGGCGTCATACTTGGCTATAGAGGCGACCTCATAAAAAGACATTTTATTTTTAATTATTGAAATTGGAATTGAAATTGATTGCATAGGGTAGCCACCGATTCTTGGTTACCCAGGTCATATTAACATCCATATAAGTATGAGAACGTTTTAGGCTGCATGATGGTTGACATGGATAATATATCTTTACAAGGTTTTTTTTAACATGATGGTTGACATGAACAAAACACTCGAGAGCTATATCAACATGAAACTCAAATACACCAGGTAAGGAACTACTCCTTTTGGAACGAAAATTATGAACTTACAACAAACACCTTGTAAAGAAACATTACTTATTTTCAAGAACAAAATAAAAGATTGGAAGAGTTGGTCAAGTGGATATCTATAAGTGAAGATAAAAATATACTCAATATACATTTTGAGCTCCGATGGCCACCTAGAACAACTCTCTCTACATAGTTATAGAGCTTTTTTTTTTTTATATTATTTAATAATTTTTTCTCTTTGTAGGGCCTGCCCTCAGAGAGGGAGCCCTTCCAGAAATTCTCGACGGCCAAGGTCAAGCTCAGGCCGAGGAGGGGGTTTGGAAATAGTTTTCAACCAGCAATTGACACGCCTCGGTTATTACCTCACTAGCTGCATCATTGCCCCAGCGCAAAGATAAAGTTATAGAGCTTAACAGTACAGTTTACCTTAACGCTTTATTGCCAAAATAGGAGCTAATGTATCTGTTCCAATCCTTTGAAACATTGCCCTTTGGGCAAAGTTAGCAACATCCAAGATCTAATTATCTGTAGCAAAATTGTAACCACTGATGGTTAATTGTTGATATTACTGTCAAAACAATAATTAAATTCCTCATTAAAGTAAGCAACAAGAGATTGAGCCTTTGCAACAGTTCATAGAGATGATGGTGATGACAGTGTACATCAAGGTATGTTGTCTCTCGAGAAATTGTGTGTAATGCAAAACTGCAAAACGGACGACTTATGCTCAGCTGTGAAACGAGATTCATGTTTCGCAGATATGGAAGTGACTTATATCCCTGTCCTCATAGTTCCATATCCCAGTACTTCACAAGAAAACAGTGATAAGTGGCAGATACTGAGATACGCGGACTTCATTTAATATCATTAGATGAGGAGTGGAGGCAACAATGCAAATTCTGTTTCACTGTCAAAAATCTCATCTCCCACAGGCAGATCACAATCAACCGGCTGCTGTATCCTTAATAATTTCCCATACTGATATAACATTCGTAATGCTCAACAGAATGATGATGAACCATTCCAAGAAATCCGATCTCTGATTCTGCAGGACTTCATGCAAGAAATGGATGTTGCGCTGCAAGATACCATAATGAAAGCAACAATTTAGGAACAACACATTCGAGCTGAAAGATCAATCCATCTTGCATGGCTCAATCTTCCTTTATGTCAGTCCACTTCCAGTACAACCTAGTGAGCCCCCAATATAATTCTACCCTATTCCTCATATAAAACATAACCAATACTTAAATATAAAATGCAAAGTTTGAATCATACCTCTACAAATTTCAGCTTGATCTCAAGATTTCCAAAACGCTGCGTGACCTCATACTCTTCACGAAGGTACTCATTTATCTGGGCATATTTTGCTCGCCTCCAAGCAATCTCTGATCTGAGTTACAACAGAAAATGCAAACATATATAGATTAGTGAACAGTTACAACATGGATGGCAATCAGCGATGCTTCTGCCTAAAATCCCATCCCTTCATCCATGATCTAGTAACATGGACAAATGCCAGCTCGATTTAAGATGCCTTATCTTATTTTATAAACATGGGTTTCGACAGCTGTGCTTCCTTGAGTTTTAATTAACCAAGCAAGGTTTGGGCCAATTACTCGACTGAGTGTATGCAGAGGCCTATCAAACTAAATCTTATAAGAATATAGAACTATCACTCTGTAATTCTGTATTACTCAAAAATATTCTCACTCAGCAAACAAATGAAAATCTACAACAAGCTAGTTTTGACAATAGATAGCACAATTGGATACCTATGTTACGTACCCAGTGTCTGAAAGGCGTGTCAAAACTTTATACTCCCTCCGTCCCATAATATAAGTCGTTTAAGGTTTTTTCACACGAATTAAGAAAGTTATTAAATAGTCTCAATTCTAGCAAAAATAATTAAACTTTACTAGTTTACCCCTTGACTTTAGATTTAACAAATAAAGTGAGCAATTAATGAAGTAATGTGAAATAAGGGTAGAATGGGTAACAAATACTAAATGCTTTGTTGGAATTCTAAAATGACTTATAATATGGGAAAAACTCAATTTTCTAATTTTCTAAAACAACTTATATTGAGGGACGGAGGGAGTAGTATTGAAGAGGTTAAAATAATGTCATGTTCAATTTTAATATGCCTAGAAAGTAGAAACAATTATTTAATGGTTCAACTAATATCTTAACCTATGTCACATGGGACTATTTGTTTTACCTTAACAACCCATATCGGGTATCAATGCTCCAACACGAGTATGGACACTTCAATTCAGGACAAAAACTAACTAAGTTTGAGAAGTGACATCTCTTGATTATCTTTTCTAAAGACCTGCCAATCTTGAGGGGGCAGAAAGAAAGCTATATTCAAAGGGCTTTTTGTCACTTCCACAGCACTCTGCTCCTCCCATGAACTTCATAAGATTCAGCCATTATTTATACCCTGAGGGGGTAGCCCAGCTGGTAAGACCACTGAGAAGTATTCCAGATGTCCATGTTCGAGTCCCCTCAGGGCCACTGGAGGTTTTCCTGGTCGTTAACTTAAGGGTCCATGGGATTAGTCAAGCAAAGCTTGGACACCCATGTTATCTAATAAAAAAAGATTCAGCCAGTATTTATTTTTTAAAAAGAAGCTGTTAGCCAAATTTCCATAAACACAATTTGCTAGAAATAACTTCACTAATACTTCCCTACTTATGCTCAGTCCCAAAGAGTATCCGTATTAAACTGAAGCTCAAGAAAAGCACTGTTCTACTATAACAACAGAGTCCATTCAAAGAAGCCTCGACTGGAAATTTACTAGCTCGCTTGCATAGCAATGTATACAACCAGGTTTCCATTCTCCAGTCTCTGCTGATGCCTTCGCCTACAAGCCCATATTTTCATCCTTACTCCCCACCCCATAGGAATTCCGAAGACAACAAATGACAATAAAATAGATGAGCAAATAAAGAATACTATATGATTGAGTTACAAATGTTTCCTTTCCAGTAGCTTTCATCCATGTAGCCAATGCCATTGACCAATTACAGCAAGTCATGCTGACATAATTATATTTATATAATCTAGTTACATTGTAAGAAATAGAAGACTTCCATGATTCAACCCACTACCAAACAGTTTTTATTTATTTATTAGATGTAAGTCCGTCCAAGTACAACAAAGAAGAAAACTGATAAGATTAAAACTATTAGGGCTTGCAGCATAGTCATTATCATGGCCCTATTTCTATGTGACGCATAGAAGCAAAAGAGAATGTCCAGCTCAGAGCATACCTATCAAAAAGACCAACTTTAAGGATGATATCAGCAAGATTTTGATTTGCTTTGCCAACAAGCTGAAAAAGCTTCTTCCTACGCATGGTAAAAGTTCCAGTCTTCTCCATTCCACGATTTATATCTGCAAATTCTTCAACCATAATGTCAACCTGAAATATGCACAAGAGAAAAAAAATATATTAAAAATATCTTTACATGTAAGTTCATTCAAATGAGCACAGAGTTTACTGAATCAAAAGAGTTACTTCTGATACATTGGTCTCTTAGTAGTGTCATATACTACAAGGGGCTAAGGTCAGGACCAGGACACAGTATACGAGGTAAGTAGTTAGTTTCTCCCCTTTGGGTTGTTGGGGGTGAGGGGGTTAGAGATAAGGGCAACAGACATATCAACTACTTCAAAGCAGACCTAGGATAAGCAATGAGAAGGAGCAAATCACCTGAGATACAAAGTAGTCCAAGGCTATACTTTGGCCTAGCACACTTCCAATAATGCGAATAGCATCAGTATCAAGATGTTTAAGAACTATATAGTCAGCACCACCCTGCATATCTTCAGCAAGTGTAGGTTTCTCCTTCACAGCGTAGTCTGTTCAATATGGAGGCACATTAAAACTGGAAGAGAACACCCAGATCCTATTTTTCATTCAGAATGAAGGGAAAATGCATGTAAAAAGAATGTAGTTCAAAAATGCATTGAAAAGAACTACTCATCAATTCTGACAGGTGTAGAAGTGGGAGTGGGAATCCATAGTTACTAACTGCAATATAGAACACAATATATCCTAGACACTCCATAGTCCATAAAATATGCAGATTAGAGTGTCCTAGAGGTCAAAAGAAAATGCAATAAATAAAGATCTACATAGACAAACCAACAGAAGCTAGATCATGGCTGCATGCCATAGATGATTGGCCAAAGGAGGAAACAACTAGACTACTGCCTAGTGGTATGCACTGGATGGCCAATGTGAAATTCTGAACACCAACCAGTTTAATCAGGTTGGGTATTTGGGTTGTTCTGTGTTATCAAATGTACTGTTTGGTTTTGGGTTGAAAAATCAAAACCCACGACATTAGAGTTTGTTCTAGGTTATTCCAAAAAGCCAAACCAACCCCCTAATACAGATCCGCACTAAAATTTTAAGAGTTCGACTCAACTAACAAAAAACAACAGCAACATATTTTGATATACCAAATACGTTAGCACAGTTTCTTTTTTTCTTTTTCTTTAACATGGGTATCCAAGTTTTGCTTGGCTAATCCCATGGGCCATGAAGTTAATGACCATGAAAACCTCCAGTGGCCCTGAGGAGGCTCGAACTTGGGACCTCTGGAATAGATCTCAGAGACCATACAAACTGAGCTACCCCCTCAGGTTGTTAGTACAGTTTCTTTTTTACAGTTTCTTTTTAAAAACCACTAAACTTTATTTCTAAATTCTCAATTATCCATTTTCTTCCACTAAATGTTTTAAGTTGTAAACATCTATTATCATTAGAGTGATCAGCCTACAGAACTACAGAACTACAGAAGTGAAGAACTAAATGAGAGCAGACCAACTTTTTTCGGTTGAGACAATTTCAGTTCATATTTCATGGTTCAGATTTGACTTGCAACTTTTAGAGCCAAAACATAATTGTCAGCAACCCGCCCACCTAACATAGCCCATGCACAGCCCTACTTCCACTATTCAAATGAAGCAAGCTTCAATAAGCTCTTTGAAGTTCAACATCTCTTTTGACATTGAAAATGAGTAAAGTTTAATCCTACAGAACCTGTAACCCATACCCCACTTTTTGTTTACCACATAAACTTCATTATTAGAATAAAGAACTTTTGAGAGAAACTAAAACTTAGAAAAGGTAGATCACACAGCAGTAAAATTGTAAATAACTAATGAATCAAACTATCAACGCAAGAATTTGACTATTTATTCAAGATGATTCTGTGACTATGATTTTGCTGACAAGAAATTACCATCTTTTTCCATTTCTTTGATAAAAGAAAAGTTATATTCAAACTGAAAAATTACCATCTTTCTTCATCTCTGGAAGCAATCCGGAAGCATGTCTTCTAGCAATACCCAAAAAGAAATCAACTTCATCATCCTCAACATTGAAGAGGACAGCAGATCCATATTGAAATACCACCATGTAACGGTAGCAGATTGCATCATTCTGAAGTCCCATTCCCTGAAATTAAAGGGGCCGCATCTATAAGGGCCATAAAAGCCTTTGGAAATTTAAGGCAATTCAATCCCGATAAAATTCTGAATTTTGAAAATACAAGAACCATGAAATTCCTTAGCAATGCATCTAGTACTAGCATTTGAATATTCAGATTCATGCTTATTGAGTTATTTCACGTAAAAGTGTGGAACAAACCCATCAGAGTTAATACCCATGTCCTATGGACCTATGTGCTTAGCTAGCATCTCCATCATAACAGGCTATAAAGTGATTGCCCTAAAAAATAAGTCATTTGCAAATTGCCCACTCGTTTCAGTATTACCACCTAAAGAACGATAGTTCACATGATTCTGTAAAATATCATTCCCAATTTAGAAGTTAGAACTGCTTAAACAAGGCTATTTCCAGAATCGAAATTGCAATATTGTAACTTCCTTCAAGCCATCTGAGTATCTGACAGAATTGAGATTGTAGAAAACCTGACTCTGCACTTCAACAATTCTTTTAGTTGGCGGAGTTTCTTGCTTTTATTACTGTGTATTCAATCTTCAGCAGGGTATAGCTTACTTTGTTTTATGGCATTTCTGGTATAGTTTTTATTCTGACTTCGGATTTGTTGACAAGGCACCCTCTGTGTCCTTTTGTAGGCACCCTTTGTTTCTTTTTTCAATAAATTATATCTCTGTATTTCCAATGGGACGATGGGAAGTTAAAGGCAACTTCTCTTAGTCATTTGCTCTACTGATACATTTGATAGAGAAGAACTGAATGTAGTCAAAAGTTGAAACATGATTAACTTCTGCAATTGAGTTCTAATGGGTTGTATTGGATCGCACCACAAAAAAGAAAAAAAAAGGGTAAGAGCTACTGAAACTACAACCACACACCTAGCAGAATATACATGCTCCAAACCATTTTAGAGGCAGAACTTTACATTGTAAACAAAAGGGGGCTTGGTTAATAGTGTACCAACCATTGAATTCTTTGAATTAATTCCAAATCCAACAAATCCACGATATTTCCTATTAGTTTACTCTAGTAGTTAAGAAGCAATAATTGATTGTGAAAGAAACACCAAGAAGAATGAAAAACAAACAAAACCCTCATATTTACTTACATATATTTCTGCTGGTAGATCACAGAATCTGAGTGTAACATAGTTTGAGACGCGAGAGGTTGGAGAAACAACATTCCCTGCATTCTCTCTTTGCATACTCCTCAAGTTGATACTGCCAAAACCATGATTCTGAGAGGCCAAATGATACAAACCACAAAACATAGCAATCAAGATAGGTAAGCAAGAGGGAATCTAGTCCCAAATGTACGTATCCAGCTTTAAAAGAACAAGAATACATCTGAAAAAAGATACAACCAAGAGTGCCAAAATCGTCACCAAAACAAAAAGAAATACGAGTACATAAAAGCTCATCTCATGTTTACTTGTGGAAAACCATACAGCATTGTGATAATTTTCGAGAAGTAGTGCAAATATTCCTTAGAACATGTAGCATAAAACAAAAGTTTTCTTTTTTCTTTCTAATGTTGCATGGCTATATCTGAGGTGGATATCTGCTTTCCGCAGTTTCCTAATACCTCCACTCTAAGTGAAAAGACAGCTTTTACAGTGCTCTCATTGCAGTTCAATTTTTCCAGCAAAAGCATGCTCTAATCTCTCTCCAAAACATCGCAAAATGGTACTAGCTTTAACTAGCAATTGGCAACTCGCTCTTGTAACATTCTTGTCCTAGAATCATGTCAATCTTTCCTAGTGCAAGTTGAATAATTTTCTTCTCAACTTCAGAGTCAAGTTAAGGGCCCATGTTAGTATGCTCTCCCTCCCATCCTCAGTCCCTCTCTTTCGAGAAAATGATAGTGACATGTAATTGAAGCACAGTTATTGAACACATGTTTCAAGATTCGAGTTGTAACTAGTAAACATTGTCTCTAGGTTACTCTCTCCGCTAATAAATTACATAATGAATGCATAAACCAAAACACTCAAAAGTTAGTTCACAAGTGACTTTCATGATTCGAGTCATAACTAGTGAACATCGTCTCTACATTACTCTCTTCGTTAATGAACTACCTAATGAGTGCATAACCAAAAACACTCAAAAGTTAGTTTACAAGTGACATTCATGGTAGCAAGAAGCAAAGCACATCTGTGATTCCTATACTACCAATTAACTTCTTAGCTCTACTCTCCAATAGCTCAATGGAGTGGTAAGAAAATGCCAAACCATCAATTAGTTCCACAATGTCTAAACTTTTGCCATCATTTTGATACTCTTACTGATTTTCCCTCATCAAGTATATATCTTTCCATTATTTTATCTTTTATGGCACTGTCCAATGGGTAAGTTCTTAAAAGTAAGATTCCCTACCAAGTATCAGGCTAATACATCAAAAATCTCACAAATTGGCAAAATATCAAATACCCAACAACAACAACAAAAAATATTGAAAAACAAAGAGGTAAAGAGGGCAAACCTTGTGGAGAGAAAGAAAGCTTTGACAGAAATCTTGGTAGTTTCATCCCCATCTTCATGGTATTGAACTTCCTGAACATAATTGTGAGCACAATAACGCGACCCATAATCTGAATCAACAGCCAAAGCAGCAGCAGATGAAGATGGGATAGAAGAGAATTTCCTAAAGCAACGAAATTGGGAGATGGGATCTGAGCAAAATGAAGAGAGATAAAAGGGTTTGGTAGAGAGAGAATGACAAGATGGGATGAAAGAGATTTGGGTGTAAGATGAGGTGAGGCGGCGAAGGAGACGGTATGCAATCCATCTTCCCATTCAGTATGATGATGGTGGTGGTGGTGTTGGTTTCTTCATTAACAAGTCCTTTGAGTTTGGGATCAATGGCACAGTTTTAATGGCTCTGAAAATAAAATTTGGTCAAAAAGTATGTACCTTTCTTGTGCAATAGGCTTATAGAAGTAGTTTGTGGCCGCAAAACTTTGAGAGTCCTTGAGGTTGGGGACTGGGGAGTTGGAAGGGCATTCTTGGAGTTTGCCGTTTCTGGGTTAAGGTAATTAGGTATCACTGTTTGTTTAAGGCATTTTAGTTTTTAATTTTTTTTTCTTTTCTTATTGTTATTATTATTTTAGGGATGAATTTGAGTGATCTTTACGTATTTGTCTGAAGTGAGATTCGGAATTCCGGACAATGTAATAATCTCTCCTTATAAATTAAGGAAAACAAAACTAAAAAATGATAATCATACGAGGAGCCACTCCTTGAAAGTTATCAACCATATGTTTCAACAAGGTGATGAGATCATGAGAAAAGGGATTTTTATGAGCCCCTCTCATGTTTGTTAGCTAATCAATTGCAAAATTAGCTTTCGGTAGCAATGTTGGATCTTAACCTCCAATTCAGGATGTTGTGCTAGGGCTTGGTTTGCATGATGAGATGGAGATGAGAGTGTGTTTTGGCGAAACTATGTGGATAGCTAGTAAAACGGTTGAAGAATCCACAAGGGTGATGACCTTATGAAGTTCCTCCTGTTTGACCAGTGAAGTCTCTTATGGAGAGCAAGAAGTTCCACCTTTATTGAGGTACGTGATCCCGATCCAATCGAGAAAACTTTGAAATGCTTCGAGTCTTCATGAATAACTTGCCCAATGATGTACCAGTTATTAAAAGTAGGTATGTTTGTCTGAGATTCGAAATCTCAATCGAGAAAGAGAACAACAAAATTTATTTGAATCGATCTTACTTGTGATCACAAATACTAAATGGTTATGAATTGTAACCAAAGCTATAGTTGCCTGATTATACATTGTACGACAATAGTTTGAGAATTTGTTTCATATTGCGCTAGTGTACGCAACCCACGCCAATAAGTTTATCACTAATTTGTCTCCTCCTCCTCATATAGAGAGCACTAATCCTTGTCTGGGACACTTGGTTCACATTTGAAAGTTTCTTGTCAAGTAAAATCTTACATATAAATGCATCGTGAAATTTAGTCCTTAAGCTAATTTGGATCGTTTGGAAGGAGGGTATTTCTGAAAAATAACGGGTATAAATAAGGCATTTTGGTAATCGTATAAGGATTCGCCTCGTCAGTCCGTCCCAAAAATCCACTTGCCGACTCATTCCATAGGGCAAAAGTCATGTCAAGTTCAGTCCCGCATTTCGGCCTAAAGTCCACACCCGCTTTTAACATCTTTACTCTAGCCGTTGAAACATCTTTTAACTAGGCCCACATGAAATTGGGTTGATAGCCTAAGAAAAAAGGGCCAAGTAGAAAAAAGAAATAATTTTTGGTATAAAAAAGAGAAGAAAAGAAAAGAAAACTGTCAAAAATCACAAATGACAAAGCCTAATATTTACATGTTTTTAAAATTGAGAGACTTGAAAGCATCAATATTGATATTTTGAGAATGTTGAAGTCTTAGACTGTTTTCGAGAAGCAAATGCAGTAGCGGATTTTATGGCAAATTTTGAACACTCGTGTCTGGTGTTGCTTTTCTGGTCGAATTCTTTTGACCATTCCCTCCCAGCTCTTTTAGAGAGGGACGCCGTGGGATAGGGCCTAAAAGGGTCTGTTCGGATTTCTTTGACTTTTTTAAAAAAAAAAAGCCCAATATTTAGTAAAACAGATTTATTTACATGTTAAAATATGTGGAACAAAATCATTTCCACATTCCACTACCTGAGCACTCTATCACCCAGTCAACTCAACCCCCTCCTTTGGACAGTTCACTTCACGTTGCACATTCACAAATCACAACTATGCAAGTATAAAAGGTTAAGGTGAGAAACGATGTCGTAGTGGCCGTTAAGAGCTGAAGAAAACCTTCAAGTCCAAAACCTCCCGTTACACTCACCAGAGCTACAGAAAAGTGAACCAAGTAAATTCCAGAGAGAGAGAGAGAGAGATGGCAGTTTCAGGGGATCTGGGAATATTCGCGACGCTTGTACCTCATCGCACGCTTCCTCTTCGGAGCTCCACTAATTGTTCGTCCAAGGTCAAGTACCCACATTTTCTTTTTGTGAAGTTTTTTTTTTACGACATTTTTGTAGATTTTATGCTCACCCATTTTGTCACCTGATGCAAATTGCTTCAAATTTTGGTCTTTTAATGCAATTGTTAGCTCAATTTGAAATGGGTATGTTTTATTTTCGGTATTCCATTCGAAATTTTAAACCTTTTTGGGTGTTTGATTAGTTTAGGGTTTTTGCTCATGTGGGTTCTATGTTGGTGTACTAAAAATGAAATAGTGGGGATAGAGAGAAATTTACTTAGGGAGTCATGGAATTATCAATTATGAGTACAAGTATCCCACCAAGGGTGGATTCTGGGGAGGTTCAGAAGTACACAACATTACCCCTAGGTAGTGGCACAGTAGAGAGATTATTTCCGATAAACCCACGAAAGCAATTTGGATTTTCGGAAACAGTTGGATGATAGCTTCATGAATCATGGAAACATGAGTAGCATGTAGAAGTGAAATGGGTTGTGGTCATATGATGATTCATCGGGAGAGGTGAGAATAACTGAGTAAGCTGTTATCAAATGAGTGAAGAAAACGATGTGGTTATTTTTGGGGATACATTGCTTGGACACTTGAGATAGATCCATGGAATGTGAGACAGTCTATTGTGAAATTTTGGATACTTCATTCCCTTTTTCATTGATTAGTTATAATCAAACAAACGGGCCATATGCGTTTTGAAGCTTGACTGGCATTTGATTGATCCTTAGTGTTGGGGTTTTGATATTAGGAAGCTTTTTTGGACTCACTAGGAAGTAATTACTCCTACTAATTACACCTTGGATAGGGGTCATATCACGTGTCCGTGTAAGAAGCAATGCATGTTGCTATGTTAGACAGTTCATCCGATATAAGCAACATTCCCATGTCTCATGTCTCATGTCTGTGTTGTGTGACTGTGCAACCTATTCATTGGAGATTAAGTTGAAGAACTTTTTTTTTCCCTTCATTTTCTTTTTGGGGGTGGGGTTGGAGCAAGTGAAATTTGTCGTACATCTTTTATCAATTATCTGGTCAAAAGTTCTCCATGCCATTTTGGAATATATTATATTGAAGTTTATGTGGCTGTAGACGATGTTAAATTCTCTATTGGTTACTATATGCCTCAACCATGAACCATGGCACAGGGTGACAGTGGTAAACATGAATGTCATTCTTGAAGTTGCAACTATCCTGGGATTTAACGGAGGAGAAATCTCAAAGGACGTCATGATAACTTTGAGTAAAATATTGATGGATTACAGGAAGTATTGCTAGAAGGGTTGATTGAAAATGTTGCATGAATTTTCTTGGCAAAATTTTGGTGTCATAATCTGAGGGAGTAGACCAAGCAAAGGTAAATAGTACGTAAAATGTTGACAAAGTGGAAGTGGTAACTACTCTTCAGAATTGTACAGTGGAAGAAAAGACACTTGTCAAGGAAAGTGACCGAGCATTGGCCTGCTATTTTGGGGATATTGGGAATTTGGGATCCCAATTAGAGTGGGCCTGGGATTGTTCCTCTAGAAATTGACAAAGAATCTTGATGCTTTGTGACAATGTAGAATTGTGTACGAGCTAGCACGTGAATATTAGTTTTAGGGATTAGGCTTTTTAATATCTCTTCTTTGTCTACCCTCAGCCAATCATTTATTCTGTTTGCGTATGCTGTTCTTTTAAATGAGCTTGTGGCTGGTTAGAGACTAGAGAGCCAAATATTTCTTTGCTCCTTTACACCAGTACAGACTAATGTATTGTTTTCTTAATTTCTCTTCAATGGCTGATATTGATACTGTGTCATTCTAATGATGAAAGCTCAAGGACAGATACTGATACTATGTCTTTGTAATGAGGAAAGCTCGGTTCTATAATATTGACTCTAAAATTGCAAGTTGTCAAACTTAATTGTTGTTGCAGCCAAGGTGCACTTATCTGAAGTTTACTACTTGTTTATGCAGATAGAGCATTCCAGTTTTCTAAATGGAGGGCTAAGTATTTCTGAGAGTGCACCGAAAAAGTTGAGCAGCCTGTCTAATGGCCTGAGTGTGCGGTGCCGATCCAACCTAACCTTTGGAGTCACAGAAGATGATAAAATGTCTGTAAATTCTATTAGCCAAGATGCTGAGACTTTTCTTTTGAATGCTATCAACATGAACTTCTTTGAGCGTTTAAACTTGGCATGGAAGATCATTTTCCCAGCACCGAAAACGAGAAGGAACTCTAATGCAATGATTGCTAAGCAGCGGTTGAAGATGATCCTGTTCTCTGATAGATGTGAAGTTAGTGAGGAGGCTAAAAAGAAGATAGTGAAGAGCGTTGTAAGTGCATTATCAGATTTCGTGGAGATAGATTCGCAGGAATCAGTGCAGCTGAATGTCTCTACCGGTGCAGATCTTGGAACTGTGTACTCTGTTACGGTGCCTGTACGGCGTGTGAAGCCAGCGTATCAGGAGGTGGATGAGGCTGGGTCGATAATGAATGTAGATTACAAAGATAATGGTGAGACATCTGGTTCTGTTGATGTCAGGTTTGATTTCTATCTTCCAAATGAGAACTCAATGACATGAGATGATGAGTGTGCCCGCACTAGGCTCCATTACACTCTCAACCAAAAAGAAAAAAACAAAGGGGCAAAAAGAACTAGGCTCTTTTAACCGAGTGACATCAAGCAGTTGTGGCTTGGAAGTCTTTGGCACTGAGGTAGGTCGAAATTTGCAGTTTACTGCGTTCAGGAATCCCTCTCTAAATGGTTTGGCTTTCTGTTCTGTACATATAAGATGTATTCTTCAAAGTGATTGAAATGTTATTTTTCTTCATCTCCTTGCCCATGATCTTTAGAATGTTTTTCGAATCAAGGTTTTTGACTCCCAAATTTATAAATTTATACTTTGCTTTGCTCTCACTCGCTCACTCTCTCGTTCTCTCTCCTTTATGCTGACTTCCTCCTTAGTTTGCCAACTAATGCTATGCGAGAAATGGGAGAATAGTTTGATATTCATACCGAGTGTAGCATGGTGGAAGTTGTTGATGTTTGCACCTGGAAGGCGATGATTCTGTGTAGAAACTCAGATGCTACTTCATACAACATAGAAACGCAATCTGAAACTGACTCAATACTGATCTGACAGGGTTGTAAAAGATCTGAAAACCTCAAAAGATGCGTGCTCTATTTCCTCCTTGGTGGAAATTCAAGTGGATACATAATTGAATAACGTGATAAAAGAACTGAACTAGTGCACTGGCTATGAGAGAAGAGGAGCTGTCTACTGTCTACTGTGACACTGTCTACTGTCTACTGCTCTATACAAAATCTCCTCCCTTTGATAAAATAGGCATTTTAAGAGTTTGATGTAGTGAGAGTTTGGTATTGAGAACAACGAGACTCTTAAAGTGAGTTGTATTGGTTTTAAAAACATATTGTATATATATAAACTCATTCCAATCAATTTATACCTTTCTTGGCCTTTGGCTAAGACAAAATATTTCATAAAATCACAACATAAATAAAATAGAATGACATTTGATTTTCAAATAAATAAAAATAAAAATTGAAAATGGTCAAAGCAGTTTGCAAAATAAGAGTACATTTCAAAGTAGGGAATAGTAATTCCCTTTTGGCTAAATGACATTCAAATAAAAAACCTATTGTTCATCATCAAGGGAATGCAAAAATAAAAATGTCTCAACAATTTTCTAAGATTATTTTCCGTTTATCTTTAAGTAAGTGAGGACGATCGCAAATGACTTGAACTATTTCACTATGAGCATCAAGTTAATGAGGCGAAAACCCAATATGTGAAATATACACTTGGGCATATGGTGTTATTCCCCTTTTTGTTACTCGTGAGTCCTATCCATTATCCAAGGACCAAATATAGCAGATTAGCAATCACTTTTTTTTTTTCTTTAGTGGATAGGATCGTAGATGTCGTATCCTAAACTAGAACGTTAGATATACATGTGAGGGTGAGATCGAGGCGTAGAAGTCCCAACTACCTAAAACAACCTACACAATTTTCAAAAATATACTCCACATCTCCACACGAATCCAACCATAAATAGGTGATTTAGGGTCTGTTATGACTTATGTATTTACGGTTTATCCCATCAGTTTAGTTTAATCAATTCACTTTTGTTCAATTAAGGAGTGATCGTTTAGTTAAGTCCACTTTGCTTAAGTTTAACTACAGCTGGCAAAAACTGACCCAACCCTATTTCGACCCGCTACAGGCCCGTCCTAACTTGACCTGAAAAGGTTGAAACCCGAAATGATCCTACTCATTTTGACCCGAGATTGAAATGACCCGACCTGAACCCGAAGTTGTGAGATAATATTTGTCAAACCCGTTGAGTAACCCAAAATCAATTCCGATAATGACATGTATATTTTGACTCGTACCCAACCCGGCCCAAATCCAACCCACACGACCCGTTTGCCAAGTCTAAGTTTAAGCGTAAAAAAACACACCCTTGATAACAAAAAAAATAAACTAAAAAATCCAACCATAGATCACAAGTCACAACGCTCAAATTGAGGATAAATTCAACAACTCGTGATATTTTGAATTACAATCACTGGCGCTCCTCTGGCTCTGAGCGGGAAGCTCTTCAGTGAGCTAGGGCAAAACCCCTTTCACTTCAATCTCTCTCTCTACCTCCAATCAACAATTCAACACCTCTTCCTTTTCTTCCCCTGAA
This sequence comes from Tetragonia tetragonoides, assembly GCA_038025085.1. Classification (NCBI taxonomy): domain Eukaryota; kingdom Viridiplantae; phylum Streptophyta; class Magnoliopsida; order Caryophyllales; family Aizoaceae; genus Tetragonia; species Tetragonia tetragonoides. The sequence goes on from CM076148.1 coordinate 38,524,385, forward strand.
ATTGTTCGAAAAACCCAACTGTAAAATAATCTGGAAATCTTTCTTTCCCAATTTTCCAAAAAAACGAGTGGAACCCATTTCCAAATTCTTGAATTTCAGGAAACAAAAACCCAAAAAGTTTTTCTCTTTTTGTGTTTTTGGAAATGAGTGGAACCTGTTTGAATTTTGATGAGCCCATCAGAGATGCAATTAGTCGAATACGTTTCGCCCCGGAGTCCAATAATCTGCTCATCTCCTCTTGGGATTCTGTGAGTACAAACTTAGCTGCAACTCTTAATTTATCTTTTGGGCAATCGATTTCTTTGATAATTATTCAAAAATGTTATGTTTTTGTTGTTGTTGTTGTTGTTTTTGTTGCTGTTGCTGTTGCTGTTGTTGTTTTGGTGGGTTTGTAGGGTGTTAGGTTATTTGCTTGAGTAATTAATTTCTTTGATACCTTTATTATTAAAACTGTAATCTTTTTGTTGTTGTTTTGGTGGGTTTGTAGAGTGTTAGGTTATTTGATGTGGGTCGCCATAAACTCAGACTAGAAGCTAAAACAGAAGCTGCAATTCTGGATTGCTGTTTTGAGAATGGTTCGGTTGCTTATTCTGCTGGATCAGATGGTGCCATTTGCAGGTAATTCTAGCTTCTCAAAATCTCATATTGCCATGTGGTGGGTTATCTTCAATTAGTGTCATTCTAGAAAATATTAAAATTTTTGGGAATGTGAGGACCAAATATTCTCACTATATGGGAGCCATGGTTATAATTCATTACAAGGTTGGGCCGTCAACCATCAACTTAGTCTTTGGTTGAGTCCATCTATGGTGTCAAAGCAATCAGAAAGGAAGAGGTCTTTGAGGTAGAATCGTAGGAGCTCCTTTCTCTCATAGTCGGATACTCGAACTCAACACAAAAGGTACGAATAGGGCCTCTAGAAACAAGAGTCTTCACCCATCAACTTAGGCATTTTGTTGGTTCTTTCGTATAATTTTTGAACAAAAAATATGAATAAATGGTTGGAGGTGGATGGATTCAGTTGTTTTTATGGCTGCATGAGGTTGGGAGGGGGGTTGTTCCTTTTGAATTGCTTGTCTAAGTCAGATGGAGGAGCCCGAGGACGGTTGTGTTGGGTTGCTATTGCTAAATGGTAGCATAAAGCTTCGTAGGAGCTTATTTGCCTTGTGTTGAGGCCCTTGAGGGTTCTCTTTATACATAGCCAATAATAAGCTCGAATACAAGAGTGTTGGATAGTGGAAAGCCAGTGTAAAATTTTGTTGGGTATCGTGGAGGACAAGAAAATAATTTTAGCCTTAAGACAACAGATCTCATATCAACTCCAAAATTTAGTGTGTTTGGGTGAAAATATAACTATGTTGGTGACTTGCTAGCCCTTAGGAATTTAGATGTCCTTGTATTTCAATCTCTTTTTTGTTGACCCCAGTCCCCAATCCTCACCTCGAGGGGGTAAAGTTGTAGATTGTATGGTACCATTTCAAGTTGGAATAGAAGATACATTGAGTGGGCTATCTGAAGGCCTAAATTGAAATGACAGTCATAAGATAGCATTTGGTGTAGCCCATAAGACAACCCCCAGTCCTCACCTAGAGTGGGTAAAGTTGTAGATTGTGTAGTACGAATTCAAGTTGAAAAATATGATACATTGAGTGGACTATGTGAAGGCCTAAATTGAAATTACAGTCATAAGGCAGTGTTTAATGTAGCCCACAAATGCTTGAATAAATTGAGTTATGGATCCTTGAGTAAATTGAGTTATGCCTTGGTGCTGTGAGCTTGTTATATTCAAGGACCTTTAGACAAACTTAATAGTCAATTGGTTCACTATTGGAAGTTGTAATTCCCTGAAAGCTATATTGACAGCAGGAATTTGAACTTCCCAAGGGTACTAGGTACGCTACCCCCTGTTCTGTGGGAAGTAGAACCTCCCAGGAACTGCATTTATGTCAACAAAACAGTTTATAAATATGGTACCTTCCAGGTTTCATCTCATGTGTTTTTATTTGTCAACTAAACAACCACTTAGTTTTCATGCTTGGTATGGCATAGGCTTGGATTTGTTAACCATTTATGTTCTGGGTCTCTGTTATGTAACTTATTGAAGATTTGATATCTTATATATATCTTGGGGATCATACTACAGTGTTAATGCGTTTTTACTATATTTGAGAATAACCATGGTTTTCTTGGTTCTATGGGATTGGATTTCTTAGGTACGACTTGCAGTCTGGAGCTTATAGCACGATCGGCAAACATGACGATATGGCAACCTACATTGAATATTCTGATGGAACACGTGAGTGGTTATAGGAATTCCATTTAAAAAATGACTCCTTTTTCTTTTGTATAGAATATGCTAAAAGGACAAATAAATTGTCAAATAGATTGAATTACAATATGCCATTAATTTCAAAGGTGACTATTTTTGTTCTGTACAAGTGAAACTTATATTGGCTGCTTCATATTATTCTAATATTTAGTCTGGCATTGGGAAAAAGTTGGGCTTAAAGCATAATATTCATTAAGATCATAGGCTTTGCTTGTGCTTTCAGCAGCCATAAGGTTATAGCTAGTTGCACTCTGTATTAAGATAGATAACGGAAAACACTTGGCAACAGAGTGGAAAACTTTTTTCCTTGCTTTGTAAGAGCTTTCCCTTTAGAGGTCCATGATTTTGACTAAGGAGCTTTAAGTTGTTAGTGTAGGAAAGATCTAAAGTCCAGTGATATTTTGTGGATTGGATACTCATTAAAGAATCTTGTTAGGCATGAAATGGATTTGGATTAGTTTCTTTTATGCTGTACCATATTGTATTTTCAGTACCTCTCATGAGCCCCATGGGTTAGGTTTTGGAGAAGTCAAATGTGATTGCAGAGAAGTCAGTTAGAACCCTGTTTGATACCTCATTGTACATTTTATAAGCATGAAAAGAGCTTGTTTCGCCCATCTTTTTTCACCCCTGGCTGAAAAGGTTGCCTTCAAAATTTGACCTCTGACATTGCAAACTTTATCCATTTTGAGTCCTAACTTGAGCACTTCAGTATTGGTTTTCTTACTTTTGTAGGTCAAGTGATAACAACTGGTTGGGATAGAAAGATGTTATCTTGGGACTCCCGCATGGAGAAGGCTTTACGATGTTTGATTGGTTTCACTTCACACGTGGAGTCTATTTCAATCTGCGGATTTGAATTGTTGGTGGCCACTGAATCCTCAGTACGTAAGTACGACTTAAGGAAACTGGATGGAGCGATCCACACAGAGGACATATCTATGGGCCTTTCAATAAGATGTGTGCGCTCTGATCCATGCTTGGAAGGTATTTGTTTGCCTGTTGTAGAGTATGTTGGTTGCGGTTTTCAGATCCTGATGCATGTTTGTCTCAAGCAGTCTGTTTTTTACTATCTTTAGTGAGTGCCAGATAAAGCTTATTCCTGGAATGCTTATGGTCTTCTGTAAACCTGCTTTGGAATATGTTATGATGGATCACAAACTGGTTCTAATAAAACACCTCTTTCTTTAAGGTTTTGCTGTTGGGTCAGTTGATGGTCGTGTGACCCTGCAATCAAGTTCAGACATAACGGGGTAACTTTCTTTCTAGTATGTAATGCTGGAATATTTGTAATTGTTTACTAACGTGCAACAGGGGAACTCGTGCTCGTTGTTTGTTTCTCCAAATTTTTTCTTGAATGATATACTTGAGTTTGTACAAAATTGATAATGTGGGGCTCCACACTATGGAAATTGATATAGTTATTCTCAGCTATCAGCTCATATGAAACGTTTGAGGACATGCACAGCTAGCTTATCAGAGCAAATTATTTTGATCTAAGACTGATTATGAAACGAGCTTATAGCACATCCAAAGTGATACTAAAGAAAAATATTTTTTGTGAAATGTAACAAAAGTGTTTGGTTTGCTATGCAACTACCAGTCTACCATGATTCCATGCTGAAGAAGTGTGAGTTGAAGGTACAGTTGCGGCTGGCCAAATTGCTTAATCAGTCTCTAATATTTGAAAGTGGAAGATTTTAGTTCAAATATCCTTGAGCAGTTGTGCAGAATAGATGCTACAAATGGGGCAACATATGGAGTACCTAGTTCAGACCAGTTTGCCGATATCCTTCTATAGATAATTCCACTATCAAGCTTCCCCTCTAAGTACAGCTAGACACCAGATATTTTGATCTTGCTTATTGCTTACACTGAATATGGATGGCTGGACCGCCTGGACGTCCAGATGAAACAGACAGTAGTTGGTTTGCTTGTTTGATTTTTTTTTTCCTCTCTTTTTTCCCCCCTTCTGTTTTTTGTTTATTAATTAGGGTAGCATGGGTATCCAAGCTTTGCATGACTAATCACATGGACCCTGAAGTTAATGACCATCAACCTCTAGTGGCCTTGAGGGGAGTTGAACCTGGGACCACTGGAATAAATCTCAGAAAACAGAGAGTAGTTTGTCATCTTACAATATTAGAAATATGAAAGGGTTTGCTTCTTTGTCGAATGATATGTTACTTTGCTGGTGGCAGTATTCTTCCTCGAAGAGAAGGTGCCTACCATCAGACCTGATCCAGCATAAGGCTTGGCTAAATTGATGAAATCATAATCCTTAGGTGTTGCGAGGGGTTATCCACTCACCTATGCTGTACGCTCGTTTACACTTGCACAAACTCAGTTCTGATTTCCCGAAAAGAAATTGAAAAAATGCAATAGGCTGTGCTGTGTAAATGTTTGCCCTAATTCTTAGTCTTCACTAGTCAGAAACTCGGGTAATTTAGTAAGGTGCATACATCTAGGCTGAGGTGGGATTAAGTTGGGTGTTGTTCTAGACTGTGTGCTTCTTTCCCCTTGCTTTACTGATATTGTGCATGTGGTTTTCTTTTTCTCTCAGTATTTCCCTGCAGTAGATTGTTTGTTACGTGCTTAGTCCGCTCCTCTGCTTTCATTTTATTTAGTTTACTTTTAAATTTGTTGCATATTTTCTTGAAATGTTTCTTCTTGTATGTACAACTCTTTACAGATTCACATTTCGCTGCCATCCAAAATCAAAGAATAAGAAGTATCATATTGTAGCCGTGAACGATATAGCCTTTAATCCATCGTATGTCCTCTTCCTTTGTCGGTTATTGCATTCAACTGTTAAAACACTTCATTGACGAGGTGGCTTATAGTGTACAAGGTGCCATTGTCACTGGTGATTGTGAGGGCTATGTCATTGCATGGGATGCCAGAAGTAAGAAGAGATTATTGGAGGTATTCTTTTCTGTTCTTGAACTTGAAGCACATTGTTAATTTATAACCCAGCATTGCTAGCTAAAGTCCTATATAAGGGTGGATATGAATCATGCAAGTTTATTGATCAGATAACTGAGGGTATGATAATTCATACCTATAAAGTAGTATAGATGCATCTTGATACACGGTTTGATATTTTCACCTATATATGCATACATGCTTGCTGTCCGATATACTCATGGGTGCTTTGCCTACTTCTCGAAATGGGAAAACTTCATGTATATTTGCAGCTGCCAAAATATCCAAATAGTGTGGCTTCCTTATCATACAACCATACAGGAGAGCTTTTGGCTATTGCTTCAAGCTATACATACCAAGAAGCTAATGAATTGTAAGTTTTTCCTTTTTTCTTGGTAGTTATCTGGAATCATCTTTGATGTACTCTGCCGAATGCCAGTCGCTTGTCCTATACGAAATTCCAAATCAATCTCTTTCCTCTTCCTTATATTATGTATTATCTGTTGAGTCATGAACAGTTCTAATGTTATATAAGACACAAGGATAAAGGTTTTGAATCATACAGAAGTGGTAAGAAATAATTCAATGAATGATCTTGGTATTGGCTGCAAAATGGCTGTGATATCTGTGTCTTAGAAACTGCTCTTATGTGGGTGTAATGAGGCCATGAGTCTTGTGACACAAGTGGAAGTGCTCCAGTCCCACTGTAAAATCTCACATGTATTTAGGTGGTTGCTGGCAATGCAAGTCTGAGCTACATTTCATTAGCTCAGTCATCGTTATGCATTGATTTCCTCGGTGGACGTTCCACTAGCATCTCATAGCTTTTAACTAGTACTTATAATAGGTCTTTTTCACATGCCATCATTATTCTTTGCTTCCTTTGTTAAGTCCTGGAAGTTATGGGCCTTAATAAGCTAATGTACTTCTAGATCATCAAAATTCCTATCTTCACAATGTGTAGATGTCTTGAACATCAACCACACATACTTCAATTATAACCTTTATGAGGTCATGAATTCCCTAGACCCCGCCATTGGTGGGGTACTTACTGGATATTGTTGTTAAGTATAACATATATGGGAGCAAAGGGATGTCCTAATTGCTAATTATCAAAAAAGAAAAAGAAAAAGGATGTCCTAATTGCTCAATTTTGGCACAAGACTTTTATATTGTGGAGAGCTGTAAGTTAATGCAGGTCTTCTATTTTACAGAGAAGATCAACCTCAAATATTCATACAATCAATGGGGGAAAGCCATTTGAGATCTGCAGCTGCTGGGAGCTCTTCTCGGCGACACTGACATGGTTCTCAAGTGACATGTAGATTCTTGTTCCACATATAGTTCTAGTAGCACTCCAACCCAAACCAGTGATCAAGTAGAGTATATTTTGGTGAGAACAGATAAGTTGACACTCGAAGTACTACAAGTTCCCGCTCTGTAGGTTATTTGTTAATTACCTGCTTGGAATTCAAAGAAGGTCCTTCAATCAAGGCTCTGCTGGCTGTGCAAGTCCTATATCAAAGGTATCGTGTGGTTGCAGTAGGAAGGATCAGAATGAAGGACACACCACACAAGCGTTTCAGATCCGACTAAAACAAGTACAGTTGTAACATGTGTCTAACTTGCCACTTTGACAATTCAGTGATCACATTAGCTAGTTCTCATCCCTTGAAATCTCACCTGTCATTTTTAATCGAATGTACCTCTTACACTCTTTCTCTGTACTGTGAGTCTGACATGTTGTACAAGCACAGCTGCTGTCTGTACCTGCTAGTTGATTGCAATGTTTATACATTATTCAGAAAACAAAATTTGATAGTGAAAATTGAGTACCATCGTTTTGATCAGTACATATTCGTGCCCACCTGTCTAGCTTATCCATTTTGCATATACTACTCAATTTCCTATGAGATCTTTCCAACTATGAAAAGAACTGATATGCTCGGAGAGATCGAGCTAAAGAGGAGGCTTGTGATTAATGCAAACATAGTCATTTGTAGTTTTCGAAAGATATTAAGTGCCTGCTCACCAACAAGGGTGGTGGTCTAGTGGTTCCAAGCTTACTCCCAAGTGGTTTGGTAAGGCAAGGTCATGGGTTCGAATCCCCATTCCATCCATGCCTTGTGTCTGCTGGCTTCTAGGAACTATACTAGCCCCTTGTTGGTGCTACATTGACGGGGCCAGTGCTTGCGCTGGTTGTTTAGTTAGTCTGATATGTTCGCTGTTGAACACGAGAGTCTGAACATGATGTAGCAGGAGGTGCCTTGGTCGCCATTCACTTGCACCCCCTTTTTGACGAGCAAAAAAAAAAAAGTGCCTGCTCAAGTAGTTGAGTATGAAATACCATTTAGCACTTGATTGAAATGTACTGATTGTTTTTCTGTCACTCTTTGATATTGAAGGTTTGAGTCCCTGAGAAATTTTTCATTGCAAAGCATTCAAGATAATACAACTTTTCAAGTATCTAAGAGCTTATTTTTCACTTATTAGTGTTTTATTTGATAGTTGGAAGATTCAAAAATATGTTCATTTACTTGTTTGCAGCATGTTTCAACATGTTTTTAAAAGCTTCAAGCAATCACGTTTTTTTTGGGATTGATTCTGACAATATTGTATTTCAATTGTTATTTGAACACTACAAACAGGCGATAGATAATCAAATCAAATGGAATCAAACCAAAGTTGAAAAAGAAAAGAAAAGGGGAAAAATGGATGGACAAGTGTTGGAGCCTAAATTGCACATAGTCAAAGCCTCAAAGGTATAGCATCTATTGGTTTTCTTTTTAGCTTACTAGAAAAAGGAGTAATGTATGAGTTGAGTTTTAACATTGGAAGGAAAAATAGGAATCTAAGTTAGTTATTGGTGATCAAACAAAAACATAAAAAAAAGAAGGATTCTGAGTTAGAATAGAATATCTATTCGGATTAAACAAACACTTTTTTTTTCTTTTTTCGTGGCAGAATTTGCCTTACAAAATACATAATAAATATAATTTTCATCGACGTATACAAATACCCATAAAATCTATTTTCCTGTTAAAAATGAGATAACATGACTAACTTGCACTCATGCAAGCCTAGCTAAACTGCATTTTATAAGGGAGTTATAACAAAAAAAAAGATTTTTTGTGGGGAACTACCTTGTTTGGGGGGTCATTTGGGGGGTCATTTGTGACTTAGTACCTTACATGTTTTTTTTTTTTTGTGGGGAACTACCTTAAAAGCCAAAAAATTTGTTGACCACTACCCTTGACCAAATTTTCGGGTATAATTTTCTTAAAACCCCAAAATACCTTCACGTGACCATCACGTGATCTTTATCATTTGGCACCTTTGCTAGCACATACAGCAGATCATCCCCAAGCTCAAACGGGATTTTATCATTTCTCTCTCCTAAGCTTGTGTTGAGGTAGTGATTCACACGGTCAAACTTCAATCGAATCAGATAACGCCATTCTCTCAACTAAAATATGTATCTCCTACTCAAATGCAATTAGGGTTCTGATTTTCTACTTAAATGATTGTTTTTCCTTTAATGGTTTCTGGGTTTCATCGATGTGCGATTTAGAATTCTGGGTTTCACTGGGTTTGTGATTTTGGGTTTGTGATTTTGGGTTCTGGCTTATGATCTCTTTCTTAAAATTCTGCTCCCTAAATCGATTCACAAAGATTTGGGTCCTTGTTTTTTTCTTTAATGATTCGCTGAAGCTAAAAGGGTTTATGATGCAACGAGGTGCCTCTTCATTTTGTTTGATTTGTGATTGTTGCATATCTTTTGATGATTTTGAAGTTTTAAATTTGCCCCATTTTGGTTGGCTTTTCAATATGAGTAATACAAAGGATTTCCTATATTTTCACCTACATTTGTATAATTGCATGTGCCTATGATTTCTGGGTCATTTCTCTAATTTTGGGAGAGTAAAGGAGAGATGAGAATGGGGAGAGAGAAAGTAGGTAGAGAATTGGTGATGAGCTTAATGAGTTTTTCATGCTTTTTTGTGGTCTTCCCATGGCTAACGGAGTTTCTCTGTTTGTTGAGCTCAAATGGCTGTTCTTACTGTGTAAATGGTGGGTTTGATTTCATTTAAAAGATCACGTGAGGGTATTTTGGGGTTTTTATCCGAAAATTTGGTCAAGGGTAGTGGTCAACAAATTTTTTGGCTTTTAAGGTAGTTCCCCACAAAAAAAAATATGTAAGGTACTAAGTCACAAATGACCCCCCAAACAAGGTAGTTCCCCACAAAAAATCCCAAAAAAAAAGAAACATAAAATTTTGGGAAAAAGTTAATGTAGCATAGCTTAAATTTGAATTAAGTCTTAGGCTCTGTTTGATTCACCTGGATAAAACTGATCTGAACTGAACTGAACTGAACTGAACTGAACTTAATTGACTTTTTGAACTTGATCGTTGATCATTTAAAATTCGTCCAAACATAGTCAATATTGGACTCGTTTGAAAGTATACTTTGAGATTTTTTCGATGACATAATTTTCATCATGAAATTATTTCGGAATAAAAAGTTATATGAGTAATAAAGTTACACATAAACTGAACTAAACTAAACTGAACTGAAGTAAAATTAAGGTGAATCAAACAGAGCCTTAATCTTTCATATGTCCAATTGGAGGAATATAATAGGAGATTAGAAGGAGTTCGTGTTCAAATTAGAGTCTTTCACGAATGAATGTAGTGTACAACGTATTTACGACGCATCATGACTACTTGATGCCCCATTCTGATTTGAGATAATTGAGTATTGAGTTCCCATTTCCTACTCCAAAAGTGTTTTTAATCTACTAACCATCCTCTTAGGAGGAACTTTCTATTACCTTTTTCGGTCATGGTGCAAACCAATTTGAGTTGGTTAAGAAGCACCTTTTAATACACAACTTTAAGTATTTATGAGTTAATTAATACAAATTCTTTCCAAAAAACACGAAATCTTACACGTTATGTAAAGATCGTGACTTATTTACTAGTTGATCAAATACGTATGGAATATAATTTGGTAATTTTGAAAAAGATCCAATACACATTTAAATTCCCCTACATGAAAATTTTATAAGTACTTTTAATAACTCGATGCTCTTATCTCAAAAAGATTAGCCTAATATGTAAGCAACATAAAAAGTTCCAACTAGTACAAAGTCTTCCTAAAGGCCAAAATCAATTCTTTGAAAGAAAAAAAAATAATTCCCTTTTTAAAAAGGAAAAAGAAAAGAATTCCAATTAGAGTTTGTTCTTATCAAGTCACTTTGTCCCCTTTATAAAAACACGTCCCCTTTGCTTTAGTCCAACGCGAATTCGTAAGCCTCTTTCTGAAACCAAAAAGTTCGATTGGGGTTTTTCAATTTGTGAAATTTTCTCTCTCCTCGATTCGAAGGAAAGCTCTGTGAAGAAGAAGAAGAAGAAGAAACAATGTCTGACACCGAAGAGCACCAATTCGAATCGAAAGCTGATGCTGGAGCCTCCAAAACTTACCCTCAGCAAGCTGGTACTATTCGCAAAGGTGGTCACGTTGTCATCAAGAATCGCCCTTGCAAGGTTTCCCACTTCTTAAATTTAATTTAATTTCGTTTTGATCTGGGTCGATGTTTAGGGTTTTGCCAAAATAATTTAATTGATAAATTGAATGATGATTTTGTTTTTTTGTTGTGATATATGATGCTAAAAGGTGCATAATTTACTAATTTAGTGGCATATAGTACTTGTTTAGTGGCAAGCAGGGTTTCCTTTGTTGTTGGACATGTTTGATTTGTCTTGGACAAAAACAAGCAGTTGCGTTTTTTTTTTTTGTAGTTTATAGTAATGATACTGGAATTTTTTCCTGATTTTGATGGTAATTGATTAGGAAGATACCACGTGATTAACAACACGTGCGACGGTGTGGGTATGGATCTGTTGCAGATGTGGTGGAATGCTTTGTAGTTAAAGCAACTGGAGTTAAACGAGTTATAAGTAGCAAAATTGGATCTTTGTGGTGTAATAGTTGCCTTCTTTTGAAGGTTATATTTGATGTTGAATTTTCATGATTTTGATTGTAACTGATTAGGAGATACCACGTGATTTAACAACACGTGAAAGTGCAGATCTGAAGCACATGTGGAGGAATGTTTTTTTAGTTGAAGCAACTGGGCTAAGAGTTAATTAGCAAAATCGGATCTTTGTGGTGTCATGTTTAATTTAGAAAGATCAAGGTGTCAGATGAGTTCCATGGTAGTTGTTATTGATATTGACTGTTAACAGTACTATTGAACCGACAATGATATTATCTGGAAGTAAAGGAACTGCGTTTTGGGGGAGGGTGGAATGAGTGTTTTGTTGCCGTAGTCATAAACAGAGAGTACTTATCAAATTACTTAATGAAACACTCTAGCTCGATTGTACTCTGAGTAAACTAGCGATTAAGTAAAGTATCCATGCAATCGGTTCCATGTCTTTGTTTGGTGGATATTGGATTTCTTCACTAATATAGAGTGCAAGTTCAAAGTGATAAGTATTCTGCAAAATAATTTTGAATCAATTTTTTTCCTGGAAGGGTCGGAGATTTGTCCCTACAAATATATTATGTATTTTGATAAGTTTGTACACTTGAAAAGGTCACATTTTGGTATTTCTGAATAAGTGACTAAGTTATCGCTGGGGCAGTGGTGAATTGGAAATGTTTCAAATGTGCTGTTCTTTTGGACAAAGCTTAAGATAAGGTAGTTGGTTGGAAAAAGGTATCATTATTTTTATGGTGGTTATGTAGTGATCCACTTTTTCTCCTTTGTAGATTTAAAATATATGTACCACCACCTACCAGAAAAACAAAAAGAAAATAGAAAAAAGAGAGTCGGAGGAGTGAGGATCATTTAATGGGTTGTGATACGTTTTTCCTTTTTTAGGTGGTTGGGTGGGTGGGGGGACAAATCCAAGTGTTCACGAAGCTGGCTGTTCCGTGATGATTCATAATGTGCAGTAATACTAGTTATATTATGTTATAACCAAGTGGTGTCCCGTGCAACTACTTAGCTATATGTAAATCTGCTAGTAAGAGATGGTGAAGATGATATCTCTACATTGTTTAGTTTTTGGCAGCATTAATAAAGGTCACAATCTCGTGTGGAGTTGTTATAACCTCCGTGTTGTCAAAACTGGCCAAATTTAAACTTCGTGAAAGTCGTTCTTAAGATTTTAAGCTAGCTTCAAAATGAATGTTTGTTGCACCAACCAATTTATGATGATTACTCAAAGCGAAATTTCTCAAAATGACTTCATCTTGTTGTGACAGGTTGTGGAAGTTTCGACTTCTAAGACTGGCAAGCACGGCCATGCTAAGTGTCACTTTGTTGCTATTGACATCTTCACCGGAAAGAAGCTCGAGGATATTGTCCCGTCTTCCCACAATTGTGATGTATGGTCTCTTTTAATATCATTGTTTTTTCACGCCTTCTCTTTGTAGAATATTTTCCCTTTCTTTGAGGTCTGATGTATGTTAAAATTGGTTGCAGGTTCCACACGTCAATCGTACTGATTACCAGCTCATTGATATCTCTGAGGATGACTTTGTAAGTTCAAACCTTATTTCAATGGTGAAATTGTTTGTTTGTCAAGTTTGAGCTTTAATTGTTGTCTATTTTCTGACACAAATAATATTTTATTTTTCAGGTTAGCCTGCTGACTGAGAGTGGAGGCACTAAGGATGACTTGAGGCTGCCAACCGATGAAAGTCTGCTTAAGCAGGTATGATTTACAACATTTTGTTAGTCACTCTTGTTTTTAAGTTTGGACCTCATCACAAAACTCATGGTTTGAGCTTGCAGCGCATATGTTAAGTTTCATTGATAAGTTTGAAACTCCAGGCACTTGCTTAGTTTGCAACTTAGCATTATAAGGGTGCGAACGATTTCAGATTGCTATAACTTTTTAAACTAAAATGAACCACGTGCATAAATTTGTAAATGATCATTCTGAATGAGGTCTTCAACTTGTAATTTCTAGAAACTGGGTCAGTTAGTAATGCTGTATTGCTTTATGTATCACAGATCAAGGATGGCTTTGCTGAGGGGAAAGACCTGATTGTGAGTGTGATGTCTGCCATGGGAGAGGAACAGATCTGCGGACTCAAGGACATTGGACCCAAGTAGATGGTCTCTGATCGTTGCCTGAGGCATTAAAAATATGATATATCTTGATATAGCTTACTGATTTTATGGGTTTGAGAAACATGCTAAAGAAAAACTTCTCACGGGCTATATGTTGCCCTCCTCTTTGTAAGCGTAACCTTGATGTCCTGTTGTCCACTGTTTATCATCAAATTCATGTTCCTTGTTGCACATTTATCGTGTTTCTATGGTGTTATGTTGATATAATTTGTGTCATTCTTGGTTCTCTGGCTTTGCCTGCCACCCCACTTGTATCACTTGCATAGTTGTATTACTTTTGGGTGTACAAAGGTGTACATACGTTTGGTTAAGTCAATGGGGTTCCTTCTCTCATGTATTAAGCTGAGCATGATGGAAGGTTGGTAGGGTTTTGAAGGGATGGATGTTCCAAAATGATGGGTTTCCGTCGAACGACCCAAGTATTAATGATCAAAAGTCTGATATACCAGGTGGTGGTGTTTGTTATTGGTAAACATATGCGTTTGTGTCTAGTTGGATGTAAAGTTGTTGAGCATCGAGGGGAAGGCAATTTTCATCCTTACAAAAGTGTGTTCCTGCAAGTTTCTGTCTAGAAAGCAGTTTAGGTCTTCTTCAACATACTAAGTTAAGGTCACCTCAATGTCAGATAAGTTAATTTAAGTTAAAGGAAAGAGTTAGTTCAGAAAAATTCAGTCGAAAAGAGCACACCCTAAATCATCTGCACAGCCTCTTTAAATTTTCAGTTACATAATGAATTTCACATAAGTGGATGAAAACTTGAGAATTTATCTATCTGCAAACCTAGAGGATGTCATCAGAGGATTTAACACTCAAGAGTGTTGATCAAAAGAAAATATACATCAGTAACTGGGTTTCAAGTATCATCAAGGCAAAATGCGAACTTAGTATTCCACCAAAATACCGCACCTGAATATTCTTCGATCTGTGTTATGTTTTTAGTAGAAAGCATGCAGTTCTTGATGTTACAAAATGACACAGCATACAAAGGGGAGTTACCTCAACTCAACAATGGCAAATCTACCAGTTCTAATAACAGAATCCTCAAGCAACCCTTTGATTTGGCATCACTGCTTACTGCAGATAGCGAAATAGATATACTTTTCCTGTCCTTTGATTTGGCATCACTGCTTACTGCAGATAGCGGATTAGATATAGTTTTCCTGTCCCTGTCTCTGAATCAGATCATATCATGGATTGTAACTATTTTCTCATGAAACGAATGGCTGTACCAAGCCAGTCATCAGGAAGCTGGCTTTTTATCTCACCCTTCAAGGCCTTCACGGAATGATCTGTGGCGGCCTGCATCAAGGAAAAGCAAATTCAGAAGTTAATAGACGCAATGTGGAGATGAGGAAAACAAGGAGCAGCCAATAAGGCAAACCAGATGCTGAGGCAAAAGATTTCTTGCAAGCCTTTTTTTCTTTTTCTTGTTCCCCTTAAAGAAAATCCTATACGATCACTAGGAGCAAACCCGTGGTTACCTTCACAATGTATACATCAATTCCAAGTTTTGCAATAGCTGCAGCTTCGGAAATCTTGGTCACCATACCACCAGTCGTGTCATGAGCAGCTACAGTTATCTCAACTGTTGATGACAAATTGACAACGCAGAGACTTGAATCAAACCAGTATGTCTTTAGAAACAGCTACTGTCAGACATGTATCTATAAGACTATAACTCACTTTAATTTGTTGATCCCGAAGGCATTTCCAAATAAGCTTTCAATTTAGAAATCTTTCTAAGTCAGAAGAACAACTATCATACAGTCCTTACATTTGACTTCGGATAGAACGATCTTGCAGAAACAAAATCATATACCTGTAATGGACAGAATCCGTAAACTTGATAACCCATGTCTATGGTTTAAATTTTCTACTATTTTGAATGAGAACTTGTTGTCTATTGGACACTGAGGCATATTCTTGTAAGCCGGGGGGGGGGGGGGGGATGGAGGAGACTAGACCCGAGGGACTTGTCTGCTATAGAAGCAAAAGTTCAAGAAGAAAATCCCAAGAACAATCATATCTGAATGAAATTTCAACTGTCTTTCAACTCAATTGAATGGAACCCTATATGGAGATGTGATGGTAGAGTTAACTTTATCAAGACAAAAGAATTAGCTTTTGTATTTCACTTCTCTGACATATTGAACATCTTATCGAATTGCTTCACTCACTAAAACATTATGCACATAGATGCAGTACGAGGATTTCAGGCTTCGCTGAGAACAGGATTTGAATTATCTCAAATAATACTAGTTAATACGCATTGCTAAAAGTGGTCTAAGCAGAGGCATTGTTGGGAAAATAGTGTTAGCTCACATGCTTCTAACCATCACTTTGGGGGAAAGTTATGAGGCACTGGCCGTTGGGTGACACCACGTCTAGTCTAAGGCTTAGGTTTCCATTGGGTTAGGCTTTGTCCTTACCAATCAGCTATTCACCTGAGGCCTTCCTTCCCACCCATCCCCCCCACCCCCCCTCTCCCGCGAGAAAAGAATAAAAGTTAATGAGTCAACGCTCAAACCCATCATGCAATGTTTTTTTTTAATTTGTCTTTCAGCAGCATGGGGTTAGGTAAATGAACCATAATACTTACCTTCCTTATTCATAGTTTCCGGGGCAGGATCCAGAACACTCCAGTTTCCATCTTCATCAACAGCTGATACAAATACGAATGAATTATTCTGACTATTGTAAGTAACTGAACTCAGAAGAGTCACTTTTTTAGATTGATAAACAGCACAAAACCGTGTTAATAGGTTGCTTACCTATTTCCCTTAACAATATTGCTTCTGGCTCCGATGGAGGACGGTCATACACACCAAATACATCTGTCTTCAAAAATGATTGCCTGGAAAACATCTTTAAATTGCTGTTGGAGACTATTAAAATCAGTCTGTTGTTTACCCTTGATTGTCTAGGTATTGGGCTTCTAGTTCACATCCAAAACGAGGCAGACAACAGTGAATTAGACTTTGATTTGCCCTCTTATTATTTGGAGCTACAAAAATTACCCATTGTGTGACTCTTTCAACTTCACAAAACATACCAACATTCTTTTCCACATGGGAAGAACCTTGTTCAAAACTGATAGCTCCTCCCCCCTCCCCACCCCACAAGGATATTGTAGAAAGTTTTGTCATACCTTGAATGATATATTACAAGTATGTGTGCACTTTCTGATAAACTACTTAGCGAAAGGATACAAGAAAGACGACATATTCAGGCTTCAATAGCTCTGCGAGATGCCGTATAATAACATCCCCACTCAAAATGGTACAACCCTGTTAAAATAAGTGAGCACATGCACTTGCACATTACTTTATCTGGTATATGGATCAATATTCAAGAAAAGAATAATGAATATGGTCTATATTGACAAAGAAACTAGCTAGATGAAGGCAAACCAGTGAGTGATCAAGCACTGCATCCCCATGCAAGACCTAAAACACAAACAAGATACAATCAATGCTGCACAATATGGCTTCCCTTGAGGGATACAGTATTTTTCTACAGCAATAAAAGAGCGTAGAACTAATTTTCAAAAAAATAAAAGAACATAGAACTGACTACAGGTAAAATTATCACATTGGCGAAAGTTGAATATATAAAAGGTAGATTCTTGGTCTTATAAGACTGTTTCTTCATGTGGAGGGGGCCGTATTTATGATACAATTAGGATAAATAACAAACATGTTGAACTTACTATTGAGATTTAAATTTTGGTCACTAGCTATGATCACAAATCAAAATATATCCACCACTGCACTACTATGATAGAATTAATTTTCAAGAAAATAAAAAGAGCATAGAACTGACTACAGGTAGAATTATCATACAAGCAAACCTCCTCCTAGGGTTTAGGAAAAGTGAGCATAAGGACTGATGAACAACGACATCATCATTATGTAACTACATTCCCATCGCTTGAAGCTCGATAACCTTCACCAAAGCTTATATCATAAGTATGTAATAACAACCGCACCATTTATCACAACAGAATACAAGTATACAAACAATAAAATAAAAACTACCCAACTTCTCAACTGAATAATACCCTTCAACAATCCTCCCTTAAAGTAGTTATTAGACACTTCTTCTAAGTTCTAATACATTCAACATAAAGAAGGCCATCAGACAAACTCATGTGATAAATGCCTTTTCAGATTTAACTATGCCCCAAATTTCAGGTTGTACAAAAAATGTACATCTTCTAAAATCCAACACAGAACTATCCAAATTCTCAACTGAATAATAGCCTTCAATAATCCTCTCCTAAAGTAGTTATTAGACACCTCTTCTAGCACATTCAATATGAAGAAGGCCATGAGACAAACCCATGTCACAAATGCCTTTTCAGGTTTAACTATGCCCCAAATTTCTAGTTCTTGTAAAAAGAAAGTACATCATCTAAAATCCAACACAGATATTTATACATATGCAAGTATGATATTGGGAAGATTTAGATATTTAGCTCACTAAGTATTGAGGACATTGGGCGTACAGGGATGAAACCGGAGTCAATAGCTTTAGCCACGGTGGAGATATCAGCAGACGCAACCTGCAATATGATAGTAATTACGTCACGATAGGTATTTGGAGTACTTACATAGGAATTTGCTGTTAGAAGTAATTCAGTTTAAGGACAAGAATGATAGAATAGGCATTAACATTTCTTTGATGTGTTGTCCACCCACATGGAAATGGAGACATTCCGATTGAAGGGATACCCTCTGCAAAAGAAGAAAACTGTCAGAAGATATCATAGCATTTCATTTTGCACTCCTGAAAAAATGATGCTGTAATAGGCTTCAAAGAAAGGGGGGGACAGACACAGGATTTATACAGTGACCTGATCTTTTAAGAAGGGTTACACTGTCTTAATCATGAGAAACTACCTAGCTAACCCAAATCAAAATGGAAAAAACTGTATTTAACTGAGACATCGGAAATCAAATCTATAGGATCCCAACATGTAGAACTGAACTGTTGTTCTATGACACTTAAAGCAGTAAACTTCAAGGACTACAGGTGACGATCTCAAGATCCATATGATTGACAAGAAGGTGAATTTCATAGACTGGTCGGACACTAAAGGCTAAACAGAAATTTACTTTGAACATACAGAACATCTTTCCCTGATAACCATCCTACATCATTCCATTCCCAACAAAAAAAGATACGGAGAAGATAATATAGGTCAATAAGGTGACTAATTAGCTAGAAGTCTAGAACTCATTGCTATACTTTGAATTGCAGGAACACAATTTTCAAACAATCCAGAAAACTACTTGCACCCTATTTCCAATGTACCTCGGGCAAGTGCCCTCACAATTTCCAGATTAAGTGATGTCACCTGCAAAAACGAAAAAAGCCGTCAATGTCAATCATGAACAAGAGAAAACATTAATGAGGAGAGCTTGCAGCATCTCAGAAAGAAAACATAAGCACAGTTGACACAAAGGGAACTTTTAACTTTACTGAGCTTTAAATGATGCTCCTTAAACCAGTCAAGAATGTGGAAACTAGCAAATATAAGGCCATATATTATGTCAGCCCAAGTTCAGGGTAAAACTGGTATTTCTTACTGAAATGCGTGTAGCAACAAATCCAGCTTTGACAAGAGACTGGTTCAATCCTCCCCGGTGTACCCCTGATTTGCTAGCCTGGAAATGCCCAAATGAGCCTAAAACCAAAGGTGAGATCATGAGCTTGCTATTGCCATTGTATCTTGTATGTGAAATAATTTCATCGTAATTCATTCTTAGAAGGTCCAAATGTTTTTGATAAAGCAACGAAAAACTATGTGAAAGCTCTGCGGCTTGTAAAACTAAAAGCATCGGCATTGTTAGTTTGACCAACTTAAGGACCCCTCAACCCCCCAATACCCCTCAAATACATAATTTGAAAATCCATAATCACATGCACAACCATGAAATTGTAGATGCAAAATCAAGAAATAAACATTACTACTAATCCAGGTTCAATAACCAATTCACATGATTATAAAGAGGATAGGAGTATTTGATTTCTGGTTTGTCCAAGACTCCAAGTTACACCAAAGTGTACAGATTTGTACAAGTTGTCCAAGATTTCCCAAGAAACACATGATCAATATACGTGGATTTGAGATAACTTTTAGGGATTAGATGCTGTACTTACTTCCTAGTTACTTATTTATGTAATGTAATAATTTTGAAGTAGCTATTTCGAGTGCATTCGACTGAATCTCACATCTTTTCTTTTCCTCCTCCTTCCGTGCCATTTTATAAAAGGGTGGCGAAAAACCTGCTAAGTTATTCCCAACACTTGAGATGGTGCTTCTACTCATACCTCAATTCATCATTTAAAACCCCCTCATCACATACATAACCATAAAAATGTAGATGCAAAATCAAGAAATAAACATTACAACTAATCCAGGCTCAACTTTTGCAAAACGATCCAGTGTGCCAATTTGTCCTACAATAACAATACCTAGTTCAAGATAATAGATATATAGCTATTAAACCCAAATGCAAAGGATAAAGGTAGATGAAGTAAAAAAAAACCAAGCTTGCCAAGTGAAGTAACTAACCAGCCCCATGAACAACAACAAAGTTGCTAGAATCCCACATTGGCTGATCCCCAATGTCATCCACATTCACACAAATATCTGGTTGCCCAGGTCTCTTACTCCAATCCATCCCCACAACTTCACCAGACATCATTGCTTCCTTCAAGTGTATCGAAACCGTTTTGAGATTTTCTTCATCTATCTTCTCCAGTTCATTCTTGCAAGTTATTGCTGAACCCCCTAAACTTAGCAACAACATCAAAAGAAAAAAACTCACTGAGTTACCGTCCCATCAGAAAAACCCACATCCTATTTTTTACATTCAATCTACTCTAGACTAAATGGTATTTTCCCCCTCAATTTTTTTTTTTGTCAAAACTTGAGCTTTAATAAGTCAATACTCAGTATCAGTAAGTAGCTCACGAATTGTGTCAAACCCAACAAAGCTTTTCAATCAAAGAACTGAATACAGAGATTAATGGGCAATAAACTGACAAATTTCCAAGTAATCACTAATAAGAAGCAAAAAAAAACAAAATGAAGACATTTCGGGGAGCAGAGAACAAACCGAGCTTGACAATGCAACGGAGGGGTTTGATGAGAGAGATTTGAGATTGCTGCTGATTTTGTTTCTCCATTGATCCTTTGCTAATTCCTGCTCTTGGGTGGGACCAGCTACTATGATTCTCACTCAGCTGGACCCCCTTTTCAAAATTTGACAAACAAGAGGCAAGACAATCTGAAGATCAATGACTTGTGTTAGTCAAATTTGTGAGTAAGTTGCACTGACGAGGTTTTGGGGAGGTCACACGAAACGAAAGAGATTTGGGAATTCGATATTTGTTTTTTTTTTTTTTTTTTTTTTTGGGAATGAGTATTTTCTAATCATACTCTTATTATTTTTTTATTTTTTTGACAATGTGTTCCCTACTTCCCTAGATTTGAATGCACTAGATAGCTACTTTATGTGTCAAATTTTTTTAATCAAATAAGCTTGTCTCAAGCAACTTGTCACCTTTTATTCTAGAGGTCCCAAGTTTAAGGCTTGACTCTTATTTTTCCAGAGTTGGAGGTAATTTAAGAAATATTATAGCAAGAAATTATTTAAGAAAATTTACAGATCGATTCAACACACAATTGAGAAATGTTGGAAGATAATTCTCCTAGAACAATGTATGCTCATAGGCTGAAAGCGTGGACCAATTAAAACTTATTATGGGCTAATAAGGCGGGATACATAAAGTCAAGATAAATCCGCTCTAATATCATGATAAATTTTAATTACTAGGCCTTAATCCAAGTGAGTACATATTAGACAAGTGAGATTATTATTCCAACCCAAAATCAATTGACAATGAGTAAAACTCACTTACCTATATTCATGCTGATGAAAATCATTAAATTTTTCCATATAGGATACAAACGCACTTTAACACTCACTTCATGTCCTCTCCCATATGCCCCTAGAACATAGCTATATGCATGTTATTTGGAGGTTCGACTAATTTTCAAACTTCTTTTTAAATTCTCCACTATAATAAAAGTTATGTTAGTTGTTAGAGATACCATCTCATATTTCTTCCCTACTGGGGTACATCAAATTAAATTGGATTGAGTCTTATACATAGTTCCGTGGGGTTCAATAAGTAAGACTAATACCCTTATTAATTAAGGGTATGATTATTGTTTCAATGCTGCTTGAAAAACTAGAGTACATGAATAATGAGCTTTCTTCTGGAGTAATAGATTGAGTAGACAACTTGAATTGTTGATGCAATTTCAAGACTAAATGGAAGGCACTACTATGGATAGGGATCGGAGTAATATAGCACCAAAAATAATATAGGGAGTAATATATATAGTCTCTTTATTATTTGCATGGCTCAATTAGGTATTTGTGGTGTGGTGTTGAATAAATGGATGTATTTAGCTTCAATTAAATAATGGGCATATGAGTCTCGTCTCTAGTAGGTGTATGAGTTTTGGTTTTATTGGATGTATGAGCTTAGCCTCTCTTCTTATTTCATTTAATAAAATGTAGTTTTAAGTAGGGAGTAATGTATATGACTATAATGCACTATAACATTTCAGTTTAAATAGGGCGTTTTAAAACGTCCTATTTGGTCAAAATAATGCCCTATTAGGTTAGGAAGACGTTTTTAAAAATGCCCTTAAGATATTCTATTTATTTCGTTATCTTAGGTTATTAAGACATTTTTTTTAAAACGCCCTATTTAATTCACACAAAATACCGTCTTTAATCTCATTTCTTGTAGTGATGAATGATGATATATCCTTGCATTGTTTATATAGTGAAAACAACCAATTGCAGAAACTCCACTCCTTGAGGACATGCAACTGGGCAAAAACAGAAGCGCAACCACATTCAGTTCTACTATATCAGTACTTCAGTATATAATTAATGTAATGGCCTACATGATAGCAACTCAAACTCATGTAATTTGGTCTATTAAATGCCTCTATGAAAAAAAAAAAGTAATGATAGAAGTATAGAACTATTCTGTCATTGGAGTCAACAACAATTAATCTGGAATTGAACATGGTCCGCACGAACCTATGCAAACTAACATAATATAAATCGCATCATAATCCATTAGCAAGCAAAGCCAGCTAATCAACGTGTTTCCTTCCAACCTATCACTTCCTAACTTCTCCGTATATAATTAATGCCCTGAAAGGGTAGTGAAGTTGGTCGTAGGGTTAAAATTTCATCACAAAGGTCATGGTTTCAATTCCCACTAGGCCTCTTTGCTGAGACTATCTACAAGATTTATCTTGTTTGCTTGCCTGATGTGTATGATTTGCAGGCTATTGCATACATTCAGGGATTTATCCGGTGCACACTCAAAAAATAGTGGCTGAAGATTCCTCGTATAAAAAAAAAAAACTTCTCCATAATTAGCATTAACTTATTCACCTACATCTTTAAACTCTACTCCCTAATATATGTGTATATATGCAACATTACTTAATTCTTATGTTGTATTTTTGGGTTGTGTAGGTACGGTTGTACAAATACCTCTATAAATTGAGCCCTCGATCTTATGAAATATTTGTTATAGTTACTTTTCTGCTGATAAATACTCTGTATTTGTATACTGTTGAGTTTCAATGCATACGACTTGTATTTGTAAATCTATATTAAATGGATAAGTTACACATGCATTATTGAATAGATGAAGCATTGTTTTCCTTTTCCGATCCGCTTTCATTGAACATCAGACATATAAAACAATTATAAACCTTTTTTTTAATATATTTACAATTAGTAACTTAATTTAGGATCAACTAAAGTTTTTTTTTTTTTTTGGATAGAAGGATCAACAAAAGTTGAATTGATGGAGGAATAGAAAATCAGATGTGAATTAAATCAAATAAAATTTTCCTACATGTCTTTTCAGTTGTTAAATAGGAAAGTTAATTTGTGGTTGACTACTTGACTTCTATGCGTTCCTCATTATCTTGGACAAACAAAACTTAAAGCGAAAGTCATCTAGAAAGGCTGACCTAATGTACCATTTCCAACCAATTGTCAATCGAAAAATCTAAACGCAAATGGTTTCAACTATCAAAGATAATACCAGTATATCAATCAGCATGCCCAAAATTCTTTCTAAAATATAAGCATGCCCAACTAATGATAGTGGGAGTTGCCTTTCTTCTTTGACTCTTACTCTCCCTTTCATAAGGACCTTACAAAAATGCTATGATCATTAACTGAATAAATTCTTGTACATATATCCAAAAGAAAAAGAGAAAATGAATTTCCTTTTTTTGAGGGAGAGGGTATATAGCTAAGCTTCCATGTGTGTGGAAGTAAGGTTTTTTATAAATTCTCGTATGAGGCGGTCTTAATAATGTGAGGACTCTCGTATAAATATGACTATATAAATAGTCTTTATTAAGACAGTCTCATAATAGACCCATTGTTAGTTATATGGTTCTTATATTTCTTTATGTATATATTTCATATATATGCAGTGGCATGCAGGAGTGTTGAGCGCCTGAGCTAAGAAGTAATTAATAAAGTAATAGAACTCTGTTAAACTTCTCTACAAAGTAAGGGTGTATTCTTGTCCACTTTCTCATCAATTTTTCAGTTTAGTTCAATTTAGTTTAGTTCAATGAAGTTCAATTCAATTAAGTGATCAACTACTTTTTCTCTCAGATTTTAATACTCATCAGTGGAGTTCAATTCAGTTAAGTGAAAAATAACGCACTCTAATAAGTTATTGTACAAAGGAGTAAAATAAAAAAATTAAGACTTTATTCTTCTCAACATAATAGTACTTCAACATATATAGTTCAGTTCAATTCAATTCAATTCAATTCATGTATAACTTATTAGTAAGATAATTTTTTATTTCAAAATGTATTCATGATGATCGGGTTTCATGCATTAACCTATTTATTGAATGAGAATGGAAAAACCTTGAATCATTATTTCAAGGGATATTTAGGGAACTTTTGGGGTAATAGAGACAACATGCATGTGTTCGTTCATGGATGAAGAAGGTAATAAATGATCAAGATAACGATGTGTTGCAAATCTTAAAACTTGTTCTATACATCATCATTATCTACATAGTATACTATAGTATAATAATTTTTGTTTTTTAAGCAATAGTAATGTTTAGCCAAAAACGGTACTCCTAATATATATATTTTGTTATTATTATTATTTTATTTATGGAGAAAGATGGATACTTGGTGACCCATGGGTGTAGGGTCCACATACAATGGGTAGCAAGGATTCTTATCCACGTTGCACTTGACTTGCCTTTGGACAATAATCAGTGTGTCACGTTGCAATCTGGTACTAATATTTCATTTAAATTAAAGTTGCCAACTTGCAACTACCTTCCAATCATAGGCCCCCTAGCCGCTTTCCTATGTGCGTGTCTCCCTAAAGAAGAAACTCAAGAAATTGGAAATTTACCAAAACAAAATACCAAATGAACAAGAACATAGAGAGTTCGACAAAGTATAAGAAACTCATATATGACCGTGTTATAATGAGATCGATAAGTCTCTTATAAGACCGCCTTAAAGTGTTACCTCTATAATTAAGTATACCGTCAGTATGACGTGATGTTTGTATAGCTATATGAGGTGTCTTTCCTTGAGGCCGTCTCATGAATTTTTGTGTAATGAAATAATTGTTACATTTTTGAACAAAATAAAAATATTATTTTTGTCCTTAAAAAAAAATGCCACTTTATCTTCAATACTTTTGATCGTTGAGAATTGGGCAAAAAATGTTACATTCGGAATAAAAAATATTACCTTTAATTGTTTTACCACAAAATAATTTTACACAAAATTGATATTCTGCAAGGTATGTCCAAGAATATAAAAATTTATGAATGATTGCAAATACTGAATGTATAATATTTCCTAACAAAAAAAATGACGTAAAATATTAGATAAATGACCTTATTTTCATCATCCATAGGACCATATTAGATTTGTAAAAATATAGTAAAAATTATGTTGAGGTGCATCGACATCATATAAAGTACGATGAAAAATATATATATATATATATATTGTACTATACCGAGTACTATTTTAGAAAATTGGTGGCGACTCATGATTTCAACAAATTGATCATGTAAGATATATACATTGAGTTTAAAGCATTAATGAATTTAAAAGGCAAATAGGTTTCAAAAGTTGTTCCTTCAACTTTAAGTCCATGAAGAAGGTGTATATGAAAAAGTGTGATTAATGATGCACATTTGATAGACCACTTTGGGTATGTTTTATAGCTTCGGTTGATCTTGATAGTGGTTTAATTGTTAGACAAGATCATGAGTTTTACCTTTTTTGGGGTGACTTATGATCACACATATAACCTGCTCTACATTTTACTTATTGATCCAATAATACTAATTTTTAGCTATTAATTCTTATTTTATATACACAAAAGCTTATATGAGTCGATCTTAGATATGAGATGTGATATTTATGAGCCAAAAAAAGGATATATATAACATAAAAATAATATTTCTAAAAAAAAATATTTTTACGCGTCTCTTGTATGAGACTGAATCGTAAAAAAAAACTGCTATATTATACTATAAACTTATTTATTTGGGTGTTAAAAATTAATTAGACTGTTTTATTCGAAAACCTTTTCTCATTTTGTCAAAAATTTCTAACTTTTCAAATCAAATCAACTAAATGATTAATCAAAAACTAAAAAATAAAATAAAATACCTTTGCAAAAAAGAGTAGGAGAAGACAAAAAGCTACCCATCAAGAAAATAAAAAGAAAAAAAATACTGATAAAAAAACGAAAAAAAGAAGAAAGTTGCACAGGACAAATGCAAATATCCTTGTAAAGAGACAGACAGAGAGAAAAAGAGCCCATTTCCAGATACTCAAACCCACAGAAAGAGAGAGAGAGAGAGAGAGAGAGAGAGAGAGAGAAAAAAAATCCCTGAAAAAGGAGACCCTGTTTTCTTCTTCTCAATCCCACCAATACCAATCTGCCTGCCAACGACAAATCCAAATACATCCCAGAAATATATTCAGATAATCAATCAAACAATCAAACATTTCAGGACAAATCCCCAAATCTTCATTAAAAAGCCCCCTTTACTTTTCTGCACAAACACCCACAAAAAATGGTGGAAAATGATGCTATATCCTCAACAGAACCACCCCCGCAAACCCAAACCCAAGCCCAAACCCGGCCCAGCACCTTAACTCTGCCACCAAGGTCCGATTTTTTGTTCTCCGGGTCTGGGTTTGGGCTTAGCCCAGGCCCAATGACTTTGGTCTCAAGCTTCTTCTCATCAGATGGTGGTGATCCTGACTCAGACTGCAGGTCTTTCTCTCAGCTCTTAGCTGGTGCCATGGCTTCTCCTAGGCCTAGTTTTCAGACAAATGAACCGGACCATCTCCGGTTTAGACAAAACCGGCCACCTGGTTTAGCGGTTTCTCAGTCTCAGGGTCAAAGTCAGGCTCAGCAAGGTGGGGTTTTTATGATTCCTCCAGGTCTTAGCCCAACTAGCTTGCTGGATTCTCCTGGTTTGTTCCCTGGCCAGGTGGGTTCTTATTTTATTTTTTTATAAATGGGATTTGTTTTTCTGGGTATCTGTTGGTTTATTGGAATTTTGTGTTGATTGTAGTCAGTTTGAGTTGTTGGAACTGGGAATTGGGGATTCAAGAATTTTGTAGTTCTGGGTTTCTGTTGGTTTTGTGAAATTTTGTGTTGCTTTTCAGTTTGAGTTGTTAGAATTGGGGATTGGTGAATGGGAAATGGGAAAAGACAAGATTTTGTGTTTCTGAGTTTTTGTTGGTTTTTTGTGTTTTCTGGTGTTTTAGTTTTGAGTATCTTGGAACTGGGGATGATGGGTCAATTTTGGATTTGGGGATGAAGGGTGGGGTTGACCAAGGGGTTAATTGACTTGGTGTCTGAGGTGAGTGAAAAAGTTTGGTAATGTTGAGTAGGACTAGTGATGATTTCTTGTGGGTTTGAAGGAAATTGAGTGTTGATATAGTAGGAGAGAGATTTGGGTGTGGGAAATTGAACCCCTCTGAAGGGTTTAAGTTGATGAGTAGTTTGAGGTTGTAGAATGCAATTATGTTTGTGTAGTTTTGGTCCCTGAGTTCTAAGAACTGTCATTGGTCGTTAGGAAAGAAAAGGAGGCAAGGAGCTAGTTATTGCTGGTTTTGATGGTCCCTTTGGTTCTGATATAAATGTAGTAAAGAAGCACATTTTTTTATGATCGTTGGAGGGTATCTTGGCTTAAGTTCCAAACATGATTTCTATTTGGGTTTGTTGCACTTGACTTGAAGCTTGATGTAATCCCTTATGCTCATTTGAATCAGTGGTTATACTTATAATGGGGCATGGGGTAGTTTGTACTAGGGTTCTTGGAAGATGTTTACCAATAATTTCACCTAGTGGACATAGTTTCCCCATAATAGATGGGCACTGCAATTTACAAAAGATAGCAGCAGATTTCCATGGGATAATAACTTTCCTGTGTTTGGTTAATACAGTTTTTTACAATAAGTGTTTGTAGGCCGAGTTTGACTAGTTTTCCCACGGAAACATATTTTACTAGGAAAGTGGCATCCTACTGAATGCAATATAACTTTATGGTTTAAGAAAACTTAGGTTACAACATCTAATTTGAGAAACATTTACAGGGTCCATTTGGAATGTCCCACCAGCAGGCACTAGCTCAGGTTACAGCACAAGCTGCACAAGCTCAAGCTAATTTGCAAATGCAAGGTGGTTTTCCATCTTCATTAGGAGTAGGTTCTCATGGGTCAGGTGCATTTCCAGCTTTTACCTCCGAGTCAATGCAACAGAATATGATGCCATATTCATCAGATTCTAGAGAGTTGAAGGATTCATCCCATTTTGCTAGCTCTGATCAGAAGTCTCAACAACCTTCTTCTATCATTGTTGATAAGCCTGCTGATGATGGCTATAACTGGCGGAAGTATGGGCAAAAACAAGTGAAAGGAAGTGAGTTTCCCCGGAGTTATTACAAATGCACACACGCTAGTTGTCCTGTCAAGAAGAAGGTGGAACGTTCACTTGATGGCCAAGTGACTGAGATAATCTACAAGGGCCAGCACAATCATCAGCCACCACAAAAACGTTCAAAAGATAGTGGAAATCCTAATGGAAACTCAGGAAGTCAGGGAAACCCTGAATATGGTTCGCAGTCTCAAACAGGAAACATGAATAACTCAAGTGAAGGCATGGCTTACTCATTGTCTAAAAGGGATCAAGAATCTAGCCAAGCTACAACGGAGCATATGTCTAGTGATGAGGAGGAAGTTGGTAACGATGTAAGTAGAGAGGCTCAAGGGGATGAAGATGAACCTAATGCAAAAAGAAGGTATTCATTGTGACTGCCCAAAATGTTACACTCATTATGACTCTTTATTATGTGATTTTGTTCTGACTAAACTTGTGCGTGAAGGAATACGGAAGTTAGGGTGTCAGAGCAAGCTGCTTCGCATAGAACAGTTACGGAGCCCAGGATTATTGTTCAGACAACCAGTGAAGTGGATCTTTTGGATGATGGTTATAGGTGGCGCAAGTACGGACAGAAAGTTGTCAAAGGAAATCCATATCCAAGGCAAGTTACATTTCTTTGGTTGTTTTGATGCTGAGAAGTAGAATTCATAGCAGTGTATATTTTCAAACAACTAGTAAAATATTTTATATATCTATTTTCTTTCTATTACCATAAATGTTTGACCTTATAAAGTTGCATATCTTGAACTTATGATCTTGCCAAATGACTTCTCTGTTAACTGATTGGTTATAACTTAGTATAATAACTTATTCATTTGTTTAAACTAAATTTGTAACTATCACACTATCAAAAAAGTAATCCTTCCATCCCATCCAGAACGCCCAAAGTTGACTTGGGACACATCAGCTAAGGTTACAAAGATCAAACATAAAAAATCAGAAAGAAAGAGTCATGCCTCAAGAAGTATTTGTTGGATGTATCCTGTCTCTTTCCTTTTGGCTTGAATTCTTCCCTGTTTGAAATTTAGCAGCCAACTTTGCCTCTCTCTTTTTGCTCGGCTTTTATCAAAGCTGAAGTTCTCTTCAAGTTTGTTCGCTGTGGGTAGCAATTAGAGATGATTAAGCTTGTAGTGGAGTTGCAGCTTAATCTGTTCAATGGTCTCATAGTATTTAGTGGTGCAGTGATTGTAAGTTGTAACATATTATGGGTGCCATAAACAGCAACATCATTTTCATGTTTGGAGATTGCGATGTGAATCTGGGTGATATTAATGTTGTGTATGATGCTGGCATACTGATCAGCAATCATGGTGCCGATGTAAAGCTGGGGTGAGGTTGTCATCTGCTAGATCTAGTGCCTGCTTTAAAAACCAGCAAAGTTATTTGTGGAGCATAAGGGATTGCTTGTGAGGCATCTGAGTTTATGCAGTTTCTATTACAAGATTCAAGTGACATCATGTGTACATGTCTTTTTGCAACTTTTGTCAAAGTACTGTGATGGTACTATGTAGCTGATTCCATGTCAATGTCTAACTTCTGTCCAGGGACTATTAGTCTGACAGCTGATTTTATTTTTACCTTTCACCTTAACAATCACCACATCTCGTGAATGAAGTACAATAGGGTGCATACATTTGGTGAAGTGTGTCTTATAACTGAAAAGCTGGTGTGTGCTTGAGGAGATTCTCTTGAACAGATTGGTGTAGTTGGATTATGAAAAGTGATTGCCTTTAAGTGGCAGAAGATAGCTATGAGCAGAAAGATTCAGATGATTAGGTTGAGCCGTTGAGGAGTTGATTTGGTTTTTTAAATGAAACTAGGAGGGTGAGTATTGTAGATAAACATAAGTGGTTGGAGTATTTGAGGACCCGATTAGTTACAGAATCATGTGATCGCGGTGTATGTATCAGTATGATATCTGATTCGGGAAATTCTCGTGGATTCTGATGGTGTGAGTTCAGGATAACTTCTCTTGTTATTATGGAGTCCAGAAGGACAATGGGATTGAACTTGGTGGTATCAACTGTCAACTAGGCGGTAATCATTATGCATGGCAAAAATCATTGTATCGCAAAAAAAAAACTTAATTTGGGAGTGACTTGCAACTTTGATATTCTAGGTAAAGCAGTACAACAAAAACTTTAATGTATTTGAGTTGAATAATGTAGTTTCTTGCCCCCTTCCATCTGGAATCTCCCATAAAAAAGAAAAGGGAAGATAGATAAGTTGTGCGAGATCTTTGATTTGATTATCACATCTGGAATCTAGTAGTTGTGAAACTGACCACTTTTTTTGGTAAGAATTCTAAGAAAGAAGCAACTTTATTACCAAAAGATCAAACCACCAAGCAACTCATACAAAGCATTGAAGGGAGTAAATGCACTCCCGAGGCACCATCTAGGAAGGGTACTCAAGCTGTGCATAACAAGCCTCCAAGCTACAGATTAGGACAGAAAATTAAATAAACTACTATCCTTTGCCTTAGTTTTTGAGCCCTGATACGATTGAATCTAATACTCATGACACTCTTTACTATCTGTATAACATCCTGGAAGAGCAATGAACATTTGCAAACACTACTCTGTTCCTGGAGATCCATATACTGTAAATAGTAGCAGCCACCAGGCATACAACACCCATTTCCTTTGTTTGCTACCCTTCCGTTATTCAACCACCGGGATCATAATCATATGGCCAACTTGTAGTAGCTGCCCAAGAACAGACTTCCTCAGCCACTTGCTTTGAGATGTCACAAGCAAAAATAAAAAGATGAGCAGTATCCTCCTGATGGCTATGGCATAGAGGGCACTGCACATCTGAAATATAACAATGTTCTTATGTTCATCTTAACAAGTCTGTCCTGAGTGAGAAGTTTTCCCTGAATAACAAGCCAGCAGAATATAGAGTGAGAATTTGACCAGTTTATGTTTAATCCAAATTACCAAATCTAATTTTCCAAACTAAACCTAAAGTTTTATGTTATATTCCCCATTTATGAAAAGCCACCAAGAGTGAACTTTATCATTATTGATTAAATAATAAATAGTTACACATATCATTACGATTTACGAGGAACATCAACATTACCCCAGGGCCTCCAAAGAGACTCTGTCTAGGCGAGGTAAAAGGGTGGGGGGGTCAGGATCAGATGTACGCAACCCCTTATATAAAACAAAGAGGTTGTTTCCTATAGACCCTTGGTGTGCAGAATGACCATTTTGCAACTTCACAGTAGATAAAAAATTATATATAGTTTACTGATCCACATTAATTTAGTCCTTATGGCATTATCATCCAAATTCCAAACCCAAAACACAGTGAATCTTTTGTCTCCATTGGAATGGACACTATTACACATCATAATGAACCAAATCTAAAATTTCCTCTGGCCCCTGCTCCAACCAAACTTGATCCTCCACTTAGTATGGTTGGAAACTTGGAATCTAGCAATTCTACGAGTGACTATACTCCCCCTAACATGGCTCCAAGAACAAAAAATGACGAAAACCAAAACAATTAAGACAGTTAACATCAACAATTTTATCTAAAAAGCATCCCAAAGCATTATTCTTTTTGGTTTCTTCAGCTTATTGATCAAACTCAAGCAATCCCTGTTGACTATATGTTGTATGAAGCCCATGTCCCAGCATATCTTGAACCCAATTAAACTTGTCCCGGCATATCACCAATATTATCACGCACAATCATACCCCAAACACATCCCCAGTCCCCATACTTGCATGTTTAAATTTCTCGTTTATCTTGATTATTGAGGATAAGCCATGCTCTTGCGAAGGAATTGGGTAGCAAATTATTTATCTTTTATGGTTGTAGGTAATATATTTCAATAGGATAGTAGCTGCATCAGAAAGCACAGAAGTGTTTGTGTGTCCCAACTTGTATGGCTAGGGGTAAAAGGCTGATTTATATTTTGGGCAGTATTTGGATGGAATAGAATAAATATGATAGAAGATGGGTACTGAGACACCTAGACTTGGAAATTTAGTGGTAGACCATCTTGGAAGGATGAAGAGGATGTTATACAGAGAATGCAAATACCTTGAGTTCCATTTGAATTCATTAGGTTTTTCTGCAAAGTTAAATCCTGAAGGAATTGCATAAACACAACTTGTTGAATGCTGTTTTGTCCAAAAAGTCCCTTTCCCAGGAAAGATCTGTTTCAAAAGAACAGATCAATTGAGAACGAAGTAAGTTTGTTTCTAATTGTGACAGGATTATCACGAATGTTTCACTTGTAGTTTCTTGAGTTCTTCCATTGAGGTTATTGGACTGTATACATTTCCCTATGCATGTACTCTTATTAAACTACTAGAGTACTAGACTGAATTGCTATTATCTCAGTTACAGAACTTTTATGACATTGTCTTCCTCCCTAACACGAAATATCATCCTGAAGCTCCTTTCTCCAAGTTGTAATTTCCAAAACAAGTTTTATATTTTTCTGTTACGTGGTGTAATTGTATGAATTCTAATTTTAAGTGATGCATCAGATCTCCCAAATCGTCCTGACCCATCTTTGATTTTCCAACAGGAGCTATTATAAATGTACTACCCCAGGATGCAATGTCCGCAAACATGTTGAGCGTGCAGCCACTGACCCTAAAGCTGTCATAACGACCTACGAAGGAAAGCACAGTCATGATGTTCCAGCTGCGAGGACGAGTAGCCATAATACAGCCAACAACAGTGCATCGCAGCTAAGACCACACAATTCAGCATCCAATAACAATGCCTATGTTGGAAAGACGGATTTTATAAACAATAATCAACAGCCCGTAGCTCTTTTGCGGCTAAAAGAAGAAAGAATAACATAGATGTATGACTTATAGGACAGGATGAGTCCCAATACAGAAGTTGTGCCACTAAACCGGGCGCTCTGTACTCTAACCAGAATCGGTTGACAGGCTTGAGGCCAGAATTTTTATGCTGGCCCATACCTTTGCCACTGATACACAATGAAGAGCCAAAAGCGCCAAGTATACAGGACACAGAGCACTTGATCAAAATCCAGAATCTCTAAACAGTTAGTTTGGAACAGGATTGTGGAGGATTGTATTGTATCTAGCAGTAACTGTTGTATGTACACAAGTTTTAGTGGAGCGATTGTTTTGACATGTATTCTTTTGTACATGAGAATACAAAGAAATGTTGTTTCACTGTGCTGTTTCACACCATTCTTTCTTTTGAAAATAAACTTACAGTTTGGTTGGTAAATTATTTTATTAGCATCAACTCAATATGGATCTGTTATACTCCTTATCAGTTAATTGTCCCAAAGCTTGGTGAAGTGATCTTGTGGAAGTACAAACAGCATGGCTGTGATAGTGTAAATTTGTATCTGACAGAGGTTCAGAAAGTGACCTTCTTTCTTGGAACTACTTTAATTAGTTGTTTGCATGTTTGGTGTTCATAGGGCTTACAGCTTGAGGGAGTTGGTAGAGCTCAAATCTGGGACTTAAAAGTAGACATATGAGTCCTGCAGTTTATCCCATTCCCATTAATTGCATCAGCAAACATTGAGGAAGAACCAAGATGGTGTTGATATAATGATATTACCATATAACAGTGTATCAGGTTTACTAGCTCAGATGGGAAGTCGAATTTAAGGTAAGAGTTATTTATCCACTGTTACTTCTGTAAGTTGAGAGTTCAAGTAATGGAAGTAGCAAGGCAGGAGCACCCTGTTGCCCCTGTCACTCTATAGATTGGCTATTCCAGAATGGACTTATCGGCTTATAGCACGGTACGCCGATATCAGTTTGCAGGGTGAACACGACCAAAAATTGTTGGTTACACTTCCTCTGGGAAGTAGACTCAAGGGGCTTCATGTTAATTGTTTTGTTAGTAAAAATTCAAAGTACTGACTTAGCTTGGATGATCTCATTGTAACTCTCACACTGCCCCCTACCACAAAAAAAAAGGAACAAAAAGACATTCGGGAGATGAAACCAGCAGAATTGGAATGGTAGCTACGGAGAAGGATATCAACTCATTAAGGGAGGGTAATTTGAAAAGAATTGAAATTCAAAAATGAATTTCCTTGTCTCTTAGCCCTTCTCTTTACTAAAAAAATATACTTGTGAAAATAGATACACTATACAAAGAATGTGTTGACTGTCATCTGTTTTGAGTTCGAAATGTCTTCCCTGCAAGCTCTTTCGCAAATTAATCATCATAGAGGGTCATCAGCGTAGGTATCTGGCCGTGATTTACAAAGTCGATTTTGTTCAATCTCATACAACACAAGACCTTTTCTGGTAGTTCCTCTTGCTTTTGTGCCTGCAAGTAGAAAAAAGAAATATGAAGATTGCTGGGTTAATACCTATACATAGGACTCAGGGTGAAACATTCTGAAAAAACAGGATGAAAAACATTGTCAGATTATTAAAGAAAGCACTTTGGTACCTGAATAGTCAAACCCAGATCAAGAATTCCTAATTTCAAGCGTTCCCTAAGGGATTCCAATGCTTTCCTAGATACATAGCTGAAGCGGTGCACATCTATGTCAATTTCAAAATAATCAGGTCCCTGCAAGATAAAAGCACAAGGTCATTAAGCCGATGCCAAAGGAAAGAAGCAGTGGCATTGCTACAGGAAAGAATGGCTCAAGCGGTCCTTTTCAGAATCTATCTGAAAGCAGCATTTGGTTGAAAGTCAGTGGCACTAAAACTGTGACATGGTTCGACAATGAAAAGGAGTATACATCGTCGAAAGACAATATGCACACCTAAAGTGTCTATATCA
Organism: Tetragonia tetragonoides; assembly: GCA_038025085.1. Taxonomy (NCBI): domain Eukaryota; kingdom Viridiplantae; phylum Streptophyta; class Magnoliopsida; order Caryophyllales; family Aizoaceae; genus Tetragonia; species Tetragonia tetragonoides. Next base: position 38,559,647 of record CM076148.1, read on the forward strand.
AAGCCTACTATGTACATGTAGGGAACAACTGGAAAGAATAATCCAACAGTCAAAGATGGAATGATCTCATACCTTGAAAAATTCATGCTGAGGTCTTGACAGCACAGGTTTGTCCTTATAAGCATTTAGTAGCCTCTTTTCAGCAGAACTCAGCTGAAGATCTTCAGTATTTACCACGCCTGCCAAGATTTTAAGTCTTTCTCTGAAAGGAACTGTTGATTCTTTGCTGAAGCCTTTAAACTTTTCGGTTTCATTGTCCACCAGCCTCTGTATCAATAAAAGGCAAGAAGTTTTCAGCAGACGTAAATGATAAATATTTTGGATTAACTGTACAGGAAAGCTTCTAAATAAATTTAAAAGATTTCATAGAGGAGGTTGCTATAGTGAAGAAGTAAAAAGAACAGTAGAAGAAAGAGTTTGATTGCTAGCAAAGTAAGCAAACTAATGACGTCGTGACACTTTTCACTGAAAACGAAACGATTTCAGATATTCAGAACTAAAGCATCAAAATTGTTAAGAATATATTGTCAAGGAATACCTTGATGCTGTCTACAAATTCAGTGGGAATTTCTTTGTCAACATCTTCAGATAGCTTGAAATACAATACAAGGCTTATGCCTTCACCATTGCTGTCACCTAGGAACATGGCAGGAGAATATGCAGGCATCTGCAAAAGGAAAGCAGAACATATCATCAGACAATGAACTATTGCTAAAGACCAGTTCCAATAAATCATTCCTTTCGCCCAGCAAGTCCTTATCACAAGGAGTACAAAGCTGACATTTGTTTTTCGTTTATGCTGTCAGAAGTCTACTAGATAAACAAGATGGGAAGCTGAAGAAGAGGAAAGGGAGTAACCTGTATGTTAACAATCAACAGTGATGGCAATTTTCCGTTCCCTTTAACAGAAGGAAGCTCAAGGTGCTGAGCGACATGATTAACCTTTTGAGAGCAAGCAAACATATCAGCACCAATTGGAATATATGGACAGTAACTTGGTGCAGGATTTTTTTGTTTGTCTCTGCAAGTGAAATTGTCAACATATATAATTAGATTTTCACATCAGTCTGTAAGAAGAGTATGATAAACCAAAGATGCTTAACAATGTACCTGAAGTAACTCTCGCCACGAACCCTGAATACTGAAGGTTGAATTGCAGACCAAGAACACGGAGCTGCTTTCTCACCACTTGCACAAGGAACCAGAACTCCTGCTCGTGGACGTAACATGTGTGCACCTGCCCATAGGGTTTGACATATTGAGATATTTACCATCTAACATGTGACGACATGTATGCTCCCATCAGCAAAAGGAGGCCATGCTGAATATAATCCAAGTACAAAGAAGAAAATGCTTAACGTTTATGCTAACCTCCAAAGACACTACTAAAGTCATCATCAGATTCAGATTCTAGTATGCTCACTGAGTCAAACCATGCTTCTTCCTGGCATATTCCTGCATACACAACGTTGTCTACCATAAGACAATCAGGAACTTAAATCAGACCTCAGACGCAAATCTTCCATATAAAGTGTATCTCTTGACTAGACATTTAAGAATTATGAAAATTACCCCTTGCAATACAATCTACAAGACATACTACTACCAAAACTCGGCCTAAAACTCTCACAGCACGAGTATCTCTTAACTAACTACAGGAAGCACCACAAGCATTAGATATGAAATGTGCACTGGAGCATAGCTTTTGAGGAAGACAATGAAAACTAAGAAATGAGAAGAACCTAATCAAAAGGAGGATATGAGTTAATATTGATTTTGTACACTCAGGCAAAGGACAAGAAAAGAGGTCAGGTGTAAGCTTTGTCTCTGTGTGTGTGATCTGCAGACAGGGATTCAGAAGTAATTATTCACTTAACCCTCTATCATAGCATATGATCATCCTAAACTTCAGGATTCTAAGACAACCAAGACAAGGTGAAATGATTTAAGATGGCGTCCGGCTTATTAATTGTCCATATTCCGAAATTGTCACCAGTACATACACTAAGGGGGGCAAAGATATGATTGGTTTGATAGCTCACCAAACTAGCTGATTTAGATTTAATTCTGATGGTTCTGTTTATTGACCTGTGCCTATATTTAAGACTGTAGAGACTGACTTTCCTCTAAATAGTGATTTCACCAGTTAACTGAAATGAGAGGAAAGTAAGAATACCATTTTCATCAACATGGTTCCAGTGCACCTGAGTGAGATGGAATGATTTATTAGAAACTTCAGATCTTCTGCAGGTGGTAGTGCCTCCCTTCTCGAAGTCTATTTGAACAAACTCACTCACAGATATGCGGCTCCCAGCATCGCTGAGTCTTTTGATAGGAGCGTCACATATAGCTGTAGGCATCTTTCCACCACGACACTTTCTTGATCTACGCGTATACTTCTTCCTATGTGGAGCAACTCTTGAGTGTGAAGTCGACACACAGCCGCCCATAATTAGCTTCTGTAGGGGCTGAGGGGAACCCAACAACAACAACTACTGCTTGAGCTGACTCGTTGCTTGGAACTTGAGGGAAATGGGGTACCTGCATGCCAAGCGCGCATCCAGATATTAGACCATAGTAGAAAACAAAATGAACATCCATACAAACACAGAATCCAAGTTTTTCTATCCTCAACAACATAAGAAAACAAATTGAACATCCATACAAACACAGAATTCAAGTTTTCTATCTTGAACAACACAAGAAATCTAGCAGTACCAAGGGGCTACATACCAAAACTGAAGCCTAAACATAAACAACAAGATTGCAGTTCAGGAAACATACAGAACACTATAAATTCCTTCAGATTTCTGTTCTCTCCTCTTTCACTTATTATCTTAAATCATCTATTTAACCCTCTTACAGCTGAGAACATATCCTTGTGAAACATTACATTCAGAGGACAACAGAGTTGTCTGCCTTTATCATCTCTTGAAGACACTACTACCAGAATTATAATTAAAACATAATGAAACTAATCATGCTGCCACAGATTTTAGTGGTCCAATTCATTCCAACATCATCATCTCATGTGAGAAACTGCTCAAAAACCAGTAGCTTTTGCCAAAGTAGAACTAGTGACTTTGCACATACAAGTACATCAAAAATATATTCCCACCAAAGATACACGATGAAAGTAAGAAAATAAAAATGGATCATTTCATGATCAAGTGCATCGCACGGGCTTAAAAACTAGTTAACGTCTAATTAATATAGTTAGAGAAAATTACCTCAATAATCAATGGCACTCCATCAAGGGAAATCTCACTTCATGTAGTAGCATTCTCTTTTCAGAAAATCCCTATAAATGATTAATTATCCAGTGAGGATACAGAAAATACTTGGTACTTTCAGTTTAAAATTAAAAAAATAAAGGAATATAAGACTTTGAAGTCTAAACAGGCTAAGTCAATGTAAGCACATTTGGAAGCTATTCAAAAGCATAATTCTTGTGATGATAATCACAAACCAAGTTCTGTTTTTGTTGCTTCTTGGCTAATATACCTAAGAATATATGCTAATTTTGCATCCAGAAACTCTAATTAGGCTCCCAAAGTGGCTTTTTTTTTTCTCTTAGCTAATGGAAACTCATTGGTAATATAAGAGTCATCATCCTAATGATTATGCATAACTGATATATATATTCTACAAAAAAGAAATTGGTGATTAAAAAAGGTAACAAAATAATTAATAAAGAAAAGTTTCCCTAGATGTCCCCATCAGCAGTTCAGCACAAGTTCACAGAAGACAAAGAATGTCCAAAACAATTGATAAAAAGCCATTTTCAATCCCACATAAAGGTTTCTCTTTTTGGATGACCAACCAATAGCAATTCAATAATAATCTCAAATAGGGGAAAATAAGATAAAATAATTAAAAGTAGAGAGGAATTATTATTATAACACTTGACATTGTTACTCTGTCAATTTGTACATGATTTAGTCAATTAAACCAGTGGAGGAAACATTATAAAAAGAGATAATGAGATCAAGCTCATATATTAAGTAAATCACTGGTCAATTCAAAGAAATGGAACTAAAATCTGGAGGATATAGGGGAAGATTTTCCAAAAAAGAGCACAAAAAATTATACAAATTAGAAATGATTTTCAAATACTGCCCATTTTACTTAATCAAAGGGTTTTGTTAAGATAACCCCCAAAAAATCAATAACTTAACATTGAACTAGGACAGTTGGATAAAGATGACAACTTAGCTTAGGTGGGGGAGATATTTTCCAATAAAATCTGAAAACTGAACCTTTTTCTTTTTTGATAATTAAAAGAAAAATATATCAAATAAAACTCTAGCCTAATAAAAGCATCATAGTATTAGTTAAGACTTTGAACCTTCCCCCACTTTGAAAATTGAAAGTTTCTTAACAAATTATTCCTCAAATAAATCAAAAGATGTTCAAGTGCATCATAAAAGTATCTTCCAAACCGTATTGAGGGTTTGATTTCTATCAACATACTCTAACACCCAAAAATTAAAAAATACAAATCATTCTTTTAACAAACATTTCCCTCTAGATAATTAATAAATGATCGAACATTGTTATATACCCCTATTCTATGATTACTTTCTCGTTAAAAATATCAACTTTTAACTCATAAAATCTTTAACACGTGATTGATTAGTTTCACACGAAAGAAAATACAAACCTGATAGAGAAAAAGAGAAAAAGAGAGGGCGAAGCGATGAATTCCGGCCAACATCGTCGGAAATCAAAAACTTCCCCTCTCTAACAATAACCAAAACAAATCAAACCACCAAGCAAATCAACCCCTTCTTTTTGGATTTTTTTTGTTTTTTAAATGATAAAAAAGAGAGCTCCCAAATTTCTCCCCCTGTCTCAATTACAATGTTTGCCAAATAGATAAATTGAGGATTCTCAACAGAGACAGAGGTAGAAACAGAGAGAGAGAAAAAAAAGAGAAAAGAAAAACAAAAGACAACATACAACACCAAATACAAGTATAGAGAGGAGAGAGAAAATTTGTGGCTGCACCTCCGTCTACTTCGGATCCGACATTTCTTGCCCGCCCTCATTTAAATCTTCCCCCCCCCCCCCCCCCCAACACACTTTTGTCTCTCATCTCTCTATAATTATTAATATCTAAATTCTAATATTTATTACCTAAATAAAAAGAAAAACAAAATCTAATATTTCTTTCTATTTGTTTTTTTGTAAATTTGGATCTTTTAGATTGATTTTGATTATCGGTTGGGGAAATTCGCGGGGTTGGCTTTTGTTATTTGGGGTCCCTTTTTGCCATTAATGTCCCCATCTAACGGACAAAAGCTACGGCTAGCAATTATTGTTAGATCATACAATGTACTATATTAATATTCTAAAATAATTATTTTTAAAAACAAAATCCAATACTAATATGGTAGTACCAACTTCATTTCAGAATAAAATAATTTTATTCACTTTGTACATCACAATATTGACCATTAATTTTATTTATGGAGTACTATTTTACTAAAAGTTCATTAAAAAAATTAAAGAGTATTTTTTTTTTGGTCTGAAAAATTAAAGAGTATTTTTGTGTAGAACTACCCTTTCATGGAAAATCGAGTGTCATTTTTCATACTTATAAATCAAAATAGTGGCCATTTAATTTACAAATGGTTCCCTTCAAAAAATTAAATTTTAAAATTTGGGCGAATTATCTATACTAGAAAGAGTCGTAGTTGGTGTTCATTATAGATTTATAAATCATTTTGTTTTACTTTTTGTTAAACGGATTGAATTGAATTAAACCAAATCGAATTAAGTTAAACTACACTGAACCAATTCTAAAATAAGTGGAAAAGAAAACATTTACTACTATAAGCTAATCAATCAAATAGTTACCAAACATTTTGTAGAATACGCCCATAATTTATGTTTAGATTGTCATTATTATGTTCATTAAAAGAGTGGGGACAAATGAACTCGTGACTCAGAGTGAGGTTAAGGAGACAAGAGTGGGGGAACATCATATAAGTTGATGTGATTTGGGATTGTTAATGTAGTTGTGTGTGAGTGTGTGTTTTACAAAAGGGTCATTAAAGCCATTAGCCACCCACCATGATGCCAGGCTTGATGATGTTATACTTTCGGAGAATGATACATTTACCTACTAGGGTTGGAAATCCAATTCCCTTTTGTTTTTATCTCTTTCCTTTATTTTTAATTTTTCTCTCATCTATTTTCAAGAAATGACATTTAAGGTAAGAGACAAATAGGTACAGAGGGAGTATGGGTTACCCACCCACTGGGTCAACCAAACATTTTCCTATACTTCCTATCCCATAATTGATTAGCTCCTTAATTACACCCCATTTCTCTAGGTATGGAGATGTGGGAAATTAAATATACACATGGTCATAAATACTTATCTGATCATATGATTATGGGGCCTAATTAAATACTCCCTCCGTTTCACCAAAATGTTTACACTTTATTTTTTAAGCTTAAAAGTTCACAAATTTTGACTATGAATTAGTGAAAAGTACAAAGATTTATGATGTCAAAATACTATTGTTAGATTCATTTTAAAGAATACTTTTGAAAAATTATAATTTCATAATTTATATATACATATAATTATAATTATCTACGATCAAAGTGGTGCATTGGAGACCGTGAAAAAACAAATGTAAATATCTTCACGAAACGGAGGGAGTAACGTGCATGATTTTGAGCAGAGTTTCTACTACTATTGTTAGTAATTGTCTGTAACAGAACAATGTTTGATCTGCCTGTGAATAATCTACTTATATGATATCGAACAATAAGGTTTGATTTATATTAGTCGATAGTCTACTCATATGATATAAACTACACATATATAAAAAATATTAAATAAAAAGATCATGGCGCTCCGATCTACTTATGCATTAGGACTAAAATGAGTTATAAGAGTATTTTCCACTTAAAATCTAAAACAACAACACACCAAAAAAAAAATTTAATAATTAACAATGCCCACCTTAATATGGGTAAACTATCCATTAAATAGATAAATATTTACTGTAATTCAGTTCAGTTCAATTCATGAGTGAAATTCGATTCAGTTAACCTCATAGGGTAAAAACACCCTCTCTACAAGTGTTAAGGTTTTCAAATATCTATGTGAAACCTAGGATTAGATTTTAGTGGATGTACAAGGTCCTGTTGATACTGTAGTGATATAATTAGAAGGCATCTTTGGACAACTAAGTTAGCCATACACCTTGTGTATATTAGAGTACATCTTTGGATGATAGTGTTTTAATGAAGCATTGGATCGGATGATTTGACCAAGTTAATTACAGTAGACCGTACCTGGTCAATGATTGAAGCGATCAAGCAATAAGTTATTCGAACTTTGGACGACGATGAATTGAAGTTTATGGGAAATGTAACGGATCATGTTTTTTTGTTTTGGAGTTCTAACTAATCCAAAGACCAAAGTCATCTACCACCTATTTTAATGAACAACATTAAACTTAATTGAACCAAGATCCTATTCTGCCCAATTTAATTCTGTTTATTTATGTTTATTTCTGCAAACTTTAACAAACTTCAGCAAATTTCAATAAAGTTAAATAAAGTTAAATAAAGTTCAACAAAGTTAAACAAACCAGCCAATATACAAACTAGTTATAAAAAACACTTAAATCAACAAAAATAAACAAAGTTCAACGAAGTTCAACAAAGTTAAATAAAGTTAAATAAAGTTCAACAAAATTCAACGAAATTCAACAAAGTTCAACAAAAATAAATTTTCAGTAATAAATATAAACGTTTTTCAGTTGGGGAGAACAGACCCTAAGGCCTTGTTGATCTCTTCGATGGAAACTAAGGCCCTGTTCTATTTTTGATGGAATGGTACGGGACAGTTAGGAACCGAATTGAATAAAATAGAACGACGACGCGGATAACGACAAAAAAAATGTGAGACAAAATGAAATATAAAATATGGAATAAAATGGTAGGAAGCGAAATTAAATAAAACAGATTAAAACCAAACAGAATGCAACATTAAAATACGAAAAAGAACAAAGGCCTAAAAATAGATAGTGTAGTTGAAAAGAAAAAAGAACACACCTCAACACTAAAACACACCTCAACGTTCTTCACTCAAGAATTGTAGTTGGTACACAAATAAAAATCGTTCAACTATATATATTTTCTCTCAAAATAGAACGTCCCAAAATTATTTTTCTACTTAAGCCACCTACCACTAAAGGATAATAATTTTGAGTGGATTAAGCATTGAGGACATGAAAGAATAACAGCTGTTATTTAACAAGAATATGATACCCTTCTTTCTTATTTTAGCCCCTTTTCGGCTGTTAAGTACTAAAACCAATCAAGAAATGCATTAGCTAGCTAGCTAAGCTAATTTTATACGCATTACCCACTTACCTACTTGTGCCTAAATTTGGATGCATGGGACCTAATCTTTGGACTTTATCACCACTTTAAATTAAAGAAGCTAAGGGCCCTAAGGCTATATACTCCTATTACTACGTTGAAAAATAGGGAGATAAAATTCAAAGCAAGTTTTCAGCCACTAATTTCATTCAGTCATATTTATCTTCTTCTATTATGATAGTATTTAATTTCTTATTCCAGCTTACTGAGCATGCATGTTTAACATCTTCGATCTCTAAAGTGTTTCAGCCATGCATGATCTAGAATTAGTAACACAAATCTTGATCTCCAAATTATGAATCAGTGGCGGTTCTAGGAATCAGTACGTGGATGCACCTTTTTATAATACATAGGACATTTCTTAAAAATTATATTATAAAAAATATTTTATAAAGAAAAATTATTAAAATATTGCTCTAAGTGGGCTCCATGGAAATCACTTCGGCATATATATATAAATGTGTTATTTTTCACTAAATTGAACTGAAATGATCGAATTTAACTAATTGAATTGAATAGTAGTAATTGATATTTTAAGAGAAACAAAGATCAAAGAATTACTCTCTTTATTGCTTAAGAAACTCTCTCAAAACTTAAGCTCTCTTTTATCTCTCACCAATTGATTATGATGCTACATACCAGCATCTATATATATACAAAGAAAGGAGGTGAATCCGATTCCTAAAAGGAAACCTACATAATTAGATAACTTCTAATTCTAAATGTATATTTAGCTTATCTCCTAAATATACTCCGATTCCTTATCCTCTTTAATATTGGCTTCAAGCTTAAGCCAACATTCACCCTCCTAAGCTTGAAGTCATTCTCAAGCTAAATCCTTCATACCCATAAGGTCCCTCATCTCCTTGAATTTGAGTCTTCCAAGAGCCTTTGTTAGAATGTCTGCCTTTTGCTCATTTTTCGGAACATGTTCTACTTCTATTAATCCTTTCTCAACACATTCTCTGATAAAATGATACCTCGTATGTATGTGTTTGCTTCTACCATGAAAAACCGGGTTTTTAGTGAGAGCGATTGCAGATTGATTATCAATTCGAATGATAACCCTTTTACATATCTTTCCAGTGATTTCACCAAGTAAATTTTGAAGCCAAATAGCTTGTTTTGCTGCCTCTGTGCCCGCCATAAATTCAGCTTCGCAAGATGATAACGCTACAGTTTCTTGCTTTTGTGAACACCAAGATATTGGACTTCCGCCAAGATAAAACACATGTCCTGTGGTGCTTTTTCCATCGTCCGGATCCACATTATGGCTACTATCGCTATAACCAACTAGACTTGTTGCTTCTGATCCAGCTTGTTTAAACTCCAATCCGAAATCAACAGTACCTCGTAAATACCTTAGACATCGCTCCAATGCTACTCCATGGGATTGCTTCAGTTTTTGCATATAACGACTTAGTACTCCTACACAATAAGATAAATCTGGTCTTGTGTGAAGTAAATAACGAAGACACCCAATGATCTTTCTATAACTTGTCGCATCAATATCCTTTTCTTCTAGCCCTGTAGATAGTTTAATTCCAGCTTCCATAGGTGTATGCATCAAGTTGCATTCCTTCATTCCAGCTTCTTCTAAGATCTTTAACGCATAGCGTTTTTGTTTTACCGTAATTCCTTCCTTGTCTTGACATATCTCCATTCCTAAATAGAAAGATAACTTGCCGAGGTCGCTCATCTCAAATTTGGATTCCATCTCTTTCTTGAACTCAATGATAACCTCCAAGCTCGATCCCGTAACAAATAAGTCATCAACATATACTGCAACAAGCAGGATTTCTTGCTTTCCTTCTCTTCGATAAACTGATGGTTCTTTGGAACACCTTTTAAACTGAAGATCTCGAAGTATTTGATTTAACTTGTCATTCCAAGCTCTTGGAGCTTGTTTTAATCCATACAATGCTTTCTTGAGTTTGTAAACTTTGCCTTTGCATCCTTTTACTTCGAAACCTTCCGGTTGTGTAACATAAATTGTCTCCTTTAGTTCTCCATGAAGGAATGCTGTTTTGACATCAAGATGATGTATTTCCCATCCATTAGAAGCTGCAAGATTAATAAGAAGGCGAATTGTCTCAATTCGAGCCACAAGCGCAAATACTTCCTCATAATCTATTCCATGTTTTTGCACATATCCCTTGGCGACGAGTCTTGCTTTGTATTTGTTGATGCTACCATCTGAGTTTCTCTTTAGTTTGAACACCCATTTTAAACCAATTGGTTTAATTCCTAGCGGGGCATCTTCGAGGTTCCAGGTTTGGTTCTTTGTTATTGATCGGATTCCATCTTCGCATGCTATCAGCCAAGCCTTCGATTCTTTAGCTTCAGAGAAGTTACGTGGTTCTTCATTTAAGCATAGCGATGGATACTCACCTTCTTCTTCTGCCATCATTACGTAGTCATTGAGGTAACTTGGTTTAACGCTTAATCGTTGTGTTCTTCTTGGAATCAGATGATCTTGATTTTCTTCTGTAGCTTCATCATCTTCTTCGTTATCTGTTTCAATGGTAATGTAATCTTTTTCTGGATTTTGGATGTTGCCTTCATTATTGTTGTGCTCTGTATTTCCTCTGTTTTCCGCTGCTGTCAAACCAGAGCTTCCAAAATCTGAGTTCGATAAAACAGAATTATTTTCTGCATGGGTACTGATATCGACTCCGTGATTACCGAATTCTCCAAGTTCTATACTAAAATCTTCGATATCGTTGGTTGTTTTATTCTGTTGATTCCAATCCCAGCCTCTTGACTCATCAAACACAACATCACGACTAACGATTATCTTCTGATTAGTTGGATCAAACATCCTGTATGCCTTTGTTCCTGGTTCGGTTCCAAGGTGTACTAACTTCTTTGATCTATCATCTAGTTTTGTAAGATGCTGTGCTTCTGTTTTAGCAAAACCGATACATCCAAAAATTCTCAAATGCTTAACATTAGGCTTCCTCTTCTTAAACGCTTCATATGGAGTTTGATTTGCTAAAGCTCTTGATGCAACTCGATTGATTAGATAGGTGGAGTGTCTCACCGCTTCTCCCCACAAGTAATTTGGTATGTTCATGTGTTTTAGAGTGCTTCTTGTCATCTCCAACAATGTCCTATTTCGCCTCTCTACCACTCCATTTTGTTGAGGTGAATATGGAGCTGTTAAGTGCCTTTTTACCCCAGATTTTTCACAGAAATTCTGAAATTCTAAAGATGTAAACTCACCACCTCTATCTGTACGAAAGCATTTGATAGCAGCTCCAGTCTCTTGTTCGACTAGTGTCTTGAATTTTCTGAACTTGTCGAATGCTTCTCCCTTTTCCTTTAATAGGATTGTCCACATATAGCGGGAATAGTCATCTATTAAAACAAATATATATCTGTTTCTCGCCGGTGTAATAGGTCCACAAAGATCTCCATGTATAAGTTCAAGCACTTGAGAAGCACGATATTTGGCAACTTGTGGGAATGATCCTCTCGTTTGTTTTCCCAGCAGACACGAAGTACATATTTCTTTTCCAATTACGATTTCAGGGATCCCGACCACTAGTTCCTTCTTTACCATTGATTTCATTGATTCTACTCCAATATGTCCTAATCTAGCATGCCATTTGCTTGAATCACTTGTGGTTATGAGTTGAAAGCACCTTGTATCAATACTTTCTAAGATCACTTTGTATAGTCGATTCTTCGATCTGCTAGCTCTTGTGAGCAAGTTTCCTTCTTTGTCGTGTAAAGTAAGATAATCTTCCTTCATCCTAACTTTGCAGCCTGATTCCGTAGCCTGTCCAAGGCTGATAATGTTACTTTTTAGTTCCGGGATGAAGTAGACATTGGTCAAAACTCTCTTCTTTCCATTCTTATTGACAAACATAATTGAACCTTTCCCTTTTATGTCTACTCGAGAATCATCCCCAAATCTGACCTTCCCTGTGATGGATGTATTAATGAATTGGAAGAAATCTCGATTTCCTGTCATATGATTACTAGCCTCGTTATCCAAATACCAGACGTTTTCTCCATCTGTAGAAGTTTCAAAATCCTTTGGTTTTACGTTTTTCTCATTAAGCAGCACTGTTTCATTTGTTACTACAACCTCATGCATCATAAGTTCATCTGCTTCCTGTGTGTCTGAGTTATTAAATTCTTGAGCTTCCTGTAACTTGAGTAGGCGATCTGGACAACTCGATGCGAAGTGTCCAAACTTATCACATCGGAAACAATCGATTTTGGACAAATCTTTAGTTCCGTTATAACGTCCTCCGCGTCCTCTACCTCTGTAACTTCGTCCTCCTCCTCTATAAAAACCACGTCCTCTACTTCGATTTTCTCCATCAAAAACACGAGTTGGTTGTGTTTCTGATTTTACAAACATAAGTTTGCTTGGGTCTTCACGAGTCTCTTCTTCATCTTCAGCAATACGTTCTTCATATGCTTTAATACGCCCTATAATATCTTCAAAAGGAGTTTTCTTAAGATCCAGTAATTGCTCAAGTGAAGCTACCATGTGAATATATTTCTTTCGAGGAAGGCTTTTAAGAAATTTCTGAACTATTTTGGGTTCTTCTATTTCTTCTCCTAACGCTGCTGCTCTTGACGTTATTTCGGTTAGTTTACCAACGAATTCATCAATTTTCTCTGTTTCTTTCATCCTAAGTCGATCGAACTCAGCCATTAACGTCTGTAGTCTCGCTTCTTTGACACGATCTGCTCCAACGTTTCGTAGTTTTATAGCGTCCCATACTTTCTTTGCAGTTTCTAGTTTTCCGACCTGCAGAATGAGAGCTTTCGGAATTGATTCGAACAACAGTGCTGTTGCTAAGTCGTTTCTGTCTCCATCGTCTTCTCCTTTTTCAATGGCCTCCCATACCTTATTCACTTTAAGCAAGGTCTTCATCCTAATGGCCCAAACAGTATAATTACTGGAATTGAGCATCGGACATTTGATTGAGGAAGCTCCTCCTTCCTTCTTCAGCCCGGACGTTGATGGTTTCTTCTCATCACCGCTCATCTTGTATCTCTTGATTTACGCAAGCTCTGATACCAATATGATGTTTTAAGAGAAACAAAGATCAAAGAATTACTCTCTTTATTGCTTAAGAAACTCTCTCAAAACTTAAGCTCTCTTTTATCTCTCACCAATTGATTATGATGCTACATACCAGCATCTATATATATACAAAGAAAGGAGGTGAATCCGATTCCTAAAAGGAAACCTACATAATTAGATAACTCCTAATTCTAAATGTATATTTAGCTTATCTCCTAAATATACTCCGATTCCTTATCCTCTTTAATATTGGTTTCAAGCTTAAGCCAACAGTAATATTTATAAACTAACCTAAATTGCATAAACTTCATTGATTTATTTGAACTTAACCAATTATTGAGTAAGTTGAAAAAAACACTCTATATATATCGTGAAGACTGAAACAATTAGCTAGCTGCTGCTTTATCGAATAGTGATCTTATTAATCCATCTATCAAAATAACAAAAGTTGTTGATAATGACTGTGAGGAATTGAGATATATAGTTTTAATAAGATAAAAGCTAAAAACTACGTGCATCTTATAAAAATCTTATTCGTTAACCAAATCATAATGGATTCTCTTTATCACCAAACTTAAAGTATGCTTACATGCATTTACATATATTAGTATTTAAGATAAACAAATAGATTAGTTGATAATAAGTAGGAGCCGCTAGTGATGAATGAGACATTAGAGCAACATACATGTATTCGTTCACTATTGAACGATAACGATTAGCAATAACGAAATCATATAAATATAGGTAGCTAGGTTTGAAATGGTCGAACCAGTGTGTAAGTGGTTGAAATATATACTCTATAAATTAATGAACCATCTAATTTAAGGTCTATGTTCCTATCACATTCCCACCTAACCAAAAACAAATAATTGATCAAAACAAAAAGAAAAAGAAAAAAAAAACAAACAAAACAAACAAAAGGAGAATGTGGAACTATAATTAAAAAACATAGCATTCTCTAAGCTATTGATTGCTCTGGCCTGTGCTAAAAAAAAAAAGAAAAAAGAATTAGGCCTTTCCCCCGATCCTGAAATTTTACTCGGGGATAAAAATAAAAGCATCTAAAAATATCAATAGTATGTTTCACCGTCAACAAAAGAGAACCGCTAATAATATAACAATCTTTCTTATATTTTATGCTCCTTGTCATGTTAGACCCTACTATACGGTTGCACAATTTGCACATCCTTATAGACGGCCGTGAATAGAAGCATAATTTAAAAATTTTAAACAAACTTTAAAAACCTTCCCCAAGTATATGTCAAGGTTTTAGAATACACATTTTCCTGATCACGTTCAATTTTTCAAAGATATTGAAAAGAACGGTGAAGAAAATAATTTATTTTGAGTAGAAATCAAAGTACGATTATGATTGTGAACTATTGGTTAGCTATCACTAAAATGTATAGTATTATTTTCTATCTAACGTTTTGTAAATAAAAATTGTTAATAAGTTAATAAGTAAACGAATTTTTTTGTAATATATGGTTGGGATATTAATTTATTCTCTCAAGTAAATATATCATATATTGCTCGCTATGTATAAGTGATTAAGGCTACCGGCCAGTTATACCAAACATAAGTGATCAAGGAGTACCATCTTTTAACTTTTTGTATGATCAATGATGTATATTATATTCACAAAAACTTTGTATTATATTATGGAAATCATACTATGATGTAACGCACAAGAATAGCACTCATTATTGTTAATTACCTTGTTTTGTTATATTTATCTTATAGTCACAAGAATTAAGAAACTAAAAGCCTTAAGATAAAAAAAATAAAATAAATAAAAATACTAAATGCCTTTTTGTACTCTCAACTCTCACCTTCTAGCTCTTCTTCTTATCTACATAGCTTCTAAAAGCACAAAAACTCAAATGAGCATTTATAAGTGTGCGTGCCTCCACTCAGTATTCCTTGCTAATAAGCATTCACAAGTGTAATGCATGAAAAGGAGAATTGTTTATTTGAGAGAATTGTATTCCTTTACTAATTAAAATAAGGGTCACTACTCATAATAAATGACCAAATTTTACTATGAGTTGGTCTCACACGAAACTTACTTTCTTGAAATTGAGAGAATAAACTTACATGCACCTATACAATTTTTTTGGGTTAGATCACAGGTTCACCCAAGTCTTTTGGACCAAAACTGATTCTGATCGCACCGGGTCGGCCCACGAAGGGGTAAGTATATAAAAGTGATATGGATATTTGATATTACACCTAGTACAAAAATTTTAAAGTTTGTGCTAACACAAAAAATTCTATAAGACGGTTTTTTAATATAATTTTTGATGAGACGGTGGTCACTTTTCAATGAAATAATGGTCACCGCTCATCATAAATAACCCCTATATCTTTAAATAGTGACCCTATTTTTTTGTAAATTAGTCTCACACAAAACTTACTGATCTACTAAAATACTCAAATTCAAGATCGTCATTCAATCAATCAATCATCACGTCATTCAAGAGACCTACAAAAGAAAAAAGACCAAGATTATGCTACTAATTAAGTTGTTATACTATAATCTATAGTGATGGTACTCCATAACAGCAGAAATGGACTGAACCAAAAAAAAAATTTAAAAAAAAAAAAAATTTAAGAAGGCAACAATTCCAGTGTCATGGGGACCCCTCAAATGGGCCAGTTCCTCCACATCTGGCGCAATGCATGACGGCCCTGCATTCGTCTACATTGGCTCTGATTGGTCTCAATCATCTGTCTTCAATCATTTGATCTTTGCGCAAATTTGTGCTTTAGTTCTAGAAGGAGCTTCAATTCAATGTACTTGCATTTGTATTTTAGTTAGAGATGTTGGCCATGGCCCGTGTTGGACTATATCATGTGTTGTGGTTTCGTGTTTGTAGCTTTAAAAAGACACAGTTTATTAAGGTGGTGTTTGGCCTAACTTGTGAGAAGCTTCTAGTTTTCCCCCTCTTTTTCTCTACAAACGTTCCTCTCCACCTCCTCCTCACCATCATTTTCAGCTTCTAAAAAAAGCTCAAAACACCCCTTGGGAGGCCCAAAAGTAGAAGCTCCAATTTGATGCTTCTACTTTTGGGGCTTCTAGGGGGTCTTAGGGGGTGGTTTAAGCTATTTGAAAGTTGAGAATGGGTGTGAGAAGGAGGTGGAGGGAATGGTTTGTTAGGGAAAATAGGGGAAAAAGTAGAAGCTCCTCACAAGTTAGGCCAAACATGCTCTAAGTGAGTTTCGTGTTGTATCGTCTTATTTTTAGAGGCAATTCAGACACGAACTATATTTTGTGCCCCTATATATCACTCTCGTGTCTAAGAATTTTTTTTTATTTTTCTTAATACTTTTATTACTTTTCTTGCAGATTTTGACATAGACGTCAATCACTAATTCGTATCACATGTCTTGTCATGTCGAGGTTATACCCAAATCATGTCATGTAAAATCCGGAGTCAGCGTGCTATCTCGATCCTTGATAGTTCTTAATTCTAACTATCAAACAAATTTGGACCTAAACAAAGAGTGAATACCTAAACGATTATACCTAAAGTTTGATACTGAAAGTGGAAGAAATACCACTCGGTCAATAACTCAATGGTCACCCGAAAGTGCACAAATTATTGCTTAAACCCTTGGTTAGATGGACACAAATGAAAAAATGAAAGAGAGAAGGGGAAGAATGAAAGAGATAGGGAGAAGTCGCCTACTTGGTGGATCCCTCATCATCGGCGCTTAAAGAGTACTCTTAAGAGTACCATGTGTGCCCCTCGAGTCTTAAACAAGAGGGTCCAATATCAGCCCACATTCAGTGTGTGACACAAACAGTTGTGCAACCTAAGTAAGTAATTGGGGATACACCTACTCTAGAAGATTCGAGTGCACCTAAAACTTAGGCTGGATTATGGCCGCACAGAGGAGATAGTGGTGGGAGAATATATATAAAAATTATCATTGTCTAAAACCTTGGGTCCCCTTAATTAGGTGAATTGATGGCATAAAAGGAGGAGAGAAGGAGATGAAAGAGATATCCACCAAAGTGAACTCAAAGTCTAAGCACCAAGAATTGAAATAAGAGGTTTGAGTCATCCCCGCATGAGCCCAATACAGCAATCGGACTTAGACTTTTTAGTATGTCTTGTGTGGACTTAGTCCACCGTGCACCAAGAACACTAGTGCAAATTTTTAGAATATGAAAGATATATTTAAAAAGATTTAGTTTATTAGTTCACCCATGAACTAAGTCCATACAATTTTTGTATAAAATTTCTTGTTAGTTATCCTGGGCCTATTGGGGCAATTAATTCTTACCGAATGAGAAAAAATATAGTCACCACTCACCAGACTGACCGCTCACCCGAATAGAAGTTGATAGGCCCATGAGGTTATAAGGTAAATCTTTTTTTACGAACCGGCCATATTCCAGGCCAAGCCTAATAAACATGGACCTAGTTATTGGGCTTCTGTGCCATGACTTAAAAGCCTGATATTACTGATGTAATCGTAGTCTGTTTGCTTTTGTGGACTTCTGATTAATTTACATCAGGCCCATGTTTTTAGCTTTTGCCATTTTATTGAGTAGCACAAGGTATTTAGGCCTAACATCTATCGGGCTATTCAGAATTCTATTAGAGTAACTATTACATTACAACCCAAAATAAAATCATGATCAATTACATTCAGAATTGCTTAATGTAAATCATATTTTACTAAACGCAAATATTTTTACCGGAGAAATTTCCAAAATACCTTTTTATTTGCAAAATAACTTCCTTATTCTTCTTGTTTTTCCTCTCAAAATCTCCCTATTATCATTCCTCATATCATTATGGATAACTCTAAATTACAACATTCACAATTTTTTTGACCGGTGACAACCTTTTAAGCAATCTAAATGATGATATTCATACAAAACTATAAACATACTTATATTTTTTAAATTATTAAGTTAAGGTTTATGGCTTGTGGCTTTGAGTGACGACTAGTAGCCGTACGGGCCTGGCGGCGGCTGGTTGGGGTTGTGGTGGCTGGGGGCCGCAGAGGCTGGGTTCGTCGACCAGTAGGGTGAAGGGTGGGTGGGTACGCCGAACGCCGGAGCGCCGAGCGGTCGACGATGGGGGCGGGGATGGCAGTAATTGACGGGGGAGCGGTTGGCGGTGGTAACGTTGTTGATGAAGGGTCGACAACTCGACAGTGGTGATTGGTTTTGGATACTAGTTAGTTTTTCTTTTCCATTTTTGATGAAAAATAAAAGTAAACTTTGCTATATTTATTTTAGTTGATCAAGTTAACAAATTAAATTGAACGAATGAGCAAATAAATTGAATCTGTGTATATGGTCATTATTTATTTGGGTAATTGATAGAGAGAAAGGTAGAGAGAAGGGAAAATGGTGAAAAACTTGTTAGTAGTATTGTAGGAAAAAGAAATTTGCGTTTCGTAATTTACGATTTATGTTTAGTAATCCTCATTACATTTTGTATCCTAACTAATTACATTCCCGTACAAATACACGGGTTGTGTATTAATATTATAAAAAAAAAAATCTCATTTATATAAATTTTTAAGAAATATTTCGCATATATATGTAACATTTTATATCCTAATTGACCCCAATTCGATAACATTCATTTTTCCTAGTCCTTATTATCCTTTTAACATTTCAGGCAACATAGTTTTTCTGTCCTCTTTTTTTTGTGCATGCTTATTTGATGTCCAGAAACTATCACAAATAAAGTGCCTATGCGTAGTTGCGTACTAACCACACTTATTATACATTGTCATGCCTTTTGTAAGATCAACTAACCAGTCACAATTACTTGTACATGCCAACTACCATACATACAGGCACCCTTAAGTAGCCTAACCCTTTAATTATTTGCTACTTTATTATTTCACAACACTATAAATCAAATAGTGCCTACTTTTACTACTTGTACTACCTTTGTTTGCAACTAAAAAGCAGTAACTAACCAAGAATTATGGAGAAGGGTTCCCTATTATTCCAGCTCCCCAAGCTCTCTCTGATAGTAGTACTACTAGCACTCTTAGTTGCTCCAATGGGTTAATCTCTTCAACTCTTTTAGATAAAAAATATATTTAAATTTGTTGCATTTAAATTAGTTTAAAAACGGACGATTATAATAAATGTTAAAACTTTTTCCGAAACGGATGGAGTAGTACTTATTATTAAGAAACTGTCATATGCATGCTCATTCCCGTTAATTTCTATGGTAATTAATAGGATTAGCTTTCTTTTCTTTTGCAGTTCCTACATTTGCAAGGATGACAGCTTATGAGGAAGGTGATGAGTCATTGGAACCGGCCAAGATCATAGTTGAGGAAATAGTTTTTGGAAAGCCTACTGAAATGGTGATGAAGATGAAGAACCACAATAAGGATCATCTGATCAAGGCGGATCAAGAGAGTATGGCGGGGACACCGACCCCAAATTGTGCATCCAAAGGAGATTATTGCAATGATCTTTTTGGACCTAAATGTTGTGGTAACGATCTTGTTTGCGTACAAGGTCCGCTTGTTGGAGGTCAGTGCTACAGAAGGTGGAGTGTTGTTACTAGTGCTGATGATGCCAAAAAATAAGTACTTTCATTCAAGAGTTTCTTAATATACAAATTAGATAGTATGTACGGTATGTAATGACATGCTTGGAAGAAGATGCATGTAATGGTTCAAAAAATAATGAAATAAAAGTGTAACTTAACTATGATTTATAGATAGAGTACGAACCAAGGACACTCTTAATAATAATACGTAAATTCTCGTTTTCATTATTGTTTGGGTCGGGTCTTTAAGAGAAGTCAAATTAATTAAGGTATGCAGCCTTATATATACAAGACTAGCTTAATGAAAAATATTTAAGTGATCGGAATAGATCATGGAGTAATTTAAAAGATAACCTTATTGAGATCTATTTAACTTGTGTTTTGTACACAAATGTATATACACATAGATGTTAACTTCAATAACAAGTCTAGATAAGTAAGTGACATGGATTTTATCAATTTATATTCAAGAAACCATCTCGTATAATTAAATGTATTAATCTGTGTGGTCACATAATATCTAGCTGTTACAAATTAAAGCAAAAAAAATTCTGAATTGATTATTTGATTATCCATGCGGAAGCTCTCACTCTCAGTCTTCACTCTCTCTTTCTTTCACACTCGATTGTGATCCATAAACGTGACACATTTTCCTTTCCTCACACAATATCAATATATATTTTCTCTCTCCAACTTTTGCTTTGGAAGAATGGCAGCCCCCACCCCATCGTGACCAATTAATGATCAGCTAAATGCTAAAAAAATTGAATGTGGAATGTTGGATGGTGTATATATACCTAGCGGTGAGATGAAGCAATCAAACCCCCCTCCCCCCCTTATGTTCCCGGTTATGATTGTTCTCATTTTCTTCATCCTTTCACATTATTGTCACAAAGTGATTGGAAATAGAAATAAACTAGTAATGTTAAAGCATACTTCTTACTATGATAATAAATTAAGAAAATTGAAATAAAATATCTAATAATGATGATACAAGGTAATAACATAATACTCAAAGGTTAGGTTTACCGTCATGCTTGTATGAGGCACCTTTATAACCTAACATGACATCGGCATATCGTCATATTTATATGTATAAGGCGCCTCACTTTCAGGCTGCCTCAAACGAGTTTTGTATAATACATACCCATCAACCCATTCGATTAAGCAACCCCTGAAGTGGTAAGTAGTGAAGGAGCTTTGGTCTTTGGAGATTCTTTTGTGGGAGAGATTTGGAGGATCAAGATATGTATAGTGACTGGTAAGATGCATTTACTTCAAGGGATCAGGACAGAGACAGACATAGGGAAATTCAGGAGTCATTGAATGCAAATCTTGCAGATCGATCATTTTGTAATGAGCCCAATCGATCTTAATTTATTGCCTGGGCAGTCTCGAATGGGTAAGTAAATACACCCTCTTTCTGTAGGGGTCCTATCATTTTCACGCTTTGGTGTGCCCCTAATATATGTTGCATAGTTGCATCATTGCATGGTTTTAGCTGGCAACTGGCAAACCACGAGGAATCCTTGCAGAAATTAGTGTTTTAATTAAACAAGCTTCTGTAAATGTAATATCCAAGAACCGTAGATTCAATGGGCTAACCCATTCTTTTACCGCTTGGGCGGTCTCCTTTGACTTTGTTGGTATTCTACACCACGAGGAGTTCCAATCTGAATGTGGACTTTAGGTTGTATGTTTGTTTTTTGCGCTATCTTAATACAACCATACAACCTTTTGACGAGAAAAAAAAAAAAAAAAAAGTGGCAAACCACATCACCTTCTTCCTCAAACTCGGTTGTTTGTCCAATGTCCTAACTCCTTAGGCCACTATCTTCTTGATTTAGTAGTCAAGGGATAATGACTTTGACGGGACTCGATTATCCTTAACTTTTGAATAAATAACACTTACATTCCCATTTACACCTCCAAAAAAGAGTAGTCCTTTGCATCCTGAATTAGAGTTTTTAAGAATGTGAAATTTGATAAGGATAATGTGAAATTTGATAAGGATAATAAGATGATCTTGCGGATTAAATAATACATTACATATAAGGGTTTTGCTACAACTATTCTCTAATTTAATTCAAATTGTGGGGAGTCTTCACGGTCGTCCTCACACAATCACCTAATAAATTTTCTTAGATTGCTAATTTATAAGGTCAATCAAATATTTTTCCATTTGAAAATATTTATTTCCTAAAATTTTACGGTCGGGCCCTTTACTACCTTCGTTGTAGGCGTGGATAAATACTTCAATATATTACGTAAAACGTAAGCCTAACCAAGTACATGTCGTGATCTAGTGGCTCCAAGCTTACTCCTAAGTGGTTTGGTAAGACAAGATTATGGGTTTGAATCCTCATTCCCCCATGCCTTGTGTCTGCTAGCTTTTAGGAACTATATTAGTCCCTTGTT
The DNA here is from genome assembly GCA_038025085.1 of Tetragonia tetragonoides. Taxonomy (NCBI): domain Eukaryota; kingdom Viridiplantae; phylum Streptophyta; class Magnoliopsida; order Caryophyllales; family Aizoaceae; genus Tetragonia; species Tetragonia tetragonoides. The sequence goes on from CM076148.1 coordinate 38,582,072, forward strand.
GGTGCTATGTTGACGGGGCTAGTGCTTGCGCTAGTTGTTCAGCTAGTCTGATATGTTCGCTATTGAGCACGAAAGTCCGAACATAATATAATAGAGGGTGCTCGATCGCTATTCACTTGCACAATTTTTTTAACGAGAAAAAAAAACCCAAGTACATGCCGTGCAAGAGAATAATCGCATAGCACAGCATATCAAATGAATTGAATATCCTTTCCACCTTTATTTGCATAGCACAGTACTATTTAATAAAGTGTAGGATCTACTTTCTTCTTTCCTTTCGGAGGATAAATAGTGGTCTCCACAAATCATACTATTCGTTTAATTTCTTTTTTTCTCTTCTGAGGAGATTTGTTTTTTTGAAGAGGCATAAATATCTTGATAGAAATTAAATCCTCGATCTCAAATCTCTAATTGCGGGACATTACTCTTATCGTACAATACAATATACATTCAACTGATTTTTAAAAAAAATTATAAAGTACTTCCTTCGTCCCCTCTTTATGTTGGTAGTTTGACTTGGAACGGAGTTTAAGACAAGGAAACTTTAGCTCAAAAATGACTCAAAGACCCTTGCTCAAGTATGAGAGAGAATATGGTGGTCCCTTGTGGTCCATTAAGTATGAGAGAGAATATGGTGGTCCCTTAATAAGTGGGTATATAAGTAATCTCGTTACTTTTTTCTTACTTAAAACGGAAGTACCAACGTAAAGAGGAGACGAACTAAAATGAAAACTACCAACGTAAAGAGGGGACAGAGAGAGTATATTACTCGTAGTCTCATACTACTAACGTATTAGCAATAGAATGTCCTGGAGCCCAACGTCTAAAAGTAAGAAGCCATGCAACACAAATTAGAAAAGCTTTAATTTGAAAACGCCTAATCGGTCTTGATCTTAGTCACGGTCTAACGGACAACATCATCCTTCACCCAATGCCACTATTGGGTGTTTAGACTACTCTCTTCCTATTAGAATGACAATGAGGTGGAGCACGGATGTGTGGAGCATATCCATGATGAATGAGTGGTTGGATAAGACAATTCCCACCTTAAGTGGATATCCGCCAACTGACATGTATCTACTAATCTATCTAAAATCCATTATTAGGCACAAATTTTTCCAAAAGAAATTAATATAACAATCTCTAAGGACTATATTACTAAGTGCTAGAGTATTAACATATACGATCGCAAATTGGTATCGATAAAGAAGATCAAAGAGGGAGAAATCTAAACTAATTTAAGAAATTTGGGAATTTTATCATGATTCATTAACATGAACTAATGGTGCGAGTATAAGGTTGAATGATGCGGTTACAACGCCAAATCCACATTCATGCCACCATTCATAGCGATTTACATTTTTAAACTCCATCTCCATCCCACCACCTATTTAACTCCCTTAATACCTACTCCACTAAGTGGGGGCGGGGCGAAATCCACCTCTACTTGTCCAATTTTGCATGATGACATTGGCATCCCAATGACAGACCCTGTCTCTTAGGCTATTGCGTTTGATTATTAACCCAAATTCACAAAAGGCAACACAACTACACAATAGGGATGATTAACCCAAAGAGATGGAGAAAAAAGTCGTCAATGTAAAGAGAAAATGTCGTCGTTGTAGTTGAGCTCAATGGGTTTTTTGTATCTTTTGGTGAAAAGTTGAGCTCAATGGTTTGACCATAGCAAATCAAGATAATAGTAAAGTGAGATCAAATTCCTTCCAAATACTTGTGGACAAGCAAACGACGAAATAACTAATGTAACATATATAGGGGTCTAGAAAATATTCTTTAAACATGCATGAAAGGATGTGTTCTCTGTTCTTGTCAGCCCTCGCAAGTCGCAAATGAACATGGAAAGGGGGCATAGAAACTGAACAATGATCTAGACCGCTACATCCAAGTTTTTTTTTTCTTGAGACTACAACTACCCAACATTTAAAAATGTAGTAAGTGTCGAAATTAGCAAAGTTTATATGTCTTATTTTAACTAATACTTATAATAATAATATAATATTTCAACTATTTTACAGTCTACAGAACAATCTCACACAAAGGAACATGTCATTCCCCCTCGCTTCCCTAGGAAAGAAATTAGCACTTCTATATCTAGCCGAAGTTAATGACATTTGTGTAAGACCTTTTGATAATAAAAACCTTAGAAGTAACACTTTTTATTCAAGATGTAACTGAGTAGTTTTTAAACATTGTAAATTTATAATTCATTCAAAGTGTAATACTTATACGGTGACTGGTGAGACGGAGAGTTGGAAACCATCTTATGTAATTTTTTGTGGTATATCTAGAAATGACAATCAATAAACCGGTATAGAAACGGATTGAGCATCATAAACTATTTCATGGCCTATTAGTTTCTAGCAATGTTGTCATACGTCAGTTCACCACTATTTCTTCTGTTACTCATGACTCAAGTTTTTACGAGTACTATGGGACTTGCAAAGTGGGGGCGTTATTGACTCCGTAAGTTGGTCATTGAAAGCTACCAACGACCGAGGGTGGTGGTGATCTAGGCTGGTGGCAAAGCGATGGAGAGTGTAATAAGTGATACAGAATACTTCAGAGATCAAGAAAAAAGGTTACATAAATGAGTCATATTCAATGCTCTTTCTCTAAATGTTTTGGTATTATTATTATTTTTAATATTGAGAAGAAACCCTCTACTTTGATAACTTTTTTTTTTTGAAATTCAAGCCCGATCATTTATAATGTGAACAAGTAAGGATATGTCATTACATTTTAATATTTTTGGATCAAATGTCATCTATATAAGTAGATTAAAACAAAATAAATAAATCAGTGTTCGCCACATCAGCCGCTGAATTGTCGAATGACTTGCCGATTTACTTATGACGTGTCATGTGACTCATGACCAGTAAAAAAAAAGGGAGACAAAGTAGCAACAATCAGACGTTACAAAAATATAATGAAGTTTAATGACTTCTTCATCCCTTTACCTTCATTATCACAAGTTGTTAGACGTTACAAATCCAAGAAATTGAGTATTAGCTAATTTCTCTCTTATATTGATGAGCCAAACAGAAAAACTAATTCCTCTCTCATGAATAGATGATGGAACCACACATCATCAATTCATCTCCTACCTCCCATATGTAGAGAGGGTTTGGGGGTAGATTTGGTGGCATGAGGTGGTGGGGAGCCATGGTCGGCACCCAAAAACCGCGGATTAGCCTCCAATGTCCAGTAAGAGGCCCTTCGAAGCCTAACCAATGACCCAATAACCTACTCCGGGGGCTTCACATGTCCCCTAAGGCTGTCCCGTGCGATGTGGTGCGAAAATATCCACTTTCGTTCCGGGGCCTCCCGGAAGCTCAAAATCCGTGGATTATATCCTTCAATTTCGGCTTCCCGGGGCTCGGGTGTCATTTTTGCCCAAACTTCTTCAGAGGGTCTATCATGACTCTAGAGGACTCTCGATGCTCCGGAAGATCATCCGGATCCCTGAACTTCAATATCACTCATGCTTTTGGTATTCCAACTCTTACACTAATGTCCCTTAAAACGCGCTTCCTAACCTATCATGGACCAGATTATCAATCTCGGAGGCCTCCCCTGTCCCATACGAGTGTTCCGTGCGATGTGGTACTAAAATAAGGCCTTCGGGAACCCAAAAAACATTGACTATAACCTTCGTTTTCGGCTTCCCGGGACCTGAGTATCATTTTTGTCAAAACTTCTCCGAGGGGTTTATCATGACCCTAGAGGAACCTCGGTGCCCGAAGAGGGTCTCCGTATCCCCGAACTTCGATGTCACCCATGCCTTTGGTATTCTGACTTTTACACCATTGTTCCATAAAAACGCCCTTCTGAATCTATCAAGGACCAGTAAAGCAACCCCAGGGGTCTCCCACGTCCTCTAGGGGTATTCAGTGCGATGTGGTGCGAAAATATCCAGTTTTGCTATTAATATACTCTTATTATTCTAATTGGCGTTATTATTATTATTATTATTATTATTATTATTATTATTATTATTATTGTTAAGAAAACAATCAACAATTTAAAATTTCCAGTTTGTCCCAATTTTCTCCAGTTTCTCCCAATTTCTCTCAATTTGACCCAGTTTCTCCCAGTTTTCCCAGTTATCAGTTAGACTTTCCAGTTTTCACCAGTTTTGCTCAATTTTGTCCAATTTTTCTTAGTTATCAGTTTCAGTTTCCAGTTGAAAAGAACGAGCCCTAAGAAGGGATTTGCTTATGGCTTGTGACAAAACATGATTTGGCTATGAAAACTGGCTAGTAAGAAAGGGTAACACAAGCAAATAGTACCACCAAATTTGTAACACCAGCCAAAAAGTGAAAGTCTTTACCCTTTTGCTTACTGGTGATTATTATTGGTCTTGTAAAAGATAAACAACCACCACTCTCCTCTTCTTCACTCCTCTCTCTCTCTCTCTCTCTCTCTCTCCCTCTCTCCCTCTCCTTTTCTCTCTGTGGCTGCAGCTACACTACAGATCTCCAAGCTCAGTACCCAAAAAGCTCACAAGACACAAGGAAAAACCCAATAAAGTCCTTCCTCCTCCTCCCCTCTCTCTCTCTCTCTCTCTCTCTCTCTCTCTCTCTCTCTCCATCCGTACCATAACTTGGATTCTGATTGTGTGAACCATACATTTCTCTCTCTGAACTCTTTCAACCTCTTCTTCCCCACATTTCCCCCTCAACACACTACCAAAAAATAAAAAAATAAAAAAGGGAAGAAATGAGGGTGCTAGCTAAGTCCAAATTCACCCACTGTCAAACACTGATCCAAACTCATATTTCCTTGAAAATTAGGGAAAGTAAGAGCAGATAATTCTTAAAACAAATACCTAAGTAAAAAAAGAAACAAAATTTAAGAACCCCACTAGTAAATTTCTTCTGGGTTTCTGTTTACTTCCCATTTTCTGCCCTCTTTGCTTCAGCATTGTAGTGGAAGAAGTATAGAGAGAGGATGAGAAAGCATGGTTGGCAGCTTCCTTACCACCCACTTCAGGTACCCTTCATCTCTTATGGTTTTTTTGGGGGAATTCTCTCTATGAAATGATAATGGTGAATATTTTTTTTTGTTTTTCTTTTGCAGGTGGTTGCTGTATCTGTGTTTCTGGCATTGGGGTTTGCTTTTTATGTCTTCTTTGCACCATTTGTTGGGAAGAAGCTCTACCAGTATATTATAATGGGGCTGTACACCCCTCTTGTGAGTTTCTTCTCAACTGAAATTACATAAGTTTATATATTAGTTCATTAAATGCTTAAATTTGAACCTTATGTGGTCTTGAAAAGTTGAGATCTGGGTTTTATTCATTTAGTTACTTGCAATTGTTGTTGCTTGGGTGCTTGTGATTCCAATCATTTCCCCCCCAAATGGGTCACTTTCCTTTTCTGGGTTTGTTTGAAAAATGTCTTTTTCCCTTTGTCACCACACATTTTTTTTGAGAGCACAAGTATCACTTTTTCTTGATAAGGGCCAATGGGTGTTTGTCTTGTAGTAAATTTCTCAAATTAGTTTTGAAGTGACTATAAGTCTGATGTTTAAACTTCCATTTTGTTGAGCGATTGGTAATTAAAACCCCTGTTTGTCTGAAAGCATCAGATTTGATATCTATATGGCTTTCGAGTTGTCTCGTGTCAAATTGTTCTTAATGTGCTCAATGGACTTAAAAAATAGGATAATTGAAGTGGATTGTGTTTTGCAATGCCTAAGGGGAAATTGTCCAGGCATTCTAATTTCTTAACCTTGCTGATTAGCTGTTTGGGCGGATGAAGTCAACTTCCACCTTATCTTTATTTAGCCCCTGCTGTTTCCTAGTCAGTCTAATTTTTTCCAACACTGGCTTGCTAACAAGTTGATTCTCTACACCTAGCTAAGTTGGTTTGGTTTTTATCTAGAAACTCGTATTATGTTCCCTTTGTACACTCAATTTTGAAGTTCAGTTGCTTCAGTTCAGAATCTGCTACCTGCTAAAATGCCCTCTAAATTGGAGTACAGATATGTCTCTTCCTTGACTCCCTGTATTTAGTCCTAATGTCCTTACATGATCCATGACTATGGGGCTATAATGATTTCCCGAGGATGTTTCGCTTTCTTGGTTCCTTAATTCAAAATTTTTGGAATAGCACTGAAGATATAAATCCTGAGAGGTGGTTAAATCCCTGGTTACTTTTCATTGCACCTCAAGTACCCTGTTGGATGCTTTAACACTCTGAAAGGGTATGGAGGCTATGGCCACATGACACTTCTCTTGAGATCACATTCTTGCCAAGTTTTCAGAAAATGGTCAAATCAACACTTTGACATGTACGAGTTTCGGATAGCTGTAGCAAAGTCTGAGTAACAAGGGTTAAATTCAAATTTCTTAAATTTCTGATGTATCATTTCTTGGTTTTATCTGATGCTTGGATAATTTCTGTCAGGGGGGTGGTTGTGTACTGAGTTCTCGTCTCCTTACCTGGATCATGTCATCCTTCTCAATGTTGCTTTTCATGATTTTTTGTATTTGTGTCAAGGGATGGGAACCATTTATATTTATTACAATATAATCGGATGTCTGGTGTTTGAGGGAAAAGGTTGTTAATACTTTTTTTTTTGCTTGGCAAAAGGTTGTTAATACTTGATTTGTCCAATTTCCCTCAAACAAAATGATTTTGATACATGTCATTGGAGTTATTATTATATGTAAATTTGGTTCTAATACTTGACTAAGAGGCAAACATGAGATACCAAGTCATGTAGTTCTTGATTTGCTCCTGGTGCTTTTCCTGTTTTGAACTATCAAAGTAGGATACTGATAGCACTAACCTTCTCTGCAGATTGTGTCTGTCTTTGGCCTATATATCTGGTGTGCAGCAGCTGACCCAGCAGACCCAGGAGTTTTCAGGTCTAAAAAATACCTTACAACTTTATATAAAGGACTACATGCCAAATCGAAGGACTCTAAGCTAGGTGAAGAATCTACTTCATCAAAGCAACATGTGCATGCTGGAGGAAAGGGTGACAAATCTGTTGATGGGGATTTGAAGAGCACAGACGCTAATGTGCAAGATTTTGAAACTGAACATGAACAAAGAGCTAAATCAGCACATTGGTCATCTTGCGTTCTGGGAGTATTGTTCTTCCCATGTACTTTCCTCTGCAATTGCATGAGTCCATCCGAAGAATCTTCTGAGCGACAAACAAGTGAAGATGGCATGTTCTACTGCAATTTGTGCGAAGTTGAGGTATAGTTGAGCACTTTAATTCAATTGTAGTTTCCCCATTTATGCAATGTTAGGAAAATGATGTGCAACATCTTAAAATGCCGATGCCTGTACTTTCCTGTAATGAAACATATTTATTGGCATTTCTGTCATTCGTCAGATACAAGTATTGCATTGCCTTAATGTATTCCCCTTTGATTCTCAGTAATCATGTGTGATTCTGTTGATATCTCTGATGTAGGTTTTTAAGTACAGCAAACACTGCAGAGTTTGTGATAAATGTGTTGACAGTTTTGATCATCACTGCCGGGTATTTGAAACATCTTACATCTCTAATACTATTAGTGCTTTCACTTTGCATTGTCATGACATGTCCTGTCTGCTTTTACTTTTCGGACACAGTGGCTCAATAACTGTATAGGCAAAAGGAACTACCGGCAGTTTTTCACCCTCATGGTTGTAGCAATTATACTGGTAAGTAAATGCATCCATCATTTTGAATATAAATTATGAAGTGTATATGACTAATCAACTGGGTATTTGACCAATCTACTGCTGTAATTATAAGAACATAGTCTCTTGGGGCCTATCATTTCTCTTCAATGAGTGATTCCTGAGAACCTGTGAATCTCGAGTGTGTTAATTTGTTAGATTATATGCTTATCTCATGTTTACACTTTATAATGTTTGAATTAGCAAAACGGCCTCTATAGTAATCCTAAAGATTAGGGTCCAATAAATCACTCACCAGAAGCAGTTTCTATTGCTCAACCTACTCATAAAGTCATAATCCAGGACCCTGTGGCCACCTATCCATCACAAAGCCTGAACCTGTTCAACAGCTAGCATGTTATTCTTGTCATCCTTAGATAATTATTGACAGGTGTATGCGTGGCTTGTGCATTTTGGGCTTTGAGCTTGCAGCTTATTCTTCAATGGTCTACTGGGATCCTTGTCTTGATTTGTTCTTTTCTTGAGCACAAAAGATTCAGTGTAGAGATCACCGCAAAGCTGGGAAGCAGTTTCTCTATGGTGCCATTTTTGATAGTCGTGGTCAGTGCCCCATTCTATCTGCTTTCAAATCTTTTCTTTTCTGTGCATTATTGTCCTTGGCTATTGTTCCCATTCTTTTGCCTAGCTATTAAAGGTCTTACAGGACTAGATGATGCTGATCCTCTTCCTTGTGTTATGCTTATGTCACTGCAGTCTGTTTGCACCATTTTGGCAATGCTAGCAACTCTACCACTGGCTCAACTTTTCTTCTTCCACATTCTTCTCATAAAGAAGGTGAGTCTGCAAGCTGATTACTAATACAAGAGCTTCCTCAGTCGCTTGAGGCTTATATTATGTATAACACATTGTCTAACATGTCAGGATCTTGATCACGTCTTTTAGTGCAACTTTTACAATGATTTTTTTTTTCCTGATCAGGAGTATTATTGTTTAATTTGTTGTTTTCCAGGGAATTAGCACTTATGACTACATTGTAGCTCTGAGAGAGCAGGAGCAACAAGAAGCTGGAGGTGGGCAGAGCCCCCAGATGTCTCAAGTTAGCTCTCTTACTGGGCTAAGCAGTGCTAGTTCTTTTAACACTTTCCGACGCGGTGCATGGTGCACCCCTCCACGGTTGTTTGTTGAGGATCAGGTAATGTTCCATAAACCATTTGTTTAGTGGGATCATAAGCTTCAAAACTCACAATTTGCAGTAATTTGTGAGTGACATGGGGAACTGAGGGAGTATACTAGGAGTATTTGTAGCTCCTGATTTAAAGAAACTACTTATTGGACTGGGTCTCTGTTTCCTATATGAATCAGAGATAAATTATATTCTAATTTTAAAAACTTGACATGTCTGTTGTTAAAGGAAGTTCCAATCCCAAACCAGTCATTGGACAAAACATTTAATCAGAATAATTGAATATGACTGCTCCAATAGGCATATCACCTATCCACTTGTGAGCAGAAGTATTAGCAATGAAGTTATTTGTTTTGTTTCAAATTTATTATTTATTATTTTCTGGGCTCGGAACATTATAGTATAACCTTTTCTTTTCTTAATTGGCAATCTAGAAATGTTGCCCCATGGAACAAACATGTACCCACCATCTGCTTCTCTGCTACTAGTTTTCTTATTTGTGGTACAGGTACTAGAACTCTAGTGAAATGTAAGAGTAAATAGCCATACAGATAATGTTCCGTTATGTAGGACATTAGGTTTTATGCTAATGTTTGCATGGTGTGCCATATTTCCAGTATGATGTAGTCCCAGACACTGGATCAGTAAGCTCCTATGGTAAAAAGACAGCTGTGGAGGAGCCAATCAAGAAAAAGAACACTGCAGTAAAAATCAGTCCATGGACATTAGCACGTTTAAATGCAGAAGAAGTTTCAAGGGTTGCTGCAGAGGCAAGGAAGAAGTCCAAGATATTGCAGCCTGTGGTAAGACGGGAAGGCCCACTTAACCTAGAAAGGGACAGCAGTTTTGGGAGCAGTGGTCGAAGAATGGTCGCAAGGCTCGATAACGGTAGAAGAAGAACTAGTAAACGAGTCAGATTGCCCATGGATATGCCTCTACCATTGGTGAACGCTTCAGCCAAAGCAGCTAAACCATCCAGCAGCAGCTTGGCTCCTCTTCAGCTGGAAGCAAGGAGTGCCTTCAGGACTAGCCTAGCCATGTCAAGCTCCGCGAACATGGTTGGCTCATCCCCTGAGAGTAGCTTGGAGTCGCCAGATGTCCACCCCTTCCGCCTATCTTCTTCTGGAGCTGAAGAGTCTAGACGGCTTACTGGGTTGTCTGTCGTTGGTGGAGCTGCTCTCCCAGGGATCCCAAGGTCAAGATCAACCAGTGATGGGTATGAAGGGTATGAAGCTTCTGGTGGAGAAGATAGTGACCAGGTGCCTTCGAGGCCTGTGGACAGGCCGGTGAACTGGAGCAGTCTACTTTTTGGCTCAAATCCAGATGGAGGGATTCGCAGTCTCAAGGCATCATCGTCAACATTTAGCCAGGGCAACCTTAGAAAGTTCTGAAGAATTGTGATTAATTAGTGGAAATGTTGATTTATTGTAGGTTTGGTAAGTGAATATATTCAAGTGCTTGCAACTTCTGCCGTACATTCTGAGTATGGTTGATGAATGGAGGTGAAGCTAGATGAACATGCATGGGAACACCAGGCAGCTGATGCACATATTCCTGAATTTTAGAACTTTTGCAGGATCTAGCCTCTCCCATGATCAAAAGCTATTTAGCAATGGTTCTGAAATCTGAACAAACGGCATTTTGCTTGCTGCACAGCATATACAATGAGTCAATGACATACCTGTGTAGAATTTTGGTAGGAATGCCTAGATTTTTTTTAATTATTTTTGGTCTTTTTCCTATTTTGAGGCGGAACTTCTCAGATTTGTGTATGCAGCCTTGAACATATCAAGATAACATAAATTGATTTATCTCATAATCTTTTCTTCAATCTTACTGCTGTTTTTTCATTTTTGATGGTTAAGATTCTGTTCACTGCAGCCACTGCAGGTGCAAACATACATTGGGCTTTGCTTGAGCTACAATAAATGCACTAACATCAAGAAAAGAGTGATCTGACAGAGGAATGATTTTCTCATATAGGTTCATTTTAGAAAGTAATACCCAATTTAGATTGGGTTACAAAGTAATTCCGAGGTGGGTGTCCACGTAGGAATGGACAAAAACAAGCCTTGTAAAACAGTAATAGGGAACATTAATCTGAAGTGAAGTATCCTTAGCACAGTACATTAATCTGCATTTTCGGTAGAGGCTCAGTTAAATTAGCCAGAGTATTTATGCATGGAACTACAGAATGGATGAGTTAAATTCAGCAACCTTTTATCCTAAGTTCTTAAGACGCCCCCTCTCGGAAAAAAAGCAGAAAAAGAGACCAAGATAATTACACAAGTTTCTAAATAATTTACAGAAAGAGTCCAAACAAACTAAATTCTTCATTTTCACCTTTTACATCGGCAGTGCGCCAGAGCTACGATGAGACCACTGAAGCCTGCTGCTCAAAACCTGAACCTTGAATGACTTGACTACAAATGAACAGTAGATCTGAAGCCAGTCGAGTGTCCGAGAAGAACCTTTTTTAGCTAACAGAGACTCTACAAAGGAGACTTAAATCTTTACACCAACACCAGATTGCCATCCTTTGCTTGACGAGTACGAGAGACGTACACTGCATTGCACTCGAGTCAGAAATAAACAGATAGAGATAATATGCAAATGCATGCTGATTGCTGATATTAAAATTCTGCCCACTACAATCAGATAAAGACATTCCCTTGATCTGAATTTCAGGAAAATGAACAGATGTAAGTTCTAATTTCCAAATTACATACCAGGTAAGAATTCAGTGGCAAATCAAATGGAAAATACTCTCAAAAGAATTGCAAACCACCAAAATAAAATCTGGAAAAGCAAACATGCATGAAAAAGGTAAGCTAGAATTAGATACAAGAAACACTGTGGGGAAGAAAACTTCCATTACATAGTTTTCTAGCGAGTCGGTTTTAGAGAGAAAGCATTGGATGAGTCTTGACTCTTGATATATTGTCCTAAGTAGAGTTCAACATCAGTTAAAACAACTCCCAGTGTACATCCGTCCAGTAGCAGAGTCTTGAGAGGTCAAGATGTATGCAACCATTGCCTTTGACTAGCTGAGATTAGTAGAGACGTTTCCAGTAGGTGCACGCTGGAATTACATTCAAAGAAGGGGAATACTCAAGGAGAATCTGAAGTTGTATTAGTAGAAGTACAAAAGAAGGGCGGCATTCAACTGTAAAGGTCAACTCTTGTAGCTGAGCTGTACTGGGGCTTATTCTATTGGTTGACATATACCCTATATACTCCCCTTCTACTGGAGAAGTTATTAAATGATCCAGCACCTATGAAACATTGCGGAGACCATTTAGAGAAAGTGGTAACCACCTTTCTATTTCTTACATCAAATTTTCAAAGGAAACTGCAAACTTGTAACAACAAAGACAGATGGGAAGCTGCTCCATCACACATAATCACAAGGTTAAGCGTGTCAGCCTTCCATAGTTCAGAGTTGAGGCAAGGCAAGCCTTCAAAGAGTACACAGGCAGCTGCAACTGTAAAGCTTCTCATCTCCAAAATTATGTTTCAGATGCCACCAAATATGTAGCGAATTTTCGTGTCAAGGACACATCATGAATTCCTAATAAAGGGTAGAGCTTGGTCATTTATCCAGTCTAACAAAGTGCACCAAGAGGGAAATTAACCAAAATCAGGTCACAAGAAACAAAAAATCACCTCTGCAAACAAGCTCCTAAATGCTAGTTATTATCCGAGCAGACTCAGACAAGGGTGCATATATCATCAATTGCTACTTCCTTGTCAAGGGTTAGAATTAACTACTTATGTCTCCAATCTCTTGCCAACAGAAAATGAGATGTTCCTGGAACAGTCAATGCTACTTGGATTTTTCACTCCCGAAAACATAGTTGTCGCCCATATTTCAGATACTGCTGCAGAAACCCTCCAGTTCCTAAAGTCATGTCCTTCCATTTTTGCAATGTCTGCTTATGTCAAAATCCAGTATCACGGAAGAGTTTGCTCTACCTGGTCATTGGTCGATATTTAAGTTCTCCTCTGGCTTCTGCATATTGCAATAATACCTCAAAGCTCTTATGCTACAGCAGGAGCCTCATGGCTAGAGCCAAGACCCCCTTAAGTTAAGAACTGTAAATCTGTAATTCTCCACCGTAGTTCCAATCTGTGAACCTGAACTTAGTAATCATGATCCTGGTCTGAATTCACCTTGAGTTTGTTGCTTTTGAAAATACACTTAGAAGAATAAGAAACCAGATATAACTGCACCATATGGCTAGGAACGGGGAAAGGCAAAAGACAGAACTTAAAGCACGCAAAGGAATGATCTAAAGTAGTCCTCTCCATTGAATGATTCTAAAGCTATGCATGAACCTAAAACCTTGGGACCAAATACATGTGAAGTATGGTAAACAGTGTCTCCCCCCCCCCCCAAACCCAAATAAACAAGGTAAAAGCTTTTCATTATATTTTTGGTGAGAAAAGGCAAGAGCTTATCATTTAGGTGCGTGCAGAATGTATTGGGAACTTGCTAATTTAGCACTTGGAGTCTCCACAAACTTGTATCACCTAAGCCATGTCTTTGCCAACAGGACTAATCCGTCACAAGAGTGTGTTCTAGTAATGTAAAGAGAAATATACAAAACAACTTTGGTTTGAATAATATTGATTTCGAAGACTTTATCAAAACCAAAATTATTAAGTCCATGATTTTGGATCTCCAATTTGCTTAAGATATTCGTATCTTATTTCTCAATTATGCATTCAAAAGAATGGAAATCTACTGTCAATTCTGCAGGTTAAATGTATAAAGCACAATATTTTGTTTGGAATTTTATTGACAAAAAGAGAAGAAAGCGATAACATGAAAACCTGGTATTAGCACCCCCAAAACAATAGAGAAGGTAAGTTAGCTATCAAGAATACAAGGGATAGAGAAAATAAAGAGGGGCGCCTTCCTTGTTGCTATACATTGGTGTAAGATCTTTGCATTAGTAAAAACAGAAACCAACAAGAATCCCTTCTCCTAGAACACTACCACAGTATAAGTCCTATAGCATGCATCAAGTTCTTCTAATTTATGCTCTCTTTTGCCAGGAGATCCAGTAGACCAAGATGGTGAATCGAGTCATAATGGAAAACATCAACCTGTTACAATTTATTGTCCATTGACAATTCTTGAATAATTAGGCACCTTATGTACCATTCTACTTATGAAATCTTACTTCATCAAATAAAAGACATGTCTGATCCACACAAGACTGCTAAACTAAAGCTACTAAATTGGTCAAAATTGAGAATAAACAAAAAAGCACTTTGCCGTATCAACACCAGCTGCTAGTGCAAAATCCATTATAGATACCAATATACCATTCAAACCAAATCATCAAAAGGAAATCAGTATCTCATCTATGCAGAGTCAATAAACAATAGCTCTTAGCAAACAGTTGACATCTACACGCATCAAATGAAAAAATCATTCCCTTATTTCATTACCTACATTCATACCATTTCCCCAATGCATATAACATAAGCTTATGTAAAATAAGCAAAAGGATAAAAGGGTAAACAAAAGACTAGAATGGAAATCTCACTGACCTGTATCCTCATATTTATTGGACATAACAGACAACATGAGGGACCTTCTGATCATCAAAGGGTAAGTGTACATACTCAGCAGCAAACTCATCAGCTATCTCCCCAGCCAGTTCACCATGTAAAGCCTTACAATACATATACAACACGGTACTCGCCGCTATACTATGGAGCATAATCACTGTCAAAATAGCACAAGTAGCCACAGTTCTCACAATGAATGCCCAAGTCCTCCAACCTTCCCTAACCGAACTCGAATCATGGTCACCCGAAACCATACTAATCCATAACAGAACAACCCCAAAGAACCCAAAAAACATGATCAAAGATAAAGCCACCCATCTCATCCCTCTCATCAAACCCTTGCTTCTAATCATAGGTATAAACCCCCATTTAGATTCAACCACAACAATCACACTCACCAAGTACCAGCTCACATTGAAATAAACCAAAACCAACCCTAATAAAACTGCCCAAATTAACGAAACCCCAATACAGAAAGGCGAATTATAAGAAAAATCCCCCACAATTAGCTCAAAACCCTTGATGCCCAGATAGCCAAACAGCCCAAAAAGTGAGAAAATGAAGAAAATAACAATCTGGGCAATGATAAAAGTGACCAAAAGTGGGAGAAACGAGAAAAACAAAGACTTGATAGCTGAGATTAACTTGACGGGTCTTCCATAGAAGCCATGGAAAACAGAGTAAGTGATTGAACAGACAGCAGAGAGAGACAGGATGAGGATGAAGATAGAGAAGAGGAGAGAGAAAATGAGGGTTTTTTGGTGAGGGTTATGGTGAGAAAAGAAGGGTTTTGAATTTAAAGAAAATTGGTGATGGTGATTATAATGGAGGTTATGGAGGTTTAAGCGAAGGAGAGAAACTATGTGATTAGGTTCAGGGGAAGTGAAGGTATGAAGGAGAGTTGGGAAAACGGTGAGAGAGAAAGAGAGAGGTAGAAGAAAGAGAACTGAGAGAGCTAAGAAATGGCGTGAATGGGCGTTGATTATTCGTTTTGATTCTGTAATCACTCCCCAGAAATCTACCATTGATTGAGTTGTGCTAATTGACATGGTTGTTTGATGAAGAAACAGAATAAAACAGAGAGAGAGAGATGAAGATATGGAAGAGAATAGAGTTGAAGATGATGGAGATTGAGAGTTGAGACAATTTACAAGCCACAAGCAATTTGATAAGGATTTTTTTAGTGAAGGAAACAATGTGGATAAGGACAAGTGGTGTGGGGCACACAATTAGTAAGGTGGGTTGTACTTGACCAAGGTTAAGAATCAAGGCCTTTTCTGGGGATGAATATGAACCTGGATCATCCCCAGATTGAGATGGGTAGGATCATGAATTCATGATAGGGTCACAGGAGGAGAGGGAGGGAGGTGGGACAATTGGACTACAATCCCCTTTCAAGGATGACAAGAGTAGGGAACTAATGGAGTAGAATATGGTAAAAGGTCATTAAGGTAATTTGAGTTATATTGTTATTAAAAGTTTTCGGAAAAGAGTCTTATAAGCCGATGGAGATGGGTATCGAAGTCGGTTTCTTTTTATAAGATCCTTAAAAACTTTACCAATTGAGCTAGTTGATATCTGCGTTGATGTTGGTGATTGGCTATATGAATTGTTTTGTTGAAGAAAAATGTTTAATTGTCCATCTGCTCGCATTAGTTTAATTTTCCCTCCTTAGCTCAAATTCCACAATTGAAGACATTCGTTTGAGCCATGACAGTTGTATTTGGTTTGCAGTTACAACGTGTTCTGGTTTTGACACCGACTTGTATGCTGGGTGGTGTATAGTTGGTCATTATTTTATTGAGTTTATGTTTGGTTGACTCGAATCTTCTCGCTTGAGGTGGTTGTCATTCATTTTAATTCGCCGTGATCACCAACCCTTAAAGTAGGGGCATATTTTAGCCTAATAGGATGGTGGGAGGGAGGGGGGGGGGGCAGAATTTGAACCGTTCCATTCAATATGCTACCATCTCCACCTTGATACATTTCACACAACAAAAACATGATAAATTTAATTGGAGGGCCCAAGTCCCCTTTGATCTTCACTAAGATTCGTCACTACCTTAAAATCACATACATACCATCGCAATTGATCGCTTTTTTTCTTTTATTTTTTCCCTTACTTTAGCCACAACACTAATGCCTAGACCAACACCAATACCAACACTTGCTCCAATCAAAAATAAAATAAAATACCAACACTTGCATCGCACCCCCACCTCAAGTTACGTTGCATGGACATAGATACTCACACAGACATGACACGACATTCAAAAGAACAAAAGGGTCTATGTGTCATAACATGATGTCCGTGTACTGTCCGGATGTCAAATATGCAATATCGCACCTATCCGAAATATCTATACTTCATAATTGCACACTAGTCTAGTAGTCTTTAATCTTTATGTCTCATCTGAACCCAAGAAAGAAAACTCTTATTCTCTTATTGACCCATGCCTACTCTTGGAAAAACAAATCCATAAAAACCAATTCAACCAAGCTCATATAGTCATATGGTTACCCAAATCAACGCCGTTAGCAAAGCCTCACCCATCATGTAATCAACATTTGGGAATCCTAATCCTTAGTCCCAAAAGAGCCGACACTTCACAGTTTCACACTCCCTCTTTAAACGGCAACAACACATTAAAGAATTTATACAAACACGTGCTGTGTTCTTTCTACTCTTTTGGGATTCTTTCATTTGTTTGATCTTATTAACTCTTTGGAATTCAATTCAACGTATTCATTCATTCATTTCTGCTACTTAAAAACAGTGAAAGTGTCATTGTTGTCCTCTGTTGAAAACCCTCACTTTCTACGTTTTGCACAGATCCTTTCCTTCCATCTTCCATTCCTCCAAGCTCCTCTCTCGTGGGAGCTTCTTCTCTCTCTCTCTCTCTCTCTCTCTCTCTCAACAAACACCCCATCTCTCATGTGGGTGTTCTCTCTTTTGCCTCGTTACAATCGCCACTGCCCATTTCTTCCATAAAAGGTAACGCTTTATGCTTACTATTGTTCGTGATTGCTACTGTTTTTTTTTCTCATTTTCTTGATCTATACATACATATATCTTGCTTTTGAACAAATCCCACATATTAAAGATCCGATTTTTGAGCTAATTTGGGGTTGAATTCAATTGGGTCGAAGTTAAAAATGGATCCCCCTGAGGCTAAGATTAGCTTAGAGGCGTTGGCTTTGGAAGGATCTAGAGATACCCAGATGAAAAATTCGATTGATTTGGGTACCCAATTGGATTATCAGGTCCGTACAATGAGTGCTTTGGATATTTTGAGAGAGACTGTTAGGATTTTGAGGTTTAATTGTGCTGGATTTATGGCTATTGCAGCATTGCTAATATGTCCTGTATCAGCTGTTCAGTTGTCAAATATGTTAGTTGATCATTCAGTTGTGAGGAGATTAAGTATCAGGTTGTTGCTGATTGCTAGGAGTAGTGGCTTACCTCTCAACCCAGTTGTTAAGCAGTCTTGTCAAAGGTTTTCTGAAATGGCTGTTTCTACTGCTATATGTTTCCCTTTGTATATCACATTGTCGCTTTTGTCGAAAGCTGCTGTTGTTTACTCGGTTGATTGTACTTACTCGAAGAAGCAATTCGATTTGTCCAAGTTCTGTGTGATTGTTAAGAAGTTATGGAGGCGGGTCGTTGTGACATATATTTGGGCTTGTATGGTGATTGTTGGGGTTCTTACCTTGTTTCTTGTGCTTCTGGTTGCTATATGCAATGTGTTTTTGACATTTGGGTTCATCCCGGATTTGGTTGTTTATCCGGGAATTGTTGTGGGGCTTATATTTTCGGTAGTATTTGCAAACGCGATAATTGTTTGCAACATTGCGGTTGTAATCTCCGTTTTGGAGGATGCGTCCGGTCCTCAGGCATTGTTGAGGTCTAGCATTTTGATCAGGGGTCAGACCCATGTGGGTCTTTTGATGTACCTTGGGTCGACAATAGGGATGGCGTTTGTGCAGGGGTTGTTTGAGCATAGAGTGAAGACATTGAGCTACGGAGATGGGTCTTCTAGAATATGGGAAGGGCCACTACTGGTGATCATGTATTCCTTTGTGGTGCTCATTGACTCTATGATGACCGCAGTTTTTTACTTCAGCTGTCGATCTTTTAGCATGGAAGCTGCAAGTGAGGAATCTCAGCCAATTTTGGAAATGGCTACTACAACCCCAAGGGCGACCCCGGAGCAATGTGAGAATGGAGTTGGTTGAATGGTCATTTTTGAGAGCTCTTGTCAGCCATAACCAGTGAATGAGAATCGCCAATGTGAAGATGGTTCTAATACATGCAGAAGAAATTATGCTGCTTGGAAAGAAATGTCAGGGACTTGTTTGGAGTATAAGGCCAGAGCCAGTTCAGATGCATGCAAGAAGTTTTCAGCTTCAGGTTTTCTGGTTATTCTGAGACCTATGAACATAGAATCAGGTTGCTTTATAAAAGACTGCTGCTGTAGATTGGTGACTTAATTTTGTTTATAGGAGTAAATTATGCAGCAAAGAGAAAAGATATATATTGTTCCCTTGATCCATTTGGTATACAATGTATGTTCTATGACATCCACAAAATTATGGAATGAAGTTCAGGTTGTTCCCAAAATTTTCCATATTATAGCTATGCAAAATTATCTATGTATGGCTTTCTAGTAGAAACAGGAACAAGGTCTTCCAGCGAGAAACGATCAGCGATCTATTTACCACAAGTGCAGAACCAAATTTCTCACTCATCTGAGTTCTGTAACATGTGAATCTTTTACACCGGTCTCCAAGTTCTGATAATGTCGTACTCACATTATTATCTGGGATTTTGCCATCTTTATTATGTATTGTACCTGATACCCAATGTTCTTCTGCTCTCAGAACATGAGTTGTATTTATGTTGGCTATCTGGTTCTCTCTTTAGCTAATTTGTGTCATTACATGGCATGCTTATTACAATCCGAAAGCTTGTTGCAAGGTGAGCCAGCCTGCATTTAATCTTTAAGAAATTCTTGAGTGTTTATGAACAAGCACCTCTTTTTTACTTTTCTATATATTTATCAAAGCCTGACTTTTGTAGTACATGATGATGATATTTCCTTTCTAAATGTAATAGGTGCCATTTTGCATCCTGAACTGCAAATTACTAACAAGTGCAGCCAACAGCCCAGCTAATTACCTGAGAAGTGTAAGCAATATCTCTGTCCTTGAGTTGTCTCTCTCTTTATTTTTTATAACACAATTGCTATATAGATTCTCTTATGATCACATTGATGGTAATCTTAGTATAGTAGAAAGTACGTTCTGAATTGGTTATGACCTCTCACTCATTGTGTTGACATATTGCAAGACCTTAAAGTACCATTTTCTGTGAATTCGACAACTGCTTGCATGGTGATAAGCGCACAGCACTTGCTTGCTAAGATGTTTGCACTTCATACTCCACTGTCTACCTTTCTTTTCCTGGATATTTAGAAATACTTATCAGTTTTCCATAGATGGTGATATAGTAAAAGTAAAAGAAGATTTGGAGATGGCATAATGAAGGAGGAGCTCTAATGAAAGTGAGTCTTCATAGGGCAATTGTCAAAGTTTAGTCAATTGAATAAATGGATTGAGTCCATTTGGATCTTCGAATTTCTTCATTTTCAATTTCCAGAGGCTACTAGCTGTAGGACTAGGGTGGGGATGATCTGCCTCTGACAATATCTTGGAGGAAGGACATGGGCTCCTGTGAGTAGGAAACAGAAGATGCTTCTCTATCTCTTTTTATTCTATCTAGATTGAAAAGTTGTTAGAGACGGAGGGAAATATAATCCAACCCGCTTGGCACAAGGGCAAAGAAGAGATTCTTATGTATCTAAACCTTAAGATTAGTATTTGGACACGTTAAGGGAGTCAGCAGAGCTACTCCCCTCCTAGCCTGCTGCCTGCCTCTCTCATAAGATCAAGCCGTTTATATACCTGATGAGGTTTTGGTCGACAGTCATTCCAGATTACTTGTCGAATTTATTTTATAGCTCTCATCCGCTAGTGTAGTCTATAGCAGCGACAATTTTGCTAGCCCACATGGTTACTGAGTTTGATTAGTTTGAATAGTGGTTGTCATTTCATCATTTATATAATTACTTTAGTTTGTGTCCTTCATCAATGCATGTAGTAACTAGTAGTAATGCTTTGTGAAGGCAGTAAATTTCTATCTTTACGATGGTGTCTCAAGAAACAAGCAATTACCGGTTTTTGATTGCAAAGCTTGCAACTGGAAAAAGTTTTCTTGTCATGATATGCTAGTTGTATTTCAAGATAACATCGGTATCCAAGCTTTGCTTGATTACTCCCATAGGCCCTAAGGAGACTCAAACCTGACACCTCTGGAATAGATCTCAGAGGTCTTACCAGCTGAGTTACCCCCTCAGGGTTTATTCAGCTATTTGTTCATCCTTTTTTTCGTTTTGGTGGTGAATTTGAACTTGGTAATGTGCGTAACTGCCTACCTTTCTGAACTATCAACCTCACAGTTGCTGGAGCAATAACTTACGGTGTTTTGGTATATCTCTGGCATCCTTCTATCAGGAATTTTTAAGGAGCTGAAGATCATTTGAAGACAGATCGCCTGTGTCAAGATGGATAGTTACATCAGGTCCTGAAAAGTGAAAACTATAGAAGCTGCGGATTCCAGGTAAGTCAGATTATTCAGCAATTGTCCAAGGCCAGATTCAGGGTAGAATCTTGCTCTATTACTACACTAATTATTCAGGAATGTTTGATGCATGGTGTGTCGTTGACATTCCCCCACCCCCCCACCCCCCCCCACATAAAAAAGAAACTCTGTTTCAGGCCCGGATTAGATTTGGGTTCGGTGTTGATTGATGAACTCAGGCTCTGATTACCCAGGTCAAACCAGGCCACCTCTTTCCCCATTCTGCAGCAGGTCAGTAGCTGCTGACCCTAGCGCCTTTTAGGAGTATTATGCATAATAGGCCTTGACAATTATTAAGCCCTGCTTCTTGAAATGTACTTTTGCTATGGGTCTTTTGAAAACAGCCTTTCTGCTAGTCTTGGCTAGTCAAGGGTAGTAAAGTACAACTAGTACAGATCGTATCGTATGTTCTTGTTATGCAATTTGCGGTGCTTTCTCCATGAAAATTGTGTTGTAGGATATGCAGGATATGGAGAGTTTAGTGTGGTAAGCCCATTAATTACTAGCTAGAACTGCATGATGGTTCTTTTTCTTCTGAAGTGCCACAGTTGCCATTTTGCTTTCATGGTAGTCCCTTGATCATAATCAAGGATGCAAGTGTACTGTGCAATTTACTTCAAAGTGCAAACAATTATATAACCCGAGTCTAAATTGTTTAGACAAAATAACAATCTTTGTGATTGATCAATAAAGTTCGTTCGTACTGCTAATTTTGAGTATAACTAGTACTAATCATATTTGAAGAACAGGCTTATTTCTAGTGCAAAAAAAAAAGAAAAGAGAGAAGCAAAAAAAGAAAGACTAGCCTTATAGTAGCCCATCCCATGGACAATATACTTGTTATTTTTGAAGTAGCAGAAGACTTTCCTCATAGGAGAAATGTTCAGCAAGGGTGTGCTGCACCTTCAACACCTTGATTTTCTGGCTCGGAGGATTACACACCAAAAGACAGTGACCCAAATTATTTGAAGACTGGGCATGTAAAACTATCTCACCCTCCATATCCTTCTCCAAGAGAGTATAGTACCGGAGATCATATTGATCCATGTTGATGCTCATGAGAGCCGTCCAAGAGTCATAAACTCCATACTCTCTCATCACCCATACATTCCACCTGAAGCCTTGTTCCAGTTGTTCATTATAGGATATTGCGAGCTTGTCCTTATAAACAAATATCAACCAGTTTGCCATGTAAAAGTAACTCGCCGGGTTATTCATGATTTCAGGCTCCATAATATACTCAAACTCCTCCTTATCGAAATCGAAGTACATGATACTACGCTTTAGGTTGGCATCCATCATATTTACTACTATCCAATAACATGCCCCTTTGTAGTAAAGGCCTAGTGTTATTGGCGAGAAAATCTTTGCTAGAGGTTTGGCTTCAATGGTAACCCAAGTATTTTTCGTGAGCGAATACACATTCACCAGTGAGTCTACCTTGTTTTGGTGGATCACAATGATTTTGTAGTCTTTGCTATGGGGAGCATATCCGAAATCACATATACAGTTGTACCTCCAAGCGGAGGTATTGACATTATTATTGAATAAGCTCACCCGCTTGCATTGCCTAATAGCAGGGCTAAAAATATAAATATCATAAGGGTCCGTCGTTGGAGTAGACACGACTAAGCACACTAAGCCATGACATGATCCGACTATTCTTGTACAACAATTCGAATCTAAGTTGGGGATTCGTGAGGGTACCCTCGCAACAACCTCGAACGATTTATCGTATAAATATGTGGTTAATAGATCACCATTAGTATGGGATTTAGTAACCGAACGAGGACGGGATTTGTAGTTGATAGAATTGTTCATGCTATGGTGACGATGAAGAGTGCAAAAATCATCATCAGTGATAATGGAATACCATGATTTGCAAACAAGCAGAGAAATCGTACAAGGGATTTGGAGGGTAGGTAAGAGAGAATGTTGACATGGATGTCATAGGCTATGTCCACCATGTTTTTTCTCGGTTGAGAGAAGCGGAGAAGCACCCTTAACAAATCTCACGTTTAAGTAAAGTAAATTTTGAAGTAGGGGTTAGTCCAGGCCCTTTTGGAGGAATATATGTGTGGTAGAAGATCTCTTGTGAAATATCATATTAAAAAGTTTTTAAAACCTCCCCTAAAAAAACAAAAAAAAACTTAAAAAAAACATTAATTTAAGGTGCTTTGCAACAGCAACCTGTTTTAATTCCATACTATTTACCAAATATTAAGGATGAAATATTTCTTTCTTTAACTACAGGTATAGTCCCCTCTCTCTCTCTCTTTTTTTTTTTTTTTTTTTTTTTTTTTTTTTTTTGCAGTAGAAATAAAATGTTCGGTATGACTGTTCATGGCGCTATAACAAGGATTATTATAGCGTTCTTTTCAGGCGGATTCCAGATGATTTTATATACGTAACTGGAGATGGGATATTACAGATGATGCAAAGTCCATGAGTGGGTCTTTCGGAAACAACCTCTCTATTAGGCGACTAGTCTGGGGTAAGGCTGCGTACATCTAGACCTCCCCAGACCCCGCCCTCGGCGGGATACCTACTGGGTGGTTGTTGTTGTGCAAATTCCATGAGTAGGGAAAGTTGGAAGCCAATGATTATTTTGTTCATATTAAGTTAGAAAGATTACTTAGAATCGAGTCTAAGTTGAGTATTTTGTGACTGAAGGCGAGTTTTTTTTTAATTTTTTTTTTTTATTCTGTTCTTTTGGGATTCTGGATCAAGGCAAGGAATGAGGCGTTCCCGTACACACCATAAAATGTTGTTTCTGAGCTGTTATGTCTAAAAGACTAAAAGTGGCTGAAGGCAGGCCCATGGTAAAATTTGTGGAATCATGGTAAAATTTGTTATGTCTAAATGGAATGTGGACGCCTCTAGCAAATGGAATGTGGACGCCTCTAGCAAGGAGGGAGCAGGGGCTGTTGGAGGGGTTCTGCTAGACTTTAACCGTGAGTTCCACTGTCTATTTTCACTAAGAGTTACTTTCATTGAAATAAACGAAGCTGAAGTTTACGCCATCTATAGAGCCTTACAATTGTCCTCTATGGAAATGTGGGTGTTGCAAGTGGACTTAATAATCGAATCAGATTCAATGAACAAGTTCGATGGTGTAATGACAAGGGAAGTGGTCCTTTAAGTGTAAGATTTCTTCATTCTCAATCACATTAGAGCAATAAGAGTCCGATGGCCGAGACTGTCTATTGTGTACAAGTCAAGAAGAGCGAATGGCGTGGCTAATAATTTGGCAAAAAAAGGCATTGACAGACCATCTGAGTTCTGTGCTTGGCTTTAGTTAGGGTCTTTGTAATGTGGAGTTTATTTGATATTTTGAAGTATTTGTAAAGTTTCTGTAGAAGGCCAAAATCCAATGGTGGTCGAGTGACACTAAAAGAATGTTGGAAGAATTGATGAGGAGTCTTAACAGAAGTGAGTTGACCTTTACAGGGAAATTATTAGAATTTGGTTAATTGAGTTAATTGATTGTTCACATTAGGATCTTGTTTGCAGGTGCTTAGCCTATAACACTGATAAGTTTTGTTACCCAGTTTGAATATGTTGAATACCTGGATTTTATCTATAAACTAATACTGGTACCCATTTGATTCTTTTTCTTCCTTTGTTAATATTTTATTTGATGCCATTCATCCTAATAGCTTGTGAAGGCAGTAAGTTTCTATGTTTATGACTATGAACGATCAAAGTATCAAGAAACAATGAAGCATGAAGAGTTACAGCTCTGACTAGGCTTTGGAACTGGAAAACATGTTTCTGAACTTGGTATTGTATCTAGATTCTCAACCTCGGCCACAGTTGCTGTAGCAATAACAACTTAATTTTTGATACACTCTTGGCATTCTTCTATCAGGAAAATACAAGCAGGTCCTTCTTAGGTATTAATCATCACTTTCAGCTGTATCGACTGATGGCAGATTGGCTCTAGGTACTGCAAACTCGAGAAATTGTGGACCCGAGGGAAGTCAGAGAATACTTCTTAAGCAGCAATTTGTTTGAGGCTAGATTCATGGTAAAACACTATACTGAATTATGCAGGGATGTTTGATACTGCCTCATTGTCTGAAGTGGTACATTGAGGAAGAGTTAGAGGAGACAGTCATTAAGCTTATCAATTTATCTATTTCTGCAACGAGTGGTTCTGGCCTGCAGGAAATAGACTTACTGGTAAGTAATTTTTGATTTGATCAGGATCTTGCATGTTTTATCGTTCAAGTTCTGTGTGATTGTTAAGAAGTTATGGAGGCGGGTCGTTGTGCTCTTCATCAATCCATGTAGTAGTTTTTGCTTTGTGAAGTCAGTAAATTTCCATCTTTGTGAGACTATCTCAAGAAACATCAAACAATTACAGCTTCTTATCTAAGAAAAAAAAATCAGCAATTACAGCTTTTTGACTCAAAAGCTTTCAACTGGAAAGAGTCTGATATGCTATTTGTCATCCTTTTTCTCCTCTTGACGGTGAATTTAAACTTGGTGTTGTGACTAACTGGCTACCTTCTTACAGTCTGAATTTGAACATGGAATCTGAACCTGGTACTGTGCCTATCAACCTTAGTCCCAGTTGCTGTAGGCCTGTAGCAATAACTTCTTACAGTGTTTTGGTATATCTCTGGCAGCCTTCTATCAAGAATTTGCAAGGAGCTGAAAATCGTTTGAAGGCAGATCGGCTATGTCTGATGGATAGTAACATCAGGTCCTGAAAACTATTGAAGCTGTGGATTACAGGGGAGTCAGGTTATTCAGCAATTATTTTTCAGGGTAAAATCTCGGTCCATAACTACATATTTTTCAGAAATGTTTGATGCATGTGTCATTGACATTCCGCGCCCCCCCACCCCATTCTGTTTCAGGACTGAATTACATTGGGTTCAGTGTTGGTTGATAACTCAGGCTCAGATGATCCAGGTCAGACCAGGCCACCTCTTTCCCTATTCTGCAGCAGGTCAGTAGCTTCTGACACTAGCGCTGTTTAGGAGTATCAAGTATAATAGGCTTGACAATTATTAAGCCCTGCTTCTTGAAATGTACTTTTGCTCTTGATCTTTTGAAGACAGCCTTCCTGCTAGTCTTGACTTGTCAAGGGTCGTAAAGTATTATGACTGCGGATCATATAACATCTTGTTATGTAGTAGTAGTTGTTCTTATGGTTGAAGACATTTACGCGACTTGCTGTTCTTTTGTTCGAAAAAATTGTGTGGTAACGCGGCTAGCTTAATGCAGGAGAATCAAATCTGAGATAACAATATTTGTGATTGATTAATAAAGCTCGTACATACTGCTAAATTTGAGTATAACTAAAGAATCAAATCAAAGATACTGGTCATTTCTTAAGCAGCAGAAGACTTTCCTCAGAGGAGAAATGTCTAGCCAGGGTGTGTTGCATCTTCAACACCTTGATTTCCTGGCTCAGAGGATTACACACCAAAAGACCAAAGTGATTCCGAACAGACTTGGCTTGTAAAACTATCTCACCCTCCATATCCTTCTCCAAGAGAGTATAGTACCAGAGATCAAATTCCAATCGAAGATGACATTGATCGATATCGACCCGTATTAGAGGCATCCAAGAATCATAATCTCCATACTCTTTCATCACCCATACGTCCCACATGAAGCCTGGGTCAATATTAGAAAAGGATATTGCGAGCGAGTCCTTATAAACAAATATCGACCAGTTTCCCATGTAAAAGGAACTCGCCGTGTTATTCATGATTTCAGGCTCCATAATATACTCAAACTCCTCATCGAAATCGAAGTACAAGATACGCTTTAGGTTGCCACCACCGGTTGCTAACCAATGACATGCCCCTTTGTAGTAAAGGCCTAGTGTTGGCGAGAAAATCTTTGCTAGAGGTTTGGCTTCAATGGTAACCCAAGTATTTTTCGTGAGCGAATACACCTTCACCCTTGAGTCCTTCATGTTTGGGTCTATCGCGATGATTTTGTAGTCTTTGCTATGGGGAGCGTATCCGAACTCACATATTCTAACGTCTCCAAAAACAAAGCTTGTATTGTGGCTATGATTGGCATCATCATTATTATTATTGAATGAGATAACCTGCTTGCATTGCCTAATAGCAGGGTTAAGAATATAAATACAATCGTAATAACGGTTAGTCATGGGAGAAGACACGCATAGGCACAATAAGCCGTGACACTGCTGCTATATAGGATTTCGAATCTAAGTTGGGGATTCGTAAGGGTACACTCGCAACAACCTCGAACGATTTATCATATAAATATGTGGTTAATAGATCACCATTAGTATGGAAGGTAGAAACCCAACAAGGACGGGATTTATCGTAGATAGGATTGTTCGTGCTGTGGTGACGATGAAGAGTACAAAAATCATCGTCAGTGATAATGGAATACCATGATTTGCAAACAAGCAGAAATCGTACAAGGGATTTGGAGGGTAAGTACGAGAGAATATTGACTTGGATGTCATAAGGTATGTCCGCCATGTTTTTTTTCACAGTTGAGAGAATGAAGCGGAGAAGCACCTTTAACAAATCTCACCTTCAAATAAAGTAAATTTTGAAGTAGGGTTAGGTTAATCCAGGCCCTTTTTGAGCAGCAAGTGATGGGTACTCGATGTCCGTTCCGGTTACAAATGGGCCGACCCACTTAATAATTTTTATTTTAGAAAACACTTAAAATTTTAAACAGGTCAAAATAGGCCGGCCCGACTCATGACCGTGTGTTTTGGTGAATACATATTTTTGTTTTTGTAAGAACAGTAGCTTGCTTAGATAGTAATATGAGCACGGAGTCTTTTCTTTGTTCCATTTTTGCAGTGCCTTAAATTACTTAGCATCATATTCATATATACTCAATACTCATCTGTATGCAAGATGAACACTGCTATATATGGCATGGCACTTGTCTATTGTTCATTGAGCTGAAGTGCGCGCCTTGAGGCCGTGGGGGTTTTGGAAATCAGTGACACTAAAAGAATGTTGGAAGAATTGATGAGGAGTCTCAACGGAATTGAGTTGATCTTTATAGGGAAATTATAGGAAATTGGTTAATTGAGTCTCGTTCGCGGGCGCTTAGTCTATAGCACTGATAAGTTTGGTACATACCCTGCATGGTTAAACAGTTTGAATTAATATGTTGAATACTGGATTTTATCTACAAACCAATACTAGTATTCATTTGATTCTTCTTCTTCTTTTGTTAATATTTTATTTGGTGCCCATTCATCCCAATAGCTTTGTGAAGGCAGTAAGTTTCTATATGTTTATGAGTTATGACTATGAACTGTCAAGAAATTAAACAATGAAGCATTAAGAGTTACAGCTCTAACTTGAAGGCTTTGCAACTGGAAAACATGTTTCTGAACTTGGCATTGTATCTAGGTTCTCAACCTCGACCACATTACATACAGTTGATACAGCAATAACTTCTTAATTTTTGAAATAGTACTCTGAATTTCTTCTATCAGGAAATCACAAGCAGGTCTTTCTTAGGGTATTAATCATCATTTTCAGCTGTATCGACTGAAGGCAGATTGGCTCTATAAATAGTAAACATCAGGTAGTACTGCTAACTTGAGAAACTGTGGATCCGAGGGAAGTCGGAGAATACTTTTAAGCAGCAATTTGTTTGAGGCCAGATTCATGGTAAAATCACTGAACTGAATTATACAGGGGTGTTTGATAGTGCCTCATTGTCTGAAGTGGTAGATTGAGGAAGAGTTAGAGGAGACAGTCATTAGCTTATTAATTTATCTATTTCTACAACGAGTGGTTCTGGCCTGCAGGATATCAACTTATTGAAGTAACTATTGATTTGATCAGGATCTTGCATGTTCTATTGTTCAAATTCTGTGTGATTGTTAAGAAGTTATGGAGACAGGTCGTTGTGACTTTATATTTGGGTTTGTATGGTGATTTTTGGGGTTCTTACCTTGTTTATTGCTTCTGGTTGCTATTTGCAATGTGTTTTTGACATCTGGGTTCACTCCGGATTTGGTTGTTTATCCCGGCATAGTTGAGGAGTTTATGTTTTCCGTAGTATTTGCAAACACGTTAATTGCTTGGAACATTGCAGTTGTAATCTCTGTTTTGGAGGATGCATCAGGTCCTCAGGCATTGCTAAGGTCTAGTATTTTGATCAGGGGTCAGATTCATGTGGGTCTTTTGATGTACTTGGGTCGACAATAGGGATGGCGTTTGTGCAGGTTTGAGCATAGAGTGAAGAGTTGAAGACATGCTTTCCTTTTACAGTCATAGCTTCTAGAATATGGGAAGTGCCACTACTGGTGATCATGTATTTCTTTGTAGTATTTCTTTGTAGTGCTCATTGACTCTATGATGACCGCAGTTTCCTACTTTAGCAGTCAGTGTTTTAGCATGGAAGCTGCGAGCAAATAAGAAATCTCAGCCAATTTTGGAGATGGCTACTACAACCCCAAGGGCGACCCCGGAGTAATGTGAGAATGCAGTTGGTTGAATGGTCATTTTTGAGAGCTCTTGTCAGCCATTAGAAAGTATGCTGCTTGGAAAGAAATGTCAGGGACTCGTTTGGACCTAATACCCAATGTTCTTCTCCTTTAGGACGTGAGTTTACCTGTGCTTATGTTGACTATCTGGTTCTTTCTTTAACTAATTTCAGTAATTTGTGTCATTACATGGCATCCTTATTGTTTCACAATTCGAAAGCTTTTTGCAAGGGTGAGCCAGCCTGCACTTAATCTTTAAGAATCTTGAGTATTGATGAACAAGCACCTCCTTCTTACTTTTTATTTTTATTTTAAAAATTAAATCACGACTTTGGTAGTACATGATGATGATATTTCCTTTTTAAATGTAATAGGTGCCATTTTGCATCCTGAACTGAAAATTACTTACAAGTGCAGCCAACAGCCCAGCTAGTTACCTGAGCACTGTAAGCAATATTTCTGTCATTGAGTTGCTATATAGATTCACTTGTGATCACATTGATGGTTATCTTAGTAGCAGAAAGTACGTTCTGAGTTGTTTACAGTCTACAGATAGGCTCGCAACACTAGCTTGCTAATATGACCTCTTCTGACTCATTGCGTTTTGCAGGAATCTGCAAGGTAGATCAGCTGTGTCTCGATGGATAGTAACACCAGGTCCTGAAAACTGTAGAAGCTGTGGATTCCAGGGGAGTCAGGGTTAGAATGCTGGTCTATTACAACACTGAATTATTCAAGGATGTTTGAATTCTGTTTCAGGACTGAATTAGATTTGGGTTCAGTGTTGGTTGCTGAACTCGGGCCCAGATTATTCAGGTCAGACCAGCCCCCCTCTTTCCCCATTTGCAGCAGGTCAGTGGCTGCTGACCCTAGCGCCTTTTACAAGTATAATAGGCCTCAACAATTATTAAGCCCTGCTTCTTGAAGTATACCTTTTGCTCTGGGTCTTTTGAAGGTTGTCAAGGGTAGTAAAGTACGACAACGGATCGTATAACATCTTGCTAGTTGTTGTTATGGTCGAAGACATTCATGTGACTTGCTGTTCTTTGTTCGAAAGAATTGAAATGCAGGAGAATTGGGGAGGTTGGTGTGATAAACCCATTTACTAAGCTTATCTTGATTAATAAAGTTCGTATATAAATACTGCTAAATTTCAGTATAACTGACTAGTGAGAACCAAAATCAAAGAACAGGACACCTGGTGTAAACATTAGTAGTCCTGAAAGAAGTACACATATAAGGGGAGCAAGCGGAGGCTCAAAAGCCAGAGCGCGCCTTGTTATGCTACAATCAACAGATGAAGATGGCTCAGTGCAAAAAAGCTACAATCCACACCTAGTAAACTTGTTATTTTTGAAGTAGCAGAAGACTTTCCTCATAGGAGAAATGTTCTGTAGGGGTGTGGTGTACCTTCAACACCTTGATTTTCTGGCTCGGAGGATTACACACCAAAAGACAGCGACCCGGACTATGTGAAATCTGGGTATGTAAAACTATCTCACCCTCCATATCCATCTCCAAGGGAATATAGGACCAGTAGAGATCATATTCCGATTGATCAACGCTTATTAGAGCCGTCCAAGAGTCATAAACTCCATACTCTTTCATTACCCATACATCCCACATGACGTGTTGGTCATGGTCGCCATCTTTCTTAGCAATGAATATAGCGAGCATGTCCTTGTAAACAAACATCGACCATTTTCCCATGTAACAACAACTCGGGGCATTCATGATTTCAGGCTCCATAATATACCCAAACTCCTCCTTATCGAAATCGAAGTACATGATACTATGCTTTAGGTTGTCATAGATTGTTACTAACCAATAACATGCCCCTTTGTAGTAAAGGCTTGACGATAAAATCTTTGCTAGTGGTTTGGCCTTGATGGTAACCCAAGTATTTTTCGTTGGCGAATACACCTTCACCCATGAATCGTGCTTCTTGTTTTGGTGGTTGATCAAGATGATTTTGTAGTCTTTGCTATGGGGAGCATATCCGAACTCATATTTATAACTCATACTAATATACATGCTATTAGCATTATTATTGAATGAGTTCACCCGTTTGTATTGCCTAATGGCAGGGTTAAAAATATAAATATCGTAAGGGTTACTCGTTCGAGTATACACGAGTAGGCACAATATCCCGTGACATGATCTGACTGTTGCTGTATGAGAAATCAAATCCATGTTGGGTATTCGTAAGGGTACTCTCGCAACAACCTCGAACGAGTTATCGTATAAATACGTAGTAAATAGATCACCATTAGTATAGGATATAGAAACCCATTGAGGACGACGGGGTTTATTATTGTAGATAGAATTATTGTTCAAGCTATGATGGCGATGAAGAGTGCAAAAATCATCGTTAGTGATAATGGAATACCATGATTTGCAAACAAGCAGAAATCGTACAAGGGATTTGGAGGGTAAGTACGAGAGAATATTGACATGGATGTCATAAGGTATGTCTACCATGTTTTTTTTTTTCACAGTTAAGAGAAGTGGAGAAACAACGGTCTTAACTAATAACCTCACGTTTTGCTATCAAAAAAAAAAAAATAACCTCACGTTTGAAGTAGGTTAGGTATTTATTTAATTTTCTTAGGGTTTGCTTCTTTTTCTCCAAGGTTTTTTTTCTAGGGTTTGCTTTTTTTTTTTTTTTTTTTTTGGCTCGTCCAAAGATTGTGCGATTGTATTAAGAAATCGAACAAAGTTGCCAGTAAAATACGCATATGCATCCATATACTGATATACACGTATGGTACACTACTAATACTCGTGGCGTGCCTCATTGCGCCCGGAATATGTCTCATTTTATATATATATATATATATATATATATATATATATATATATATATATATATATATATATATATATATATATATATATATATATATATATATATATATATATATATATACTAGTTATCGATCAAGCCCGTGCGATGCTCGGGTTGGTGTCAATACTTTTTTTGTATTTATACGTTAATTAATTATCAGATTAATTAGTTGCATTTTTCTAGTCTGCGACCTTTTGAACTTGATAAAACTAAACTGAATTGAAATTAGGTTTAGGAGAACAATGTAGTTTAAATCGGCCACCTCGAATATGTCTTAAGCGGTAAAGCCTTAGCACTGCACTATATTATTAATGTGTTGTATTTTTTATACTTAAAAAGTACTCCTACCAATTGTCTAGATACTGCACATTTTTGTTTTTTTTTTATATATTGATTGATTTTTTCTATACACTTACCGTGATGCCAAAATAGAAAAAAATCACCAGAATTTCAAAAACAAAATTTTTGACTACATCTCAAGTTGAGCAGAAAATTGGCTACTTTTGACTATTTGAGTTTACTCACTACTCAGTGTGTGTAAGCTACTCCTTGACCCCATATATTGGGCTGAAGTATAATTATTGAGCTGGGCCTTTCCATATAATGTAACCATAGGTCCATAACCGTGCGGCTAGTAGCAGCTCGTAAGTGCATAACCCTACCTTAGGTTTCAATTCATATTTACTCACACCAACGTGGCATTAATTAATTTTTTAGGCGTAATTAAGGGGTTCTTCCCCGTTTCACGTGAATAAGCCTAACAATGGTGCACATTCACATTCACATTCACATTCACATTCACATTCACATACCCTATGAAATTCAACTAAGCATTCTCTCATACCTAGCATCAAAATCCCTTTTTCGTTATCATTTTACGATAAATCATTCAACATGGTTTCATATCAACCCTTTAAACTCCCTAGCATATCTTCAAAGGTAAACCTGGATACTCCTGTCCAGTCTCGCAGCACCCCCCCCCCCCCCCCCTGATGGCACCAACCCCTTACATCAAGTCTTGAACACATTGGAAGCACATCCTAGCAAGCCTATATATCTTTTGTTTTACGTCTCCCTAGCCACGCTAACCACATAAATACTTCCACACTTCATGAACTGTGAAAGTGTGAAGTTCTCCAACTTTGACATCTCTCACAGATATCACTGTGAAATTTCCTTTCCAATATGTAACGCCAATAATACAGGGTAGCAAACTTATCAGTGTTATAGACTAAGCACCCGCGAACGAGATACACATGTGATCAATCTATTTACCCAATTAACCAAATTCTAATCAGTAGGAGTAAATTCATTCAGAATGTTACAACGTAAATTTACAACATTCACAGTGTGTAGCTCCACTGAGAAGATTATTCAGAGCTGGGACTTGAAACATTGTTCTGGTCAATAAATAACTAAACATGAAGAGCATACTAGTGTTAACTAATTATTTGAGATCAGCTTGCAACATATAACAGCAGAACAAAGGAAATCAAGCTTCAGATGGACAATATACTTTGTTGTTTCTTAAGTACAAGAAGACTACTCTCCGCATAGGAACAAATTCTGGGATGGCTCTGCACATTCAACACCTTCATTTTCCGACTCCAAGGATTACACACCAAAAGGCGTACCTTTGAGTTTTCGACATGGGAGGCATGTACCACAATCTCACCATCAATATCCTTCTCCAAAGGTGTATACGTACATGGTTGATAATATTGATTTCAATAATCCACACTCGTAAAAGGTATCCAAGAATCATACACTCCATTCTCCTTCATCACCCATACATGCCATATACCTTCCAAAAGTGAAGAATTGCTCTTACAATAGGATACCGCGAGCATGTCCTGGTAAACAAATAGCGCCAAGTTACTGAAACAGAAACCAACCTCACCCCTTGATGGATTTAAGATTTCTGAAGGCTCCATAATGTATACAAATTCCTCAACATCAAGGTTAAAGCACTTTATACACATTAGTCCACCTTCCCTTTTTATTAACCAATAACATGCTCCATTGTAATAAACACTTTCTTTCCTATAGAAACCTCTTATTCCTAGAGGTTGTTGGTTGTCTTCGTCAATGGTATTAGTCCAAGTATTTTTCCTTTAACGAATACACTCTAGACCCTATAGCTTCGATCACAACAACCTTGTAATCGTCGCTTTGAGGGGCATATCCGAACCCAAATACAATAACTTTAGTAATATAAGGAGGAGTATTCGATTGGTTGAACGAGATCACCCGCTTAATGAATTGGCCTTGGCCTATACCAGGATTAGAGATATCAAAATCATAACGATCGTCACTCATAATTATTGGAGACGAATAATAAGTACGAGTAACAATGCTTATGCACAATAATCCATTACTTGAACCGATGATTTTTACCTTTGAAGATATGCTAGAGAGTTCAAAGGGTTCATATGAAACCATGTCGAATGATTTATCGTAAAATGATAACGTTCTAAAGCAACGATTAGTAGTTTTAGTGAAGGACAAAGAAATCCAACGACGACGAGAGTTATTATAGTGGTGGTGATGGTGTGAAAATCATGGTCATTTATAATAGAATACCATGATTTGCAAACAGATTGAAAACGGAAAAGGGATTTTGATGCTAGGTATGAGAGAATGTTTATTTGAATTTCATAGGGTATGTGAATGTGCACCATTGTTAGGCTTTTTTTTCTTGGTGAGACCATTGTTAGGCTTTACATCACAGAGGGTATGTGCACCATTATATGATTGTTGACTTTGAAACTAAGGTAGGGTTACGATAGGCCCGCACGGTTATGGGCTTATGTTTACGATAGTACAGTAGTACTAGGGCCTGCTCAATAAGTATATTTCAGCCCAACATATGGTATGAAGGAGTAGCTAACCGAACGCCCGGTGTAAGAATGAATCGACTTCGTCAATGTAGCACAATCAAAGGGTATGTATGGTTCTTAGAAAATAGAAACCGAAAGTTATTAAGGCATAGGATATAGGAATTAAACATATAACATCGTCTTACCAAACCACTCAGAAAACTACTTCGGAAGGAATCCGTTAGCTCCTGCAAATGCAAATTCTTTAGGTGGAGTGGAGCTATTTTGTGCACGTCTCTGACAAAATTCAAATTATATAATGGTGAAACAATTTTTTCTAAAGTTTATTTACGAACAATACAACTATTCATGGGATTGATGTGTATATCAAGCCTATCCATTTTAAACATGGTAAAGAAAAATATAAGTTGAGATACATACTGTAAATTATTAATATCACTAGTACGAATGTACCATCGATATAAATTTCAGTGCGAGATAAATAGATCAGTATGTGAGGGTGCGTTCTTTAGAGCTTTTTCAGTCGGTTTAATTTAGTTCAGTTCAGTTCAATTCAGTTCAAGGGTGATCACATATTAGTACGGCTCGGTTCAGTATTATTCAATTCAGTTTAGTGGTGTTCAATTCAGTTCAGTTCAATGATGTTCAAATATTATTATTATTATTATTATTATTATTATTATTATTATTATTATTATTATTATTATTATTATTATTATTATTATTATTATTATTATTATACAAGTTTTTTGCAAACAAACTAGAACGAGTCAAGTGTTATACTAATAGTATTTCCAAACAAACTCATAATAATAATAATAATAATAATAATAATAATAATAATAATAATAATAATAATAATAATAATAATAATAATAATAATAATAATAATAATAATAATAATAATAATAATAATAATAATAGTTATTATTATTATGTTCCAGTTCAGTTCAGTGGTGTCAGTTCAGTTCAGAGTGCGATTCAATTCAGTACAGTTTAGTGGTGCTCGGTTAAGTTCAGTTCAGTTTACTTCTAGTAAGTTCAGCTCTAACAAACACACCGGAATTAGGCTATATTTGATTCAATTGAATTTTATGTAACTTAACTTAACTTAACTTAACTTAACTGAACTTAATGAGACTGAACTGGACTGAAATGAACTGAACTTAATTGCCCTGAACTGAACTTAAACGCCCTGAACTGAACTTAACTGAAACTGAATTATTATAATTACTACAATCATTATAATTATTTTTACATACTTATTATAATAAGAATAAGGATAATCTGAACTGAACTAAACAGAATAGTACTGAACTGAACTAAAATTAATTTAAGTAAAATTAAGTTGAATCAGATAGAGCCTTATAGTTGAGACTTTGAGAGAAGTGGAGAAGTACCTTTAACATACTAGATTTTGCACTATTACAATTACTTGCTTTATTTCTTTTCTAAAATGCTTCTGCACTTCCATATTATTATTATTATTATTATTATTATTATTATTATTATTATTATTATTATTATTATTATTATTATTATTATTATTATTATTATTATTATTATTATTATTATTATTATTATTATTATTATTATTATTATTATTATTATTATTATTATTATTATTATTATTATTATTATTATTATTATTATTATTATTATTATTATTATTATTATTATTATTATTATTATTATTATTATTATTATTATTATTATTATTATTATTATTATTATTATTATTATTATTATTATTATTATTATTATTATTATTATTATTATTATTATTATTATTATTATTATTATTATTATTATTATTATTATTATTATTATTATTATTATTATTATTATTATTAAGACAATAATCAAATGTACAAAATTTATAGTTTCTCCCATTTTGACGTAATTTCTCCTAGTTTTTACTAAAATCTCCCAGTTAGCAGTTAGACTTTCCAGTTTTCACTAATTTTGCCCAGTTTCTCTTAATTAGCACTTTACCAGTTACCAGTTGAAAAGAACGAGCCCTTACTGGACATCGGAGGCTAATCCACGTTTTTTGGGTACAAAAAGCATGACTCCTCACCATCCCGTGCCGCGAAACCTACCCACAAGCCCTCTACTATTATAGTGAGGTCTCATAATTTTTCTCAAATTTTTTGATATTTTTTCCATTTTTCATCGTATTTTTTAAATTAAAAATTCAATTAAACAGCTACAATATCTTTCCGTAACTTAGTAATATACTTGAAAAGTTTGAGGTGAAACTTTTGAAAAATAATTCTCCAAACTCTAAAATACCCACTATGAAAGTTATGCACTGGGCTTTGCATGTCTACTGACTGCTTTTGTTAGAACACTAAACTTTATAAGACTCTTTAGTGCTGGGTAGTTCATTGAGTGAGGGCTTGTGGGCGAAGAAAGGCAAGCGACGCGGGATGAAGCCATTATGAAAGTTATCCACTAGGTATGTCTACCCTACGATTTTGGGTACCGAGCTTGGTTCACTACCACCCCATACCACCAAACCTACCCCAAACCCTCTCTACTATTATAGTAAGGTCTCATAAATTTTCCAAATTTTTTTGAAGCGATTTCTAACCTTTTTGATATTTTTTCTGTTTTCAGCGTAACTTTTAATTAAAAACTAAATTAAATAGTTTTAAACATTTAAGTTGGTATAACAGTTCAGAAAAAATAATGTAAAACAATATATAGTACTAAACTTAATGAAGTTGGTGAGTTATTTTGAAAGCAAAGGAGGTGTAGATACCAAATGACTATTAGCAAACACAAAGAGAATTATGAAGAACCTTACCAAAATTGGGAATGGTTGTACCCGGAAAGATGGCTGACGGTCGTGATGAGATCCAAATACGAACATCGAACATATTGGAAGGTAGGAGATAAATTGATGGTGTGTGGTTTCATCATCTATTCATGAGAGATGAATTAGCTTCTCTTTTTTTTACTCATCAATATGTGAGAAAAATTAGCAACTACTCAATTTCTTGGATTTGTAACGTTTGGAAACTTGTGAGAATGAAGGGAAGAGGATGAAGGAGTCATTAAACTCCATTATGTTTTTGTAACGTCTGATTGTTGCTACTTTCTCTATCTTTTTTTTTTTATTTTTATTTTTACTGGACATAAGTCATATGCCATGTCATAAGTAAATGGACACGTCATTCGGGAATTTAGCAGCTGAGGTGCCGAGTTCTGATTTAATTATTGTGTTTTAATCTAATTATATAGATTTGAAAATTCAGCGGCTGATGTGGTGCATTCTGGTTTAATCTTGCGTTTTAATCTAATTATATAAATTACCCTAATTATCATTTTATATTTTATTTCCCTTCTTAAAAGCGAACATCATTCATTCTTATGCTTCAACAAAATTGAATCTCTAACAAGAAAATGAATTTTAAAAATAGATCACTTGTACAAATTTTTTATAACACTGTATCTCTAATATAACAAAATGACAAGCTATTTGCACTTTCAAATGACAATAATTTTGAACTTTTGGACTATCACAAAATTTTTATAGACGGTTTTACTGTAATTTCCGATCCATTACCAGGAGTGCGTTCTTTTCCACTTATTTTTACTGATTCTCACTGATTGAGTAAGGTTCTCCCACTGATTTCCACTGATTGAGTAAGATTCTGTCATTGATTCCCACTGATTGAGTAAGGTCCTGCCACTGATTCTCACTGATTCAATAAGGTCTTGTCACTGATTCTGTGAGTAGAAATGTGGGTCCTGCCACTGATTTCCACTGATTGAATAAGGTCCTGTCACTGATTCTGTGAGTAGAAATGTGGGGTCCTGCCACTGATTGAATAAGGTCATGTCACTGATTCTCACTGATTGAGTAAGGCCTTGCCACTGATTCCCGCTGATTGAGTAAAATCTTGCCATTGATTTCCACTGATTGAGTAAAGAAAGAATACACCCCAATCCTACTTTACTTTAGCTAACTAGCTGTAGAAGCTGTAGAATAGGAAGAAACAAAGAGTGAGGTGGGGGTAGAATGGAAGTAATAAGAGCAAAATTCCTACAGCAACCAAATGACAATGAAAAAAAGGCAGGGTCATTGACATTTCTCTTTCAACCTGCTACAAAACTCTGTTTTGCTACATGTACAATCTATTGTATATTATACTCTACTTCTTATCACATTAATACCCTTATACTATACACAAGTAGGCAAAATCAGAGAATCAGAAAGTCTATTGATAAGTAGTTTTCCACTGCCTTTAATTTGCAGTATCCAATATTATTCTGAACCTGCCAGAATAATATTGGCCACTTGTTATTTTAGCTATTAGATACATAGGTTCTGATCATCCTATTACTCTTAATTCTTTCCTTCTTTTCATTAACATAATCAATTTAAAGTGACTGCTGAAATATTCACTGTTCAGTATTTCAGTTCCCCACACACCTTCCTGTATGTCCTATCTATATCATATAGTAAATGCCAAGTTTTGTACAATTTGTCTCACTCTTCTTTCTTGTTCAGTTGTTCCTCTTTGTTTTCTGTCAACCTGGAATTGTTTT
The DNA here is from genome assembly GCA_038025085.1 of Tetragonia tetragonoides. Lineage (NCBI taxonomy): Eukaryota > Viridiplantae > Streptophyta > Magnoliopsida > Caryophyllales > Aizoaceae > Tetragonia > Tetragonia tetragonoides. The sequence goes on from CM076148.1 coordinate 38,621,917, forward strand.
TCAGGACTATTTTTTGGATTATGTGAAGGCTATGAGAAATTTAACCTATCACGTGAATGGAAAATATTAAGTCCATTTCATTATCCGGATATGTCTAGGTCGTCTCGAGTTCAACTTCTCAAAATTTTCACTGAGATTATTCCACTAAAAAAAATACAGTAAGTTGTTACCAAAAAAAATAAAAATACAGTAAGTAAATTTAAACTGACAATTACTCATAATGTTACAATTTGGTATCCTGACTTGTAGGCATTTCAAAGGGTGAGATAGTTGGCCAAAGAATTTAAGGTTACTCTATACCCAATACGAAATTCAAACCCTCGATCTTGACTAAGGATGATTGAGTTCCTACCATTCATAATGTTACATGCACTTAGCACTTTCGAATGTTAACTTATTGTCAAACCAAAATCAATAACAGTGCTCCGGAAGGGTTTTACAAATTTAATAGTATTTTTTAATATTACTATTTATTCCACTTAGCACAAATATATGCTTAAATTCATTTTCATCACAATAATTGAACTTGTCTAATTAAGTAGAATTACTTGAATTGAGTTACTTGGGGATCTCATCTCCAAGGCAACACAATTCATGGAATGAAACAATCAAATCCAACATTCTAAAACAAGATAAAGATAGTACGAGTGTATAATATAACCCTTGTTTGCAAGTGCTAGTGAAAGGTCTACATCGGCGTGTTTATTGGGTCTTTAATTGGTGAACTGGTGTTTTCTGATGTGTTTTTAGGCTTCTTACTCTCAACGCATACGTCATGACAATGCACCTTATTGTCCATGTTTTGAAGGATCATGAATGATATTTCCTCCCTCAACCTAAGCTTGATCTACACATTGAGTAATAGACAGTTAAACTTACTATTGATTAGAATCTAAACACTAACTAGCTTCTGATATATTCATCAACATAAACATCAGGGAGAAAATCAGCAATAAAACATAAGCTTCTTGACATTTTCGCTAATCTTAGGTAGAGGAGTCGTCTTTGGAGAGCCAACTCGCGATATATTAGAAGCCCCCGCCTTTGTACATCCCATAGATTCCGACTTGTCCAGGTACAATCTGCCTCTATATGCAGCAAGATGAGCATAATAAGCAGGAGGGACTAGAGAAATCGGTTTGGTACACCTCACAAATGTGAAGCATAAGCTATAAACCAGCTTTTGGAACTCGTCAGAGGTGAACTTGCTCTCATCCCACAACACATGGTAATGTGTAGGGCGACTCGTCCCCTTCACTCCCCAATGGCTGCAGAGATAAAAATCGAATTCCCTTGGGTGGGTGATCACTGTGTCAACAACCGTCCCAGGAGGGATATTCTCTTCGCAAAATTGTGCACAATTCGGATCACTTTCATCCGGGAACAACCTTGTATGGTGCCTCTTCTGGACCACTGCAAAAGTGATAAAAGGTTTATACTCAGGGAATTTACAACATCCTGCTCTTATAGATTGCAGCTCCTCCTTGAGGACTTTGTGGAATTGGGTCTCACTAACTCCATCTCGAAAGAAGATTATTCTTCTAGGGAGATTATTGACCTCTTGGTGAAATTCACTTAGTATTTCACTGACCATTTCTCCAAGATCTTCTATGATTTCTTGTCTGTGTGTTTGGGACCTCATTTTTGAGACGTACTTATTGGCTGATGGCCAGTTTACGCTTCCAACAACAGCTGCAACGCTAGGACTGTAATCATCGAGTGGATGAGGATGAGTAACATCTGCTCCCATAAAGATTACTGGTTCTTCGGGTCTCAGAAGACGAGGGATTTGAGAGGGCAATGAATTGAATAATGTAACTGTAGATCCGCCAACTTTGGCATTGATCTTAAGAGCCAAGTTTGCCAAGAATTGGGAATTCAATTTCCCAAGATTTGAGTATAAACAGCATTGGCTTACAACTCCTACTCGGGTCTCAGCAATTCTCTTCAAATCCGCATATCCTTTGTGTTTCTTCTCCATTATGCAGAGGAGGAGCTGGAGATTGTTCGATGCTGCCCTTCGGATTTTACTGAGTTTGTTTTCCAAGAGGGTAACATTGTTCAGGACATGGATAGGCTCAAATTGCGGGGTGATGGTGGTGTATTTGCCAAGGTAAATGCCCATTTGCTCGCATCTCAAATGTAACTGGTTAATGAATTTAGGAAAGCTGGATATCTGATCAGGGGTTCCACCAAAACTTATCAGTGCCCACCTGTCAATTCTTGTTCCTTCAACTACATGCCCGCCCAAAAAGTTCCATTGACGATCAATGCGGCCAGGAAATACATCTCTTACAAGCCCTCCATCACCAAACTTTAACTTTGGAGGTAGAAGAACTCTCCCATTCAATCGTGTCATTTCTCTTGATACTTGGAGTTTAAACTCGACTCCTTGATTGCCACTGCAAGGAATTGAAAAGAAGACAATGGTGATGAGTTGTGAATAAAATTGGACTTATCATTTAAAACCAGCCCCTGCTTATAATTTACCTAGTTGGTCCAACTGGTCCATTGATGACTTCATTGATGATCGCTCTTCGTTCTTTTGGTCCTTGGCTTCCCATTTTCATGATTCTCGCAGTTTGGTCATCTGAAAGTTTACCAAGAAACTTCTGCCCTTCGCAAATCATGCAAAGCTCCATAGGAAGGTAACAGGGTTTACTTCTACTTATCTGTACACATGGCAAATTCCTATATTTTATATCATAATCATACTGATCCTTGAAGTAATCTATGACCCTTAATCTCCTTCCATCCCTGTCGTCAAACCAAAGCTTTTCGGTAACTTCATCTGTTAAGCTATGAAACCGATATCTCTGAATTGTATCTCTATGAGCTACAAAGATCCTAAGATTCTTCAATTCCTTCTCAACTTCCTTTCTCTCCTCCATTGTCAAAGTCCTCTCTTTCCTTTGAGGAAGATCGTGCAAATACTTGAGGCGCTTTTGCAAGAAGGGTATGATACCAATACTCTCGTGAAATGCAGTGACTGAAAAGTCTACATTCAAAGCAAGGCCTTGTTGAGTTGGCCTCAGACTTTGGAAGAACCCTCTTAATCCAATGGCTCCTCCTCCAATTTCCTTAGCCTCTCCAAATGATGTCGAATACAGTGATCGCCCTAAAGGGATACATTTCTCATTGGGACTTTCCCTCAAAACAACATCCAAAGCATGGAGATACTCTTGAGGAAGTGGCACCCAATCATCTCCTTCTTTCTTCAAGTACTTGCTCAAGTCTTTTCCGTCCAATTTGGACACAAGCTTAATGTTGATCCTAAATAGCTTTGTCTTTTGTTCTTTCTTTGTTGGGTTATCGCCTTCTAAACTTTTTTCAATAGGAGTTACCGGAAGATTAACAAAGAACTCGAGCCTATTGCTTTGGAACTCAACAGGGCTATACAAAGTCTTCCTACCATCAAAAGCAGGATAAGCACCACAAAGCAAAGCTGAGTTCTCTTCCACTAACTTCCTCTTAATTTCCCGAGCAATTTCCTTGGAACAATTCGGATAGATCTCAACATCGTAATGGTAAATCCGCTGCAAAGGTTCGAACTTCACTCGAAAATGGTTAGCTATGAGAGATATCACTTGCCCTTCCACACCACCACAGTCTGGTCTCTTTGCAGCCACTAAGGCTTGTGTTGCAGTATCACTATTAGAACTCTCAATGTCAAGTGATCTAAGTTGTTGCTCAAGCCCTTCAGCAACTGTATGATTAATCCATTTGCATCAGTATCGAAATCATCTAACATAACTGAATTTCTATCATAATCATCATACAATCCACTTAAAAGAAAAAACACACACATACACACACTCTCTTTTCTTTTTTCTCAAACAGCCACAAGGAAAAGAGCACCAAAAAAAGTGACAACATACTTATGAAACAGTTTTGTTTCCACTATATCATATCCATAGTCAATCATTTGAATATCTTCAAAAGGCATGCTCTTTCTCATTTAAAAAGAGAAACCACAAAAAAAAAAAAAGGAAACAAAAGCTATTAATCAGAAGCTGAGAAAAAGCCATTATTTACCTTGTAAAACAGCACAAGCAGGAAACTTTGGCAGAACAGGAGGCTGAGGAGAAGGAAGAAGAGGAGGGTTTTTATGGGGTTTGTAAGGTTCTTTATGAAATTGAGTTTTTGACCTGAATCTCTGGTTTTGTTGAGAAGGGACTTGAAATGGTAATACTGGGGGTAAAGGAAGAAGAGCTGGGTAACTCTGCTGTTGGTTTCGGTAGTTCTGGTCAAAATAACCAATTAATCTGTAACTACTGGAACTATAATGAAATGGTTGAGGATTTATATTATAGTTATTGTGTGAAGGAAGGTGATGAAAATGATGGTGATGGTGATGGTGGTGGTGGTGGTGGTGGTGATGGTGGTGATGATGATGATGATGATGATTTCTCTCTCTTAGCCTTCTGCTTTGAGGAACCCAATTCCTGTTTTTGTTAGAGTTTTCTATTTCTTCCATGACTAGCTTGAGAGAAAAACTGAGCTGCACAGATAGTTTTGATGTGTATAAAGGCAATGGCAAAAAATGAAAATGCAATAAACTTGGTTATAAGTTGGTAGTAGAAAATGTACCTCTACTGTTAAGAGGGCCCAAAGAAATTGTGGGCCTGTGGTCTATTTTCATAGGATGATAAGGGTCCACTTCTTTATCTCTATAAAAATAAAAATAAAAAACTCATTTATGTTTAACATTATACAAAATAAAGGGATTTTTCAGATTTATTATGCATTTATAAAAAAAGGTTTAGAGTTGATCAATTGACAAAGTTTGGATTAACACAAAATAAACATAAATTGATAAAGTGGTATTGAACTAAACATTATGAGTCCAAATTTATGTGCCTATAAAAGGGAGTATGAAACTATGAATTATGTCTTGAAATAAGATGTATCCAAGGTAAGATGTAACAGGACTACAGGAGTACTACATATCATCCAAATAGCAACAACCCCTTCCAATGAATGAGCTGTACTCACAAGTCACATAGTCACATTGTGTGCTTCCCAAAGTGAAGACAGAAAACCAATATGCGGTTTGCTCATGAGTGGTTTGGCACTCTCATTTCCAAGATTAAGGGGGTGAGTAGAAAAACTACTTAGTGGGAGTACTTTACCTTCGTGGCCGACACGGTGCGAACATGATTAGCTTGGGTCCAAAGGGCTTAGCTAAACATGTTGTTAAACCAAAAAAACAAAAAAGAAGAAAAAAAATTCAAACTCTGATGTCTGAACCAAATAGGAATATTCTGATTTCTGAACCAAAGGTGTAAAACAGAACTGACCCAAAGAAAAAAAAAAAAAAAAAAAAAAAAAAAAAAAGATAAACCCATTCAGCTAGAGCATTGATTTCTTCTTTCTGTTGGTGCAAATCAGAAAATTGATTTCCTTTTTCAAAATTTACTTAAACATTATGCAAAAAACACAATAGAGTAGATACACCAACAAGGCAACAAATAATGAAAAATGAGACCAACTTGATGGAAATCATCAAATCAACGGCAACATTTGTTTATTTGACAGTAGAATACAACAATTGAAAAATGAAATTACCACATAGAACAAAAATTTTATAATTAAAAAAAAAAATACAATTACAAATTACTGGGCTAAGAGAGAAGTAACAACTCACCAGGAGAGGACCTGAAATGACCAACAGACAGTGGGAGACACTGGTAGAGAGGCCTGCAGTAAGAAGTGAGAACAAAACATAGCCTGCCAAAGTCACAAAACTCATGCAAAAAAACTCTAAAGACACACTCTTTTTTTTTAATTCTTTTTCCTTTTTCTTTTTCTTTTTTTGGTTACAGTTCTGTGGACCAACCCAATTTTCCAGATAAAAATTCGGATTTTTATTCACTGTGGTTTGTTGGTTCAGATTTTGGGTCTGAAATGAGAACTTCTGATATTTCTGTGTAAAGCAGAAGAAGACTTCAGTTATTGAAGAGAGAGAATGAAGGGTAGGAAAGTGACTGGTCATTTGAGTTTTGAGACTTGTTGTAGTTTTTTTTGTAAAAAGAGTGAGTGAAATCAAAAGGGTAGAAAAAGGAGACATCTGGGTTTACCTTAAAAAGAGGAGAAAAAGTCAAACACAGGAAATAAAGGTAGTGGTTTCTGCTACTTGGAGTTAAAGGTCTGTAATTTGTAAAATTACATACGCATATGAATTACTATAGAAGTAGGGCTATTTTTCTTACCTTTTGCATCAAATGATTAGAACTGCAAGTCAATTGTTAGAAGAGGTGGTGGGGGGTCAATACTCAAATAGATATAATCAGTCCAGGGTAATACACTAGTGCAACATATAGTTTATGTGGACCCAATTTTAGGCAAACCTCAAAATCCTTAAACCCCATTGTTTAATCTATGGGAGCATTCTTTTTCACTTATTTTCATTGATTCTCACTGATTGAGTATTGTCTTGCTATTGATTTCCCCGCTGATTTGGTAAGGTCTTGCCACTGATTTCCACTGATTCGATAATATCCTTCCACTGATTTTCACTAATTCAATAAGGTCCTGCCACTGATTCTGTGAGTAGGAATGTGGGTCATGCCACTGATTTTCACTGATTGAATAAGGTCCTGCAACTGATTCTCACTAATTCAGTAAGGTTTTGTCACTGATTCTCACTGATTGAGTAAAGTCTTGCCAGTGATTTTCACTGATTAAGTAATGTCCAATAAGTGGGAAAGAACACACCATATATTTGATTGTGAAAGTTCATTCTTTTCCTCCTAGGATATATTGTAACAAAAAATTTACCTTTACAATTAAGGAGCTCGTTTACTGCTTGCAATGCAATGCAATTAATTTATAGAGTAATATGAGGTGTAAGAGGAAGGAGGGGGAGAAGATGGAAGGGAAATGGGAGATTGATTACACCATCTAATGTAATCATTTTATATGGGTAAAGTTAAGCAATTACGATTATATCGGATGGTGCAATCAACTTCATTTCTCCCCTATATTTCCTCCCACTCCTTCATTTTTCACCCCGCATATACACTATAAAATAATTGCATTGCATTATTAACAAGTAAACAAACCCTACATTTTAGTTTCAGCGATATACAATTAAAAGAAAACACAACTTGGTCATTTAATACATATTTAGACAATTCATTTTTCGATGGATCCCCTCAAAGGATATACTTCATTGAAGGCAACTATTGTCAATCAAATAAACATATGATCCTCCCATATTCATGAGACCTCACTATAATAGTAAAGAAGGTTTGGGGTATGTTTGGTGGTATAGAAAACTGGTATCTAAAAACTGTGGATTAACCTTTGATGTCCTATAAACACATTTTCAAACCTATCAAGGACCCGATAACCTACCCCAAGGACCTCCAATATTCCTTAGAGGTCTTCTGTGTCATGTGGTGCGAAAAAATGAACCTTCATTTCGGGACCTCCCGGAATCCCAAACGTGGATTATAGCCTTCGTTTTTGGCTTCCCGGGGCCCAGTTGTCATTTTTGCCCAAACTTCCCAATGGGTCTATCGTGACCCTATAGGAGCCTCAGTGCCTCGGGAGGGTCATCCGAATCCCCGAGCTTCGATATCACCCATAATTTTCGGTTTTTAGGCGCTTACACCAGTGTCTCGTAAAACGTCCTTACAAGCCGCATATCAAGGGACCAGATAACTGACCTCGGGGGCCTCCCATCTCCCATAGGGGTGTTCTGTGCGAAGTGGTACGAAAATATACACCTTCATTTCGGAGCCTCCCGGAAACCCAAAAAACGTGGATAGCCTTCGTTTCTGGCTTCTCGGGGCCCGGTTGTCATTTTTGCTCAAACTTCTCCAAGGGGTTTATCGTGACCCTAGAGGACCCTCGGTGCCTCGGAGGGTCATCCGAATCCCCGAGATTCGATATCACCCATACTTTTCGGTTTTTAGGCACTAACACCAGTGTCTCGTAAAACGCTCTTACAAGCCTATCAGGGACCAGATAATTGACCTCGGGGGCCTCCTATCTCCCCTAAGGGTGTTCTGTGCGATGTGGTGCAAAAATATACACCTTCATTTTGGGGACCTCCCGTAAACCAGAAAAAACTAGGATTATAGCCTTTTGTATTTGGCTTCCCGGGGCCCGATTGTCATTTTTGTCCAAACTTCTCTAATGGGTCTATCGTGACCCTAGAGGACCCTCGATGCCTCGGGAGGGTCATTTGAATCCCCGAACTTCGATATCACTCATACTTTTCGGTTTTTAGGCGCTTACACCAGTGTCTCGTAAAACGTCCTTACTAGCCTATCAGGGACCAGATAACTGACCGCGGGGGCCTCCCATCTCCCCTAGGGGTGTTCTGTACTATGTGGTGCGAAAAAATACACCTTCGTTTCGGGACTTCCCGGAAACCCAAAAAACGTGGATTATAGCCTTCGTTTTTGGCTTCTCAGGGCCCAGTTGTCATTTTTGCCCAAACTTCTCCTATAGGTCAATCGTGACCCTAGAGGACCCTCAGTGCCTCGGGAGAGTCATCCGAATCCCAAGCTTCGATATCACCGATAATTTTCGGTTCTTAGGCGCTTACATCAGTGTCTCGTAAAACGCCTTTACAAGCCTATCAAGGGACCAGATAACTGACCTCGGGGGCCTCCCATCTCCCCTAGGGGTGTTCTGTGCGAAGTGGTGCGAAAATATACACCTTCGTTCGGGGCCTCCCGGAAACCCAAAAAACGCGGATTATAGCCTTTGTTTCTTGCTTTCCGGGGCCCGATTGTCATTTTTGCCCAAACTTCTCCAATGGGTCTATCGTGACCCTAGAGGACCCTCGGTGCCTCAGGAAGGTCATCCGAATCCCCGAGCTTCGATATCACCCATACTTTTCGGTTTTTAGGCGCTTACACCAGTGTCTCGTAAAACGCTCTTACAAGCCTATCAGGGACTAGATAACTGACCTCGGGGGCCTCCTATCTCCCCTAGGGGTGTTCTGTGCAAAGTGGTGCGAAAATATACGCCTTCGTTTCGGGGCCTCCCGGAAACCCAAAAAACGTGGATTATATAGCCTTCGTTTTTGGCTTCCCGGGGCCCAGTTGTCATTTTTGCCCAAACTTTTCCAATGGTTCTATCGTGACCCTAGAGGACCCTCGGTGCCTCGGGAGGGTCATCCGAATCCCCGAACTTCGATATCACCCATACTTTTCAGTTTTTAGGCGCTTACACCAGTGTCTCGTAAAACGCCCTTACAAGCCTATCAGGGACCAGATAACTGACCTCGGGGGCCTCCCATCTCCCTTAGGGGTGTTCTGTGCGAAGTGGTGCGAAAATATATACCTTCGCTTCGGGGCCTCCCAGAAACTCTAAAAAAACGTGGATTATAGCCTTCGTTTCTGGCTTCCCGGAGCCCGGTTGTCATTTTTGCCCAAACTTCTCCAAGGGGTCTATCGTGACCCTAGAGGATCCTCGATACCTCGGGAGGGTCATCCGAATCCCCGAGCTTCAATATCACCCATACTTTTCGGTTTTTAGGCGGTTACACCAGTGTCTCGTAAAACGTCATTACAAGCCTATCAGGGACCAGATAACTAACCTCGGGGCCTCCCATCTCCTCTAAGGCCTAGGGGTGTTTTGTGCGATGTGGTGCGAAAATATACACCTTCCATTTGGAGCCTCCCGAAAACCCAAGAAACGTGGATTTAGCCTTCGTTTTTGGCTTACTGGGGCCCGGTTGTCATTTTTTCCCAAACTTCTCTATGGGATCTATCGTGACCCTAGAGGACCCTTGGTGCTTCGGGAGGGTCATTCGAATCCCCGAGCTTGTATATCACCCATACTTTTCGGTGTTCCGGCCCTTACACTAGTGTCCCGAAAATGCCTTTTCAAGCCTATCAGAGACCAAATAACTGATATCATGGGCCTCTCATCTCCCTTGGGGCTGTTCTGTGTGATGTGGCACCTTCGTTTCAGAGCCTTCCCAAAACCCGAATATCGTGGATTATAGCCTTCGTTTTTTGCTTCCTGGAGCCCGGTTGTTTTTTTTGCCCAAAATTCTCCAAGGGGTCTATCATGACCCTAGAGGCTCCTCGATGCCTCGGGAGGGTCATCCGAATCCTCGAGCTTCGATATAACCCATACTTTTCTGTGTTCTGGCCCTTATATTGGTGTCCCATAAAACGCCCTTACAAGCCTATCATGGACCAGATAACTGACCTCGGGGGACTCCCATCTCCCCTAGGTGTGTTTTGTGCGACGTGGAAGCGAAATTATACATATTCGTTCCGGGATCTCGTGGAAGGCCAACGTGGATTATAACCTTCATTCGTTTTTGGCTTTCCGGGGCCCGATTGTCATTTTTTCCCAAATTTCTCCAGGAGGTCTATCGTGACCCTAGAGGACCTCGGTGCTTCATGAGGGTCATCCAAATTCCCGAACTTCGATGTCACCCATTCTTTTGGTGTTCTGGCCTTTACACTAGTGTCCCGTGAAAACGTCTTTCCACGCCTATCAAAGATTCGGTAACCGACTCCGTAGGCCTTCCATATCCCCTAAAAGTATCCTGTGCGATGTGGTGTGAAAATATCCACCTTTATTTAGAACCTTTTCGGAAGCCCAACAAATATGGATCATAGATAGCCATATAGACCCTATAAAAAAAACAAAAAAAAATCCTGAAAAATGAAAAAAAAAAAAAAAAAAGTATTCAAGCATACACATTTTACACAAAAAAGGCTATCAACCCTTTAAAAAAAAAAGCCTATCAAAACCAAGCATATAAAGGCATAACCTTATAATCATAGAGTATCTTGTTTTCTTAAGGTATTCACCAACACAGTTGTTCTACTCTAGACCAACGTAAATTTAAAATCATTTAAATCTCATATTATCATTAAATTTGCCCATTGTTCCCATATATCTTTTGTCTTGAACCGGAAATAGCATTTCAATACCAAAACTATGATTTACATGTTATGCTTTTCCCCTTTTCAAACACCCAATGACCCATTTGAGTAGCCACTCATCACCATTGTAGTAAAATTGGATGGAGACTGCCACTCGAGAAACAAAGAAAGCTTTTAAAAAAAAAAAAAAAAAAAAAAAAGGAGACAGAAAATTGAACTGGGACTAAAATTATACTGCTGTCTGTTGGAGACCTGGGTCCTATGAGAATAATTGCTTCTCATTATTGTTTTTTGAGTGTGATAAAATTCACAGATTAAAAGAGGGAGTGCTTTCAAGTTATTCAACATGCTTGATCATTTGGTGGGATGATGAATATATGACTATCTTGTTATTGTAAGGCCATGTTCTCCATCAAATTTTCAATAAAATTAGTTCTGTTACGTTGAGTAAAATTCATCATATTTTAGTTCATTCTAGAGACATTCTGTAGATCAATAAAAAAAGTTTACTTTGGTAAAACAAGGCGTAATTTTACTTTTTTTTTATTATTGTAGTTTCAGTAAATTTCAGTTCAAATCAGTATTTTATAGATAAGTCCAGTAAAAATAAAGTGGAGAGAACATGACTTAAATAGTTTTATATTACTTCAAACTGCACAAAAAAAAACTACTTCAAAGTGAAAATATATAGATAAACAAACAAAAAAAAAAAGAGCTTTTGTCAGCATCAAAGATTTATGGTCCTCTTAAGTAAAAAAAGAAACTAGACCAATCCATGGGCAACAGCCAACAGGGCAAGCTAGGTCTAGTCTAGTCTCAAGAATGAGAACCTTCTACTCCCATAATGTGAGGTCATACCACTAATGAGTCACCTAATTATAGGACAAGAATATTATGATTAATTAGTTGTAATTTGTAGTTTTGTACTAATAGTCTAATAATAATAGTCAAATGGATATTCTTCACTTTCTAGACTACTTTTTAGACCCTCAAATCCAGACCTACATATATTAAAAGAAAGTGATGAATCTAGTACTTTACTCAATTTAATAGATAAGTAATGGTGATTAAATGATCACCATAAACTTTTCCCAAAGATGACCATATTATATGCATTTAATTCTCTTATTCAAACACAAATATTATTAAACATCCTGGTCTTAGGGTTTCACCTTTTCAGCCCCATACTTTGCCTCATCTTTTGTAAACATCATGTTTAAGAGAGGGGCCTTCTATCCACTTAAATTACTTGAGCAAAGTTTAGCTGCTTTTACTAATAATAAACATGAACATGAAGAAATAGAGATATTAGAGCAAGGGACACTATGATTAGTATAGTATCCAGCAGTTTTGACTATCGTAGAAGACTAGAAGTAGTTGGACTCAACAACACGAGTATATAATGCAGTAGCATCTAAATTTTTTCCTCGTACTAGTTAAACTAGTTGACATTCACGTCTTTTTACCTAAATCTTATTTTTACCTAAATTTTCAAAAGAATCACCAAGTACATATCAAATTAAACTTAGCAAATAATAACATTCAAATCCACATAGAGTAAATTATTCCGAATTTAGTTTTCCAACAATGAGAGACTGTACAACCACATGCTAATGAAACTTGAGCATGCATAATGTGGAAAAAAAATGCATTTTTAATAGTGGTAAAATGAAGGGCTTACATGTTACCCGGGCTAATCAAGATTGTCTCTAAAAATTAAGGAAAATGTTTGGTTGATTCAGTGGGTGGGCAATCTATATTCTCTTTGTATCTATCTCTCTCCTCCTTAAATGTCAATTTTTAGAAATAGAGGAAAGAAAATTTAAAAATAGAGGAGAGAGATAGATACATATAGAAGGTAGATTGCTAGCCCAATGAGTAGATATATCATTCTCCAAAAATTAATTAGTCTCTCGAAATGAAGCAATTTTTTTAATCTTCCTAGGCAGAGCTTATTGCCTGCCCAACATAAATATGGAAACCTTCCTCGTGTCCCACCCCTTCTATGTCCTAATAGTATTGTACTCTGTGTTAGCGGATAACCAATGTTTTTGTCATGATTATTGCATGAAATTGAGTAGCTTAATGCACAACATTAACTAAAATTTGATTTCAAAAGGAAAATTTTCCAGATAAATCAAAACTTACTTTCAACATTTTTTTTATGAGGCGGTTCATGCATAAGGCTACCAAAATTATCACTTTTTTGTTAAGACGCATCATTTTTTTTTCTCTGTAGGTATCACTTTTTCGTTACTCAAATGCATCACTCTTTTCGCCAACTCCAATAATTAAGTTAAATCTTAAACAATATCTAAAAACCATAGGTAGATTGTATAAAACCTTTCAAGGAAAAAAAATTTGCAACTTGACCAACAATGTTCTTTTCACCTTTGGGAATAAGTTTTTAGTTCAATTTTGTTTCTCTCATATACTACTTTTCAATTTAGGACAAATCTAAATGGTTTTTATTTGATAAGGTTACCAAAAGTAGGAATATTTGCTTAAATAAAAAGCTCTCAAAGTTGATGTTGATATGAAATATAGATGACTCTTTATGTTCTTCATCCATCATTTTAGACCTGAATGCCTCCTTCAAATCATAATTGGAAACAAATCTATAAAACTTGTTAGACTCAAATTTATAGGGCATATTCTCTTCAACTTCTCCATGAAATATTCAGTAAATTTCAGTTTAATTCAATAAAATTCAGTTCAGTTCAAAAAATACAGAATAGTTCGATAAATCAAAGTATACAATTTTATTCTTTGTAATTGTAGATTCAGTAAAAATAAGTTTGGTTCAGAAAAATTCAGTTCAGTTCAATAAATTTCAGTTAAGTTTAGTATTGTGCAGATAAGTTCAGTAAAAAAAAGATGAAAAAAACATTACCTTAAAGGCTACATCTTTCTTCAACTCAATAAGCAACTGTACAAAATCATGAAAATATCACAAAAATAAACAAAACAAAAGATGCTATTTTATGCTATGGGATTACCCATTGCAAAAGAATCATTAAAAGAAATCCTAAAGCTGCCCCAAAATCAAATTTCAATTAGTTGACATGTTTTACTTTCTCAGCCAGCAATGGTAACAAAATCTGACAAAATCTTCAGGTGATGATTTTCGGTTATGGGGGAAAGCAGCTACTGAGTGCTTTCTCTCTTTTTATGCTACTACCTGCAAGAAAATTATTCTTAACATCGACTTACCTATTCATATCTTCCACCAATAAAAAGGTCAGAAAATCAAAGTCCTAGTCTCCAAATACCACTTTTGCAACTTTGGATGTGCAGTAAAATGGCTGTTTTATTAAGCTGTAGATTCAAGCTTTTGTACACCAAGAAAATGCAACAGAGGAAACCGCGAAATGATTCAGTTTTCTTCTATAACTGTCCAAATAAATGGCTAGTCTAATCACCCTTCTAACGGCGAAATGATTCAGTGTTCTTCTGCAACTGTCCAACTGAATGACTATTCTAATCACCCTTCTTGTATCTTTAAGAATGTCTTAATTCAAAATCGCTATGGTACATATATATATACAAGTTCAATACACCGCAAATAACAGCAACACCAATGCATACAACTATACAGGATCTGAGGATCCCCTATACACACAAGAATGCTTCTGCTTCATTTATATATATTCATAAACAACTATACAGGAACCCTATCTACACAAGATTGCGTCTGCTTCGTTTATTTTTCATAAACGTAGAGGCGTTGTTCCAAACAGATGGTGTATCTGCATTTGGCTAGAAGAAGATCACAAAAAACCAAGCACCCATTGATTCAAGGCAGTCGATAAGAACAAATACACCATACCGATGTAGCCTTGATAGATATGATCGTATTCATACCTCATATAAGACTCAAGCTAAGCATCAGATTCAGAGAGAAGGGGAGTTGTATTATCATCAGAGTGGTTGTGACTCATCCGACGACCCGAGTTGGAGAACTCCACTGGAAATAATGCAGGGTCCTTATAGGCAGTAACCAGTTTATTAAGGAACTCGGGCATTTGAGGATCATTGGTATCTTCTCTGTCTTTCTTTATTAAAGTCTGAGAAGATACAACACAGGATATATCAATAAGTAATTCAAGAACATAGAAAGAAAGTGAACTACTAAGAAAGAAAATGACAGAGCTATTTTGATCAGAGTGTTACTCAACTTTTTTGATTAAATCAGTAATACTGGTGCATATTTATGCTGTACATTTGTACAATAGGTCTATAAGTCAACGACTCGACTCTGGAATCTCATGGTAGCTGACTACGTCAAGCTGTATCTATCTCCCCCCCCCCCCCTCCCCCAAAAAAAAAGGTAAAAGCTAGATACATAACACAAGTGAGTGGCGAAAGAATAACAAAGTTGTGACATTTATGATGATCGTAACTATGTCCTTTAAGAATGCAGAGAAGCATGAACACTATCAAGCACCAATATAACTAGTTTGCAATCTCAATTCTTCACACCCAACATGGATTCGTCACTCTAAAAGGTATGGCTATTCTGAAGTCACCGAGGAAGATTTAAGAGATTTTTAAAAACTGGAGAGCTCAATATTGCTAGGAGAAAAGGGAAGGTTATATTTAAGAAGGTAAGTAAGAAATATATATTCGAAGAGAGGGAGAGGGAGAACTATTTGGCTGTGTTAGATGTCCTGCATGTCAAATTTAAAGATAAAGGTTTACACCAAAATAAATCCAGATAATGTAAGCATTTCTCCCAGCTAGAGGTCACAACCGCAATACTATGGGAATTGTTCTGTTCATCATGAAATTCACCAGTCAATGTAATTGAGGCATAACTAGACCTAACAACTTGACCTGACTTGCAAGCGCATACCTCGGCAGAGTAGGCAACAAAATTGGGATGGAAACGTTTCCGGCAATACTCGTTAAACAGAAGTGTAAGAACCGGAAGAGGAAGCATTATTGATGATGCCAAGCGAACCTTCTTCAGTGAAAAGATGCCCAGAGCAATAGCGTGCATCAGTACCAATGAGAATATCATGGAATTATGTACAATGGGCCAATATTTCCCGGCAGATTCAAACTTTGGAGCATATACAGTTATGAACTGCAAATAAACAAATAGAGCATTGTCAAAGCTTTATCAATGTAACAGACACTAAAGAATGAAGGCAGTAGAAATGAAATGTGGGGAAAATTGCCCCAAAAAAATAAATAAATGATAATGTAAGGTTTTTGAAAACCCCCCTTGTAATTGATGTTTTTTTTTTCCTCCCTTATAAAGCCCTTCTGCCTTGAATACACACCCAACAACCCTATTACCAGGTTCCGTGGCCAAAAAATGCATTAGAAGTTGGAAGACTATTTTTCCCTCGCAAGTGACCAAATTAATCGCTTTAACCCATTCCGCTCTTGATCGATTAGAGTCATTAGACTCAACCCCACCCCAACACCCCAGGGAAAATGAAACTCATACAATGAATGTATGATACACTCATTTTGGTGTGTCTATCCCTCTCCTCTCCCCTTTTCCGATATTCCAAGGCTCTATGGTCCCACTCACATGAAATTGATGTATCATACATTGATTGTATGACAATCACTATTCCCCATAAAATCATTTACCTTCCCTCCCAACATCAAGCAGTCTCAACGGCAAGCGGTTTAAATTGCAGTTGGGGATTTTTGAAGCACTAATCTCTTCATTATTGAGTAATCACGCAGGTAAGATAGTTTCCCTTCTGTGATTAAGCCCACTAAGCAAGCTATAGGAATCTAGCGGGCCCAGAATTGCCTACTTCAGCTTTGTCCACTCACTGATGCCGATTTTGTCCACATCATTGACGGATGATGAACAGTCACTGACAATTGAAGATTAAATGACAGTCGAAAGAGAGAGGGTAGAACATAGAAAGTTAAAAGTGAGGGAAAGAGTGGAGGAAGGTAATCATGCAATTGAAATTTCCAGCACTATAATTGTAAGAACAATAAACTAATGGGGACTAATGAAGGAATGGGTGGCGGGTTAGTTGGTCATGTGCATAACATGTGAGGGCAAAATAGTTCTAATTAATATTTGGCCGAAAAACCCTTCAAAGGCTATTTGGGGGTGTACTCATGGCGAAGGACTTTAAAGGGGAGTAATTCTTTTTTTCAATTTTTGAAAAAATTAAAAGTGAATTTTCAAAAAAAAACTTGAATTTAAAGGGGGTTTTGGCAAAATTTCCTACAATTTATGACCTTGGTGACTTTTGCAGATGAAATCTAACACCCCAAAAATGTTTCCGATCAAAATAAATAGAAAAAGAAGGGTATGTCAAGTATTTTCGCTCTTTCCACAGGTCAGTCATTCAGTAATCACTAATCAGTATGCATTCAACCAGAGCTGAAAGTTTGAGCGATAGTGCGCTTTTATTGGGTGGTTATTATCATCGACTACATGGCGTATCCATCTTTACAACATATGACAGGAGATGTTATAGAACACAAAATGGGTTTGACCACTGCCTTAGATCACAAAGTAAGGGTCACCCTGAAAGCCTAAACCAAGCGGGACCATTTCAATCTTCTGCTCATCTGAGTTCTCTTGATGAAGCTTCAACAATGTGACTTGCCCGTTTGGCCTACCTTCTTCCAGCTTCTCCTTTTCCTCCCAAATTTGTTCTTGCCCACCCCACTTTCATCCACTCCCCCATCCATTTCCAACTTCTAAGAAGTCGAAATAAAGCTACAATTGGACTAGAACGAGAAGTTACAATTTGTAGCTTCTCCTTCTCCTTCTACTTCTAGCTTTATTTCAACTCCTAGAAGTTGGAGGTGGAGGAGGGAGTGGATGAAAATGGGGTGGGTAAGAACAGATTGGGAAGAGAAGTTGAAATTGTGGGTGATAGGCCAAACGGGCCTTTAGACTACTTGAAACCTGCATCTTATTTTTGTTTTTTAATTTTTCTTATTTTGGGGGGGCGGGTGTATTCCAATTTCAAGGTAGTGCATTTTACTCTGTTCAAATAGTAGGTTAACTAGGTTTAGTAGAAAGTGATTGGTCAAACAAGCATTAAAGCAATAGATTTCAATGAAATAATCAGTTTGTGGCACTAAAATAGTCTTGCAGAAACAGGAAACATACTTCAATATACCATAATATAAAGAGCCATCTGCCATTAAACTGTGACACTCAAAAGTTTAAGTTCCGTTTATTTATAGGAAAAAAATAAAAAGACATTGAGATTACCTGATTCTTGAAAATTATGTATGCAAGGAAAAAGTAGACCAGCAAGAAAGGCAAAATCAGCGGGGCCTGGAAGAAGTATGTAATACCCAAAAGTCCAAAAAATAGAATCCGAGGGATGTCCTTATGGTAATCCATAGATGGAGCTTGAAAATCATCAGTGGTGGTTCTCTTACAGCAGCAGCAGAAGCACTTTCGCAATAAGCTTTGCATAAACTCAATAACTTGAAAGAGTTCAGACGAAGTGCTGGTCCATCCCGAAGTGACGACATAGGCAATAAAAAAAGATGCCTGCAGAAATTAGCGTTGAAAGTTAAAACTGTTATATTCCAAGGTATTTTGATAAGGTTTTATACAACAAAGACCTTTGATAGAAATCTCTTGCAGGCTATAACGAGCGAGAGTAAAAAGTAATCAGTCTGACATGGCTTCTCATTAATATTGTCCTTGAGACATGTAGATAATAGTTTGTCTGATGTTTCCTTATTGTGTTCACACACATTGTGTTTGGGGAACGAGTGGTGCGTGCGCATAGGCACACCGCACCGACACGTATAAGCACAAAAGAGAGCAAGCTCATCTTGCATGAGGTGGTCTCAACTAAGAGAAAAGTGAGACACACACAAAAAAAGGTGGATTTTTGCTAGAGAAGTTTTCTTTTTTCTATTACTTAAAAAGGTCGAGTTTTTACATGGTATAGTGATTTTTAACTCTTATCCCACGCACTTTTTACTAAGAATTGGTGAGTTTTTGCTAGAAAAAGGATGAGCTTTTACTAAAAAAGGATGAGGTGACTTAGGTCTCACCAAAACAAAAGTATAGACGATCTCATTTGAAAATTTATGAGAAAGATCAAGGGAACTGCATGCAGGAAATACAACCCTTGCATATCTATTTGCATCTTTCAGGTGTCTACAAGAATTTTAAGAGCACAACCAAGATAATAGAAACTTGAAATAGTACAATGAACACAGTTCGTTCAAAGAGCCTAAAATAAAACTAGAGATGCAATTGTTTTCCTACACACAGTTGAGTGAGTTGACAACTCATAGGAAATACCAGCCACTCTTGATGCTATATGATGTAACTGGTTCGATTTCAAATATGAACAACGGGTGCACCCCGTACCCATTAAAAAGTGGTCCTATTATATTCACCAATGTGACAAATAGCCTGTCTCTCACATCTCTCCACCCTCACCGCCAATAACAAGAAAAGGGTAAGTAGGTAAATTAATGTTTCACTTTTAAGCTACCAGTTACACCAAGAACAATCACAAGTCTCAATTGCTGAAAGAATCAAAGAGGCCATAGTATCACCCCTCATCTTAGAATGTAAATAGAAGAACAAAGGTCTTACCTGTGCCGGCACAGCAACCGCTAAACGTGCCGGAATGTTTTTGACATCAAGGAAAACAGAAAGCTGATTGAGAGCTGACCCAGAAAGTACATTTGCAAAGAAGATATTCCATATGATAAACCATAGGAATTTGTAGCATGCACTTCTTTGTATTTGACTGTAAGAGATGTTCCCTTGAATAGATGAAAGGAACTTCATGAAAGGAGGCACCATCTTAAGAAATATCTGAAGAATAAGGTTTGGAAGGTAACCTGTAATTACTTGACTCATCCCTGTTCTGCAAGAGCACAAACAACTGAGTGAAGTGACAGCAGCTTGTAGCTCCAAATACAGACCCAATATATCAAATATGTTGGCTTGCTCGATTATATTATATGGATGACCTTGACGGGCAATTAAGGGAAAATAAAAAGAAAAATGTTATCATGCATCATATGAATCACCCTAAGCAGATTACAGGCATTTACCAGAATTCAGAGCTTGTTATTAAGGATACAAAGTCCACAGACAAACTTTATGGAAGTGGCTAAGCTTTGGGACTTCCTAAATAAGTTTAGGCTTGCCAAGACTTCTAACAGACAATTGGTTCTGATTGTGTGAAGATAGTTCTGAAGCAAATTTCAGACTGACATCTCTATTGTTTTAGTAGAAGCCAAAAAAAAAGTTAAAAAATAAGAAAATCAGAGCTTAGCACTAGAATGAACGACAAAAGACTTAAAAATGTCTCTTCTAGCTTCTACTTGCTACCGTCTGCGCCTTAGCCCCAAGGAATGCAAGATTAGATTAAAATCATCCCTTGCTGCTAAATTCATCAGCCCGTGATAGAAAGTTCTGATACGGTGAGTCATGTCATCATCAATCTCGCCGTTGTCCTGTATGATTGAACCGAGATATTTGAAGAACTCCCTCTTCGGTACCACTTCAGTACCGATCTTAATCTCCATATCCGAGGCAACCGCATCTCTTGTAAATTTGCAATCCAAGTATTCGGTCTTTGTCCGACTTAACTTAAATCCCTTTGACTCTAGTGTATCCCGCCAAAGTTCTAGTTTGGCATTAACACCTTCTTCACTGTATGTTGTTCATTTAGTAATATCTTGTGTTAGTATGTTTACAGCTTTACTTCTCTTGCCCTTTTGATCATCCCTTATTGCTTTATTACCCGAAAAAAACCATTTTGCAAAGGGGAAAAAAAAAAAAAAAGTTTTTGTGGGTCTTTCGGAAACAGTCTCTCTTCTAGGCGACTAGTTAGGGGTAAGACTGCGTACATCTGGACCTCCCCAGACCCCGCCCTAGGCGGGATACCTACTGGGTTATTGTTGTTGTTGTTGTTGTTGTTGGGTCAAGTGAGCATTAACTTCCCTCCAAAGATTAAGTGCTGAAAATCCACACTAACTAATCTCCTTTTTGAATATGCATTATGCTATCTCCTTTCTCCAGGAAACTCGATGCAATATTATGTGAAAATAATATTTCATGAACATCAATCCATATCCAGTTCACTCAAGGTACCATAACTTAGTCATGTGATGAAGTTTTAGAATACAATGAGCTGCAAAAGTAGAAGCTTTCATGCATGTATTACTGCAGTAGCAAACTTGACATGCCCACCAACTATTCCGTCCACTTAAATAGTAATATGTTACAGATGAACATTTGTTAACAAGATCTTTGGTTGTAGAGTTATAAAAAGGCATGGTCCATTGAAAACCAAAAGGTAGCCAACACAATACAAGCAAAACGAAAATTAGTTTGATAACAATTTTTTATCAGTATACCAATCATGAATCAAGGTAAACAGCTCCATTTAAAAAGAATCAAGGTAACAGTGTACAAGACAGCCTCTTTGATGGAGTGTTCTTGACTCTTGAGGCTGTAGAGTTGTACGGCTTTTATTTTTGCCATCATATATGGGTTTTATTTTCCCCCTCAAGAAGACAAAAGGAAAAAGAAAAAAGTAATTCTTAATGCTTTTCCTACCTGAACTTTAAAGCGTTCTCCTCAGGAAAAGTAGCTGAACCCTAATGACCTCAGAGTTCAGAAGAGAAATTCGCAACAGTACTCTCATCTTATAAAGGATCGGTTTCATTCACAATTGAGGCATTTATTGAGGACAGGCCAAGTTTGAATGCCCATTCATAGATAATAAGGCTTACGAATATTTTCTTTAGTTGGAGGTCCATTTGAAGTACTCATCATGATACGATTGTAGAAAAAAATACATAATAATCTGAGGCATAAGTAAAGTTCATGGACTTGGAAAAACCACTTACTTCGTCAAAATGGTATCGAGAAAGGGGAACCAATCCTCCAGTTGAGACAGGTTGGTAAGACCTTGCGCAACCACAACTGGTATGATAAATAACACCGTCAGAAGAAAGCAGGCCAATATGATCACCACTTTAGACATCCATCTTTGCAAGAACGTTGAATAGAAAATAGGCCAGTATACATCAATAGGCTCAGGAGCTTGCTCAGCAACCCATTCTGTGGGTTTCTCAGATTGTTGCAAACTTGAAGCAACTGCTGCACCATATCGAGATCTGAAAGATACGAAAGCAGATTGTACTTCCTTCAAGATTTATCGAGGAAAGTACATAGCATAATTGTCAGTGAACACAGAGAAGCATTATTAAGAAAGAAAGGACGTAACTTTTAATTTGTGCAGAAACCCATAAAATTTATTGCTAGCATGCCTGCTTCAAACTTTACATCGAACTCCTTCAGAGGAACTGTCACCACCTTATTTTATTGTTTCTGGCTGCCTGGTGAGTCACCAGGCAGCCAGAAACAATAAAAAAGAAACACAAGTTAAGTCCCTGTAGAATGCTCACAAAAGCACACGCTCCTGTGCTTTTCTCAAGTAATCTGCATAGCAATGAAATGTGTTGCACGCAGACTACAAAGCAATGAACAGAAGAGACTCCATAAGAGTTCAGTCCCACGTCAAACATTTGAGTGCGAATGTGACAATTTATATAGTCCTTAATTGGGCCTAGAAGGCTAAAAGCGCTTTGAGTTGTCAAATATTCAGGTTATCTCATCATATAGAGCAAAGTTGATACAAGCTGAAACTAACTGTGTAACTAAGAATTACATGGGAGATTAGGAGAAGGTGCTATGGTTGGAAGCACCTACAGAAGCTACTACAGAACTTGAAAGATCCTTTGCCCCTAACAAGAATGCATGGAATATAATGGAGCCAACAGATTCACTACTCTTTGGCTTTGGAGTATAGAAAAATGGCCCATCTAACTGTCAGCAGACTCAGCACTTCACTTCTTATTTATTGTGAAGTTGCCGATGGCTGTCATGCGTCAGATCAAGGTTCTAACAGAAACGGCCTCTCTGTTTAAGAAGCGTAAAGGTTGCATGCACTTGACACCCCCCCCCCACCTCATTTTCACAGGAGGTAAGGCATCGTACACTTGAACCCACTCCCCCCCCCCCCCTCTTTAGAGGCACTGGGGTGATGTTGATGATATAAGAAGCCTGGAAAGTAGTGGAATATACCCTACTTTGAGATAATCAAGGACTCATGAATCAATTTGTTAGAGGTCATAAAGAGTAAGGAAGGCCTCATGTCAAACACATCTTGTTAGGGAAGTGCAATCACACATGCAAACAATATTGGAAGAAAACTAGTGAATCAGATTTCCCCTAGTCCACTGCAGGCTCACAGTCAGGGTTCACAAGTATACCCTCTGAGGTTAGAGTATCTATACTCTAGCTTGTAGTTATAAACCCCCAGTGATTAATTCATGCAAACAAAATACCAAACCTTTGAGACATTGATCCACACACAAAATCACAAAAGATGAGCTCAAATTGAGATGAGCAGCCCAGCACACACCAGAAATCTGATATAAAAAAGATGTGAGTTGTCACGTAGTCCTGACTCAAGGAACTCAAGTTTTACACCCTCCTTTAGTAACAGGTGGCTCATGTATTAGCCTGAGTTGAAGACCCAAAAGGCTTCTTGTTGTCACTTACCATTGCCACCACAACTTTACAAGAGGAACTACACAGCTCAGCAAGATATATACACATTGTCACCAGGAGTAAAGCCAGATTTTTATTTTACAAACATATATTAGTAAAATGCTTTGGCGTCATTATCTTAAAACATTAATAAAAATACAATATTAAAATGAATACATCCAACAAAAATGTTCAATAATAAATTCCCTTTTCAAAGTAGATCACACTATTGTCGAATTACTATTCCTTTGATAATATAACCTAATGAGAATATTATTTTTTCATAGAGAAAAATCAGATAGTTTTTCAAACAAAGTTTTGAAATTTACTAAAAAAACATGTTATTTGCCACAAAATTTTCACATTGGATACTATTTTAAAAATATGGTTGGAAAAAAAAAAAAGAACACACCAAAATATATTTTTTATGAGGGTCAAATAGCAATGCTTTCATTTAAACATAAACAAATGATCAGGTCACAGTATCGAAATAAAAGGAAAAAGAGAGCAAGCAATGCAATTTGCAAATGAACAGAAACGGAAAAAAGTAATAATATGGGAAGCATTGAAAGTTGCAGCCCCCAAGAGTCGAACACGGTCAATCAATAAACTAGAAAGCACGCCTCTGACCAGTGAGACAAGCACATCTTGCATGCTGTGAACTAACAAAAACATAAAATATTTCAGTTACATTGCCGGAGCAAACGTATATAGACAACAGATCGCTGGGGCAAACCACAGAGGCCAGGTCCATGGAAGCCACCCTGTAGCTCCACCCATGATTGTCACATACTCACAAAAAGAAAGAGAAGCATCACTCCAAAGTCCAAACCTACAATACTCAAAGCAGTACAGTAACTCAGTGCTGACATATTTCTCTTCTGCAACATGTTCTTGAATGTCAAGCACATATGACAGCTTCAGCTGCTTTCAGAACTAGACCAGAGAACATCGACCTTAAATTACAGTCATACTCATATCCAGTGACAGCAAGAAACAATTATTTGAAAGAAGATTATCTAAAAGGATAAAAGTTAATTGATAGCACTAGCAAATGGCAGAGGTGATTGGCATGCATGAGAGTCCAGGTTTGCTGCTAAAGACATTTCTGACTTACTACATTTTATAGAGTGAAATCACCAAGGCTAAAATATCCTTAGTCTGTCACTGCAAAGAGATAGCATCAACCATAATGGATAACCACTTGCAATGACTGATAGCAGGTACTCACAGAGTCTCAGCTTTTGTGAATAGTCAGACAACGGAAGAGAAAATAGGACATACCCGACCAGCCAAAGTAATATCTGATACGTCCACCCTTAGGTTCTCCTCCAGATCCCCCAGCTTCACTTGTAAATGATCTGATCTTCTACACAGTTTCTTCACATCTGTCTAAGAAGATAAACAAACTTCCAATATCACAACAAATCCAACATAACATGAAGTTTAAGAAAAATTGTCTCACCATTAAAAAGAAATCACATTTAGTTTCAGTAGAATCAGTACAGCTCAAAGTTAAGTTAATTGTATGGTTTACACTAGTCAAAGAAGTCAAAAGAGAAAAAGGAAGCACCCGACTTCAGAAAAAGAGAAAAATATACTTCACAAGATAGAGTGAGAAAAAGATATTAAAAACCATATTACCTACAAATATAAGGAGGATGATCATATGGAAGATGTCTAACCTAAACAAAACCAAGTGAACCAAACATTGTTTTTTTTTTTAGATAAAGAGAAAGTTTGTATTAATGAGTATCAAAAATTACAGCAAGAGGAGGGCAAGATGTCTTCCAAAAGTATCTAATGACAAATCCAAGCAGCCCAATTATGCTGGAGTGAACCAAACATAGTTCTTTCTTTGCCATTTGGCTCTTTTAAAAGGCAGGCGTGAAAAGGGCCAAAAAGCAGATATGATTTAGATCTTTCAAACCGAAATCACTGCTTCTGCATATGGTTTACAAAATAAATATATCATGTGTAATTGCAATAGCCTAGTGTGCCATTATTCAAGGCCTCAACCATTTACATCCTGGACATTTATTGCTTTTTAAAAAACTTTAAAGCAAAAATAAAAACAATCTGAAGAAAACCAGCTATTAAAGCTAACAATCATCTCAGAAAACAACAAGTTACAATGTGAACTGCAGAGCCAGAAGTTATGTTTCCAAATGAACTCGGTTAGAGGCCATGCACGCTAAAAATTGAATTTATATGCAGACAACTATTACAAAACGAGAGATATATAGATTTAGTAGAAGGGCTTACAATGACATCTCGAAGTTTACTTGTCCGATGAATCACTACATGTGACAAATACGTAGAAGGATGATACTCCATGAAGAAACTGTCAACACTCTCACCAACACTGCTTCCAGGACGGACAGGGATCCCACGAACTAATAGTGTAAATTGATGTGGCTGAGGTTTTGATGAATAGAAATATGCAATCCTTTTTGAACAAATATATTTGTATTCCTGCAGATGATATGGGTAGTGTTTGACATCCAATCAGCATATTATGTTTCGGACATGAAATCATCGCAATATTACTTCCTCAGACATGCAGCAATCAAGTGTCCTAGAAAAGAAACGTGAATAACCATAATCAAACCGTGACAAGAGGTATAAACCCAGATGTACAATTTACCTGTAATTGGTAAACTTCTGCTGGACAATTAACAAAGAGAAGCAGCAAGGTTGCCAGTTGCCACATGCAGATAGAGTAAACACCAGAGACTTCGAGAATAATTTCCACAAACTATACACTTGCCGAACTTTTACTTTTACATACAGTTAAGCATGTGAGTTTCCTACAACTAGTGTCCAATATACACCTGTGCCTTTTATATTCATTAGAGAGAGTTGTTCAGGAACCACTGCCACTATGTGCATGAGATGGAATATTGATGATTGGATTTTGCTTTAAGTTGCTTGACAAGGCTTATGCTTAATGCTTCGATGCAGTAAGAGATAAGGAATAATCACACCCATAGTTCCAACTTCTAAGTACTTCATAGCAAGAAATATCACCCTTCTTTAAAGTATTTTTCCACTGATATTCACATCTATGTCACGTTTCTCTCTGAACAAAAGACCTCAAGAAAAATCCTGATTAAAATGAAATTCCAAAGAGAGATTGCACCGTGGGGTGGAAACACGAAACAGAGTTTGCTTATACTTTTGAAGAAGAAAAGCTTATTCAAGTGACAGTAAGAAGAAACAACTTACATGGTAAAGAAGAAAACAAACGTAGGCAGTGACCATATATACAGCAGAGCAGTGTACCCACAACCTGACACAAAACCAAATCTATAGTTAAATTCCATTTTACTTTAGCAAAGGGAACGGATTATATACATACTATGGTGCCTATGACAAATATGTGTACTTCCTTTTGAAACACGAAGAGAAGAGCAATGGAGAGTGCTTCATTATAATTACCATTTCGACCCATTGTTCACATTAGAAATGGTAAACAGATCTAGAGTTTCACCAGAGAGAACAGTAATATCAAAGGGTGCAAGCTGAGTTCCTAAGCAATTTATTGGAAGAAGAACAAAGAGCCCTAGAAACCCAGCAAACGCGAACACTTTCAAACTGCACAGAAGATGTAGCAAGGACATTAAGTGAGAACCATCGATGAGATGGGGGGAAAATAACAAAAGCTGTACAAAAAACATTAAATAAAGCTGTCAACAGTACAAGAATGAGAAATTGGCAATAACAAAGTTACTATAGAAGGAAAAGGATCTGAAGGCTTCCACCACCTTTGCAGAGACTTTCATCAAACACGTGGTAAATCGTCTTGTCTATGATTCTTATAAATAGACTTTCCTCTTTTGTTCTAAAAGAAAACATGTAGATCGCTATCATCAATTAGGGAACTTGCTAGACTGGAAAGTAAATGACTTGATCACTACAACTACTCACAGATGCTAAGCAATTGTGCAGAGTGAGTTCTACTCAGGTATTTATTTACAAGAAAACTAATTATCACTTTTCTTTTCTTGTTTTCAGATTAACAACTTTTCATCAATAAAACACAAGAATAAGCACAAAATATAAGGACTTCATGCAAAACTATCTACAGGTCACGCCAGTGGCGCTGAACATCCGTAGTTTTTTTTTATGCAGAGATCTTGCTATGTGTGTATGAGATTCTACACAAGTTATCAGCTTTTATCTGTCTTAGTTCCTTCCGTAAAAAGTTCGGCATCAGATTGCCTCAACTTCTTCCATCTGAGTGCTTAAACAACTATATTTAAAAAAAAAAACTAGGAAAGCCCACCATAAGAAATCGCGAAAGCATCGTACTTGCTTTTTTCATTCTAATTAAGGAGAAGGAAAAGAGGAGATACAGCAATCAGCATTCATCCATTTAAAAAGTACAGTTTTTCTTTCATATGTTGATTTATGTTTGTTTGGAACTAATTCTGAGCAAATCCACAGTACTTGCTGATATTTGGAGTTTTCTCTCTATTTTCCTCCCAAGTCCCAAAAAAGCTTTCTCTAGATTCAACCAAATTCTCCAACACTCATCCTCCATCTCCTTCTCAAAAGCTGCTTGACTGCCGCAAATAACAGGCACAGAGAAGAAAGGAATAAAAGAAAGTACAAAGTGGTCATGGACATTTCCTGTATGCATAAATTCTTCCCCATCCTAACTCCTCCCATTACAACTACCACTACACAATATACAACTACATTTACACAATTTTTTACAGGTAGGCAAGGAGGGCCCTTTTCTCCAACTATAGTTACACGTGGATACCCATCATTCAAGAGAATCAGTGGCCAGGGGAGACCTGGATCCTATCAATTACAATTTGAGCCATTCAAGTCAAAACAGTAAAAATGGACAGTGCGTACACTATTACTGTAGAAAGAACAAAAATATCTCTGTTAGTTAATGATGCCGTTTATTATGATTGACATAGAGATATACCTTGATATTGCAAAACTGTTAATCTAAGAAATCCTCGTCGCATCACACTGTATCTTTGTCACACTAGTACAACAAGAGTAACCGAATTACCAAGGAACTTATTCTGGTGCAGGTGTAAGTCCTCAAGACAAGGCCTGCCGCCTGTTACTGACCATTAGCCAAGTTTCTCCACTCTCGAGCTTGGCTCAATTGAAAGCTTCAATCATGTGGTCTTTCTTCTTTCTTTTTCTTCATTTGGCCATTTGATAAACTAAAAAACTCAAGCTCAATGTTTGGCCTATTCTAAATACTAGTCGACTCCAGAACTCGTAACATGTTAAGGAGGACACATGTGAGTTGCCAACATTGGAAGAACATAGGGAAGGGAGACAACCACATAAGCTTTGATCTCCTCCTGCTAATACCAATTGGGTTTATGATTGGAACCTCACTAGGTTTCAGTGCTTCTTCTTTGTTATGAACTAGAAGGCAGCAGCTAGTAGAGGGTTAAATAGAACCTTCTTTATCCATTGCAAGGGTAAAGTTCCTTCCATATATTTGACACCAACCCCAAACCCCACCCCCCCCCAGACTCTGCCCCAAGCCTTGAGAAAGGCACTCAAGTGATGATTTGGTATGAAATTATGCACTATTAGATTCTAAATAGATTTCATAATTGATCAGAAAATTTCCATGTTTGCTTCTGCTGCAAGCTGTCTTAGTAGTATCCGCACTAAAATCTCACTTTAGTAATTAATTTAGACAATCTAAATACAATTATATCTCAATTTAGGCATCAAATATAACCTTCAGAATTTCCACCAGCTACATACCTGAAAGTGATAATCCGTATGAAAACAACAGCATCCAAACCAGATGTTGACAATAATTCCTCTTCAGAAAGTTCCCATGCTATTTTTAACCATCTAGGAGAAGGTACTAGCCGCCGTTTCACGTGGACATGATGACGCGCCCCAACCCCTATTTCAGCCAACAAGCGTGGCAAAAAGACATCGAAATTTCCTGGCTGTCTTCTTAAGATGGAATATAGTGTGAAGAATAACGCACAGAGGCCAGAATTTATTCCAACAGATGTCAGAAGCGCTGAAACAATCATTTCTCAATGATATCTCCAATTCTCTGCAAATGACCTGTAATTTCATCAAGGGAACCAAAGAAAATGTTTTAAACTATCATACCTAATGGACCAGACAGTGCAAAATTTAAATGATAAAGCTAAATCACAACCACCATAACACACATAATCTCAAGAGTGCCAAAACTACTATAGCAACATCATTTGAGCAGCTATAAACACCAACACTATGCACTATTGAACGAAGTGGTCAATTGACAAACTCAAGCAATAGCATTTTAGCAAACCCATATTTCTGTTACCCAACTAAGAAATCTTTCACTTAATCAGAAGTATGCAATTCACAGTAACAACATCTAAGGAATGCCAACAACAACAACAATAACAACAACACCACAATGCAAACTACTGAACAAAATGGTCAACTGACAAACCCAGCAATAGCAAACCCATATTTCTGTTACCCAACTAAGAGATCATTTACTTAATGAGAAGTAAGCAATTCCAAGTAACAAAATCTAAAGAATGCCACAACTACTGACAACAACAACAACAAAAATTGAACAAAATGGTCAACTAACAAACTCAAACAACAGCAAAACAACAAAACCCACATTTCTGAATTACCCAACTAAGCAATTTTGCAGTTAACTAGTGACAATCAATTCCAAGTAACAAAATCCTACTATGAAAGAAAACCAACCTGCTATTTTAGACCAATTGTTGATAAACACCAATTAAAAGGAATAATCTCGAGTATAATATAATGCCCTTCTTCAATTTCCTCAAATGAATGATCTTTAGGGAGGAAAAAAAATGAAAAATAACCCCCAACTCAGGCTAATTGCTTCAAAGTTTTTCGCCCAAGATTTATTGGCAACAAAAACACGGATTTGTTTTTCTTGTTGCCGTGTTCTGAAATACCCATCTCCCAAATGGCAGGATATTCTGATCACTAAAACGGACAAAAGATCCGTTAAGTCAATCATTTTAGAACGAAGGTTCATGGCTGAGTATTGTTTAAGCCTTCCGTGTTACTCTTAACCAACATTTATTTTAGTGGGCGTCACCCAGGTTGACCTTCTAATTTTTTCATCTATTTCTTTTTTTTTTTTTTTTTTTTTTTTTGAGGGTCTGATTACTCAATCGTCACCCCCTGCAACTCTTGTCACTGTTCATTCTGGAAATAGGGAGAGATAAAATAAATAAAATAATAATAATAACAATATTTTGGGAGAGTTTTCTTTTAAATCTATATGAGTTTTAAGCCTTTAACTTATGAGTTAGAAAACCTCTCTTAATTCTTAGGGTTTGGTGAGAGTCCTGAGCGACTGCAAGTGGTAGAGTTTGTTGATTTTCCTCAAATTGAGTGTGTTTTGATCATAGGGATTCCGATTCATAGATCTTTGTTCCCTAATTGTTTTGTTTTGTTTGATTCGGTGATTGGGTTTACTTGTTGGGGAGGCTCTACTTGTTAGGGTTTCGTCGTTTGCTTGCAGCTATGGCGGAAAAACTGGCAAAGGTTTGGGAGCGTCTGAAACTAACTGATGAAGAGAAGGGGGTTGTGGTAGTGAAAGGGAAGAAGGTAGCGGAGGAGAATAAACGAATTGATTACAATTTGGCAGGGCGATTGATAACGCAGAAACCATTCAATCGTCGTGCATTCAAGGAGCAAATCAAAGAAATTTTTTGCCCACGAACTAATTTGGTGATTAAAGATTTGGATGCTAGGACTTTTGTCTTCCAATTCTTTAGTGAGGGTGATCGGAAGTTTGTTCTCGGCCACGAACCATGGTGTTTTTATGGGAACTTGCTGGCGTTGCGGGTTATTCGTGGCACAGATAAGCCAGAGGACCTGTTGTTTGATAGGGCAAAATTCCGGGTCAAGGTACTCAATGTGGAGTTTGGGGGCCGTGATCGTGAGACAGTGGAGGTGATTGGAAATCATATTGGGAAGTTCATTGCTTTTGATCCATCAAATGATTTTGGATGGGATAAATGCATGAATATTCGAGTTGAAGTCGATATCACAAAACCTCTTGGCAGGGGTATGATTATGGCTTTTGAGGATACAGAGGGAGAGTGGCTACAGTTCAAATATCGCTATCTCCCTTTGTATTGCTATGTGTGTGGAATCATTGGTCATGTGGAAAAAGAATATGATCAGTTTGGAGAGGAGGAGGCTAAAGAGTGGGGTTTGCAATATATGGTGCTTGGCTTCGGGCAATTCCCAACAAGTTACCCCGTAGACAAACTGTGGTGGAGAGGGATAGAGAGAAGAGGCTATTATTTGAGAATTTGGGGAGGGATTTAACTTGCTCTTGTCGTCGTAACATTATTTTTGCTGAGGATGGTGATGTGAGAGATTCGGGTACTGGAGATTTTGCTGTGCGGAGAAATACTGGGATAAAAGTAAATGAGATGGGAAACAAGGGAAAGGAGCAAGTACCTGGGATCACTTGACTCAACGGGAGGAGGTGGTTGAAAAGGTGCTCGAGGGTGGGAGTTCCAGTGGAGATAGTGGTGGGGCTGCCATGCCACATTCTCTGAACTTGGATTCACTATCTCTTGGGGGGCAAAGAAAAGAGGGGAGCAGGTGGGGAGATTAAAAAGGGAAAGAGCGGGAAGAGGTTAGCTCGTAAAATGGGGGAGGTGGTTCCTGTGGAGCACGAGTTGCAGCCTTCGGGGATGGGCGAGGTCAGTGGCAAGCGTGATAGATATGGAGGTACGGGGGAAGCCCAGGGAATGGAGTGGGAAAGTGAAAATCGTGGCAAGAGAGCCAATGTGGTGATAACAGTTCCTGTGGCACATACAGTTGACGAGGAGAATGTTGATGTTTCTTCTGGATCGGCGGAGGTCGGAGAATCCTGACCTCGCCGAGTCCAATGAGTTGCCTAAGCCTCAACTGTTGGGGGCTGGGCAAACCTTGGGCAGTTGCTTTACTCCGGTACCTCGTCCGGAGAGAGGCCACGTCCATTTTGTTTTTATCGGAGACAAAGCTTAGTGGACGTGAAATGAAACCGATACAGGAAAAGTTACGAGATTATGATGGATTGTTTGTTGATAGCATGGGAAGGTCAGGTGGTTTAGCTCTCTTGTGGAAGCGTGATATTTCAGTGTCGTTGCTTTCACAGTCAGTGCATCATATTGACATTCTTGTGGAACGTGGACTAGGTGATAGTGTTTGGAGACTAACGGGTTTTTATGGGTGGCCTGAAATTCACAATAGGCATCTCTCATGGGAATTGTTAGGGCTCCTTGGTAATGCAAGATCGGAACCGTGGTTGTGTATGGGTGATTACAATGAGGTTTTATTTGCTAATGAGATGTGCGGAAAAAATGATAGGTCGGATAAGCAGATGCAGGCGTTTAGGGAGGTGGTGGATCGCTGCGGGTTGAGGGATGTTCGTTTCTCAAGATCTTTGTTTACATATGACAATGGGAGACCAAGGGTGGATAACGTACAAAGTCGCCTTGACCGAGCTATGGCAGTGGAGGGATGGGTTGATTTGTTCCCTCATACACGTTTAGTTCATCTGGAGAGAGAAATTTTGGATCATTCCCCGATCAAACTACAGCTGCATGGGGATGGCCAACAACGTCGAAATCCAAAACTTTTTAGATTCGAACAGTTGTGGACGGAGAACAATAAATGTGAAGATGTGATCCGAGAAGCGTGGTTCTTAGGTGGCCCAACGGCATTAGAAAAGATTGGGGTGTGTGCTAGCGAGTTGGGGTCATGGAGTGATGGAGAATATGGTGTATTATTTCGTGAGCTACGGGCGAAACGTAGGCGTCTCCATAAGCTTAAAACCCAAGACTAACTGATGCCCAGCTTTTTGAGCGAAGGAAGCTATTGAAGGATATTGAGGGGCTAGTTAGAGAGGAAGAATTATATTGGCGTCAACGGTGACGAGTGTTATGGCTTTTTACAGGTGATAAAAATACCTCATTTTTTCATCGGAAAGCTTCAGCTCGACGTCAGAAGAATACAATAAAGGGACTCAAAAACGAGTCGGGTTCGATGTGTACAGGTGACTAGGCTGTAGGTCCCATTGCCCAGGACTATTTTGCTTCGCTGTTTGGGGCCTCGGGTTGCGACAGGTTGGCTGATGCACTTGGAGGTATAGATAAGCGGGTAACTGAGGAGATGAATGAGGGGCTGCGAAGACAATATTCGAAAGATGAGGTCCATGCAACGGTATCACAAATGCACCCCCTTAAGGCCCGGGGCCAGATGGTATGTGTCCGTTGTTTTTTCAAAATTATTGGCATATTGTTGGGGACTCGGTGGCAAATTTGGTGTTGGGGGTACTGAACTGAATGGTGGTGGTTTTCTTGCTAATTTAAATCAAACCCATATTGTTTTAATTCCGAAAAAGAAAAATCCAGAGTTGATCACTGATTTTCGCCCGATCAGTTTATGTAATGTTATCTATAAGTTGGTGTCTAAGGTGCTAGCTAACAGGTTGAAGAGTTTCTTGTCGCAAGTGATTTCTTTGAACCAGAGTGCTTTTACCCCTGGGCGTTTTAATACGGATAATATTCTAATGGCTTTGGAGACTTCCCATTTTATGAAGAATACGAGCTCGAGGGAAGGTTTTTTTGCTCTTCAGCTTAATATGGCGAAGGCCTATCATCGTATTAAATGAGATTTTTGGAAGGTTGTTCTGCGTAAGTTTGGTTTTGATGAGAGTTGGGTTGGTAGTGTTAAGGAGTGTGTGCGGTCTGTCTCCTTTTTGGTACTGAAAATGAAAGGCCGTCAGAATCTTTTTATCCATCGAGGGACTGAGACAAGGGAACCCCATCTCCCCTTATTTGTTTATTTTATGTGCTGAAGCATTGTCGGGGTTGATTCGGAAAAGCGGAGGAGGGAGGGGCGTTGCATGGTGTGCGGATATGTCCTAATGCCCCTTCCGTTACTCACCTTTTCTTTGCAGATGACAGTTTGTTTTTCTCAAGGATGACTCATGAAGTAGCGGAGGCAACTCGTTCCATTCTTGCTCTCTACGAGGGTGCTTCGGGCCAAAAGGTGAGTTTTGAGAAGTCGAAAGTTACCTTTAGCAAAGGTGTGACCCAAGCTGTAAGGGTCAGAATTGCGGAAATGCTTGAGGTTGAGGAAGTTGAGAATCATGATCGTTACCTGGGGCTTCCAACTACGATGGGGAGGTCAAAGCGGGCTCTTTGTGGGTCTTTGAAGGAGCGGTTATGGGCGAAACTCAAGGTTGGAAAGGTTTGCTTGTAAAGGCGGTTGCCCAGGCAATCCCTACCTATGTGATGAGTGTGTTTAAATTACCAGTAAGTTTTTTCAAAGAAATTCAATCTATGGTTTCACAGTTTTTTTGGGGCCAAAAGAAGGATGAAAGAAAAATTCATTGGCTCTCATGGTCGAAGTTGTGCAAGCCTACGAGTGAAGGAGGGTTGGGGTTGAAAGATATGAAAATGTTCAACTGGGCCCTCCTCGCAAAAGAAGCTTGGCATTTACTCAATGGCGAAGGGGGGCTGCTGGGTGAGCTGTGGAAAGCAAAGTACTTCCTCATGGGGATTTTCTCTTGGCATCACTTGGTAGTAACCCAAGCTATTAGTGGAAAGGGATTGGTGAAGCTCGATGGGTTCTTCGAAAGGGAATGAGATGGCGAGTAGGAAATGGTAGTAATGTTAGGATCTGGGATGACCCATGGCTACCGGGGAATGGCTCGTACCGCATCATCACACCTCGGGATGACAGTGGCGAGCTAATTTTCGTAGTTGAGCTTATTGATCCAGTAGCGAGACAGTGGCGAAGGGAGGTGGTTCTTGAGCGTTTCCTACCCGTTGATGCTGAGCGGATTTTATCCATTTCGTTGAGTTGGCGGCTTCCTAGAGATGTCCCGTGCGGGTGTTGGGACAAAAAAGGATGTTTTTCAGTTCATAGTGCTTACCATGGGATAGTTGCAGAGCAGGGTCGGACCGGAGTTGCTTCTTCGTCGAGCGTCGATAAAAGCATTTGGAACAAGATCTGGTCATGTAATATTCCTCCTCGCACAAAGATGTTCACGTGGCGGGCTTGCAATGAGGCATTACCTATGAGAGCGGGTTTGCACAAGCGGGTTGAAACTATTGGGGAAGAGTGTAACTGGTGTCCAAGAGCGTTGGAAACGGGCGTTCATGCCCTTCGTAGATGCCTTTTGTTGATGCTGTTTGGGAAGAGAGTGGGATCATGATTAAAGATGCTGGGGCTCGGACTTTTCGGGACTGCTTGGAGGTTGCTAAGATCGAGTTGTGTGCTGATGATTTTCGC
This sequence comes from Tetragonia tetragonoides, assembly GCA_038025085.1. NCBI lineage: Eukaryota > Viridiplantae > Streptophyta > Magnoliopsida > Caryophyllales > Aizoaceae > Tetragonia > Tetragonia tetragonoides. The sequence goes on from CM076148.1 coordinate 38,657,635, forward strand.
AGGTTCTGCTTGGTCTCAGGGGCTATTTGGGAGGCACGTAATGTGCGCATTTTCGAGGGCTTGCTACGCACTCTGGGTGAGGTAATACAGTATGTAGACAAGTTGATTTTGGAGCTCGATAAAGAGCAGCCAGCTCGTGTTGTAGGAGCTGGTGGTACGCGTTCTGCGGCGAAATGGAGTTGTCCCAGCTTGGGGCAAGTCAAGATCAACATGGATGCGGGTATCTTAGGGGAGGTAGGAACTTCTGCAGGTGTTGTGTGTCGTGATGAGCTTGGGCGACCCATTATTGGGGCAACGCTGAACTTCCTCGACCTGTGTGAGGTTGATGTGGCGGAGGCGAGGAGCGGTGTTCCATGGCCTTCAGATTGCTTCCCTCTATGAGTTTGAGAACGTGATAGTTGAGATGGATAGCTTGGTTGTTTTTAATGCTTTGAATAAGTTAGAGGAGCTAATAGTTTCTTTTTAGTTATTGATGATGTCCTTGATTTGGCTAGTAGCTTTGTTAGTGTGTCGTGGTCGTTTGTTAGACGTAATGGTAATAGAGTAGCCCATGAGTTAGCGCATGTGCAACCTTGGGAGGTAGGGACTCGGTTCTGAGATTCGTCTTTCCCGTCGAATGTTGATGTAGCTTTAGTGCACAATTTGGAAGTTTTAATGGAAGATCGATGATCGCTTGGCGGTCTTTCACTCAAAAAAAAAAAAAAAAAAAAATCTATATGAGCTTTAAGAATTTTTATTTTAAACTCGGTTTATCTTATTTACACAAAAAGAAAAAAAGAAAAAATAAATTGTATCTATATTGTGGGGCTTTGATTACTCTCCACCGTGGTCGGTGTGGCGTGGTGAAAACTTTTACACTACAATGTAGATTTTCTCGTAGTTTCACTAATGGTGACCATTTAAAATTATGAACTACACCTTCATCAAATAAAAAAAAAAAAATTATAAACTACACCGTTAAGTTTAAGTGAATAAATTATGAACCTTTATTTAGGTCGCTGAGGTATAAAAAAAACGGAAGAGATTTTCACCTTATTATTTCAATCGTATATCAAATCTATTTTACACCCAAATGAATTTTGTTCCAACCAATTGAAGAGATATCCACTTTATTATTTAGTCACTTGTACTTCAAAAAAAATTATCGAAGTCTATAAATCTATTAGCAGGGGTGAAGCTAGGATTTTGAAACTACAAGGGCCAAAATTATTGGTCTTTTTTTTAATGTGGTCAAACAAAACATATGAGTAATCTTCGTTTTTTTGTCTCTAAATTCGGGTTTTTTCCACCAAAAAACAAATCAATAGAGCTCGATTTCATGACTATATACCCCTATAAAATTCCAAAATACAAAATTTGTGGCAATACAAATCTCTATTATGAATAGTCAATTAGTAGCCTTGATTTTTAAAACTTGCTCATTTTCTATCCATGTAGAATGAACTAGCGAGTTAAAATATAAAGGTAGAGACAAAAAACGCAGCTTGATTTTAGAAGTTTAAAGTTGGTTAAGTTTTTAGGTATTTTTATTTTAGCATGGGGAGAATAGACTCAAAGAAGCTTGAAAATTCGAGATCAAATGCATTTCATGAGTAATTAAAATTAGAAACCTGATTAGATTTCAAAAAAGAGAAAAAATAAATAGAAACCTGTAAGTCACATTGAATGAGGAAACAAGGAAAGCAACAATAAAGAGAAAAGAAACAATCCAATAATGTTCACATGAAAACATACCAATCATGGTCACTTAGGTGTATATATAAATGAGAAGGTAAAACCACTAATGAAATATCACGTCACAGTTAATTTGACATTTAGCAAAGAGAGCTATTAGTTCCGCAACCATCTTAATTTTATTTTAATTTCATCATGGTTGAGAAGACTTCATTTGTTGTGTCGCTCCTTTTGGTGATTATAGTCCTCATGTCTTGTGGTAAGTGTTAATTCCAGTTTCAACGTTTATCTTATATACATGAATGTTATTTTCAAGCATTTGATGATGAGTTTTCTTTTTGTTTTACGAAGATATTATTATTATTATCTTTTGAATTTAAAATATTAAAAAAAATTCATCCATCAAGAGATCAAAATACTATAATAAATTTACAATGTTATACCATAAATTTACAAATAAGAATAATTTTATTTAGAAAGTAAAAATAATATTATTTGATTCATTTTTAATTGTACTTTCAAATATCATATTCTTGTAATTTTTTAGTTATAGACTTATGATTATTCATGGTCAAAGTGTCATCTTGAAGATCGTAAAAGTCAAATTGAAATGAGAGTTTGGAACGAGGGAGTACAATGTACAATTCTCCAAAGTTCTACCATAAATTTACTTACAAAAAAAAAGCAACTGACTTGCTCTTGATATATTTGATTGATTGATTAACAGATACTGCTACTTTGACGCTTGCTAGCGAGGTAATAACGGCTGGATGTCAACCAGGATGCGCTGCTCAAGTACTTGGTTGTAACTCTGCAAGTTGTAAAGCATTTTGTGGTAATTGCGCCCATTCTATATGTAAACCTGAAGACCTTTATTGTTGTTCTAATTAGAGACAAGAAAACAAAACATCAATTTAATACATGAGAAGTATTTTTCATATTTGGCACATGTTATTTTACAATCTATCTTTATTATTGTCCTTTGGTAATGAAATTTGGCACATGTCATATATATATATATATATATATGACATGTCATATATTGCTAAATTTGGGGAGCTATTAAATTGCAGCATAAATCAAATGAATGAAATTGAACTCCTAATAACCCTAACAAGAGTTTAATCAAAGTATCCTTGTCTTTGAAATTATAAAGGCTTGAGGAAAGGATAGTGAAGCGGTGATGGGAGCACACCGAATTGATCTCAATATTGGCGGTATTCAAAAAAAAAAAAAAAACAGAACTAAAAGAACAAAATGACATGTTAATGGGTTACGGCAAAAGTTTAAATAGTACCAGTTCAATAGAGGAATATGAGTCCACTAACGCAAGGATGGTGGTGGATACTGAAAAAGTTGTCCACGAGGTTTTCACCTCTGTGGAGAAGATTGAGTTCATCAATGAGGATGTCGTCTCGGAGAATGACTTTACTGTACAATAAAACTTTTATCCCATCTCTACCGCTATTTCAGGTCTGCAGCATAAGGTCATGGACAACTTCTTTATCTTTGCGTCAAGAGCTAAACCCTGTTCGAGAATCTCGTCTATTCACTCTCGACCCCGGAGGTTCAAAGAGTTGAAGTACAGTATCAGGTGAGGAAAGGTAATATGTTTTGTCTTGTTAATGAATCTTGGTTTTGCAGGAATCATGCCGATCACAAACGCAAGTTGACTTTTCGAGATGGTTCCTTAGATAGTTTTAGGAAGAAGTTTAAGTTTTCTATTTGAGGTGACTCGGACTTTCATAGCCTCACTACGGACTTGTAATGTATTGTATTTATGTACTTTCCTTATGCCAAAAAGGAAAAAAAAAAAAAAAAAGTCATGTGAATGTCCAATTCCCACCACAAAGGCCACAATCATCTAACAATAACATTCTAAAGCAACTACTTAAGGACGTACTACATCACAAGTTCCTAATATACATTACTACTACATGTTTGGCTTTGAGTGAAACAGAGTGATTGGAGTGCGATCAGTTGACTTACATTTTAAAGGCAGCGACATTGGCTACATTGTAGCATGCTTAATGTTTGTGATCTTTTTGGTGTGGGTAGGAGTTGAAGGCTCTTGGACCTTTATATGGCTCAATTATATAACCGTCTCTTATTTTCTACAACTATTTGAAAAAATACGTGTAAAATCTATATATTCTTTACTTTTTCTCCCGTTTTTTTAATTTTGCATCTCAGTCTCTTTAAGTCCAAACATGTTTTTCTCAAAAAAAAAAAAAAAAGAAAATCCATACATGTAAAATTTCTAATAAAAAAAGGAGTTATTTTAACATTTACTTTTGTGATCTATAACAATTTATTACTTTTAGTATATATAGTCAAAAATGTAAATAAGAAACAATCGTGCATCGTGCGGGTATAAAACTAGTAATATTCTAAGGCAACTACAAGACATACTACACCACAAGCTCATAATATACATTACTACTACATGTTTGGCTTTTGGTTCTAGAAAATAAAGTCATTTATCAGAGGAGTCCCAACAATACAAGTTGAAAGATCCAAAGTTGTGGCACCAGCAATGATGAACTCCTAGATTCAGGATGGTTGGCAGTTTGAATCCAATCCAAAAATATCCTCATTTCGGTTTTTCGTTGATGTTTAAGCCACACTGGATCATCTGATTTGGCTTCTCTCAAATCCAGGCAGTGAGATCCTAGTCAAAATTGAAAAACAAAACAAAACAAATGTAAGTAAAAAAAACAATTTTTTGAGTACTAAAAGAAAGGAGATTAAACCCATTACTTACCTTGGTTTGTGTTTATGGCCACAATGGTATCAGAAATACTCTCCAATACCCTATATTTGAAATTGAAATAAAAACATAAGTCATCAAAAAAATCAAACATATATTCAATTTCAATGAAATTTAGGTGAATTGTTTAACGAATTACCCTACGCTGCTGTAAGGATCCATTAAACCATTGGTGAATATAATGTTGCTTGCAAATCGAAGACTTGCAGGTATATCCTACAGTATAAATAGTTAACATATAAGATCAATTAGTAGCTCTAAAGATTGGCTAGTAGAATTGAAATGAATAGAGTTAGTTTATACATTATGTTCTTGATCTGCGGCCCATGGCCGAACTGGAACTCCATAGATTCGTGCACAATCTGCCATGTATTTGGATAGATTGAAGGATTGAAAAGGAAACATGGTTTTTTGTTTAGAGTGGAAAGGGATGACTAGCTCTGTACAATACTGCAAAGTGCAAAGTGCAAAGTGCAAAGTGAAAGATTGACAAAATGAAATTATAGGGTAGTTAACCAACAACTAATTAAGCATAAGGTAACCAATAAAACTAGACACAAACACACAAACTAGAACATTTTTTTTACCTGCCAGTGCCAAGCCTTGATTGAATTAGAATCAAGAGCAAAGGGACCTTGTCCTGCCACAGTACTGATGTTGAAGCATTGCCCGAGTTCGCGATACCCAAATGTACCATTAATTGATTGAGCAATCCCCTTTAGCACATTGTCATTGCGTGGATCAACCACGTTGTCGCAAAGGTAGTTGATCCCATTGTCATGACGGCCATTGTGCTGAGCGATAAAAATGTAGAAATCCACAAGATATGCTTTTAATTCCTCAGCACTAACCAACCGGCTAAGTGACAGAAAAGTAGAGGTTTAGATCTCTTAAAAGTTACTCCAACAAATAACAGGAGAAGAGTACAGTCATCTAAATACTTACTTGCAAGAACCAAATATCTGTGACAGATGATCCAGGCCACCCAGTTTCTTAGCCATATCATCGATTGTCTTCCATGATTGTTGGATCTTATCATGACATTCACGATTCAAATCCTACAAATGGACGGAAACTTTCAGATAATTGATCAAGTAGTTATAAGATTAACACCAAACGATTATAAATAACTAATGCTAGAGTGTTTTACTTCTATGGATGTTTAGTGTCCAGGACAATATTTTATCTCTGATAGCTCTACATTACTGGTTTCAAGAACAATAAATTCAGAACAGAAGGTCTTTATGTGCATTTCAGAACACAGATAAGTGTTTATCTCATGCTTAGCTCTACAAATGATTCAAGTGCCTTTTCAATCTTGATATCAGACAACTGGAGCTTAGTGCGGAAAGTAGACTCTAGCGGCAGCGTGATGTTCGGAGTCAAGAAAAATATGCAATTAAAACACTCAACAGTATGCCTACTGTAGACATGACACAAACAGGACCAATGTAACAACGCAAACTAAGAATTATCAGAGAAAGCCCATCACTCATTCAGAATAAGGTGGATCATAAATTCAGTTCCAGTGAGGCATACACTTTACAGACTACATGCTGTAAGAACTGAGCACTGCCCAAGGGACTAATCAACTGGTTGATGCTCTGGCTAATGACATCCTACAGCCGCAACATAAGTTGAAGTAGGACTTATGTGGATGATTTACAGGAAGTCTAATATGATCACTGCTTATAAAAGAACTCTAGTCCAGCCTAATGTTTGGAGTCAAGAAAAATATGCAGCTAAAACACTCAACAGTATGCATATTGTAGACAAGACAAAAACAGCACCTACAACACAAACTAAGAATTATCAGCAGCACGCAGACAGCGTTATCAACACCAGAATGGAGAGCTCAAGATGGGAAGAGGACTTTCAAACTGAAAAACTAAACAGTAGTAAATAGCTGAAGTGTATGGTAACAGAGAAAGCACAACACTCATTCAGTATAAGGTGGATCATACATTCAGATTCAGTGACGATACACTTTACAATTGGAACAAAGGGCAGAATGTATCGAAAGTTTCACTTATGGTATAGGAGCAACAAGTATTGAAATCTGAATTTGTTTGGTAACCAGTCACAACTATGAAGAGTTCCTTCAATGAGCGTTCTGGTTGCAAGAACTCTAGGCAGTCATAGTTTCTACACATGCAATTTCTGTAGAATTTGACAATATGAATAAGACAATAATGCAATATGTACTAAACCACTGTTACAAGGATCATCCAGTTTCTACTTTCTAGCCAAGTAATCTGTCTTTTCCTCTCTGTTCCTTCTCCTAAATTGCATCCTGTGTGTACCACAACTGTGTAATTCAGACATCATGATCTCTATGCTGATTCAAGACAAGCTGTAAGCCTATAAGACGGCGATAATGTTATAAAGACTTTCGCCCCCTGAATTCTTCTTCTTTTTTTTTTTTTTTTTACTTCTGTACTTTGTGACCTCTAATATGCTTTAGAAATAGATTTTGCATCCACTCAAAGAAAGAAAAAAAGAAAGAAATAGATTCGGCTTGCTCTAAGACTCTACACACTTCAGAACAAAGGGTGAGAGGAATTTACCATTAATTTTCACCAACAATCATGTCCATTTTTCCATTCAGGTTAATGTTAGTTGGAAAGAGATATGATGTGAAGACACTGGCTAAGGACATCCTACAGGAGCAACATAAGACTGAGGCAGGACTTACATGGATGATTTACAGGAAGTTTGATATGGTCAGTGCTTACAGGCTATAAAAGTACTTTATTTTACACCAAAAAAAAAAAGGTGTCAGAATGGCTTGCAGCAGTAAAAAGCATTGGGGAGACTACACTATTGGTTTCATGAACAATAAATTCAGAACAGAAGGTCTTTATGTGCATTTCAGAACACAGCAGATATGTGGTTATCTCATGCTTAGCGCTAGAAATGATTCAAGTGCCTTCACAATCTTGATATCAGACAAGTGGAGCTTAGTGCGGAAAATTGACTCTAGCGCAGCCTAATGTTTGGAGTCAAGAAAAATATGCAACTAAAACAATCAACAGTATGAATTTTGTAAACAAGACACAAACAACACCAACAAAGCAAACTAAGAATTATCAGCAGCTCGCAGACAGAGTTATCGACACCAGAATGGAGGACTCAAAGGTGGGAAGAGGACATTCAAACTAAAACTAAACAGTAGTAACTAGCTGAAGTGTATGGTATCAGAGAAAACACAGCACTCATTCAGAATAAGGTGGATCAAACATTCTGATTCAGTGAGGCACACACTTTACAGACAAGCATGATGTGAGGATACTGGCTAAGGGCATCCTACAGGAGCAACATAAGATTGAAGTGGATGATTTACAGGAAGTTAAATATGATAAGTGCTTACAGGCTATAAAAGTACTTAATTTTTCACCCAAAAAAAAATGGGAGTCAAAAATCAAAATGGCTTGCAGCAGTAAAAAGCATTGGGGAGACTACAATAGTTGTCGGATGAAGATTATATGTAAAGTAACTATACCAGGAAGTCCTCGTTTATTGTAGAATAGAAGTCCCCAGAGTGAGACATGTCAAAGTACATTGGGGCTGATGATGCCAATGCTCCAATGGCTAGATCAGGGTACTTTAATCGAAACAGTACAGCCAACACTGAAAACAGTAGATAGAAAAAGAAGATGATTAGGTATCAAATATTACATAAATTCCAAAATAATTAAAAGAAAGAGTTTAGTTAGTGGAATCATTTACTTCCTGCATAAGAAGCCCCCATGACAATCACCGGGGAGTTGGTGGCATTGAGATTTTGTTTCACGGAGGAGACTATCTCATAAAAGTCCATTAAAGTTTCCGATGTGGTTAAACAGCCTCGCACATCGAAGTCGTTCATAGCAAGGTCTATAGACCCATAGGGAACAGACTGGCCGTAAAACCGATGCTGCAGAAAACACAGAGAAGAAGTTAAATCAAGTAAATACAAAGAAGAATAGAATGATCAAAGCAAGATAAACAAAGTATCACCTCTATGTAGATGCTCAGTGCACCAAGGGCTGGCGTGGCCTCAGCTATTAACCCAACAAAGGGGGTCTGTTCTGCTAACAAGGGACCTTCTCCTCCAAAGTAAACCAAGATAGGTCCCTTTGCTTCAGGTCCATGCCAGAAAGAGCGGTCCACATAGTACTGCTGGGTAAATGTGAACCAACTTAGCCTGGTTCCGTAGGTGAAATGCTCCACCTTCTGCTTATAGTACATAGTCTCAACTAGGCTAGTTGAGATCACTATGTAATCGAAAACAAGGAAAACGACGAGGAGTACGTTTCTGGAAGACATAGAATCTATGTATTTGATGCAGATATCTCACCTACAGATTTGAGGGAAGAGTAGTATGTTTAAAGAATTGACATGTATCACCTATATATGTTTTGAAGGCACTAAGCTGAACAACATGGCTGTAAAAATGAGGAAATTCAATCTTGAATCTTACCAGGAATATAAAATGCCTAAATATGGTAAAATGTTGTTGGACAAAGTCGATCTCTCCTTCAAGACTCAAGAGTTCAAGACCCCTCGAACCAAGATCAATTGATAAGGTCCTATCCCAAAGCGGCCTATTTCTACAACATACTCTTGCTTTAATTTGATTGCATGGTATAATGTTGATGGTGAACTGAGCTTTTCTTGGGGTATATTTTGCGGAATTTGTCTTCCTTTTTGTTAGTCTTAGGAACAAATGAAATACTCAGTTGTGCTTGTGCTAGCTATGAAACCGCTTTCTATATATTTTTACCCCTTTTTAGTTACTTCCAGTTTTTCCAACTTTGCAAAATTCTTTTGCTGTCCAGATAAATGCAGTACTTTCTTTCGTCATTATTTTCAAAGTAGACATCAAAACATATCAAAACATGGATTAAAGTTAAAAGTGGTTGTACCCCTCAAAAAAAGTTAAAGGTGGTTGTCTTAAGTGATTTCAGGTAAAAATTCCAGAGTCATTCCAAGCAGTGTCAGAATATTTCAGTTCATATATTTATAGTGTATGCAAAGAAAGCCAATTAAGTTAAATTAAGTACTTAATTTATGGTATAAAAGAAAGCCAATTAAGTAAATTAAGTACTTAATTTATGCTCGATCAGATCAATAAGTGTAACTATGACAGAAACTTAAGCATGATTCAATCAAGTATTTGGTAGAAAAGGATGACTTACTTCGACAACAGGAGTACGGGAAGGGGTGATCTTCCTCAAAGCTCTGCTAAGCTAGCTCTTTTCGATCAACCTTACTGAAACGTCCAAGCGTACGTACTATTCCTTTCCAAATTCAAGCCCCTTGAGCTACTTGTCAGACAGTTAGTGCCAAGTTTGGGCTTTCTCTGCATGGAAGAATCACCATATCAATCGATCAAAACTAAAACAAAGATAAATAAAGCACACAAGCTAAGGAAGGTAGCATTGTTTAAAAACTGAGTCCCCTTTTCACCTTTTTCTTTAAATGCCCCTGTAGCAAGGCTTGTATGCAGGAACTTTGTGAGTGGCTGAAGATTAGGCAGATTCAAGAGACAAAAGTTTTGTGGAGATGGGTTTTTAAGAAGATACAAAGGTTGATTCCTAAGAAGATTGCTAATGAAAAGTCGTGTTCTGCGACTGCTATGCTAGCTCTTTTCGATCACCTTACTGAAACATCTAAGCGTACGTATTCCTTTTACTACTCAGTATAATGCAAGGAATGGGTTACAAGCTTATACAACAAAGAAACTATGTCTTCATATATAGGGAGCATGAATAATGGACAATGTGAGAATATCATTTGGTGCTTTCTAAGGGACCAACTCAGACGATTTGTCTTTTGCCTCAAATAGGATTGAGGTTTATAAAAGATCAATTTTCCCATTAAAGGAAAAAGTTTTCACTTTCCTAGTTTCCATTAGCTTAAGATACTATGACCTCTCTCTTTGTAGATTCTTAAGATTCCACATCTCTTTCCCATTTTCCCTTAGTTTACATATGACTATAACCTTCTGCATAATGGCCTGTGGCTCTCAGTGTATCACTTAAGCCCTGTAAGCTTGGTATGTAGCTGCTTATTTTATTTTTTTTTTTTAAATGGCTTGGTGCGCTTGAAAATGACTAATACAGAAATTCGAATATTTAAAGGTGGTAAGGCTATTAAGAGCAGACTGACACTAGTGTACCATGTGACATGTAGCTTTGGACTCTCATCAATCCCATTATTATCAGGTACCATATTGACAGGACCTTACAAGTTACAAGTAGTCTTAGTACTCGTTCTTTTCAACTGGTTAAGGGTGACTGATAATTGGAAAAAACTGGTGAGAAATAGGCAAAATCGGTGAAAACTGAGAAGTCTAACTGGTAACTGGGAGAAACTGGAAATTTTGTATATTTGATTTTTTTCTTAATAATAATAATAATAATAATAATAATAATAATAATAATAATAATATTGATAATAATAATAATAATAATAATAAAGACATTAAATATAACAATAAAAATATTAATAATAACATTAATAATTATATTAACAATAATAATAATAATAACAATGAAAATATTAATAAAATATAATAATAATAATAATACTAATAATAATAATAATAATAATTATTATTATTATTATTATTATTATTATTATTATTATTATTATTATTATTATTATTATTATTATTATTATTATTATTATTATGACGAGGACTTTTATTCATGTTTAAATACAAAGTCAAAGCATATATTTATTTTTATATTTGATTAAATATATTGTATATTTAATTATTATGTTTAATATGTCAAAATATCAAACTGGGAAAAACTTGGTCAAACTGGGCAAAATTGGGGGAAACTGAGTAAAATTGGTGGAACCTGTATTTTATAACTGGTAAAAATTAGGCAAAACTGAAAACCATTTGAAAAGTATATGCCCTAAAGTGTCTGATTTGTAGTGGATGTAAATCCAAACCTAGTTGCTATAGTGATGATATTAGAAGAATTAGTGCTCATGCTATGCACGGTTTAATCAATCAATAATTTAAACCAACAAAGTTTAGAACTTAATTTTACAATTTTGTAATAATAATGATCATGAGCGAATCAAAATTCTCGAAAAACAGTATAGTAGCTCACTACTTAATTTTTTATATTTTTTATTATTAATGTAGATAAGAAATAGGTGACATTAGACGCTCCTTTTCTCAAGATGACTCCTCCTAGTTGATCTTTATGGGTGACTCCTAGTCAAAGTAAGAGTACAGTAGCACACTTGTTCGTATTTGATTGATTGTTGCTACAAATAAAAAGGTGTTTTTTTATGGGCAGAGAGTGCAGAGCAAAAGGGAAGAAAGGAAAAGGAACAATTGTCTGTGAAGTTGATGGCTTCCTAATGTAGCCTTTCAACTGTCCAAAAAAAAATGTAGCCTTTTTTTTTTTTGCTCTTCTCCTAATGCAGTCATTTGCTTAGTTCAGATGGTTTTGCTTTTTTGTTTGAGCCTTTTTCCTGAATTGCTTGCATTATTATCCACCAACATAAGAGCATCTCCTATGCTACGAATTTTGAAGGGGTGACTATTGTTGACCCATCACTAAAATTAAAACCTTATTTATACAAACCTCTATGTTGTATGCTACAAACCTCTAGGAGGGTTTTTGTATATGACACATTATATCCTATAAACCAGGTTTGTCGTGTACAAACTTGAAGTTTATAGATTCATCACTATGAGGAGTAGGTTTTTATAAAAGGTTTTTTCTCCACAAACCTCCCACAAAACCTTGCATTGGAGATGTTCTAGTAATGGAGTATTATTAAGGCCACTACATGATCAGCGTAAATTAGCAACCTAATTAAAATTGTGAGCACAACTAAAATTCTTCATGGCATAATCAAATTTATCTAATTCCCTAGAATAAACCCTAGCCCTGTTTCCTTAATTCTTTCTCATAGGTGATGTTCGACTTAAGGCAATGGTTTAAACTCTAAACCCTTGATAAATCAAGAAACAGAGGAGAATTTTTTTTTTTTTTTTTTTTTTTGTGAGAAGTAGCTAGAAATATTAGTCTGGAACCATCTAATAACTTCTCTTTAAGTAGACAATTATGCGATATAGAGTATAAAATCTCATACATAGTTACCATTGTCGTAGTTTGGTACACAATTGTCCCTAAAGCCATGGATTTTGGCACACCATAATTATAGTATTGTTAACCAGACAATACGACATAGAGTCCAAAATCTTACATATAGTGCATCATGTCGTATGTTGGTGCACCATTTTAGTGAACATTTAAACTTAATTAGGTTAGTATCTGTGTGATACACGACTGTAACTAAAATTATTGATCAATTATCAAACATATATCAAAAGTCTAAAGTATATAAATGAAATACTTGCATAAATAAATAAAATAATTCATTGCAATTTGATTATTCGATGTATTATTTTTTTGATATATATGTTACACAATACACATTGTTGTACAGGAGAATGTAATTTAATTTCTAAACATCGCCGACTCTCTTGGGCTTGTTATATGGTTGAACTTTTTTTTTTTTTTTTGACAAAATGGTTGAACTTTTGATTCGTAGTTATTTGTAGAATCCATTTTTTATTATAAGAAAATTAACTAAAAAGTCAAGATTGGACACCCTTAGGGCCTTACCGTACATGCAACATTTATCATGAGATATGTACAATAGAAAGTGAAAAGGGAAAAAAAGAAGAAGAAAAGAACATCCAATAATCTCAATTGTGATAATAATCATAATAATTTAAACTGCATAAATTAACATTGCCTCTCCAAAATAAAACATAACTAATTTGATTGGGCAAAAATGCTCTTCAACTACGCAAATACTCAGAAACGGCCGCCCTATGACATAGGGCGTGATTACGTCACCGTCACACATTCACGCGCGACATTACCCTGCTCCACTGTTTTTCTCTTATCCGCCCCTTACTCTCTTTCTACCATGTGAGACATGACCACCACCGGGTGCGAACCATCGGCACGACCACGGACCACCAACCCACCTCCAATCGTCACCAACATGGCACCACGAGTCGTCACCATCACGAGCCATTTCCCTCTCTCTTTCCTCTGTTTTTCCTCTTTCAATATTCAGATCTGCAACCGTTTATCCATTTGCATTCACAATTAGCCTGTATATATTTTGAACAAATGAATTCAGTTGTTTCTCTAAGGAGATTATGCCTCAAAAGGGGAGAATGTGAAGTGGAGGAAGCTTCTGGTGGTGGTGGTGCAATGTAGGAGAGAGAGTGGGACATGGTGATGGTGAGGGAAGGGAAAGAAGAAAAGAAAAGAAAAAAAAAAAAAAAAAAAAAAAAAAAAAAGAACAACTTCGGGTAGCACAACACTACTAGTTCTCAATTTCTCATGAATGTGTGATACGCTCTTAAGCTACTTTGACAATTGCATTCTATATTTTTATTATTTTATTCATTGTTTAGTGAATATATTTTGAATGGTGATAAGAGTTCATATATTATTGTAAAAATATAACACTAGAGTTGAAAAAACTAAAACTAGAATTTTTATTTTACTTTTAGTTTACTTTTCTTTCTTTGTTGGAGTTTTCATTCACTTTTTTTATTATAATGAATTGATATCTTTTATGTATAAGTTTTAATTATAATCATCTAGAAAAGAAAAAAAAACTAACACCATAATTGAAAAAAGTGGCACCAAAGTTTGAAAATTTATCACCACAAGAGAACAAAGTAACGACCCTAAAGATAAATAAACTTGCACAATAAGACAACCAAGTAATACTAGAGAAAAATAAACTAGCACTACAAGATAACCAAGTAACACTAAAGCAATTTTGTTTTGAGAAGGATTGTAAAACAAAATTGTTTCTCTTATCGCAAAAAAAAAATACCTTAATCAAATTTTAAATGAAATTGACACTGGAGTTTAAAAAATTAACACTACATGTTGAGAAAGTGATACTGAAGTTCAAAGTGTTATCACCAAAAGGAAACAAAGTACCAATAGAGTAAAATAAACTGACACACAAAGTAACATAGTAGCACCATAAATAAACTGATACCACAAGTCAATAAAATGATAATAGAGTGCCAATAGAGTGAAATTAACTGACACTACTACGCAACTAAGTCACACTACAACAAAATAAACTGATACCACAAGACAATAAAGTGACAATAGAGCGACACTAGAGAAAAATAAAATTACACCACAACGCAACAAAGTGGTAGTACAATAAAATAAACTGGCACCATGAAACAACAAAATAATACTAAAGCAAAATAATTGACACTATGAAGAATTTATATACTAAAAAAAGTACACATCTAATAAAATAACTAACACCTCTTAATTAAAAATATATATACCCCAATCAAATTCCAAAATAAAGTTACAGCATACCAGATATTGAGAAATGAATACCGAAAAAAAAAATTTATAACCACATGTGAACAAAGTAATATTAGACTAAAATAAATTAACACCACAATACAACAAAGTAACACTACTTTTAAATAGAAGAATACTCCAATGCCTCTTTAGAACAATAAAAGTGAGACAAAAATTATATTATATATGACACAAAATAGTATTATTTCAATCTAAGAAATAGTTAATCTTATTTAGCTCAAAAAGGAAGTAAAAACAGGAAAACTAAACAAAAAGGATGAAAAAAAAAAAAACAAAAAAAAAAAAAACAAAGCAAAGGTAGAAAGAAAAATGACAAAAAAGTTGGTCTGTGCGGTTTCGAACTCCACACCAAGGAGTGTATACTGATTTGGGTCAAACTCAAAAACCAGTAAGGCAACTGGCTTTTTGTACATGAGCTAAAGACATTTATGGCCTGTTTGGATAGCCCAATTTGATTTGAAATCTCCCATTTCATCCAAATTGGCTGTTTGGATAACTCAAAATTTGAGAGTCATGAATTGGGCCAAATTCAATGCCAATTTTTTAACCCTTGTGAACATGAATTCTAAATTTACAGATTCAAGGTCCATATTTCAAATTCAACCCACACTCTCTCTCTCTCTCCTGCCCTGCCTCTGTACCAAACCACGACACTTTTATTTTTTAACCCGTCTGCTCTTCCTCCTCTCTCTCTCCTCCCCTTGCAATCTGGAAAGCTTCCATGATCCATCCATGGCTGACCTCTAGGGTTCTTCTTCCTCTCCCTCTCTTTCTGCTCTATCTCTCCTCTCTTTCCCATCTCTCTCTCCTCCTCCTGCCTCACGAACCACGACACTCTCTCCCTCTCTCTCATTCCCTTCAAACACAAACCAAATTAAACACTAACTGAATCAAATTTGTGACGATCTGACAGATCAAAGTCGAAGTCGAAGAAAAACTCATTGAAGATCGAAAATCAACACTGAAATCGCATGTATTTGCTGAATTTTAGTACTCCATTGCCAAAACGTTAGGTTGAATCACATCATGAAACCTCTATTGATCAGAGATGGGAGAGAGAAATGAAACAAAGGAAAAAGAAATTGCAAATTTTGTAGCGATTTCTTGATTGATTGAAGGCTAGAACAACGAATTTGAGATGAAGATTAGGGTTAGGGTTTGAGCCATTGAAGGAGGCATAGGCAAAGTGATAGGTGGAAAAGATGAGATTTTATTTTTTTATTTTTTAAATTGTGCATCCAAATGTTGAATTATTATTATATTTATTTTTTTTTCAAATTTATTGTTTTAATCTTTGTATTTTCATTATTTATATGCAAATTAAGAAACTGAAATTATGTACCTTGTGGTTGGATTACAAATTATAGAATTGAAATGTCTTATTTATCCAAACAAGAAATTTAGATTTCAAATCATTGAATTGAAATTCTTTGTTTTCCCAAACAATAGAATTGAATTTCAATTGCAAAATTTCAATTTATAGAATTGAAATCATGATATTCAAATCAAATGTTCATATCCAAACGCACTCCTACTTTATTTATATCGTATTTAGATCACGACTCTGACAAACACAAACGCGCGCGTCTCGAGTTAACGTCAGCATATTACGCGTGTGGGTCCTGTAATATTCCCGCCCTATGGGATAGGGCCGCCTGATAAGAGACCAATTGGCATTCCCAATCAATAAGAAGGCAATGGCTTTGGAGAAATGTTTCCAAAAAGCGGATACTAAACTATAGTGAGTACAAATTTTCATTGACAAATTGCATGTGCACGTACAATTATTATGTCAGCCGGTTATTATTAAGTAGAAAGTATATACATAGACGATTATGACATTATGGTACCCAATTTTTATTACTTACATTTACTTTAGGCAAGAAGGCAACTAGAATGTAATACTCTATATGTCAAGTGAAGATAAGACCTCACACATTGCGATGAAGAATTAGAGTTTTAGTGCGAGTTCGAGGACTCAAATCATTATGATGACCATAAGTATAGTTTGTTAAAAAAAATTCCATAACTAGCATTTTCTTAAGCAGGACAAAAATCATAATTAGATTGTAAAATGACATGTGCCAAATATGGAAAACACTTCTCTATTATTAAATAGATGTTTTATTTTGTTGTGTCTAATTAGAACAACAACAAAGGTCCTCAAGTTTACATATAGAATGGGCGCAATTACCACAAAATGCTTTACAACTTGCAGAGTTACAACCAAGTACTTGAGCAGCGCATTCTGGGGTACATCCAGCTGTTATTACCTCGCTAGCAAGCGTCAAAGTAGCAATACCTGGTAATCAATCAATCAAAAATATGAAGAGCAAGTCAATTGTTATTTGTAAATTTATGGTATAACTTTGTAGAATAATTGTACTCCCTCCATTCTAAAACCTTTTTTTAATTAGACTTTTACAGTCTCTAAGATGACACATTATTTGACCATAGATAATTATAATTTTATGACTAAACAGATTACAAAAATGTAATGCATGTCCAAAAATGCTTTTTACTTACTTAAGAATATTGTAGAATAGATGTAATCAATTGGAATAATTTATTATTATTATTATTATTATTATTATTATTATTATTATTATTATTATTATTATTATTATTATTATTATTATTATTATTATTATTATTATAGTACTAGTTTAATCTCTTGATGCATGAAAATTTTTAATATTTTGAATTCAAAAGATAATAATAATATCTCCGTAAAACGAAAAGAAAACTCAGCATCAAATACTTGGAAATAACATTCATGCACATAAAATAAACATTGAAACTGGAATTAACATTTACCACAAGACATGAGGACTATCATCACCAAAAGGAGAGGCACAACAAATGAAGTCTTCTCAACCATGATGAAATTAGAATAAATAAATAAAATTAAGGTGATTGCGGAACTAGCTCCCTTTGCTAAATTTTCTAAATGTCAAATTAACTGTGATGTGATATTTCATTAGTGGTTTTGCCTTCTTATTTATATACACGCCTAAGTCATCATGATTGGTATGTTTTCATTTGAGCATTGAATAGTGATTGATTTCTCCAAATCAAAATCAATTATTTCTTAATTTACATATATATCGAGTATAACTGAATGATATATATTTTGTAATGATATATGACTTTTCCAAATCTAAGAAGATTATTCCTTCTTTGCAAGATAACAAGAAATCAATTGTATTCTCTAATTATTTATGTTAGATTATCCCTTCTTTGTAAGATAACAAGAAATCAATCATATTCTCTCATTATATATATAGTAGATTATTCCTTCTTTGCAAGATACAAGAAATCAATCGTATTTTCTAACCATATATAGTGATATACTAATATATATGTGTTGTTATATTACATTTTAAATATTATCTTTTGTGTGTTGATATATATTTACTTCTTTTGTCCTTTTGATAAGCATATAATATTGAACGACTACTACTAGCTACTAGCCTACTACTACTATTATTATTATTCATCAAATTGTTTTAATTGGTTGATTAGGATTGTTTTCTTGGTTTAGTCCGGCCATTTTGGTGCTTATTTTAGCAAGTGTGGTGTGATTTGGGTGCTACCATTGCACATATCAGCTATTTGAGTCATAATTACATGATGACTATGCATTGAAAATTTCGTAAATTGTCTTGAATTATGTATAACAGTATAAGGCTCTGTTTGATTCACCTTAATTTTACTTAAATTCAGTTCAGTTCAGTTCAGTCCAGTTCAGTTTAGTTCATGTGTAACTTTATTACTCATATAACTTTTTATTCCGAAATAATTTCATGATGAAAATTATGTCATTGGAAAGATCTCAAAGCATACTTTCAAATGAGTTCAATATTGACTATGTTTGGACGAATTTTAAATGGTTAACGGTCAAGTTCAGAAAATCAATTAAGTTCAGTTCAGTTCAATTCAGATCAGTTCAGATCAGTTTTATCCAGATAAATCAAACGGAGCCTAAGTATCATGAACTTCTAGGATTTATTTTGATATAGTATCTATCTTGACATTCAACAATATCTTAGCGTAATTCAAATAATTTTACCAGGTAATGTCAAATTATATTCAATTAAGATCGAATTGTAATCAAGGAATGAGTTTAATAGTGTATAATTTAATTATTAAAATGTCATAATATATTTAATCCTTATAATCTCACATTAATTATATGTCTAAAATCATAGGTTAATTTATATATTCTAACATTCCGAATTTTCTACTAAAATAAGTAAATAAAACTAGATAAAAACTCGAGCCAAAATTTCGACAAAGTTTCCTTTGTAAATAGGCATCCCAAGTTATCGACTTTACAAAACTTGTTTAAACAAAATATTAAAACAAAATCCAACCAACCCAGCGGAAGACTCTAATAAAATCCGGGTGTTACCACCACACACACTCATACGAATGAGTGTAAGGCTCTTCAACTGACTTCTAGTAATAATTCTGTGAATTACGATAATGGTCTGTTTATTACATTTAATCAGTAAACTAGAAAGATAAGTTAAATCTAAAAGCAAGCTCTTCTTGCCAAGACTCTATTCGGCTACTATCTGGAACGTCCTCACCACAAAACAACCTGCATACAAATAATCTGTCACCAGGGAAATACACGATTCACATCGTGGGTGACAGCCCGAAAACAAGTTAGCGTGAACTGAGTAACTCACATCAATCACGTAAAGATATCTTAAATTCATTTTAAGATATACACGTATATGCATAACTCACATAAAACTCTAACATGAATCCTACTTAAACAACTAATAGTTCTAATCTATATGCTTTATATAGGTAATGACATTCACACTAAAGAAACACTACTACAAAACAGGGAATTAACGTTGGTTTTTTAGGGCATTTAACATAGTACTGACGTAATAGAGGGGTGACGTATAGGGGAGGGCATACAACGTCGGTTTTTTAACCCGTGAAAAGCTAGGGTACGACGTCGGTTTTTTAGTGAAAACTGACGTTGAAAGCTTAGGTACAACATCAGCTCTAATGGAAAACCGACGTTGAACGTGTAGATACAACATCGGGTTTTATTAAAAACTGACGTGAAAGTTTCAACTACAACATCAGTTACTTCAAAAAAAACCGATGTTGTAAGAGAAAAAAAATTCAAAAAAAAAAATGTATAAACAATCCTACACAGTGCACACCTCACAAAAAAAATTCATTTATATTAGTATAAATCATCTACAATCACCATCAAACTTGACACCTATTCCATATACGCATGTCAATAGGAAAATGAAAGTTCTTATCCTAAATGGTATCTCTTTTACCCGTAACATATCTAAAACAAGGGTTTGCAATTTTCATAATAGCTAAACTGATGTTACTTGCTCCATCTGTTGCACTGGTGATTTGCTCTGCTGGTTTCTACTGATCAGAGCTGAGCTGATGCTGTTGTTGCACTGCTGATGTTGTTGTTGCACTACTGCTAACCTGTCACAGTGCTGCTGCTAACCTGCGACAGAGCTGCTGATGACCTGCTTGTCATATACTTGCTACTGCTTGAAGGGTAATCCTTGTTCTTCTGCAGGTATTCAAATGATATTAGTGTCTATTTGCAGAAATTAAACCTGACCCAATAGACCAGATACTGAACCTGCAAATTAGAGAATCAAAAATCAAGTTAGGATTCTCAAATTTGGCTACAAGAAGCAAAAAAACACAGCATTTTAGTAAAGCCTTATAAGACAAACATAAAGCCTTATAAGAAAAACAAAACGATAATAGAGGGTTATATGTCCTAGCATTCCAACATAAAATTATGAAACACCACCACCATTATTGCCCTTTGATTCCAGCCTAGAACTAAATTTTCATTCAGTTTCCAACCACTAGGGTGCCAATACATGGTGAAATTGTCCAAAATAATCTGAATTTAGAACACAGACAGAACTCATCAAACTAGTGGTTTAAAGCCATCATGACAGGTTAGAGTTTCAGGCTTTCAGCACACTATGCAGTTCAACAACAAGATAAATCATTCGTTTCAGCACGTAAAATCAATCTTAGCTGAACACCCTTTAACCTCCTTTGGCATGCTTATTTTCACTCAAATTGCAGCTTCTCATAGCAAACGAAACCATAGTTCAACCCGCATAAATCAGGTCTGAATTATACCTGAAAAACAGAACCAAAACCAGTAATATTGACCTCCAAAACCAGCTATGACTATGACAGATGTAAAAATATGTTGACTTTACTAGGGTATACTCAACTTTCATATGAACTGGAACTGCATAGAACCCAAACAATCACAATTTTATATTTTTGGAAGTGCCTTTTTCCTCCCACCATCATATTACCATAAGGAACACAAAAACATAAAGAGAGCAGTGAAACTCTATCTTCAAAAACATTGGATATAGTTTTGTGCTCGAAAACAATGATTTCAGGCTGGACTTCATATTTTAAGAAAAACACACATTCCAAAAGTTTGTCTAACAGTGATTCCAACTATTTCACATTAAATTAAATCGTTATGGTAAATCCTCATTTCACATCCAGAAAATACTAGTAACAGTCAAGAAAGAGGAACCACCGTCACTTGGGACATAACTAAAAGAGCAAAAAATAAAAAAGTTGAAGTCACCTGAGCATACTTAGAAATGACCAACAGAATAAGAAGTGCTAAAATGGATGACACTAAACAGTTGATACTTACCTGGATTAAAGCACCAAATCCAATGAATCACTAATCAATTTCCACATCAAAAAAATTTGCAAGAGATTCGGGGACACAAGCACCCAATCATCAAATCCATCGAGAATTCAGACGACATTGTAATTTTTCGCACAACGAAAACCCGAATTCTAATTCCTTGGCAAACAACCCAAATAAATCACAAACCCAGAAATGAAAGGCACAAATGGTTACCTGTTGAACCCATTTGAACGCCAAATCTGTAGTCAGATTCTAGCCAACTGATTTTGCATACATCTTTTATGCTTTTGAGACTCCTCTCCATTCACTTTGTCTGCCATCTCTTTAATATTTGAACATTAGAAAGTACTGAACCCCAAAACTTGAAAATTCATCCCCATTGTTCCAAGAATTCCCAATTCTGAATTAAACAAGCAAACAGAACACAAAATTTACTTGAAAGTTAGGAAACATGTTACAAATTAGTTAACTAAATTGAGTTTACAATACAGAACACAACATCACAAAATCTCTTCACAATCGCAGTAAATAACCCAATTCAGAACAAAAAAATTACAAAAGCTCTTGAAGCAAATTAAAATCAGAGAGAGAAAACCACCTAAAGATCTTATCCGGATTTTACAAGACGAGATTTTTACAATGTAATTCACAATGAAAAACCACCACAGAAAGTCAGAAACCCTAATTTCCAAAAACACATATTTCTCAAAACCCTAGCAAATTTCACAATCCCAATTCACAGTACAAAACCTAAAACATCAAATATCCACAACAAAAACAAAAAAATTAACCTAAAGTTCTTCGATTATACCTTAAATATGGGTTTCATGAGTCTTTAGCGAGAACTGTTGAGATTTTGAGCTCTGTCTCTTCCGTCTTCCCCATCCACTATCTTCCTTACTTCCATTAAAATGGAGACCCACAAGCTATGGAGACAAAATCTGGGTGATTTAGAGGTATTTGGATTCGACCCACTAAATTCCCTCTAGTCTTCGGTGCATCTATCTATTGAAAAGAGCTTCAAGCTAGGTTGAAGCTAACTTCGAAAAACAAAGAAACCCTAGCTTTTGGCCACTACTTTTTCAGATCTGGGCATGTTTTAGAGATTAATTTGGTTTCATACCAGGCCAGCGGCAGCAACTGCGGCAATGGCAGCGACAAGGTGGCTAGGGTAGATGAGAGAGAGAAGGGGAGAGCGGAATTCTCAGTGAGAGTAGAGAGCGAGCGACAGAAGGAAATGGACTGAGGGTAGCCAATCAAGGGTGAATCCTCAACATTTACTTTTGTCCTTTTTTTACACGGCGTATCACATCGGTTTCATTAATAACCGACTTTAAAACCCCTATCATATCAAATCGGTTTTATTCTAAAACCGACGTTGTATCTTTAATCCAAAATGAAACAATATACCACGTCGGTTATTTGAAAAACCGACGTGGTAGTGTTTCCCGCAATTTACCAGTATGCCACTGCCTACTTATCACGTCGGTTTTTTACGGACCGACGTTATATGTGCGACGTTGTTGCTCCTTATTGTGGTAGTGAAAGCACCAACAAGAAACACTGAAAAGCTATAGTTTTAGATCATCCTTCTTGACCATGTCTTATGAGCTTAGTTGTTCTTGTTTAACTTTAATCTTGGTAACTTCTTTCTTTTAACTTGGCACAAGGGAGGTTAGAATCCTAGAGCTGCCACATCTGGGGGCATTTAAAACCTCCGACCACATCTGGGGGCTCTCGAAACTGTTGACCACATCTGGGGTCCAATAGCCACATCTGGGGGCTAAGACACATTTGGGTCCCAGTTCAAAACTCATATGGGACGTCTCCCTAACTCATAATTGTTACCCAAAGGCTCCCAAACTGCCCAAGTAATACCATCTTTCACTTTAAATGGTTAGTAGCTTTTATTTCACTTCTCTTTTCCTTCATCTCTTATGACGTTTACACATCACGCCATATAGTTACTCATTACATTCGTAGCTGGTAGCATGAGAACTCATTCTCATGCATTTTCTTTCTTATTGATTCCCTTGATATTTACTTGCATATCACAACTTTGCAAGAGAGTTTTTCTTTAGTGCTCGTTATTCTGATTTCAATCCTTGGTAAACACGGGAATCTAAATCAATTAGCTGAATACATTACACATAACGCGAACACACATTTTCTTGCACCTACTTAGCAAGATCAACATATGTACTTAACACCATTTTTATATCTAAGTTAGGCAAGAAAACTACATATAGTAATCTTGTAAGAATATAGTCTCCCTTTCCAAATGCAAAAGCTCAATTGTAACCCTCACATACATACAGTTGGCATAGCATTCAGCATAGCTTTAACATAAAATCAACAGGTAGTGAAATAAAAATAAACAGAGATACCTCTCACATAAGCTAAAGATACTATATATCTCCTTTGTGCATCCTCCATTACTGCTATACTTAATTGAACTTCAAAACTATCTTTTATCAAGTATATTTATATCCTGGATAGCGTGTACTCAAGTTCTAGTAGTTGCTCTAGTTAGTACCCAATGACTTCTTCTCTTCCTATAAGGCATATTAAGCATGAAAAACATACTAACTAGCTTTAATGTAGCAAGTAAACAACATATGCATATTTTTCTATCACCAAACAAGACTAATTTACATACTCACAGTTTAAACACATAGTACACTCAAAATGAATCTAAAACGGAACGTACGTAATAGATGTAAGTTACCTCTGGGTACGAATAACCTCCTAATAAGCCAATTGAACTCCTAACTAGCGTGTCCATCAACTAACTCTTCACCTTCTACAAAATCTAACACATGAGGAACTAATTTAGCTTCTAATAATCTGATTTTAACAATTGAATTGGGGATGGAAAGCAATTTAGGGCTTAATTGAAATACCCAACTGAATTGGGGAACAACGGTGAGTTTCTTGGTGGTCGTTGGTGGCTGATTCTGAGTGAGAGGGTGGCGTATTTGGTGTCTCCCTTTGTCCGAAGTCACGGCTGGTGGTGTTCGTAGTGATGGCGGCTGATGATGAGAGCCTGAGAGGTGGTGCTAATTGGTGATTGACTATTGACGATGGGGCGCAGTGGCGGTGATGCGTGGTTCTGGTGATGATAGGTGGTGCTGGCGGTTGATGGCGGTGGCGATGAGAGAGGACTGTGACGCGTGATGATGGTGATGGTGTTGTCTGATGGAGCAAAACAGAAAGAGAGAGAAAGCTGTCCCTGTGGGGGGTTGTTTAGAAATGAGGAGAGAGAAAATGACTTATATAGCTTGAGAAGGTCGGTTACCATTTCCTTAGTAGATTGGGTTTGCTTTTATTTTTTTATTTTTTTTTTCTATAATCAATATAGTTGTGGTTATCTCTTTTGGCTTCTAAAAGAGTAATACATATTTTATAAGTACTAGTAAAAAAAGGCACGTGCCTTGCACGTGTACAAATCATGTTATTTGATACAGTATATACAGGACAAACATTTGCATAATAATAGGATCTATTTACATTACGCAACAAATATTCTCTTGTGAGGTTCCGCAACTCCAAAACTCACATATTAAGGCCTTTAAGATTCTCCCACTTCCATTAGAAGCCTGAAATAAAATTAGCTGAATATATGGGGTATCCATATAAAAAAAATAAGCCAATAACTCTAAGTGAAATAGATGTGATATTTTGTTTGGAAAATAAATATAGTACTGCACATAGGCACAAATTTCAGAAATACAACCAAAGGATATATACAACACGATACCCCTCCTATCATCCTAATACAGGCCCTTTGTTGCGACAGTTCATGAGCCTAAGCATTTGCTTGTCTAATCTGATGTTATGTTGTGTTGTAAACTTGTAATTGCTCTAAGCACTTTTGACCTATTCTCAAACAGCTTGTATGCATAAAGAGGTTCCCAAGTGACAATCGTTTTTTTCTTGATCCATAAAACGCTAAGGTATAGTATGTCTATTTTACAAATAATATGTCCTTTCATATCCTCATAACCTTTATAAGATTAAAGTAGACTCATGAGCCATGTAAATTACACATGGGCAAGTCTTATGATTAGTAACATAACAGCTAGGCATGCATTTACTTATCAATTAAACTCATCTAAGAGAGAAAAAGAGAGATAGAATAGGTGGGTGCTGACTATAAAGTAGAGAAGTGGGTACTTACCAGTGGAAAGTCCTGCCCTGACCTGACCTGGTGGTCTTTAAAACTCTTGTTTGGTCTTGCTCATTTTCCTTTAGAGAGAGATAGTTAGAGAGAAATAGAGGGGGAATTGCCAAGCCATAGATGCAGCAACATTGGTTTCATCCGAATCTGCATGTAAGGTTGATCAGATGTATTGGCCTATTCCTGCAAGTGAAATCATGAAGATGAACCCTGGTCATTATGTTGCCCTTCTCATCACCACCACCAACTGCCACACCATCACCTATAACAACAAAATAGAAAACACAAACACAACCAAAACAGAAAACACAAACATTACCAAACGAGAGAACACCATGAAACTATATCGTTCATAATTGAGTGAAATCAGTACTTCTTAGCAAAAGGGCCAACCACCCCACCTATAATAGTCATAATCTACATCTATGCCAAATCTAATCAACTCACGCTTAAATACAATAATAATATGATCACTCATAGTAGAAATTCCATTTCGAAACTTCAATTAGTCCGATATAATAATAACATATACTCCACCAATCCCAATTTAGTTGTTACATATAGGCTATAGCTTGTACACACCAATTCTCCAAGACAAAATCTATTACTCTAAATGTGACTACTTGTTGCAGAATCAAAATATTATAAGCATAAAAAATACCATTTGGATAAGAAATTCTCGTAGGCCTCCTTCACTTGCTTGATAGAACTCTCCCTTCCAATCCGAAGAACTAAAGCACAAAATCCAGTCACAAAAACCGCAAGTTCAATGGTTTGCATATCAGAGAGAGAGAGATAGAGCTTAGACAAATTAACATTAAATTCAAAACCAATAATCAAAATATAGACAGATAAAAAACACATTAATCTAAAAAAAAAGAGAATAAACTTAACAGGACATAATTATATGATATTCCCACTGAGATAGAAACTTCAATTAAACAACTCATTGGTTGGGAATTTTTATAATCTAAATATCTCAACACCACCACTACTACATACAAAGTGTTAAAGTACTTAACTTGCAAAAATTAATGAAGTCACAATCAACTTTGAATTGCATACCATCAATTTCTAGGAATCAGGAGAGAATTAGTTGGGGACTTTTATCGAACAGTTGGTATGCAATACTTAGAAATATAATGCATCAAAAAATTGTTACATGCAAAGTATTAAGCTACTATATCTAATGAAGTCACGAATCAGCTTTGAATTACAAACCATTAATCTTCAAAACTTTGGAAAGAAAATCAATGATTGAAGCATAACCAGAAAGCTAACCATGAGTACTGGGAAGAAGTCTCTTCAAACCTCAAGCTTGAAATTTCCTTTTCCTTCTTTCTCTTTCAGTCGTGTTTGATCTATGTGAGAGAGATCAGATGGACTAGCAAAAAAAAAAAAAAAATAAATAAATGTGAGAGAGATCAGAAGGGATGCTTGGAGAAGAGAGAGAGACTGGAAGATGGAGGAGGAATATTGAAGAACAAATATGCTCAGTACTAGAAATATGTTTAATTTTTTTTTTTTGGTTTTTTTTTAATACTTTAAAAATACAGGGTAATACATTCTACCCTCCTTATAAATTTCGCCCTCAAAACTTGCGTAAAATAACTTATGGCAAAATATGGGGCTTCACACTCTATCCTCCTTAAAAGATTTTCGTCCCGAAAACCAATCACTTTAAAGAATTATAACGCCAAGAATATATAACATATCAACCACAAACTATGCATGTAATAAAGCTGAACATAAAGCGGCATATCGTACAATAGTTTACTACGCTTCCGTTGCATACTTTGGTCACATTCTTTTTTTTTTTTTTTTTTCTGTCTACTAGTACTTCTGTCAATGTTTAACAAATTATGGCTAGATACAACAAGTATGACAAGTGTGCATTTACATACTAAAACATGATTCACTATTGAGAGACATGATCAAACGTCAGAACTCTCAAGCTCAGTACTAGAAATATGTTTAATTTTATTTTATTTTTGATTTTTTTTAATACTTTAAAAATACAGGGTACTACATATATATAGTTTAGTTATTATGTATATTGGGAGTCGCAATTGAATATTCTAATAAATTGGGTTGTTAGCAGAATTTTTGTTGTTTTTATTGATTTATTCTATTATATATAGGGTTATTTTTGTTGTAAATGTCGTATGACTTTTCTATGAATGAAAGTCTCCTAGTTTCCTCTCAGAATATAAATCAGCTTAGTTGCCGATATAGTGTATGATTATTGCAAAAAAAATCTAGAATATTCGCCAGCTACCATAAGTTACCATAACAATTTCGTAGTAGATGTTGATATTAACTTAAGTGATCTTGACCGTCAAAAAAATATATTTACTCAAGGCATCTATAATATTTTTAAATAATCAAAACTTAAATAACATCCGTTTTATTTTCATTAAATAAATCATAAATATTTTTTATTAAAATATAAAGTAGGGCTTGTTTCTGTATTATTTTTCATATTTTGAGGATTGTACTTATGTTACATTTGGCTATTATAAAACCATTGTGGTAACTTATAGTGGTTGTCGATTATTGACGACTCCTCGGAACGACCATCAGGAGAAAATTTCCTGATGCCAATCACAAAATTTGAAGACACATTAGAATATCCAACACCTTCTTTGTAAGTGCAAAATGCTTTATGACTTGCAGCATACAATTAAGTACTTGAGCAAAGCATCCTTGTTCACAATTAGACATTACCTCGCTAGCAAGCGTCAAAGTGGTAGTGCCTGTATTTCAAACAAAAAAATCAAAAGCAAGTCAATCGTTATTTCCAAATTTTTGATACGTATAACTTTATAGAATTTATTCCATTTGTTCAAAAAAAAAAAGATTTCAATTTGACTTTTTGACACTTTATACATGGATAATAATAATTTTATAACTAAAAAAATTATAAAAATATTATATTTTAAAAATATAATTAAAAATAAATCTAAGAATAGTATTTTTACTTTCTAAACCTTTATACATTTTCTTAGATTAAATTTTCAAGAGTCAAACTGAAAGTAAATTTGAAAGGCAAGGCATTACTTTGATCGCTAATAATTCCAATTATATGAAAATATAAATTGTAAAATTATGATTTCTCGAAAGCACTATTTAAAATGAATCCAACAAAATTATTTTTACATTATAAATCTTTATACTTTTTGACATATTTATGGTCAAAGTTTGTAAAGTTTGACCTTGAAAAAACTAGTGTGAACATTTTCACGGGACGGAGGAAGTACTATCAATAATAATAATAATAATAATAATAATAATAATAATAATAATAATAATAATAATAATAATAATTATTATTATTATTATTATTATTATTATTATTATTATAATAATAATAATAATTATAATTATAATTATAATTATAATTATTATTATTATTATTATTATTATTATTATTATTATTATTATTATTATTATTATTATTATTATTATTATTATTATTATTATTATTCATTAAATTGTTTTGATAAGTTGGTATTAAACCTGTAAAAAACTGACCAAGAGTTTTTTCGACCCGAAACCCGTTTAGGCCCTAACCTGTTAAACCCGACTACTTTGGGTTAAACCCAACCCATTCATGGGTCGACTTGTTTGACCCAGAAATTCGAATTTATCTTTAATAATGAATAAAAAAGATAGACTAGAATGTCTTTTTGACAAGTGAGACACTTTCAAATATGTTTAACAATTATTTTACATTACTTTTCCGAATTGGTTGCACTTGTAGGAAAATTCTATTCTGTCGGGCGTTAGAATACTCCAAACACTCGTTAATGACTTTACAAACCACATTACTCCTAATTCTTAGGAAATACTCCATACGTTTCGAAAAAACCTTAATATTTACTTTTTCACGATCTCCAACGTGCTATATTGATCGTAAATATTTGTATCCATATAAATATATAATAAAAAAAATATATGTTTTTCCAAAAGTACTATTTAAAATGAATATAACTATATTGTTTTCACATTGTAAATCCTTATATTTTTTTCATGACTCAATGGTCAAAGTCTGTAAACTTTGACCTTCAAAAACAAAATGTTAAGTTTTTTTCCGAAACGGAGGGAGTATATAGTTTTTCCACTAATATTAAAATTATATTTCATTCATAATTTATTTTAATTAATTTTGGAGCCTAAACTAACAGTTTCGCTATTAAACTACCACTATGCAAGATTTTTTGAAAAGTTGCAGTTGTTGCCCCCATCAAGAAGTAAAGAGTTGAGTGGATAAGCGATTTCAGGTACTAAAAAGTGAAAATAATACCCTATGCACTGTCACCAACTTTGTCTGTCACACCCAAGGCTATGAAGGCCGAAGCTATTGAACTCGTATGTATAATAAGGGGCGGAGCCACGTGTCGAGCAGGGTGGTCGAAAGACCCCACTTTGCCCAGAAAAATGGGTTATAAACAAGGCCATTACAACCCATAATAGCATCCTTATCCATGACTATAAAATGAGTCATAGAGGAGAGAGAAAGATAATGACCCAAAAAATGAGGTTTATCCATGACCCAAATATATGGGTCATAAGGAGAGAGAAAGATGACCAATTCAGAATTGGGGCGTTTCTGGGGTGAAAAACGACCCAAACATAATCTCGTTCATAGTGGGGCCCACGCAAAGATTCTTGCTTTTTTTAATGCTGAAAACCGCAAAAAACCAAAAAAAAAATAAAAATAAAATATGTCTGCAGGGGCGCTGACACGCGCGTCAGGCGCCCAGTCCTGGCGCGCCATGTGTCACGCCCTGGTTGGCCCAATTAAATGTTACCGTAGCATTTTTGCAACGGCTATAAAATAATAATAAAAAAATTCAAAAAAATAAAATAAAAATACCAACGACTATATTTTTTCGAGATCTATAAAATGAGACCCATTTTAGCATAGTTTTGCACAATTCTAAAATCAGCCCTTCTCTCTCCTAATTTCATTATTAGTCCAAAAATTCCTAAATTCCTCAAAAAAATCCTTTTCTTCTATAATATGAATCCTAGTAATTTTCCATTTGGTGAAAATAATAGGAACAACCAAAATCCTAATTCTACCCAACCCGATCCCGAAATCGATGAAGAATTTATTTCGGATCCTCGTTTTGAAAAATATCTTCGAATGTATGGAGTCGATCCAAGTAATCGAAATGTTTTCCCACCATATCCAAATGCTCCTATTTCACTACAAAATTCATATCCAAATTATCCCACTCCAATTCAAAATTCACAACCTCCTTTTCCACAATTTCAAACATAATCACAAAATGTTTACCCAACATATCCAAATGTTAGTCTTGGTTCATCTTCTCCTTCACTCCCGACTTTTGATGCCGGTAGTGAGCATCGTGATGAAGGAGATGATGAAGTTGTGGAAAAGGAGCCAAAAGAAGAAGGTGGTTATTTTTATTAGTGTTTTAATTAATGTTGGTTTAAGTAATGTTGTTTTAGGTAATGTTGCTTAAGTAATGATGTTTTTATTAATTTTGTATTTTTCTGTTTGTGTTTTTAAATCAAAGTTGTAATTCGATGGTTATGTAATGAATTTGAATGTTTATTTTATTACTATTATTATTGGTGTTTCAATTATTTCCTTATATTATATTATTTTATTTTTAGTGATTTGTCTTTTCATTTCAGTCTACTTTTCCCGTTAATAATTGCACATCTGAATTATTTGTCATAAATTATCACTGACTTGTCCAGTCAAACTTTTGTTGATTTCAATTGAGTGGTGTATATAGAGTCAGCTTTAATAGTGTGTAGTCACTTCAATTTTTGTTTGTGTTGACTGAATTATTGTGCCACATCTATTCTTCAAGCACTATAAATCTACTCAAACCAAATGCAATTAATTCATACCAAAACCAACTTCATTCTTCCTTTCTCTTACCAAAATCCAAACTTATCTATTTCCTTTCTCCTAAAACTATGATGCATGTGGTAGACTCGGACTTTCAGCTGAGCAGAAGTGCACAGCGCGTATGTTAGCAAACGAAAGGTCAGCCGATTTGAATGATGAATATCTAAGGATGAGTGCATCAGTTTCTTGGAATTCCCTTCACAAATTTTGTGAAGGTATCATTAGAAATTTCGGAGCAGAGTATATGAGGAGACCTACGGTTGAAGATATGCAACGGTTGCTTCGCAAAGGGGAGCAACGTGGATTCCTAGGCATGATGGGCAGTATTGATTGCATGCACTGGGAGTGGAAAAATTGTCCGGCTGCTTGGAAAGGACAATACGCAGGTCGAAGTGGCAAGGCAACTGTGATCTTGGAAGTTGTTGCCTCGTATGATCTTTGAATTTGGCACGCATTCGTCGGGATTCCTGGTTCGTGCAATGACCTCAATGTCCTTTATCCATCTCCGGTGTTCGATGATATCTTAAATGGTGTAACACCGCCGGTTTCATATACGGTGAGAGGTCACACTTACAATATGGGATACTATTTGACAGATGGTATCTACCCACCTTGGGCTGCATTCATCCAATCAATCAAAAATCCACAAACCCGTAAATTAAAAAAGTTTTCTGAAATACAAGAGGGGGTGAGAAAGGACGTGGAACGTGCTTTTGGGGTGCTACAAGCTCGATTTGCCATCATTCGAAGGCCAGCACTAACATGGGATGAAGGTATGTTATGGACAATTATGATGGCTTGCATAATATTGCATAATATGATATTGGAGGATGAAAGACCCCTCGAGGATGTTTTGGTAACTGAGCATGACATCAACTTTGAAGGGGGCGAACAATCTGACGACAACGAGGAGGATGAAGACCGTGACGAGGAGGAAGAATGAAGAAAGCGTCGTGAACGTGTTGATATCACTAAATATATGGAGACGCGACCTTCGCGATAAGAATGTGCATATGGCCCTGAAAAAGGACTTGATTGAACATATATGGGAAAATTTCAAGAATTCAGCTTGATCGAAGAAGCGAAAACAAATTACGGGTTGTTCTCTATCCTACTTCGTATTTTTAATTATTGTTGATATTGTATTACCTATCATTAATTATCATGTCATTTTCTAATTAAGTAATATTTTGTTATTTTAATCAACAAAACCCATATAACTAAATGATTCCTAAAATAAAATAATTAATGAAATAATTATGAATAAACTATTAACGATAATTAAATAATACAATTAATTAATTACCGAAAAATTATATTAAACGAAAATTATTAATGTTAAATATTTTAACTCGAATTAATTATACTTGAAAGTTGGCATTTGCAATACATAATAATCTGAAACAAAATAAATATAAAGTTGGGAGGAGAGAGAAAATGTGGTTGGGTAGGGTCAAAAGTAGGAGAGAGAGAGTGATGACCAATACTTTTTGGGTCATGGATAAACTTGGTTTTTTGGTGATGTTCATAGTGTTGGTCATTGTGAGGTGGAGGAGGGAGAAAGTAGGAGAGAGAAGGATAAACGACCAATTTTCCGGTCATGGATAAGGATGCTCTAGCATATGTTGATATGTAGCTTAGTGGTTAAATCAATGGGGAAATGGCAAGGTGTCTTGAGTGTGAGCCCCATAATAGCGAAAATCTCTTAGTTTTATCTTCTTCTTTTTTTATTGACCCCACTTGACTATTTCCTAGCTCCGCCTCTCATTTCAAACTAGAGGAGCAAGTTTATTTATTTATTTGGGTTCAACTAATGTTGTAGTTAGGTAATATTAATAATTTGTTGTTACTATTAATTGTGAATGACATATAATGTGATTGGGTAATACTAATTTCATATTTAACACTGACCGATTTAAATTAACTTTTTTTAATGTGAGTTTGGTCGTAACAAGTTATATTATCAGATAAATTTATAATGTCAGTTTAGTTACACCCAATTCGAATTCTTTATTTATTTAAAATTATTAATTAGATGTTAGAATAGATAAAATGAATCACGCAAATAATAAAAACTACTGAGTAGCTATTATAATTATTATGGTGGTTACAAAAATGCGATAGCCACCATACAAATGATACATATTGTTTGTGCCTTCAAAACTCATGTGATACATGTCAAATCTTATAACATATTACTCTTCCCTCAAATATGTAGGTGAAATGTTTGCAGCAAATGCATAAAGTTTGATATATCTTATGGCTCGTTTACTTCCTAGCAATGAAATACAATGCATTGCAAACATTTTATAGAGTAAATAAGAGGTGGAAAAGGAATGAGGGGGAGGAGATAAAGGGGAAAAGTGAGGTTGGTTGCATCCTCCATTGTAATCATAGTTGCTCCAACTTCAACCCATGTAATGATGATTACTTTGAATGGTGTAATCAATCTCACTTTTCCCATCTTCTTCCTCCCCTCCTTCCTTTAACATCTCACATTTACTTTATAAAATGATTGCATTGTATTGCATGTCATTGTTAGGAAGTGAACGAGCATGGCTGTCCGTGTGGGTGTGCAGGGTGTGCGACCGCACAGGGCCCACGACATGACAAGGGCCCCAAAACAGAAAAAAGATTAGAGATATTATTAAATGTTGTGATTAAGAAACATAACTTAGCATTTGGTTCACTGGTTAGAAGCCTTATTGAATGCAAAGTAATGGGCCTCATTGTTTCACCCAAGATCGAATCAGCTTACCATCAACTTTTGTTTTAAATATTTTTTTTCTTATATCAGCTAGTTTGTGTAAAACTTTTGTTTTTCCCTTTTTCCCATGAACAAAAAAATAAACTTTTTAATTTTTTTTTTTGTTTTAAAGGGAGCAATAGCATATAAATAACTTTCTCATTTTTGGAAGAATCTCATTTTTTTCTGGGACAGTGAAATATGCTATTGATAATTTAGGAGGCTCTCACTTTTATCTCACGGGTAAAATATCAGGACCGGGACAGAGGCCTAATTTTTTTAATTTTAGCACAGGGCCTCCTGTATCTCAAGGACGACCCTGTGAACGAGCCCTTAATTTCTTAAGCAAATTGATCACCTAGAGATCTTGAAAATAATTCAAACAATAATTCCTCGCCTAAGCCAAGGGACAGATTTCATGGCTTCCAGCAACATACTCCTAGTCCTTTTCTTAGTTTCCCATTACATGGTGATTTTAAGTAGCCAAGTTATGACAATATATGTACTATAAGTAGAAGGCGGAGCATAATTTCACATACGAATCATGCTAAGTCGTTCACATTTACCCAGTGGTACTATGTGCATCGCTCCTTTTGGCATGAACTTGAAGCAGGGGGCCTATTTTGGTTTACTTTGGAGGAGAAGCTCCCCTGTTAGCAAAACAGACTATCTTTGTTGGGTTGATGGCTGAGCACACACCTGCCCTTGGTACACTGAGCATTTTCATTGAGGTGATTATTTGTTTATCTTGCCTGACCTTTCTTATCTTCTTTGTATTTTCTTGATTTAAATTCTTTGTTGTGTTTTGTGCAGTGTCGCTTGTATGGCTAATCGATGCCCTATGGGCCTATAGATCTTACCATGAGCGATCCTGAAGTGAGAGGTTATTCATTCACATCAGAAGTTTTAGTGGACTTTTATGAGATACTCTCGTCGGTGAAACAAAATTTCAATGCCACCAATTCCTCTGTGATTGTTATGGAAAAAAATCATTTCATTGAACACTAAGACCAAAAATAAAAATATGATTTTCCAAATATGAAGTAAAAGTATTATGTACAGTGTATATGCAATGTATGTCCAATATATGTGCAATATATGTGAAAAGAAATAACACATGATAGATAATTGCATCTCACTTTGATTTTCCCCTTTTAAATCTGGTAGCATATGGCTTACATGCGAAAACCAACGCTATAACTTTTTGTAGCCTCTTATGCAAAAAACGTATACTCGTATTTGACAAGGACCATGACTCCTCAAACCATAATTAGCTCTAACCATGAAGTCATTGAACTCGTATGTATATTCTTAGTTCAAATTAAAGGCAAGTTTCCTAAGCAAATTGATCACCCATAGATCTTGAAAATAATTCACACAATAATTCCTCGCCTAAGCCAAGGGACAGATTTCATGGCTTCCAGCAATATACTCCTAGTCCTTTTCTTAGTTTCCCATTACATGGTGATTTCAAGTAGCCAAGTTACGACTATATATGTACTATAAGTAGAGGGTGGAGCATAATTTCACATACGAATCATGCTAAGTCGTTCACATTTACCCAGTGGTACTATGTGCATCGCTCCTTTTGGCATGAACCAGAAGCAGGGGGCATATTTTGGTTTACTTTGGAGGAGAAGCTCCCCTATTAGCAAAACAGACTATCTTTGTTGGGTTGATAGCTGAGGACACACCAGCCCTTGGTGCACTGAGCATTTTCATTGAGGTAATTATTTGTTTATCTTGCCTGACCTTTCTTATCTTCTTTGTATTTTCTTGATTTAAATTATTTGTTGTGTTTTGTGCAGTGTCGCTTGTATGGCCAATCGATACCCTATGGGCCTATAGATCTTACCATGAGCGATCCTGAAGTGAGAGGTTGTTTACTCACATCAGAAGTTTTAGTGGACTTTTATGAGATACTCTCGTCGGTGAAACAAAATTTCAATGCCACCAATTCCTCTGTGATTGTTATGAAAAAAAATTATTTCATTGAACACTAAGACCAAAACTAAAAATATGATTTTCCAAATATGAAGTAAAAGTATTATGTACAGTGTATATGCAATGTATGTCCAATATATGTGCAATATATGTGAAAAGAAATAACACATGATAGATAATTTGCATCTCACTTTGATTTTCCCCTTTTAAATCTGGTAGCATATGGCTTACATGCGAAACCCAACGCTTTAACTTTTTGTAGCCTTTTATGCAAAAAACGTATACTCGTATTTGACAAGGACCATGACCTCCTCAAACCATAATTAGCTCTAACCATGAAGTCATTGAACTCGTATGTATATTCTTAGTTCAAATTAAAGGCAAGTTTCCTAAGCAAATTGATTATCCATAGATCTTGAAAATAATTCACACAATAATTCCTCGCCTAAGCCAAGGGACAGATTTCATGGCTTCCAGCAATATGCTCCTAGTCCTTTTCTTAGTTTCCCATTACATGATGATTTCAAGTAGCCAAGTTATGACTATATATGTATTATAAGTAGAGGATGGAGCATAATTTCACATACGAATCATGCTAAGTCGTTCACATTTACCCAGTGGTACTATGTGCATCGCTCCTTTTGGCATGAACCTGAAGCAGGGGCCTATTTTGGTTTACTTTGGAGGAGAAGTTTCCCTTTTAGCAAAGCAGACTATCTTTGTTGGGTTGATAGCTGAGGACACACCTGCCCTTGGTGCACTGAGCACTTTCATTGAGGTGATTATTTGTTTATCTTGCATGACCTTTCTTATCTTCTTTATATTTTCTTGATTTAACTTCTTTGTTGTGTTTTGTGCAGTGTGTCGCTTGTATGGCCACTCGATGGCCTATGGGCCTATAGATCTTACCATGAGCGATCCTGAAGTGAGAGGTTGTTTATTTACATCAGAAGTTTTAATGGACTTTTATGAGATACTCTCGTCGCTGAAACATAATTTCAGTGCTGCCAATTCCTCTGTGATTGTTATGAAAAAAAATCATTTCATTGAACACTAAGACCAAAAATAAAAATATGATGTTCCAAATATGAAGTAAAAGTATTATGTACAGTGTGTATGAAATGTATGTCCAATATATGTGCAATATATGTGAAAACAAATAACACATCATAGATAATTTGCATCTCACTTTGATTTTTCCCTTTTAAATCTAGTAGCATGTGGCTTAAATGTGAAAACCAACGCTATAACTTTTTGTAACCTCTTATGCGAAAAACGTATACTCGTATTTGACAAGGACCATGACCTCCTCAAACCATAATTAGCTCTAACCATGAAGTCATTGAACTCGTATGTATATTCTTAGTTCAAATTAAAGGCAAGTTTCTTAAGCAAATTGATCACCCATAGATCTTGAAAATAATTCACACAATAATTCCTCGCCTAAGCCAAGGGACAGATTTCATGGCTTCCAGCAATATACTCCTAGTCCTTTTCTTAGTTTCCCATTACATGGTGATTTCAAGTAGCCAAGTTATGACTATATATGTATTATAAGTAGAGGATGGAGCATAATTTCACATACGAATCATGCTAAGTCGTTCACATTTACCCAGTGGTACTATGTGCATTGCTCCTTTTGGCATGAACCTGAAGCAGGGGGCCTATTTTGGTTTACTTTTGAGGAGAAGCCCCCCTGTTAGCAAAACAGACTATCTTTGTTGGGTTGATAGCTGAGGACACACCTCCCTTGGTGCACTGAGCATTTTCATTGAGGTGATTATTTGTTTATCTTGCATGACCTTTCTTATCTTCTTTGTATTTTCTTGATTTAACTTCTTTGTTGTGTTTTGTGCAGTGTGTCGCTTGTATGGCAAGTCGATGCCCTATGGGCCTATAGATCTTACCATGAGCGATCCTGAACTGAGAGGTTGTTTATTTACATCAGAAGTTTTAGTGGACTTTTATGAGATACTCTCGTCGGTGAAACAAAATTTCAATGCTTCCAATTCCTCTATGATTGTTATGAAAAAAAATCATTTCATTGAACACTAAGACCAAAAATAAAAATATGATTTTCCAAATATGAAGTAAAAGTATTATGTACAGTGTGTATGCAATGTATGTCCAATATATGTGCAATAAATGTTAAAACAAATAACACATGATAGATAATTTGCATCTCACTTTGATTTTTCCCTTTTAAATCTGGTAGCATATGGCTTAAATGTGAAAACCAACGCTATAACTTTTTGTAGCCTCTTATGCAAAAAACGTATACTCGTATTTGACAAGGACCATGACCTCCTCAAACCATAATTAGCTCTAACCATGAAGTCATTGAACTCGTATGTATATTCTTAGTTCAAATTAAAGGCAAGTTTCTTAAGCAAATTGATCACCCATAGATCTTGAAAATAATTCACACAATAATTCTTCGCCTAAGCCAAGGGACAGATTTCATGGCTTCCAGCAATATACTCCTAGTCCTTTTCTTAGTTTCCCATTACATGGTGATTTCAAGTAGCCAAGTTATGACTATATATGTACTATAAGTAGAGGGTGGAGCATAATTTCACATACGAATCATGCTAAGTCGTTCACATTTACCCAGTGGTACTATGTGCATCGCTCCTTTTGGCATGAACCTGAAGCAGGGGGCATATTTTGGTTTACTTTTGAGGAGAAGCCCCCCTGTTAGCAAAACAGACTATCTTTGTTGGGTTGATAGCTGAGGACACACCTCCCTTGGTGCATTGAGCATTTTCATTGAGGTGATTATTTGTTTATCTTGCATGACCTTTCTTATCTTCTTTGTATTTTCTTGATTTAACTTCTTAGTTGTGTTTTGTGCAGTGTCGTTTGTATGGCCAGTCGATGCCCTATGGGCCTATAGATTTTACCATGAGCGATCCTGAAGTGAGAGGTTATTTATTCACATCAGAAGTTTTAGTGGACTTTTATGAGATACTCTCGTCGGTGAAACAAAATTTCAATGCCACCAATT
Source organism: Tetragonia tetragonoides (assembly GCA_038025085.1). Classification (NCBI taxonomy): domain Eukaryota; kingdom Viridiplantae; phylum Streptophyta; class Magnoliopsida; order Caryophyllales; family Aizoaceae; genus Tetragonia; species Tetragonia tetragonoides. The sequence continues at coordinate 38,696,964 of CM076148.1, forward strand.
CCTCTGTGATTGTTATGAAAAAAAATTATTTCATTGAACACTAAGACCAAAAATAAAAATATGATTTTCCAAATATGAAGTACAAGTATTATGTACAGTGTGTATGCAATGTATGTCCAATATATGTGAAAAGAAATAACACATAATAGATAATTTGCATCTCACTTTGATTTTCCCCTTTTAAATCTGGTAGCATATGGCTTACATGCGAAAACCAACGCTATAACGTTTTGTAGCCTCTTATGCAAAAAACGTATACTCGTATTTGACAAGGACCATGACCTCCTCAAACCATAATTAGCTCTAACCATGAAGTCACTGAACTCGTATGTATATTCTTAGTTCAAATTTAAGGCAAGTTTCTTAAGCAAATTGATCACCCATAGATCTTGAAAATAATTCACACAATAATTCCTCATCTAAGCCAAGGGACAGATTTCATGGCTTCCAGCAATATACTCCTAGTCCTTTTCTTAGTTTCCCATTACATGGTGATTTCAAGTAGCCAAGTTATGACTATATATGTACTATAAGTAGAGGGTGGAGCATAATTTCACATACGAATTATGCTAAGTCATTCACATTTACCCAGTGGTACTATGTGCATCGCTCCTTTTGGCATGAACCTGAAGCAGGGGGCCTATTTTGGTTTACTTTGGAGGAGAAGCTCCCCTTTTAGCAAAACAGACTATCTTTGTTGGGTTGATAGCTGAGAACACACCCCCCTTGGTGCACTGAGCATTTTCATTGAGGTGATTATTTGTTTATCTTGCCTGACCTTTCTTATCTTCTTTGTATTTTCTTGATTTAACCTCTTTGTTGTGTTTTGTGCAGTGTCGCTTGTATGGCAAGTCGATGCCCTATGAGCCTATAGATCTTACCATGAACGATCCTAAAGTGAGAGGTTGTTTATTCACATCAAAAGTTTTAGTGGACTTTTATGAGATACTCTCATCGGTGAAACAAAATTTCAATGCCACCAATTCCTTTGTGATTGTTATGAAAAAAAAATCATTTCATTGAACACTAAGACCAAAAATAAAAATATGATTTTCCAAATATGAAGTAAAAGTATTATGTACAGTGTATATGCAATGTATGTCCAATATATGTGCAATATATGTGAAAAGAAGTAACACATAATAGATAATTTGCATCTCACTTTGATTTTCCCCTTTTAAATCTGGTAGCATATGGCTTACATGCGAAACCAACGCTATAACTTTTTGTAGCTTCTTATGCAAAAAACGTATACTCGTATTTGACAAGGAACATGACCTCCTCAAACCATAATTAGCTCTAACCATGAAGTCATTGAACTCGTATGTATATTCTTAGTTCAAATTAAAGGCAAGTTTCTTAAGCAAATTGATCACCCATAGATCTTGAAAATAACTCACACAATAATTCCTCGCCTAAGCCAAGGGATAGATTTCATGGCTTCCAGCAATATACTCCTAGTCCTTTTCTTAGTTTCCCATTACATGGTGATTTCATGTAGCCAAGTTATGACTATATATGTACTATAAGTAGAGGGTGGAGCATAATTTCACATACGAATCATGCTAAGTCGTTCACATTTACCCAGTGGTACTATGTGCATCGCTCCTTTTGGCATGAACCTGAAGCAGGGGGCCTATTTTGGTTTACTTTGGAGGAGAAGCTCCCCTGTTAACAAAACAGACTATTTTTGTTGGGTTGATAGCTGAGGACACACCTGCCCTCGGTGCACTGAGCATTTTCATTGAGGTGATTATTTGTTTATATTGCCTGACCTTTCTTATCTTCTTTGTATTTTCTTGATTTAACTTCTTTGTTGTGTTTTGTGCAGCGTCGCTTGTATGGCCAATCGATGCCCTATGGGCCTATAGATCTTACCATGAGCGATCCTGAAGTGAGAGGTTGTTTATTCACATCAGAAGCTTTAGTGGACTTTTATGAGATACTCTCGTCGGTGAAACAATATTTCAATGCCACCAATTCTCTGTAATTGTTATGGAAAAAAAATCATTTCATTTGAACACTAAGACCAAAAATAAAAATATGATTTTCCAAATATGTATGAAGTAAAAGTATTATGTACAATATATATGCAATGTATGTCTAATATATGTGCAATATATGTGATAAAAGATTCTTACCAAAAAATATATGTGATAAGATAGATAACGCATGATAGATAATTTGCATCTCACTTTGATTTTCTCCTTCTAAATCTAGTAGCATATGCCTTCAATGCGAAAACCAACGCCATAACGTTTTATAGCCTCTTATGCAAAAACACGTATATTTGACAAGGACCATGACCTCCTTAAAGCATAATTAGCTCATCCATCCGGAATTTTCTATTCTACCAGCCGGTAGAATACTGAGGGAAAGTGGTGCGCGTGAGGAGAGTGACATCATTTTCATTCTTGTGGCAGGTAGAATAGAAGCGGCCCCGTAATTATTTATTGTTAACTAGATAATACGACATCGGGTACAAAATAAAACTTACATATAGTGCACCATGTCGTATGCTGGTTTACCATTAGTAAACTTAAACTAAGCTAGGTTAATACCGTACGATGCACAACTATAACTAAAAATATTGATCAATTATTAAATATATCAAAAGTCTAAAGTATCTAAATGAAGTACTTGCATAAATAAATAAATAAATAATTCATTGCAATTTGATTATTCGATGTATTTATGTTACACAATACACATTGTTGTATAGAGAATATAATTCCAAACATCAGCGATATATCTCTCTCTCCTTGCCAGACCACCACCCAAGCACCAACCCTCAATACCCAACGAACACGCCAACCCAATCGACGCCCCCAAACACCCAGCCAACTGCCAACCCCACCTATAAGCCCTTAACAATTAACAATGATTAATTTAAGAAAAGTCAAATTGTTATAATAAAAAAAAAGAGAGAAGTCAAATTTTAATTGTCATCTGATTTAATTGTGTTAAAATATTTGTCTCAATAAAGGTTATCAGAGTTCTTAATGTTGAATTTGATTAGGTCCTTCGATGAGAAAATTCCAAGATGACAGAAGAAATTGAGAGCAAAAAAGAATAAATGAAAGAAGTTGCTTTTAAAATGAAAAGGGTATTTTGGTAAGTATTGTGATAAAAATGTTTAAGTTTAGTAATTTTGGATTTACGTTGAGCAATTTTGATTTTTTATTATAAAAAAGTTAATCGAAAAGTCAAGATTGGACACCCTTAGAGCCTTACCTTACATACAACATTTATCATATAAGATATGTACAATAAAAAATGAAAAGGGGGAAAAACAAATAAGAAGAAGAAACTAACATCCAATAATCCCAATTGTGATAATAATTATAATAATTTCAATTGCATAATTAACATTGTCTCTACGAAATAAAACATAACTAATTTGATTGGGAAAAAAATGCTCTTCAACCACATGTTGATATTTCTCCAAAAGTCTTATTTTCTCCGAAACTGCTTTTAGATTACACCTCAGAAAGAAAAGCATTCTCAATCAATAATAATGCAATGGCTTTGGAGAAATGTTTCCAAAAAGCGGATACTAAACTATACAAGTTTTCATTGACGAACTGCCATGGGTACAATGATGATGTCAGCCGGTTATAATCTTAGTGGAAAATATATACATAGATTTATTTATTTTTTGGTTCACAACCAAGGGTACCCACTGTCGACTATAATGTCTATTTCTCCGTGCTGGCTTGTAGGCACCTTAAAAGGTGGGACACATGGTTAAGGAATTTAAAACTCCCCCATATCCAAGGCGAGATTAGAAAGTATATACATAAATTATGACATCATGGTACCCAATTTTTATCGCTTATATTTACTTTAGGCAAGAAGACAACTAGAATGTAATACTATATGTTAAGTGAATATCGGACCTCATCACATTGTGATGAAGAATAGGGTTTTTGTACGAGTTCGAGTTCGACAACTCAAACCAATATGATCGATGACCACAAGTACAGTTTGTTCAAAAATTCCATAACGAGCATTTTCTTAAGCAGGACAATAATAATAGTTAGATTGTAAAATGACATATGCCAAATATGGAAAACATTTCTCATTTATTAAATAGATGTTTTATATTGTTGTCTACTTATTGAAACAACAACAAAGGCCAGGTTTACATACGGAAACAGGGCATTGACCACAAACAGCTTTACAACTTGCATCATTACAACTAAGAGCTTGAGAACGACATCCTTCTTCACATGTAGACAATACCTCGCTAGCAAACGTCAAAGTGGTAGTACCTGTATTTCAATCCAAAAAAATCAAAAGCAAGTTAATTGTTAATTTTAAATTTATGATATAATTATGTAGAATTGTACTCTCTTCGTTTTAAAATCTTCTTTCAATTTGACTTTTTACAGTCTTCAATGACACTTTATTTGACCATGAATAATTATAATTTTATAATTAAAAAAATACAAAATTGTGATATATTTTGAAAATATAATTAAAAATAAATCAAACAATATTATTTTTCCTTTCTTAGTCTTCATATTTTTGCTTAAATTTAATTGGTCAAAAGTCGAATGAAAAAGAGAATTTGGAACGGAGGGAGTCGTGTATTCGCTTCATCAGAAGAATAATAACAACAATAAGAACAACAACAACAACAACAACAACAACAACAACAACAACAACAACAACAACAACAACAACAACAACAACAACAACAACAACAACAACAACAACAACATCACAACAACAACAACAACAACAACAACAACAACAACAACAACAACAACAACAACAACAACAACAACAACAACAACAACAACAACAACAACAACAACAACAACAACAACAACAACAACAACAACAACAACAACAACAACAACATCATCATCATCATCATCACCATCATCATCATTATTATTATTATTATTTTTATAGTATTTTGACCTCTTGGTGCATGAAATTTTTTAATATTTTAAATTCAAAAGATAATAATAAATATCTCCATAAAAAAAAAAAAAAAAAACTCATCATCGATCAAATGCTTGGAAATAACATTTATGAATATAAAATAAACATTGAAAATGGAATTAACACTTACCACAAGACATGAGGACTATCATCACCAAAAGGAGAGGCACAACAATTGAATTCTTCTCAACCATGATGAAAATAAAATGTATAAATAAAATTAAGATGGTTGCGAAACTAGCTCCCTTTGCTAAAATTGGCTAAATGTCAAATTAATAGTTAGGTGATATTTCATTAGTGGGTTTGCCCTCTTATTTATATATACACCTAAGTAATCATAATTGGTAAGTTTTCATGTGAACATTGAATAGTGATTGATTTCTCCAAATCCAAGTCAGTTTTGCTCCTTAATTTACATATACGAATATAAATGAATGATATATATATATATATATATTATTCCTTCTTTTCAAGATAACAAGAAATCAATTGTATCCTCTAACCATATATATTAGATTATTCCTTCTTTACAAGATAACAAGAAATTAATTGTATTCTCTAACCATATTTAGTAGATTATTCCTTCTTTGCAAGATAATAAGAAATCAATCGTATTTTCTAACCATATATAATAATATACAAATATATGTTTTTATATTACCTTTTAAATATTATCTTTTGTGTGTTGATATATATTAACTTCTTTGTTCTTTTTGTAAGCATATTGAACGACAACTACTACTACTATTATTAAATTATTCATCAAATTGTTTTATTGGTTGGTTAGGATTGGTTTCTTGGTTTAGTCCATTTTTGTGCTTTTTTATTAGCAAGGGTGGTGTGATTTGGGTGCTACCTATTCATCACATATCAGCTATCTGAGTGATAATTACATGATGACAATGAATTGAAAATTTCATAAATCGTCTTGAATTGTATAAATATCATGAAATGTTAGGATTTATTTTGAAAAAATCTAGAATAATCGCCAACTACCGCAAGTTACCATAATAGTTTCATATTAGGTGTTGATCTTAATGAAAGTTATCTTGACCGTTAGAATATATATTTACTTAAGGCATCTATAATCATTTTTAAATAACCAAAATTTAAATAAAATTCATTTTATTTTTATTAAATAAAATCATAAATCTCTTTATTAAATGGTAAAGTGAGGCCTTGTTTGTGTATTATTTTTCATATTTTGCAGAATTTTACTTGTGCTATATTTGGGATTAATTTAACAAGTTTAATTGTTCATTGTTCACAACATCCATGGAGATGGTGGGTGGAATGGAGTAGATAGAAAATATGGGTTCCAATTTCCAACTGGAGGTGAAGATGGAGGAAAACATGGGCATGGAGGATGGAAATTAGAGGAGAGAGAAAATCGCGAAACTTCAATCATAAAAAATATAAGTATCATGATTTTTAAGGGATAATATATGAAAAAAAAGGTAAAGATTTTAGTTCATATAATCTCCAAAAATAAAAGATTTAGTAGTATAAAATTTATTAAGGAAACTAAACAGAATATGGAAAGTGTTAGTATATATTGCTTCCATATCAATTTCAGCATCATCTACCACAAAACCAACAAGTGGCTCATGTAATTTGTTCCTAAACACATTTTATAACTTATTCTTTCTCCTCCATGTTCATTTTCACGCACCATCACTTGCCAACCCATATTCTCTCTTGCTCCAATTTATGTCATAATCCATAGATATTATAAACAATGAAACGTGTTAAAATATATGCACACAAAAATAATAGTACACAAACAAGGCCGCGTTACTTTATTGATTTAATTACATGATTTATTATTTTACTTATTATTTAAAATAAAACAATTTTTATTTAAACTCGGGTTATTTAAAAATGATTATAGATGTTTTAAGTACATATATATTTCTAACGATCAAGATCACTTTTTCTTAGATCAACGGCTATTATGAAACCATTATGGTAATTGCAGTGGTTGTCGATAATTAACAATAAGAAGAGAAACACAATCCCCATAACTCCGTATCATGCAAATCATATATGAAACAACATAGGAGAAAGCATCAAAGAAATAAACTTTGACAATGATTAACAGAATTAAGATGATCGAGGGAGAAAAACAAAGTACTATGCTACTCTAATAATGACAATAAACTCCAACAACCCTTTGAAAATAGAGGAAATTACCCTAACCCGTTATAACCGAATCCAAACCTGACCCGCCTGACCCACCAACTTGGTATGTATTGGTTTCTTGGTTAAATTTTGGTGCTTACATTAACAAGTAGTGTGGTGTGATTTGGGTGTACTCATCAGTCATCACATTTCAATACATTGTATATATATTGATCTTTGTATTCATAGCATACACTATGGCACAACCACAGCGCACATTATTTATCTAGCTAAGCGAATTGAAGCATGCATCACATACATATGAATACACAACTAACACTACCAGTGCACAAATGTCCCCCAGTCATGGACTTTGGCACACCGTGGTTATATCTTGTTAACCAGATAATGTGATATGGATTTAATACAAAAATATCTCACATATTGTGCACCATTGATGTAGTAGTTTAGTGCATAACTTTCCACAAACCATGAATTTGGCACAATATAGTAATATCGTGTTAACTAGACAGTACGACAATATGGAGTATAAAATCTCACATATACACTAGTGGACTAACTGGCGAATCATATATCGTTTGTCTACTATAAAATTTCTTTGTGAGTTTAACTCCCCTATTCCTAGTATGATGCATGTTTTGTTTGCGAGTCTTGTTGATTTCGCCCAACCTAAAAAGACACTTGTGTAATAGCTTTAGTTGTATTGGCGTCTTCGCCTTCCTTCTCCACCAAAAAAAAAAAAACTCGTACATGGTGCACCATTGATGGAGTTTGGTACACAATTGTCCCTAAACCATGTTTTTGGAGGACACACGATAGTGCAAATAAGTAAGGTGATTGTTACACCGAGTAGCTGATCTGATGGCCAAGGAGACAAGAACTAGTGCTGGTTGTAATCAAACTAATTTAGATGTAATGGTTGCCCCTCCCCAAAACTGTATTTTGCTAATAGAGGAGGAGGCCCCTAGTAGAACTGATTTGGAAGATATTGTAACCGCAAACCTTTTTATCTTTAGTTAATCTATATATGCACTCATTTCTACCAAAAAAAAAAAAGTAAGGTGATTGTTGAAACTTGCGAGGCAACGCGTAATAAGTACTTGGTTAATAAAATCAATCACAAGCATTTTCTTAAGCTTTGTTAAAGCCACATAAGGCTGTTGTTAGATTGTAACATGACATGTGCCAAATATGGGAAACACTTTCTCATTTATTAAATAGAAATAGACGCTTGTTGTCTACTTATTATAACAACAACAAAAGCCATGGGATGTACATGTGGAAACAGGGCATTGACCATCACAAATGGGGTAAGGATCCTCTGCTGTTCTAAAAAGAACAGTAAAGTGCTGTCTTCCAAACCTTCACCTTTGGATTGGAGGGGGTGGCTTTTAGACCCTTAGATGGAGGGAGTGGTTTTTTTAATTTAAATAAATTAAGGAGAGAGATAGAGAGAAGAAAAGACAGCAGAGAAATAAAACAGTAGAGGATCCAAACACCCACAAACGGCTTTACAACTTGTAGCATTACAACCAAGTTCTTGAGCACGACATCCTTCTTCACAATTAGACATTATCTCGTTAGCAAACGTCAAAGTGATAGTACCTGTATTTCAATCAAAAAAATCAAAGGCAAGTCAATTATTAATTTTAAATTTATGATATAACTTTGTAAAATTATACAACCCTTCATTCCAAAATCTCCTTTTATTTTGACTTTTTACGGTTTCCATGATGACACTTTATTTGACCATGAATAATTATAATTTTATGACTGAAAAAATTACAAAAAATGTGATATTTTAAAATTTTAAATTAAAAGTTAATCAAATAATATTATTTTTAATATCCCTATGTCAAGAATTAAAGATATCCATCAGTGAAAGGAATATCCGCTAGAGAGAGAAAGGTGGTTCGAGAGCTGATATGCTCTGAGGCGCACACACCTGTGCGGCTTTTTCCACCATGCCTGGCGGTGGTGGTAAGCGAGGTCGGCCTCGAAAGAATGCAATAACCTCTGATACAACAAAGGGTGGTGGTTCGGGGAATAAAAATGGTGAAAACCAGAAGATGAACAACAATGGCGGAACTCAGGAGGAGAGTCTAGGATCTCCGAGACCGCGACAATTGGGGGATTTTCTTCCGTCGAGCTTGGATAAGGCTTCTTCGTCTTCAATGGCGAATGCGGGTATGTCTTCTGTACCCAATCCCTCGATTGATTTGGGTGAATTAAATAGTCTAGTTGCCCCAAATTCTATGTCAACGTGTCCTAGGAATGTGCATGTTGAATCTGTGACTGTGCCTGTTAATGGGGTTCTTGTGGGTAATGTGAATTCATCTAGGGTTCTTGAGTCTTCAGAACCTGTTTCGCAGGAGGGTATGAACCCTAATTTGGGGGAGATTCCTGCTAATGGAACTATTAGTGGGGATGTCCCAACATCTGAAAACCTTAATTCTGGGGTTAATGGGACTGGGCAAAAAAGTTCTTGGCGTTCCTTCTTTGCTCGTAACAGAGACCCTGCTTTGGGTCTGAAATTGGACTTTGTACCACCGGGAGAAGTATCTGATCCTGTTACTATTGAGCTTGATGACATTGCTGATGAGGTTGAGTATTGGAAGAATTCTTTGGTTGGTTTTGTTCTTGGTGGGAATCCTAAGCTTGCTCTGATCAAGGAGTTTGTGGAGAAGAAGTGGACTATGGCAAGAACTCCTCAAGTTCTTTTGCATGATAAGGGATGGTTCTTTTTCAGATTCACCTCTTCTGAAGATCGGGATGCTGTTCTCAGAAATGGGTCATGGCAGATTGGGGGGAGAACCCTTTTGCTAAAACCTTGGGCACCTAACTTGTGCTTAGAAAAAGAAGTAGTTTATAAGGTGCCTGTTTGGGTCCTTATGCCATTGTTGGATGTGCAGTTTTGGTCAAGTAGAGCTTTGAGCAAGTTGGCTAGTAAAATTGGCAAACCCATGTTCGCTGATAGGTGCACGGCCACAAAAGAAAAAATCTCCTATGCCAGGCTCTTGATAGAAGTTGATGTGAGAGAGAAACTTCCTAAATATGTCATGTTCCGTACTCCTTTTGGGGAGGAACTGAAGCAATTTGTTGAATATGAGTGGATCCCCTATTATTGTAGTAGCTGTCATAAGTTAGGACATGAAGCTAGATCTTGCAAGCAACATCGTGTTGGGCAACATCGCCCCTCTGCCCTTGTCCAGCCACAGAGGTTAACAGATGATCCTGTAACCACCCCTGCTGTAAATGTGTCGCCCATTGAGCATGTAATTCAGGCTCCTATTATTCCTGGGACTCATGTTCCTACAGATGCTATTGAGAGTCAGGATACCCTTATTGATATCCATGATAAGGCTGCAGAAGTTGTGGAAAGTGTGGAAGGAAAGTCTGTTGTTGATCCGGAGATTGGTGTGCTGGAATTACCAAAAGACCAGGGTACCAATGATAGTGACCCGTTTACTCCAGTTATAAGAAAGGTTGTGGGGTCTAGGCCTGCTCATTCAGCTCCTGCAGGTAAAGTTGCTGCTGAAACTCCTATCGAGAATAGTTTTCAGATTTTGAATACACCTCCTCTTGTAATTGGGAGTTGGTGTGTTGAAGTTGAAAGCCTTTCGTCCTTGTCTTTTGAGGAGACAAGGTATTTGCAAGACCTGAGTTTTACATGAGGTTAGCTTCTTGGAATACTAGGGGGTTAAATGATCCCCAAAAGTAGCAGGATGTGTCTAAGTTCCTGTTGGCTAATAAAATAGATGTAATGGGGATTTTGGAGACTAGGGTTAAACAAAATAAGGCTCAGGCCATCTTAAGACAGAAATTTGCTTGTTTTTGTCATGTTTGCAACTATGATCATCATAGGAATGGTCGTATATGGGTACTTTGGAATGATTCTAGTGTTGAGTTGGAGGTCATCTCTAAGTCTAGCCAGGCTTTTCATTGTAAAATACATTCTCGAGTTGCTGATTTTGTGTGTTTGATTACTATTGTATATGCCTCAAATGATGTTGATGTTCTAAGGGAGCTTTGAGATGAAGTTAGGGGTTTTGCTCATACTGTTACCCAACCTTGGATCTTGCTTGGTGATTTCAATGTTGTGTTAAGCGTATCTGAGAAGCTTAGTTCCTCTCCTCCTGTGTTGAGTGATGTTAGGGATTTTTCTGATTGCCTTAGTGATGTGGGTTTAAATGATCTGCCTGCAACTGGTTGTACTTATACATGGACTAACAAGCAAGATGATGGAGATAGGACTTGGTGCAAGTTGGATAGGGTCCTTGGTCATACCTCTTGGTTCCTGAATCCTGTACAAGCTGATGTGGAATTTTTGCCAGCAAGTATTTCTGATCACTCTCCCATTCTGGTGACATTTCGTATACAGAGTGCGTGTGTGCCTAAGCAATTCAAATTCTTGAATTGCTGGGCAGAAGATCCTGGTTTTTTACCTCTGATGCAAAAGGTCTGGGACTTGCCAGTGCATGGGACTCGTATGTTCTGCTTCATGAGTAGATTGAAGATGCTGAAGAAGGAGTTCAAGCAGCTCCATGTTCAGAAGTACAATAATATTTCAAAGAGAGTTACCTATGCTCATGAGAATCTGATTCAGCTACAGATGCAGATCCAGAGTGATCCTCTCAACAATACTCTCTTGAACCAGGAAAAGGTTCTTCTTCAAAAATATAATAATTTGAGGCGAGCTGAACTTAGCTCCATATATCAGAGAGCAAAAGCTATTGATATAGCTCAAACTGATGAAAATACTCATTACTTTCATGCCCGGCTAGCTGATAATAAAAAAAGAGCACATATTGGTACCATTGCTGATCATTGTGGAGTTACTCATAAAGGTGACCATGCTGTTCAAGGGGCTTTTGTGGATTATTACACCTATCTGTTAGGAACAAGGGTGCAGGTTGATAGCTTTGAACATGCAGTAGCTCAGGAAGGTTATGTTCTCCAGGATAGTGATACATCCTGTCTCTTGGCTCCATTCTCTGATGAGGAGATTAAATCAGGTCTTTTCTCTATTCATGATTCTAAATATCCTGGTCCGGATGGATATTCAGCTTGTTTTTTCAAAAAGGCTTGGTCTATCATTGGGAGAGACTTGTGTAATGCAGTTAGGGACTTCTTCAGATCAGGGAAAATGTTGAAATAGGTAAACTCCACTATTATCTCGCTTATTCCAAAATGTGATATTCCTGCGGACGTTACTCAGTTCAGACCTATCTCTTGTTTCTCGGTAGTGTATAAAGTGATTACTAAAATCCTCACCAACAGAATGCAACCCCTTATGTGTAAACTGGTGCATGATAATCAGTCCGCTTTTGTTAATCACAGAAACATAGCATATAATATTATGATGGCTCATGAAATGGTTAAACACTATGGTAGGGCTCACATTTCTCCTCGGCTGATGATGAAGATTGATATCAAAAAAGCTTATGACTCGGTTGATTGGAGTTTCTTAAGGAATACTTTGCTAGCTTTTGGTTTCCCTGTGCTGTTTGTGGATTGGATCAGTGAATGTGTTAGAACAGCTCATTATACAGTTAAAGTGAATGGTACCCATTGTGGTTTCTTTCCTGGTAAGAGAGGGCTTCGCCAAGGAGACCCCATGTCTCCCTCTTTATTTGTGCTTTGCATGGAGTTTCCTTCCCGATGTCTTGCTCGAATGAGTAAAAGGGAAGAATTCAAGTTTCATCCTAGGTGTGCGAGGGTCAAATTGACACATTTAATCTTTGCGGATGATCTCCTCCTTTTTGCAAGGGGGGATGTTGGTTCTGTAAAGGAACTAAAAAGTTATTTTGATCTGTTTGCTAATATGTCAGGGCTTCATGCTAGCCCCAACAAATCCTGTGTTTATTTTGGAGGGGTACCTAAGGATATTAGGGATAGGATTCTTGAGGTGAGTGGTTTTGTGGAGGGACAACTACCTTTCTGATATCTGGGTCTACCTCTTTCATCAACAAGACTCTCAGTCACCTTATGCCAGCCACTTTTAGACAAGCTTAATGGGTGTGTGCAAAAGTGGGTGAATAAATACTTAAGTTGTGCTGGGAAGGTGCAACTTATTAGAACTGTCCTATTCAGTTCGTATTCTTTCTGGTGTTCTGTGTTCTTGCTACCAAAAGAAGTCATTTATAATATTGAGGGGATCTGCAGGAGGTTCTTATGGGGGCAGGATAAAAAAAACTATTCTCATTAGCTGGTCTTCTATTTGCAAGGAAAAAAGGCACGGAGGACTGGGCATAAAAGAGGCTCTGTCATGGAATAAAGCTTGCTGCCTTAAGTGGTTGGCTAAGCTGGATAGTCAGCATAGTACTGTCTGGAGGAATTGGGTGAAGAAGTACTACTTACAGTATGCATCAGTCTGGGAAGTGCGTGCTAAAGCTGCAGATTCATGGGCTTGGCGAAAGATATTGGGACTTAGGGACGAACTTGTTCAGTCTGAGACAATAATTGATGATGCCAAAAAACTTCTGCATAGTTGGTCTTGTACAGGTAAGTTTTCTGTTAGTAAGGCTTATAAATATCTTCATGGAGAGCAGAGAAATAATCAGTGGTTTAGAGTTGTGTGGGAGAGCTATAATGTTCCTCGTCATGCTTTTATACTTTGGATGGCAGCCTTGAATAGGTTGGCTACTGTAGATATTCTCCAGGGGAGGGGATTTCTCCATGTTAATAGATGTGCAAGGTGTAAAAAAGATGGAGAGTCTTGTTCTCATCTTTTTTTCCAGTGCCCTGCCACTAGGGAAGTGTGGAAGATGATGCTAGCTTGGCTTGGAATTTATAGGCAACCCCTCAGTTTACAGCAAGAGCTCAGGTGGTTTTTATCCCATGTTAAAGGCCAAAATCCAAAACAGAGATTTCGGCGTGCAGTTCTTGCGGCTACAGTTTATGAGCTTTGGAAGGAAAGGAATATGAGAATTTTTCAAGGGGGTATATGTTCTACTGAGCAGATGGTGAGGCATATCCAATATATCAGTTTAGTTCGAGTTTTTGCTGCTGCTAAGATTGATTGTATAGAAAGGTTATAGGTGTATAGCTTTTTTTTGTTAGCTCTAGTGCTTGTGTATAGGCTGTCATTGCTCGTTGAGTGTAAGTAGGAAGTTTTCTTTCTAGGAAGTATGCCACACCGGCTTGCTTTGCTATACGGAAATTGTAATACTATTTCCTAAAGGGTACCACATTGATATCCTTTGGCAAATGGAATACAAGCTACCATTTTGCAAAATAAATAAATTATTTTTACTTTCTCAAATCTTCGTTTTTTTCTTCTTAAATTTAATTGGTCAAATATCAAATGAAAAGGAGAGTTTGAAACGGAGGGAATCGTGTATTTTAAATTTAAAAGAGAATAATAATATCTCAAAGAAAACTCATCATCAAATGCTTGGAAATAACATTCATGCATATAGGATAAACATTATACTGGAATTAGCACTTACCACAAGACATGATGACTATCATCACCAAAAGGAGAGGCACAACAATTGAAGTCTTCTCAACCATTGTTGAAATTAAAATAAATAAAATAAAATTAAGGTGGTTGCAGAACGAGCTCTCTTTGCTAAATGTCAAATTAACTATGATGTGATATTTCATTAGTGATTTTGCCTTCTTATTTATATATACACCTAACTGACCATAAATGGCATGTTTTCATGTGAACATTAAATAGTGATTGATTTCTCCAAATCGATAATAATTTGTTCATTTTACATATATATCAAATATAAATGAATGATATATGAGTTTTCCAATCTAAGAAGATTACTCCTTCTTTGCAAGATAACAATAAAACAATTGTATTCTCTAACCATATTAGTAGATTATTCCTTCTTTGCAAGATAATAAGAGATCAATCGTATTCTCTAACCATATATAGTACTCCCTCCGTTCCAAATTATATGACAACTTTGAGAATTGTGACTCACATCAATGTGAGTCACAATTCCCAAAGTTGTCATATAATTTGGGACGGAGGGAGTAGATTATTTCTTCTTTACAAGATAACAACAAATCAATCTATCATATTCTCTAACCATACATAGTAAATTATTCCTTCTTGCAATATAGCAAGAAATCAATCGTATTCTCTAACCATATATAGTAATATATGTTGTTATTTTACCTTTTAAATATTATCTTTTGTGTCTTGATCTCTTTGTTCTTTTTGTAAGCATTATATTGAGCGACAACTATTATTATTATTATTATTATTATTATTATTATTATTATTATTATTATTATTATTATTATTATTATTATTATTATTATTATTATTATTATTATTATTATTATTATTATTATTATTATTATTATTATTATTATTATTATTATTATTATTATTATTGTCATTCATCAAATTGTTTTAATTGGTTGGTTAGGATTGGTTTCTTGGTTTAGTCCATTTTTGTGCTTATTATTTTAGCAAGTATGGTGTGATTTGGGTGCTACTTCTTGATCACATATCATCTATTTTAGTGATAACTACTTGATGATTATGGGTGCGTTCTTTAGAGCTGAACTTATAAACTGAATTGATCTGAACAGAACTGGATATGTGAGATAAAAAGTATGATTCTGAACTTAGCACCACTAGACTGAATTGAACATCATTTAACTGAATTGGAAATCATTGTATTGACATCTAAATTGAACTCACCGTGTAATCTCTAAAAAACGCACCCTAAGAATTGAAAATTCCATACATCGTCTTGAATTGTATAAGTATCATGCAATTTTAGGATTTATTTTGATATAGTATCTATCTTGTATTGCCACATGCAACCAACGATATCTAAGCGTAATTCAGATAATTTTACCAGTCAAATTATATTCAATTAAGATCGGATTGTAATTAAGGAATGAGTTTATTAATACTGTATAATTTAATTATTCAAAATGTCATGATATATTTAATCCTTATAATATCACATGAAATTGCAAAGTCATATGTCAATATATATATATATATATATATATATATATATATATATAGTTTTGTACTATGCACGTTGGGAGTCGCACTCGAGTATTCTAGTAAATTGGTTTGTTAGCGGAATTTTTGTTGTCTCTATAGATTTAGTCTATTCTAGAGTTATTTTTATTGTAGATGTCGTATGACTTTTTTTTAAGAATGAAAGTCTCTTATTTTCCTCTCAAAAGATATAGGAGTGTAAAGTTTAGTTGACATTATGGTGTATGAGTTGAGTATGTTTTATCAATATCAGCCGAAGAAGGACAATGGTTCAATCATGATTTCAAGAGTTGGAACCTCCCTACTCTTTCTCTCCTTCCTCTTCCTTTCTCTCTCCTTCCTCATCACTCTCTCTCCTCCCCCCTCCCCCCTCCCCCACTTGCCAATGGTTCAATTATGATCTCAAGAGTTGGAACCTCCCTACTCCTTTTCTCCTTTCTCTTCCTTTCTCTCTCCTTCCTCACCACTCTCTCTCCTCCCCTCTCCCCCACTTGCACACCTAATGTCACCTCATAATGAGATTAGGGTCCTTCCTAATCATAAGATTAGGCAAGAATTTGTACCCACTTGGCACACCTAATATCACCTTATGATGAGATTAGGATCCTTTCTAATCATAAGATTAGGTAAAAATTTGTGAAGAACCACCCTTGATATTCAAATTTCCCAAAATGAGACTCACTTAACAATCCCCGTAACTCGCTACTCTAGAGTGTGCATGAAAAGAATCTGAACCACCACCTTGAGGAGATAATTTCCTGGTATAAGAGCCAATCACACAATCTGAGGACACCAGTAAAAGAGCCAACACCTTCTTTGTGAGTGCAAATTGACACTCTTAAGCCAACAGCTCGTCAATTGTCAACATTTACCTTCAGATCCCTAACTTAATTGCTAATATCTGAATCCCTATCATGCAAATCATCTACTCGTATGAAAAAACATGAAGCATCAACGAAACTTTGACAAGAATTAACAGAAGATGAACGAGGGACAAAAACAAAGTACTATGCTTACTCTAATAATGACAATAAACTCTAACAACTGGACCTGTTAATTGGGTCGATCGAGTTAAGTTTGGGTTGGGTCAAGTTAACTTAGGGTCATTATATTAGCAGGTCGGATCGTTTTGGGTTCGAGTTGAGAAATATTCGACCCAGGAGTCAGGACACGTTCTTTTCAACCGAAAACTGGTAACTAGGGGGCTTGTAGTAGTAGTAGTACTAGTAATAATAATAATAATAATAATTAATAATAATAATAATAATAATTATTATTATTATGATGATGATGATAATAATGATAATAATAATAGATTGTTGTTGTTATTGTTATTGTTACTATTATTATTATTATTATTATTATTATTATTATTATTATTATTATTATTATTATTATTATTATTATTATTAATTATTATTATCATTATTATTATTATTACTATTATTATTATTATTATTATTATTACTATATTAATATTATTAAAACACTTGAAACTGAAATTTGGGCAAAATTGAGTCAAATTGGGGACAATTAGAGGCAATTAAGAAAAAACTGAAAAGTCTAATTGGTAACCGGTGACAATTGGAAGCAATTTGGTCCAACTAGAAATCAGTTGAAAAGAACATGGCTCCAACGTTGTCAGGTTTAGGTCGATCCACCGGGTCGAGTGACCCATTTAAATTTGATTTTTTTTTATCAATTATAAAGCCAAATTACGTTTTCAAACAATGTATTTGCACATTTACCTAAATTTATAACTTGTATAAACAATATACGTATTTTTTTAAAATATATATACAACTATATGATATTTTGATAAGTTGTACAATATCTTTCTGTCCATATTGGCGTAGTTAAAAGTAAAAATTCTCATACTAAGAGAACAAAGAGGTAGAGAAAAGTTAATAAAATGAAAAACAAATGCTTTATATAGTTTTTAGGATATTTTACTCAAACTTTTGATTTATACATTATAAATTGTTGTACTTTTCAGATCAAACGAGTCGATTTATTTAACGGGTCAGGTTTGATCTCGATAAACACTAGATTAATCAAATTCAGTTCATTTCGAATTTCGGATTGAAAAATAAGGGTTAAAAGTTAGAATCCTTTAAAACCGATTGGGTCGAATCGGGTAACAAGAGAAACATCTTTCTATTGGATAGTGGCTACCAGACTACCACCGTGACAGGCACCGCCTAAAGACTCTAAAGCCCTTTTATTTTTCTCCCACACTTCTCTGGAATCAAACTTGCCATATCACATCCAATTTTTGGGTTGTGGGTTACTCTTTTCTCTCTCTCTCTAGTCACCCCAAAAAATCGTTACTTGAAAGAAAAAATGTCATCACTTGGAGCTGGAAAAGGGCTTTTAGAAGTGGGAAAATTCGCTGTTTACGTCACAGTTCCGATTGTTCTTATGTACGCTTTTGCTAACAATACCAAGAATATTCAGAAATTTATGGGTGGTGTAAGTATTTTCTCTCTCTCTGTGTAATCAATCACATTTTTCATTTATCTGGGTTTAATTCCTTTCAATTCAAATTGGGTTGTTAGAAGTTTTTGTGGTTTTGTGATTTCATTTGATTATTCAATTGATGGATGAATAATGATTAGCCTGTGTGATTTGTTTTGGCTATTGGGTTGAAGAAAACCTAGGTAATAGTTAATTGTTTCTGGGGCTGATTATGAGTTGAGCTAGTTCATCATTTTATGTAATATTGTGGGGTTTTTGTGAGCCTTGTGCTGTTGAATCTAATTGCATTTTCAAGTTTTTGGCTAGCTTGTTCTTAAAGTGGAACGTAGCAGTGCCATATCCTATGATCAGAGAGATGTTTCAGCTAGAGATTTACCCTACCCATTATGAAAATTAGTACAATGGTTCAGCTCTGAGTAGGGTAATTGTAGCCTGTGTTTGAGCTCGATAATTGGGAAGTTTTGATTTTTGAATGATGAGTAGTTAATATCTGGTTTTTGACCTGGTTGAGTTCAAGGATAAGGCCAATGATCTTCCCAACTCATCCTTACTGATGAAATGTGTACTCCAAAAGTCGTCACTTGATGGGGGAGCTAGAGTTTTGCAATAGGAACCAATTTCAGCTCCGAGTAGGGGAGCTTTGGAGAAGTAGAAGTATGGATAGGAGTGAAAACTTTGGTGATTTCAAGTTTTTCGTGCTTTTACTGATTGTATGATATACCGAAATGGGAGAAGAGGGATTCCTGTAATTGGATCATACTGGGTGAGTCTACTGATATAGAAAGACTTTGGGGATATAAGAAATGTTAACATTACTCTTAATGTTGGTAATTGTGATAGCTTGACGGAATGTTCTTTTGGAAAATGTCAATTAGTAGCTGTAGTGGCTGGATTCACAATACGTAGTTGGATTCACCTTGAAGAAACTAGATTGATGCAATGACCCCAGGGGTAGAGGGGGGGGGGGGGGGGACTCATCGAGTAGACGTACCCTATATGTTTGTTTCCCAGTACTGCATCTCTTTACCTCCAGGTCAGGTTAACTCCTCCCCTCTGCAGGTGAGGGGTAGGTTTGGTGAGGTATTACTGCAGCAAAGGCTTCTCAAACTCAGCTTTGAGGTTAAGGGATTCTGTTAAAGTTGTCATGTATGAAATCTTGAATGCAGAGCTTGGGTTTTCATGCTCAAATGTGACTCTTTTGGCAAAGTTTGCAGTTCTGTTATTGGGTATTTGGGTTGTGGTTGTATTTGTGCCGACTTCTTACACTGCAAGGTGTTTGGCTGAGGACTTTTAAGTTTTAACTATGTAAAATGAAAATCTTTAGTCCCATAAAATAGTGAGAGGATTTTGGAAAATCTTGAGAACTTGAAAAGGTACTTTAAGGAACTCCATACTCAAAAGTATTTGTTTCAATGACATCTTAGGTGTTATTTGTAAATCATCAAATATGAGATTTGGAGAAAATTTCACTATCACAAATGAGAAAGGACTGACACAAATTGTTAGAACCACCATCTATCTTCCTATAGAAAATCGTGATTTGAATCTCTATTTTAGCGTAGGTTCTTCTTTTTGTTAATACCTGGGTGAAAAAGAGCCAGGTCTATTAGAAAAGTTATTTCAAGACTAGTATCACCACTATAGTCGAGTAATTATTGTGTGTAGCTCTTTTTTGCCTCCAGTTAATTCCGCCGTTGCAAGATGGCCCTGTTTTTCAGAGGGCATATCAAATGGACAATTGGGTTCTTGGGTGAGGATCCTGCTCTTTATGAACCAAGTGTACTTCCAATTTCTGTTTGGGCAAGAAGTGGTGAATTCTAAACCATACAATGACATTGATTCCAATGAAATAAAATCTTCAGGCTAAATTAGAAGCATTTGTCCTGTAGGCATAAAGTAAAATGGGGGCACACCTACCTGATCCTCTTTGTTTGATGAGAAACATAAGGAGTGCCAGAATTGGAAAACTTGTGATTAAGACTTTATCGAAGTTATTATATCAACAAAACTGCAGATACAGTTTGACATTCATTTGCAAACCTTTATTTAATTTTAGATTTCATATGTATCAGACACAAGCTTAGCTTGTTTTTCTAAAAGTGTAATCAAAATGGGACAAAGTACATTCATTTAGAACACAAAACTCTTTAGCTTTACATTGGTTTGTTATGTTTACAATACACATGAGAGTTATGGTTCTTGAATACTCCGCTTCATAGGAGTAGTTGAACAAACCCCCCAAAGAAAAACCTTTTCAAGCCAAAGAAACAAGAGGAAAGAAATAAAAACTGCAGTATATACTTTTTTCATGTATATTGGGAACGGATTTGGATCTCATGTGACCTATCCAAACAAGAAAAGGGTTTTAGAGTTCCATGTCCAAGGAAAGGAATTAACCACTTACTGTATTCAGGATCTTCTGAAATGAAGGGCTTTATGAAAAGCCTTTAATGGATTCTTCCACTCAAACATGGTTCATAATCACTCTAGGACTTTAGAATAAAGATTTTGTTACAGCTGAACATGGTTTCTTAGTTTTGATTAAACTTGACCACAGCAAAGTTTGCCTATTTCAGCTGGAAGTCAATGGATTCTGATCACCGTTAGTTTACAACTGCCTCTCCACAAAAAGTAAGGTTAGGGCTGTGGGCCTGTGGCTGTGCAGATAAGATAACCTCCCTTGAACCCACTCTGGGAGGAGCATTATGCTTTGCACTGCCCTTTATTTTTGCTTGAATGCTTTTCAGAATGAGTGTAGTTCTCATTGTTATTGAACAACTTTGATGGAGGCCAACGGCCCAACAGTATGAACTGTCGATTTTATCTGTTAAAGATCCTGCCTTTCCCTTTATAAGTGAAGATCTCGTATCAGATGTGGCTCAAATTCATGTCTTTTTAGTTGGCTAGTTGGCTACATACCAACTAGGGAAGCAAAGTTGTCAATCGTGGTATTTAGCGTTATGGTCTTGAGATTAGTTTTGTAGCTTCTGTTCTGTTTCACTGTTGGCTGATTTGCTGTTTGTTTCTGAAGACTTTTTTTTAATACTTCACATATTTAAACATCTACATTGGATTGTTTTATGTAGCGCTCGTATGTGGTCTATCCTCCTGAGGCACCAAGGCCTCCATCACCAGAAGAGATGCGGGAAATGGCTCGAGAATTAGCTCGTAAAAGGGACAGCCAGAATTAGCTCCTGATGCGGGTTTGTGAGGGCCAATCTGTTCAATGTATCATCTGTCGTTCACACTTTTGGATATGTATCTTCTAATAATACCAGTTTACTTATACTATTATCAACAGCATCAGTGTGCCTGTTATATATAGCCATCGATCCAAAGAGGTGGATCTGGTGATATTCGTTCTTTATGTTCGTGTTCCCCAATATCTTATTCATTGTCAATTCTTGGCAAAAAAAATAAAAACTTATGTATACATACTGTGAGCAGTATGGATCCTGACATCCTGTAAAAGATTTCTTCATAGAGATGTAACAAAGTCACATATCAATTTTAGTTTATTATCGACCATTGTTTGTTTTCTTAAATCTCTTTCAATAATTTCATAATTCGCGACGACCTTTGAGCTTTACTTGGCAATGCTCTCTCAGATGGCATTTCAAGAACAGCCAACAGGTTTTTTCTGGTGATTGTGGATCGTCTGGAGACAATTTTTGAAATGTATGGGTGAAGCACTCAATTTGATGTAGCACAATCTTGGGTAAAATCAATATGTTTCACAAACTTAGGTAAAATCAATATGTTGCACTTTCTTTTCTATCTTTTTCGATTCCTTTAATTTTTCTTGGGGCAGGGTAGGTAGTGCTCAACTTAGAAAGGGACAGACGATATTTTCAGATAGATCTTTACAGAACCTGACACTCGTTCACTAGCTAAAGCAAATCTGTCAAAAACGTTATCCAAATTCTGTGATTCATCATCCTCATGGCCAAAAGAAACTCAAATATCCTTATACAGCCAAAAACTACAAAAACAGTGAAACAATACCAAATCATATTCCATTGGCAAAAGAGGAAATCTGGAAAATGGCGAATTCAGAGACATCAGAAGAATCTTCTGACTGGGAAGTAATCCAGTATCCACAAAACGACCAGCCTTCTTCACCTCCACGACCACCACGAGAACAACAGCATCTCCATCTCGATCTGGTACTACGAGACAATGTTTATGATGACGGTTCTTCAATATTTCCACCAAGTGAGCACGAAGACTTGCCCGTTGTACTGGAAACACCATGTTCACCAACAACATTGCCCTTGCCAGTCTCGGATATAGACCCGCCACAGCAACAACAGAGAAGTTCTGATTCGAAGCTGTCGCTCATCATGGGTGAGATCAAAGCTGGGATTTATACCACAGGGAGAAGGATGTCTGAACTTCTTGCTTCATGCTTCAAGTCTCATCGATGTACATCATTAGTTCCTGCAGCTGCAATAGCTGTAGCTATATTTGCATGTGTGAAGATTCTGCAGTGGCGCAACCGTCTTCTGCTTCTGATCAAAGAGAAGGACAAGGTAACTTTTTACAATCTGAAAATCTACAGTTTTTTCCCATCTTTAATCTATATAGAATTTCAGTGTCATTTTTTCGATCAATAGAATTACATGTCATTTAAGGGGGCTGTATCCACTTGAACCTGCTTTTTTCTGTTGATAATTTCCACTGGGACCTGCTAACTCATACTGAGATCTACTGATGACAGAGAATCAGCCAGCTCTTGCATCAGATTGCTCACATGAACGAGATCTTGTCAGCAAGGAGAAGGGTCCCAGTGCTACGAATTAAATAGAACACATGAGGAAGCTCAAAAGAATCAACCAAACAGATCCTGCACTTAATTTTATACTTTGTTTATTATTCTAGGCTACTAGCTGCACAATATGAGCAAATTCTCTTCGGAGTTTCCTGCTTCTTCTGTCGGGAAGTCGTAGATCTCTCTACTAGAAGATTATGTCAACTGCTTTGTTGGGGGGACAATTACAGTGATTCCCCCCTCCCCTATTTTGGTAGTTCGATCGCGGAATTTCTTTCTTTGATACCAATGGAGATGCTGCCAGTAAGAACCTAAGATTCCAGTCCTTTTTAGTACCAAAAGACTCCAGACTATTTTTACAAATTTGTGCAAGAGATGGCAACTGCTTTACACAGCAGCTCAAATTGTCGAATGAATAATAACCAATATACTTCTGTACACTTTTGCTCCCTAGTTCATCCTATCAATCCTGTGCGTAAAGCCCTTGCATGTATCACTGAAACAGTGTATGCAGGTGAAATATGTTCCCACTTCTGGATATGTATATTCAGCAAAAAGAAATTCAAGCATCAAACATAAAAGAGGGTTATGAGTCGACATACATCTCCCCTCGCGCCCCTCCCTCCAAAACCCCACCACACAGGCGCGTGCGCACACACACACACACACACACACTCCCGTACTCACAGTCACCTCTTCCCAGAGATGTTAAATCACTTTTCCAAAAAGAAAAGCCTGCTGGCATTATTATATGATGATTGATAGCATACATCTGGATAAGCAATATGTTAAATCTACCAAAGGACAGACAACCATTGCTCCACAAGTCACGGGAAAGGAAGTGATGTAAACCTGATGGGTGAGTCGAGTTTCATTCAGATCTTTCTCCCATTTCTCAGAGAGCAGGGCATACATGGGTCACAGAAGACCAGAGCCAAAATCATCTGTTCCCAAAAGGTAACTACAGGGATTTAATTTGCATGAGGCTTTCCCATCCCTTCGATCTGGACAATATTCCTGAAACATCTGAGGAGAGAATGGTTAGGTTCAAACTGAATAGTTTTTATGTAAAATTTATTTGAAGAGCAACTGACTGCAGAGTCTGAAATCTGAACAGAAAGGAAGGTTTGTCTTAACTAGGGCAATTGGAGAAGTTTGAATTAAGACCTAAGAGATAGTAATTACACTCACCCAATGAAATGCTCACAAGCCATAGGCAATCTAGTGACTAGTCATAGTTACCTTACAATCACTAATCACTTCACTATTTGGTTATCTTTCCAGCTTCAGAGTAACTATCACTCCATTTCAGACACAACCGTTGCTACAACTACGTACTTAGTTTCACCAATGATACATATTAGGGAACAGTTTTAATGCATCTCGCCTTAACCCAACTAGCAGAAAGGAGGATATAGAATCAAGTAACTTAACAACATCACAGAAGAAATATGTCTGCTAACTCAAGGGATGTGATTACGCTAATACTCCTATAGCTGGCCACACAATATCAATAATCCAGTGCACTAAGCAATTGCTGAAAGTCTCTCTACTAAAAAAACCAGCATTAATGATTGTGTGATGGGTAAGCAAACATGAGAGACCTCTGATAAAACTTTAGTCCTGATCAGCAGAAAGACAAAGCCATAAGTTAGCTAGTTGCAAACCGTCATGATAAGAAAACTAAAAGTCACAACCACAACTCAGGAGTGATGGTATTTTCAAGTCATGGCCTCCATGCACTAGCCACTACAACAGGAAGATGAAGATAATTCTCTCACCAGCGGCAACTTAAAGAATAAACCAATATGGTGTAGAAGCGAATCATAAAGTTCCTTTCAGCACAAGCAGAAACAACATGACAAGACTGTCTGCAAAATTGCCAGTTTCATTTCTTGAAATATGAATACAATTTGGTAAAGAATAAGAAGCTGAAATTAAATATCATCTTCAGTCAACACCATGAACTTCTGTTCGATATATTCCAGATGAAGAACACAATGTAAGTTGTAAGCAAAGTAATACAGTCATTTCTCTTCTGCCCAGGACTTAGTTTGGGGGCTATCATTGTGTGAGCTTAACACGTAAGAGCAAAAAAAAGAGCCTCAGACATGATCATTCTAATCATGTTACAAAAAGCAATACCCAACAGGGTTAACTTGCATTACCCTCAGGATCTAATCTGGTTGAATATCATGACTTTGATTCAGTGCCACGGCCAGAACGTCGAATATCAAACTGATCTACATACTGTAAAGGAGTAGTCGTCTCATTCCTAGTCCTCTTGATCTTCGGGCTCAACAATCCCCTATGCCTAAAACCATACAACTTAAGCACTTGATTATCCGCAAAATTGAATGCCCTCTCCATACTCTTCAAACACTTCTCAACAGGATAATCTCCATAACTCCCACAAGGTTTACACCCCACGAAATGAGTTACAAACGGCCACCTCTCATCACCCAACCCCGGATGGTACTTCTCGGCCATCTCCTCATATTTGTCCACCAAACCAGTCCAAAAGCCGTGCAAATAATACGAATTCTCCACAAAAACCTTCTTCATCCAAATATCCTTCTGACTGATCAACAAGTAAATCAATGCCGACTGATCATCCGCCTCAAATGCCGGCCTCCCACTCAAAAACTCAGTCAAAACCCGCCCTGCCTCATCCCTAGTCGGCCCTCTAGGACCCATAGGCGCCCAAGTATCAAGCAAATCCAAAGTCCACTGAGAATTCCTAAACAAAACACTCCCAGTATTCAAAGCAATCCAAGACTTCTTATCAAACAACAAATCAGGATACCCATGAATCACCAAATTATAATCCTCATACTTCTTAAGAGGAATCTCAAACACCATATCAGTAAACAAAGCATCACTATCAATCCACCAAATCCACTCAATTTCAGGATGTGACAACATCAACCTTCTAATCAATGGCAATTTAGCCCAATACCCAGATAACTCCTTATCCAAATGAGCCATATTATACACAATTTCAATCCCATGAAGCCTACAATAATCAATCTTATTCTTAATAGACTTCAACAAATAATGATCCCCAATTGGGTTATCACAAGGATTAGGTGGAGACCCACTTACCATCAAAATCCTAGGTTTCCCATTCACAATATTAGAAAACCCAGGATTTAATTTCAGCCATTCTTTCCTCTGTTCATCCCAATCTTGAACCTTGGGCCCAAATGTGAATGTCACATTCGGGCTTAACCCGGGCCCATCATCGGGCTCAACCCCATCAGATCGGATCTCTGCAATAACCCTTTTAGCCTCTTCTTCAAGAGCTTTAGTATCTTTGTCAGGTCCTGAAGATGAGAGATTTAGACCAATAGTACCTCTAAGAACAAGAATTGTGACAAAACCACATAAAATTGTGATCTTTATGTTGTTCATTGTTTTGGCAATTTGACGGCCACGTGGCGGTGCTCTAAGGCGGTTTGTGGAGGAGTTTGTGGTGGTTGGAAGGGTGGCGCCACCGGCTATGGCGGTGGGCCTTTTCTGGGCTGTGAATCCCTCTTGACCCATTTGGGTTTTTGGAAGTTTCTTTCTTTTTTTTTCTTTTGGTTGAATTGAGAGATAATTGAGGATGGTTTTTTTGGTAAGATTTGAAGCTTGATTTGGGGTTTTTGTTTTTGGTGTAAAATGGGTTTGGATTTGAATTGAGGTGAGAGTGGATTTGGTGGTGATTTTGAATTAAGTAGCAAAGGAACGTGGTAGGGTGTGGAGAGGGAGAGAGAGAGAGAGAAAGGGAGGGAGAGACGAAGGAGTAGTCAGCACCGACTACTGGATTGTCCTTTTTTTTTTTTCAAGGATTGTCTTGTCTACTCTACTCTAGTCCTTGTCACGTTTATTGATTTTTCCTTTTTTTGTTTTTAAAGATTTTGTTTTTTTCTTATATTATTATAATAAAAAGGAATTGAAAGTTTGATTTTTTTTATTTTTTTTTTTTGAAAAGGCAAAACAACATAGAGGATTATCCTAAAGCGTCCTTATCCAATAACTTGGTTAAGGACCGGTCGAAAGGGATCGACCAAATAGATAATCTATCACAATTTTGACCATGGTTAGCCATAAAATCTGCCACAGAATTGGCTTCCCGGAAACAATGTAGGACCTTTATGTTATCAAAGAAATGTAAATCCTTTTTAGTGTCAATTAGAATATTCTCTATCTCCCATGGAATTGAAAGTTTGATTGAAAAGGGTAAGAAACAAGGGATCACCGGGGGGGAACAAAAAAAAAAAAAGGAAAGAAAAAAAAAAGAAGGAAATTGAAGAAGGTACCGGGGATAGAATAAAATTTGTAATAAAAATAAAGGTGAGATTATAGAGATGAGATCCTTTCCAATAGAATGGTTAAAGTATTTGGTGAAGTAACTCATAAGAATCAAAAAGTAAAATGAAAAACGAATTAGAGTTGTATGTCTTTTGGAGTGGACAACGGATGTGGCATGATGATATTGATTTATTGGAGAGTATACGGAAGGTAAATACTCTAGAGAATCCTCACTCAAGATTTTAGTTATGTAAGGTATAGTGATACTATGATATACTACTAGTTAGTTGATTGAGTGAGTGATTGATTGTTGAGTTTTAAAATGACCTTTGTGATAGATTTTGGTGGGGGAGGGGTGTTTAAGATCTATATCTTGAATATAAATAATAGAGTTCATTCATTATAATTAGGTGATACAAATAACTAAGAAATGGAGAAGTATTAAGAAAAGAAAAGACTATACTAACACTATTGACAAATTAAAAGGGGAACATTAGCTCAATTATGTTTGATTGAAAGAATAAATGACTATTTAGTAAATTAGAATTTGTCACCCATTAGGTCATTAAGCACTTAGTTCACCTTAATTATATTTTATGGACATATGAATGTGGGTGGCGAATACAAGTAAAGTTCATGTTAAAATCTAATATCTTGATAAAAAAAAATTATCATGAGACTTATTATGAAAAAAAAGCTACATTTCTAGATATCATGGCTTGTGTAATGCAAAGTTATTTATTTATTTATTTATTTATTTATTTAATTCCATGGAGTCTTTGTCTCAACACATAATTATTGCTACCCCTAAGGCCCTAAGCAAACTTGAAATCAATTTGATAGGATAGATTCAACCGCCTAATCCTATAAACTTGAGGATAGCTTTGTAGGATTAATGAGTTATTTCTTAGTAAAGTTCTCTTAAATAACTTTTATTGAAGGACATAAGAAAGTTCTAACAAAGTATAAACACGTAAAGTTCTTTTTAGGGGTGTAACAAATAAAATGAGTTCTCTTTAGAAGGTGTGAGAGTTTGTCTACTTGTAGTACCCATACAATCTCAAGTGATTTCCTTGCTAATATGACTTGGCTAGTGACCAATGTTTATTCCTATATTAGGGTGCACCATATTTCTATTTAAATTATAATGTACAAGGTGGAGCAAATAAGTTCAGCTTGTGCTTCAACGATGACTAATTAATATCAATCATACCTAAGTTGTAGAACATTTTGCCTCTTACTCAATTGATGGCAGTTTATGTATTTCATAAGTATGCGTATGGTTATCCTGCACCTAAATTACAAAGTTTTAGGTAATGTTCTCCTCGATATGCCCTAATGTGTTCAAATTTTATTATATTGTAGATCCACAACATCTTTTACAATACTCAATCATCCTCAATCACAACAACAATCTATGTCTAGCTTTGTTGGCAAGTCATAACTTTAATTGGATTACACATTCTCTCCGCATAATTATTATAGAGCTGATCATGGACGGGATAATTCATAAACACACTCGAAAATGAAAATTTTATTAAATCAACATAACTATTATCCATTAACCGAATAAAACCGCATACACTCCTCAACGAGGAGTCGAGGTCCATAAATCATATGCCATGCCTTGCTTGCGTCCGATCCAAGCTCGTTTTCGATCAACTCTAATATTTACATTTGCCCAAAAAAAAAAAAATCCAAAACAAAAGAAAAGGAAAATAAGGAGAAAGAAAAAAAACCAATGAGGAACCACACCACAGCAGCTGAGGAGACGGGCATGAGAAATTGAGACTAGATCGGAAGTCGGGAAATTCCACTCTTCCTGGCTGGCGCCCTTCTTCTTCTTCTTTCTCTCTCCATCCCGCATGCTGGTTGGTTGACTGACATAGCTTCGTTACTGTGATCTCATTCTCAGCCCTAAATGAAAGAGATCTACAATTACATTCACAATCACAACCCATCAACTTCTTCACTAATCCACCACAATTCTATCACCCTCTTAGTCTTAGACCCCTAATTTTGCCTCTCATTTTTTCATCTAATAACTTCAAACTCATCAACCCTACTCACTTTCCAATCGACCCCTTTCTTGGTTCGCCTTGAATCTCCAGGTACGAATCAATCTCTCTATGTATTTGTATGTGTTTTTGCAATCTGGGTTTGATTGATTATGTGGGTTTGAATTAATTTCCCTGTGTGTGATTGTTTTCGAATCAGTACTAATAGGGATCTCTATGGGGGATGGGGTGTTGGGTTAGTTTGATTTTGTGAAGAAATGTTGATTTTGTGACCCCTTTAATTTATTCAGATCTTTTATCATTTGCCCATTTTATGGTTTCGAGATTTTACCCTTTTTTGTCCTGAATTGCTAGCTGATCCGCATGAAATTATATGTTCCCAATAGATTGAAATAAATTAAAGTTTGTTTTAGAGATAGATGAATTCTATGGTGATCGATCAGTAGTGTCTAGTGAGCAGTTATAAAGAGGGTTGAGTTTTGGAAGAACTGAAGTTGTGTGGAAGTATTGTTGAATCAAGTGTGTGATAGAATTTTTGTTTTCCTATTTTTCTTTCTTGTTTGGGTATGGGTTGTGGGGTTGGGGAGAGAGAAACTCATTGCATTCCAGGGTAGTGGGCAGATGGTGTTGGAAAGTTGTTGCAATTTTTCTCGCGGTTGCCAGTGATGGTTGCAGTGGTTTTATTTCTCTTCTTGACATTTAATTCTTAAAGTGTGGAGTCTACGAAGGTTAACACCTTAGAGTTCCCTCAATGTTGAATATACATAATGCTACATCGATCCTGAAAAGAATGTTATAGTTACTCTTGATGCAAAGTTAAAGGATATGCATGAACTTCTGTACATAGTCTCATACTTGTCTTTGGGTAAGTGTCTAAGTGGCGATGGGGATTGGTTGGCGAGGTAGGACATCTTCAGAGTAAGGGTAGTATGAAAAGTCACTATATATGATTAGTACTCTTTGGAAAATGACATCCAATATGGTAGGTTCTACAATATAAACAACTAGTTTCTTCTTTGACGGAGGGATTAATACAGTTATCGTGAAACATTTTGATCTTATCTTTGGATATAGTTTTGGTTTTCTTTTGGTTGTTTCAGGTTTAATCATGGTATTGGTTCAACTCTATCTCTTGTGCCATAGTCTATATCTGTTAGCTATAGGGTGCTGTAGTTGGTTTCACTTTGGGCCAAAGCAGTTGGTGCTTTTAAGGGGGTGTCCATAGACCATAACAGACCTCCAATGTAATTGGGGTTTATTGTAATTGGACTTCTTGTTCAGGACTCCTTGTCCTCTTAGATTGTAACCACTATTATTTTCAATAATTATTTCTTATAAAAAAACTATATTTCTTGTGCCATATTCTATATCTGTTAGCTATAGGGGTGCTGTAGTTGGTTTCACTTTGGGCAAAGAAACTGGTGCTTTTAAGAGGGTGTCCATAACAGACCTCCAACGTAATTGGGGTTTACTGTAATTAGACTTCTTGTTCAGGACTCCTTGTCCTCTTAGATTGTGAAAACATTTCTTTTGCTTATCTGTTAGCTATAAGTGAATAACATGGCGACTTCATGGTGCTTTTTCCAGATAACAGCTATTCATTGCGGATTGGTTATCAAGTTTGCAGTAAGTTTTAGGGTGAACATGGGTCGTCTAAAGCTGCAATCTGGTATAAAAGCAATTGAAGAAGAAACAGAGGAATGTGAAGTTACCTCATCGAACAAAGCTGCTTTGTCATGTATGATTAACTCTGAAATTGGTGCTGTATTAGCAATCATGAGAAGGAATGTTAGATGGGGGGGTCGATTTATGTCAGGGGATGACCAGTTAGAGCATTCTCTTATCCAATCTTTGAAGGCATTGCGTAAGCAAGTCTTTACGTGGCAACAGCAGTGGCAAAATATCAATCCCGTTCTGTACCTACAGCCATTTTTGGATGTTATTCGTTCTGATGAAACTGGTGCCCCAAT
This sequence comes from Tetragonia tetragonoides, assembly GCA_038025085.1. NCBI lineage: Eukaryota > Viridiplantae > Streptophyta > Magnoliopsida > Caryophyllales > Aizoaceae > Tetragonia > Tetragonia tetragonoides. The sequence continues at coordinate 38,728,581 of CM076148.1, forward strand.
CACCAGTGTTGCTTTGTCATCTGTGTACAAGATCTTAACACTTGATGTGCTTGATCTTAACACTACAAATGTTGAAGATGCAATGCATTTAGTTGTTGATGCTGTTACTAGCTGTCGCTTTGAGGTGACTGATCCAGCATCAGAAGAGGTTGTGCTGACAAAGATTCTTCAGGTTCTCCTGGCTTGCATGAAAAGTAAAGCATCTGTTGTGTTGAGTAACCAGCATGTTTGTACCATAGTAAATACTTGTTTTCGAATTGTCCATCAAGCAACGACAAAAGGTGAGTTGTTGCAACGAATGGCTGCGCACACAATGCGTGAACTTGTCAGGTGTATTTTCTTACATCTTCCTGAAGTTGAGAATATGGATCAGGCTTTGGTCAATGGAGGCAGTTCAATGAAATCTGAGGTATACCCCATCTTTTCTCTTTGTCTGCTCTTGCTTTCTTGCCCCTTATGCAGTAGCATCTACAATTCCATGATTGTTCCATGTTCTCTTCGGAATTTGGTTCGAAAATGTAGAGTAACTAGAACTCTGGTTGGTGAAGGCCTGTTGGTTCATTTAGACAAACACTTAGGACCATGATCTGATGTAAAACTAAGGAGGGAGAACCGGATGTCACTGAGACATTGACTTAGTATGCTGAAGACCAGTCCCTCATAGAGCTTGTGTGTGGGAATGATTTGAGTTTCACTTTGAAGTTTTTCTTTGAACAGTAAGTTCTGAAAAGAAATGTTGAACACACTCCCTTTTTACACTCTGCTTCTGAAGCCACCCCGTCATTGCCATGTAACTGGTGTCTGGTAACCTTTTGAGGCAGTCTCTTTTTTTTTTTTTTTTTTTTTTTTTTTTTTCCCCCAGTTATGTGTGAGGGTAACATGCTCAGTAGGTAGCCAATCATATATGTCTAATTTGATGTAACATCTTAAGTCCAATAAGAAGGATTGTTAATAAGGGAGTTTATATAGGATTTTGTATCTATTGCCTTTCTGAAACAGGCTTGGTGATGTTCAAATGGAACTACCCTTTCTGCTACATGTCCCCTTTTTCTTGCTGCTGCTGCTGCATGCCTTTCCTCCGTTATAGGCTGGAGTGCTCCCTTTCTCACTGTTTATACATCTTCTGTGACCTCTATACTGTGATGCAATGCCCAAGGCATCTTGTCCTTGTCTCTTGTATCCACTGTTGTAGTTCCTGTAAAACTGCATGTTGCAATGTGTGTGGAATGTGACAACTGGATGTTTTGCCGGATTAAGGCCCAGGAATTAGTTCATACATGCTTTTTTTATAAGTAAAGAATCTCTGAAACAGCGTTTGTAAGAAGTTTCGGATAAGTACATGATTTCCTATTCTGATACAGGTTGGTGGCCTGGATAATGATTACAATTTCTCAGCTAACAAGATCAATAATGGCAACGTTAATTCTGAATTAGATGGTCAGTTACCCTCTTCTGGTTTTGGCTCTAATGCTCCTGTGGGTCTGGGTGCTGGTATGGTGGATGAAAATGGAGCTGAGAATGGGAATCTGATGATGGAGCCTTATGGGGTTCCTTGCATGGTTGAGATCTTTAATTTTTTATGCTCTTTGCTGAATATTGTCGACCTTGGAATGGGTCCTAGATCAAATGCGTTGGCAATTGATGAAGATGCTCCTCTCTTTGCCTTGGGACTCATCAATTCGGCTATTGAGTTGGGCGGGGCTTCCTTTCTGAGGCATCCGAGATTGTTAAACTTAATACAGGATGAACTCTTCCAGAATTTGATGCAATTTGGTCTTTCGCCAAGTCCCCTGATTCTATCCATGGTATGCAGTATTGCACTCAATCTATATCACCATTTGCGGATCGAACTTAAATTACAACTTGAGGCTTTCTTTGCCTGTGTGATCTTAAGGCTGGCTCAGAGCAGATATGGAGCTTCTTACCAGCAGCAAGAGGTCGCAATGGAGGCCCTTGTTGACTTCTGCAGGCAAAAGACATTTATGGTAGAGATGTATGCTAACTTAGATTGTGACATAACATGCGGCAACGTGTTTGAGGATCTTGCTAATTTGTTATCAAAGAGTGCTTTTCCGGTGAACTCTCCACTGTCTTCGATGCACATTCTTGCTCTAGATGGTCTGATTGCAGTTATTCAGGGGATGGCCGAAAGGATTAGCAATGGATCTCTTGGTTTGGAGCAGGCTCCTGTTACTCTGGAGGAGTACACTCCATTTTGGATGGTCAAATGTGACAACTATGGTGATCCCAATCACTGGGTTCCATTTGTCCGCCGTAGAAAATATATCAAGAGAAGATTGATGATTGGTGCTGATCATTTTAATCGGGACCCAAAAAAGGGTTTGGAGTTTCTTCAAGGGACACACTTATTACCTGAAAAACTTGATCCCCAGAGTGTGGCCTGCTTTTTCAGATATACTGCTGGGTTAGATAAGAATCTTGTCGGTGACTTTCTGGGGAACCATGATGAATTTTGTGTGCAGGTTCTTCATGAATTTGCTCAGACTTTTGATTTCCAAGATATGCATCTGGACACTGCTTTGCGGCTCTTTTTAGAGACTTTCAGGCTGCCCGGAGAATCACAAAAGATTCAGCGGGTGCTTGAGGCATTTTCAGAGAGATACTACGAGCAATCTCCACAGATCTTGGCGAATAAGGATGCTGCGCTTTTGCTATCATATTCACTTATAATGCTGAACACAGATCAGCACAATGTACAAGTAAAGAAAAAGATGACAGAAGAGGATTTTATCCGGAATAATCGACACATAAATGGAGGTAGTGATCTCCCTAGAGACTTTCTGATAGAATTGTACCATGCGATCTGCAAAAATGAGATTCGCACTACGCCAGAGCAGGGAGCTGGTTTTGCGGAGATGACTCCAAGTCGGTGGATTGATCTTATGCACAAATGCAAGAAGACTGCACCTTACATTGTGTCAGATTCCCGGGCCTATCTTGACCACGACATGTTTGCTATAATGTCTGGTCCAACTATCGCTGCTATATCTGTGGTATTTGATCATGCAGAGCATGAAGAAGTTTACCAAACATGCATTGATGGCTTCTTAGCTGTTGCGAAGATTTCAGCATGCCACCATCTAGAAGATGTGTTGGATGATCTGGTTGTTTCTCTTTGCAAGTTCACTACCCTTTTGAACCCATCTTCTGTTGAGGAGCCTGTTTTGGCATTCGGTGATGACACAAAAGCCAGAATGGCCACTGTTACAGTCTTCACCATTGCAAAGCGCTATGGGGACTATATTCGTACAGGCTGGAGAAATATCCTGGACTGTATACTAAGATTGCACAAGCTTGGTCTTCTTCCAGCTCGGGTGGCCAGTGATGCTGCTGATGATTCAGAGCTCTCTACTGATCCTGGGCATGGAAAACCTCTTACAAATTCATTGTCTGCAGCTCATTTGCCTTCAATGGGTACTCCGAGGAGATCCTCTGGGTTGATGGGCCGGTTCAGCCAGCTTTTATCTCTTGACACAGAGGAGCCAAGGTCACAGCCCACTGAACAGCAACTTGCCGCTCATCAGCGTACACTCCAGACAATTCAGAAGTGTCACATTGACAGTATATTTACAGAGAGCAAGTTTCTCCAAGCCGAGTCTTTGTTGCAACTTGCACGAGCACTCATCTGGGCAGCTGGTAGGCCCCAGAAAGGAGCTGGCTCACCAGAGGATGAAGACACTGCAGTATTCTGCCTTGAGTTACTAATTGCGATTACACTGAACAACCGGGATAGAATTGTTCTTCTTTGGCAGGGTGTCTACGAGCACATTGCTAATATTGTGCAGTCCACTGTCATGCCCTGTGCCTTGGTAGAAAAGGCTGTTTTTGGACTTCTTAGGATTTGCCAACGCTTACTGCCCTACAAAGAAAACTTAGCTGATGAGCTTCTCAGGTCGCTGCAGTTAGTGCTGAAGCTTGATGCCCGAGTTGCTGATGCCTACTGCGAACAGATCACTCAGGAAGTCAGTCGTCTGGTCAAAGCGAATGCCACTCACATTCGATCACAAATGGGCTGGCGAACAATAACTTCTCTGCTTTCTGTCACAGCCAGGCACCCAGAAGCCTCTGAATCGGGGTTTGAGGCATTCGTGTTTATCATGTCTGAGGGGGCCCATATGTTGCCTTCTAATTTCATTTTGTGTGTAGATGCTGCTAGACAGTTTGCTGAGTCTCGTGTTGGGCAAGCCGACCGCTCCATTCGTTCTTTGGATCTTATGGCTGGTTCTGTTAGTTGTTTAGTGAAGTGGGTTTGTGAAACGAAGGAAGCCGTGAAAGAGGAGGATGTCTTAAAAATGTCTCAGGATATCGGGGAAATGTGGTTGAGACTTGTGCAAGCCCTAAGAAAAGTATGTTTAGACCAGAGAGAAGAAGTTAGAAATCATGCTCTTTCATCATTGCAGAAGTGCTTGACCGAAATAAACGAGGTCCACCTTGCACACAGTCTATGGTTGCAGTGTTTTGATATGGTCATATTCACTATGCTTGATGACTTGCTTGAAATAGCACAGGGACACTCTCAAAAGGATTATCGTAACATGGAAGGGACCCTTATGGTTGCAATGAAGCTCCTTTCCAAGGTATTTTTGCAATTACTCCCTGAACTCTCCCAATTGACAACGTTCTGCAAACTATGGTTGGGTGTTTTGAGCCGCATGGAAAAGTACATGAAGGTCAAAATTAGAGGGAAGAGGAGTGAGAAGCTTCAGGAGCTAGTGTTCGAACTACTGAAGAACATATTACTGGTGATGAAGAATAGGGGAGTGCTTGTACAGAGGAGTGCTTTGGGTGGAGATAGCTTATGGGAATTGACATGGTTGCATGTCAACAACATTTCTCCGTCTTTGCAGTCTGAAGTATTTCCAAGCGAAGAGACTGAAGAGACAACTCCAACTACTACTGATGATGCTGTGGCCTCTGAAAGTTGATAGTTTCTCCTATTATTCAGCTCCATTTTTTATTGAGAAGTGTTTCCTCTTCAATCCTCATGCATTCCGTGAAGATTCGAAGTTCTGCCAAGGCGTGCGATGATGGATGTAATACAATGGCGGCCTCCATGTTGGGTGGAAGAATGAAATATATGGTCCGGTTTCTCATATATCTGTGTTCGTTTAGCCGAATTTTCATAGAGGAGGCTCATAAAATCCTGCAGCTTTTTCTAGGTATTTCAGTAGGATCAAATTGTTTGTACTTTTGGTATTTGGTTTAGTAATGTGATAGAAGTAGATCTTCTCATCCACTACCTGGATAGTTACGAGTCAAAGTTAGAGCATTATACTGCCCTGTAATTGATGTACAGATATTCGTCCAGAAAGTCTGTCCCTTCTTAAATATTGGAACTAGTACTGTCATGTTACTCATGTATGGTTAAAAGTTTTGGTGTTTATTATCTCACAACTCATCTATAGTCACTACAGATGTAACTTTTATGGTTAGTTAAAAGCGCAATTTGGTGAAAACCACCTACAAAGTTCAACTTTTTGTCCAGTATCCCCTAAATTGTTGTTATTTGTTCAGTATCACCTTAAAAGTTGATTCCGCCCAGTGAGTCGCCCCTTAATTGAAAATCCGACCAACTTTTTATTTTTCTGCATGATTGGCCTTCACATGACTTACACGAGTCACTTAAAATTGAATTACAGTAAAACCTCTATAAATTAATAATGTCGGGACCGCGTAATTTTATTAATTTAGAGAGATATTATTTAATCAATAAATTAAAAATTTATTAATTTAAAGAGAGCTTTCTCGATTTAACGAACCTGTATTATTCTTAATACTTAAAAAAAATAAAAAGGTGATTTTATTGACTATATAAATAATGGTCATGTACAATGTGACTAATTAATATATTACATCCCCTCAAAAACAAATATACAATGTTCATAAGTCGTTGTACTAGTCAAAACTTAATGCAAGTTCGTGATGGTATGGAACCACTATATAAACAACATCAAACATTCCTAATTAGTCAATCCATATCAAAGACAACCAACCATGGCTTCACATCTAAAAGGTGTACGTCCAAAAGTCAACAACGACAGATCAATACGTAAAGCACTACATGAGTATAAAATAATGCAACATCGGAACTTTTGAATGTAGTAAGGATAGTTGAGATGAAATGCAACTAGATTTAGCTTTTAAGAAAAAAGAAAACACCAATAGAGTCATATTATACTAGTTGTCCTAGTTATATTTGTAATTTTATATAATTATTAATTTATAATTTTGATGGGACCTTTAACTTTTATGAGGATCATCTGGAAAATTATTATCTTATTATTTTATCGAAATTATTAATTTAGACCCTAGACCCGAGTCGGGACCGAGCAAAATTATTATCTTAGAGAGATTATTAATTTATCGAGTATTAATTTAAAGAGGTTCTACTGTAGCATCCTCTTGAACAGGTTCTTCTTCTTCTTCCTCTTCTTCATCTTGGTCTTCATCTTCATCATTAAATCGCTGCTCTCTCTCTCTCTCTCTCTCTCTCTCTCTCTCTCTCTCTCTCTCTCTCTCTCTCTCTCTCTCCTCCGATCTTTTTGTGTAGTGCGTGTCTGTCCAATTTGGGGAATTGATTTATATGTATGGGTTTTTTATTTGAAGCCATGAAGAAGGGGCTGAATAGGAGCTTGACATCCTTCACCTTTCAATATCATCCGATTAAATTGACCCAAACTCAAAGTAAGGCAAAATCAACCAAAAAAATGGCAATAACCATTCATCTTGCTGAATTTGGGGGTAAAACACGCTAATTTAGTGCAAAAAAGGGGAGAAAACATAAAAGGATAGGAGAGAGAAAGATATGATTCTGAAAGAGATGAGAAAAAACCAAAATCAAACAGAGGAAGATAGACATGGTGAATGAAGAAGGTCAACAATGGCAGAAGGGGGGATTAGGGTAAAGCGATTACTTTAGGTCTTTAATTAGTTAATTAATTAATGGTTAAATGGGTAATTAAATTTGTCAAATAGGAGGGGTTCAATTAAATTGACATGTGCTTCACATGTGAGGGCAAAATGGGAAGAAAAGTAAAGAAATTTGCCCGGAAATCACTTAAGGGGTGGTTCACAGGGCGGAATCAACTTTGTAGGTGGTACTGAACAAATAACAACAATTCAGGGGATATTGGACAAAAAATTAAACTTTGTAGGTGATTTTCACCAAATCACGCTAGTTAAAAATAGAAACATTCCCAGCCCCTAAATTATGGAACAAATGGGGTTGATTGAGGTTGTTCTAGAGAATTTTCCATTTGTATACATGCAGTTGCTGAAGCCATGAATAATATGCTGCACGTTTTTGACTGAAAGTCAGTGCAGCATCTGTGCACCTTCTAATGTGGGAGGTGCCGATTATCATTGCCGCTACTATAAGGAAATCCTTTTGAGACAACCACAACTCTACCTGATCCAATACCTAATTATACTTCCACCTCCACCAAGCTCCATGAAGCCTTCACCCAATCTTACTCTCTCCTTCACCCATTCTCTCTCTCACCTCACTTTCTCTCTCCTTCCCCTTCCCCGATCGCCGGCGCCGCCCCTCTGCCGCCACTACCTCCCCACCCTCACTGTCCGGACCACTGTCGTGGTCGACCCCGGTCGGAGACCACGACGGGTGGCCCCCACTAGCCGACCCCACCCCACCCCTCCCCTTCTCTCTCTTTCCCTCACCCCAAACCCGAAACCCTAACCGCATTTTCTCTCTCCTCCTTCACCCCCGCCCCACCGCCGCCCTGGCCACGACGGAGGTCGACTCCGACCGTCGACCTCAGCTGTGGCCTCCCCCAGCCACCACCTCCCCTCCCCTACCACAAAATTAATAAAACCCCAAAAAAAATAAAATCGAAACCCAAAAAAAAACTCGAAAATCCCAACAAACGAAAATCCTAGGTCCAAATGGGTTGAATTTGGGAATTGGTGAACCCTAGAAGGCGAAAGTGCAAAAAAAAAAAGAAAAAGAAAAGAGCGGTGTGTGAGTCTCACGTGCCTAGCTCCCAGCTCCTCGAAGCTCCATGAAGCGAGCTGAGAGTATATAAAAATTTGCGTACCTGATCTCAGTGATCTGGATTTCCCATAATTAACATACGTATTCAATAAAAGTCAAATTGAATTCTTCTCGGAACAAAGACAAGCCTCCTCTTTTGTTATGAAGACTTTATTTTGAAGTGTTGAAATGGATTATAAGGCACAAAAGTATCACTTTCAGATAATTTCCGGGATTCATTTATTATTATACTTCAGTACAGCTTAGCTTCATTTCATTTTATTTTCATTTTATTTTTTTTGAAAAGGAGGAAAAGTCACTAAAAACCCCTCGAAAGAGGGGCTTTACTTATAAGTGAAGAGAGTTATCTAAAAACACAAATGAATAGGATTAATTATTTTCGTAAGCCGTTTAATCCCCCTTAAACCAAATTAATCGCTGACCATTATACTCCGTTTTGAAACTTAGGGCATGCTGAGTGTAACACTGATGTATTAAAAGGTAATGAAACAAATTTAAGAGTAATTAAAATGAGAGGTTTTTTCAAAGAAACATTGAGAGGTAGAGATGGTGGTAGGGATAAGATTTTAAGTCGTGGAGGATAATAGTTACCTATCCTTTTGGGGGTAATATATGCTCTATATAGTTAGCCATTTTTTATTGGGTTAACAATTCTCATTTTCCCCTTATTTTTCACTCTCCTCCATAAGTTGCACTACCCCAACCATCTCTACCTTCCCATTTTACATTTTAATTTACACTTTTACCCCCTTAAACCATGCCCTCATCACAAGCATGTCCTAAAAGATTACGTAAACATATGGTTAATCATTAAATAAATAAAAAAAAAAATCTAACTAATACAAGCTGATGCACCACCACCCCAATTAAATGAGTATATTAGCAGTTTAGCACCAGGCCAAAGAAGTCGCTGGCTATTTCTACGAAATTGCAGTTCCCACTCTTTTTTTTTTTTTTTTTTTTTGATTTGAGATGTGAAGATAGTTTCCACTCAAGTTGTCAAACTAATAAGTAAATTACATCATCAGGATTTAGGACTAACATCAGGAAGATCGTTCGAATCTTAAGCATTAAACTAAGAGCTTTCATTTGCAACAAAAAACTAAGAGCTAGGGCAACTAATCATTAGCTTCATTGTCACAAATATTAAATTAACAGCTTACAGGATAATACTCTTGATCGTGAACCAAAAAAATAAATTAACAGTTTATAATGGGAAGAACTTAAATGCTATTAGGGTATATTCTCCACAACTTATATTTGTTTATTTTATTAAAAAAAAGAAAAGAAAATTCAACAACATTCAGTGAAGTAAATAAATTTCTCTAAAATTCAACAAAAATCAGTAGAATAAACAAAAATAAATAAAATTCAACAAACCAACAAACAAGCTAGTATAACTATCACTTGAATAACCAAATTTAATAAAAATAAACAAAGTATAACAATGATGCACAAAATTTAGTAAATAATAAAAAAATTTCAACAAAGTTCAACAAATTTAAGTATAATAAACATATTTCAACAAAGTCAAGTACATATTAAATTTAAAGTACTCTTGCTAGATTCACATCCAATTGTATTTCAAAATATCATAATTATATAAATTATATACAAGTAATTATAATTATTCAAGGTCAAAATCTTTCATTAGAAATCATGAAATATCAAACGAAAAGAATATTTATTTTGGGATGAAAGGAGTAGTATATAGATTCACTCTTAATTTGGGTCACATTGTTTGGAAGTTTAAGTAAGGAGAAGGGTGGAGAAGGGTGGGGAACCGAATACTGTCACTTAGAAATCCCCTTCCCCACCATTCCCCCCAATCTGGTAGGGAAAACAAAAATTGAGTTAATGGAGGGAATGGATGGGAATTGTTCCCCTTCATTCCCCTCCCTTTTCCTCTTTAAAATACCAACAAACAAGGAGAACTTTTTATTTCCCCTCCCTTCCCTTCCATTCTCCAACTCCTAAACATGCTCTTTATGTTAAGTTTTTACTTTTCATGTAATAAAAGAACTAGTCCATCTCTATGCTGCATTTTGTTCCTTTCTGTGCCGTTTCGTATCGCATTCTTTTCATTTTGTTTCACATTTTTCATTATCTGCGCCACGCCGTTCCATTACTCATCGTCCCGCACCATTCTGTTGAAGAGAACAACAACTAATTATGTCAAAAACTTCTAATTTACACAAGTAGCTGTACGTACATTCAACTTAACTCAGAGCTGAAGTCACAACTACTACCTTCTAGGCCAAACATACACATGGGATTACTAATAATCTTAACATTAGCTTTAATCTCTAATCTCAAGCATTAATAATGAAGATCTTAAAGATAGTAATAATAGCAAATGGGCTTTCACAAGCTTTTTTATATAAAGACTTTTTAAAATGGCACATTGACGTTGATAGTTCTAGTTCTGCATTTGACTATTATGCAATCTCTATTATACGTCACGTAAGGAAATTAAAATAGGAATAAGCTTGGAATCTCAAGCCATATGCATATATAATAAGGCTAAAATATTTTTTTAATAATCTGAAATGAATCCATATAAATCGGCATAGAGTATAAAATAATGAACTCATTTAAAGATCATACATTAAATTAATCAAATCACATTATTAATTAATTAAGTTGAACGTCACACCAAAAAAAAAAAAAAAAATTAAGTTGAACGACTTATAGCTAGCCTTGCTTATATAAACCCCAGAGACCTTGAGCCATGCAATAAATAAGTTTACAACGACGTTGTACTGTTATTAGCTATATATCGAAATGGCACAGGGAAATAACCTTGGTGAATTTGACTCATATTTCATGAATGGGGGAGATGGACCCTTGAGTTACTCCAACAACTCATCTCACCAGGTAATTGTTCGAGCTTCGAGACTCAGCTGATATATTTAGGCTCTGTTTTTTCTTAAATTTCATCAGTTAATTCAATTCAGTTTAGTTCATATGTAACGACTAATGACTGATGATACATGTATATTTCGTTGGAAAGATTTCAAAGCATACTTTCAAATAAATTTAATATTGAATATGTTTGGACAAGTTTTAATTGGTTAAAGGTTCAAGTTAAAAAAATTAATTCAGTTTAGGCTCTGTTTGATTCACCTTAATTTTACTTAAATTCAGTTCAGTTCAGTTCAGTTCAGTTCATGTGTAACTTTATTACTCATATAACTTTTTATTCCGAAATAATTCCATGATGAAAATTATGTCATGGGAAAGATCTCAAAGCATAATTTCAAATGAGTCCAACATTGACTATGTTTGAACGAATTTAAATGGTTAACGGTCAAGTTTAAATAATCAATTCAGTTCAGTTCAGTTCATCAGATCAGTTCAGTTGAGATCAGTTTTATCCAGGTGAATCAAACAAAGCCTTAGTTAGTTTAGTTCAGTTCAATTCATTTCAGTTCACTTTTCCCTTATGAAAAGAACAAAGACTTACTCTTGATCAGTATATACTATGCTATGTGTTATTTCTTTATTAGTGTTTGTTTTATGATCATGTCATATTGTCATTTCTATTAGGATCTCGAACTTATAGAAGATGACTAGTTTTTCACCGGTGTAGCTTATACGGTGATTATCACTTTTTTGGCCAATAATGAATTTTGAAAAAAAAAAAAAATCATTAATCCAAATAAAAATTTGATTTTGGCGTAGAAGAGGCAAAAATGGAACAAAAAAATCATTTGATTCGTCGATTCACGTTGTTCAAAAGGATCCCCCGTTCTTCCATTAAATATTCGACAGAACTGTCTTTTCTTTATACTTTCTCCGGTTCTTGTTACCTCTACACTATTTTGCTATGTAATAAGATCGGGTAACACCAATTCAATTTGAATTGAAATTTGAATTTTCACCACCGTACCGTAAATCAAGATATCCACGGTTGTGCTACAATATTTATTGTGTTGGGACATTTATGCTCAATATTTTTCTTTATGGACCTCTGTACAAATGATATGTAATGAATAAGTGTTACGCAAACACAATGAATTAAATTGATATGTTTTTCACAGCGCCGAGCTCTAGAGGGAGCTAGGGAAATCATCAAGAAGGACATTGCTGCAACTATAGACATCAAATTGCTCCCTGCATCGACACCATTTCGCATTGCAGACTTCGGTTGCTCCACCGGGCCTAACACGTTCATGGCCGTGCAAAACATCATAGAAGCTCTGGAGCCATTCGACAACGACAATGTTTGTTAGTTTATGCTGAAAATTAGTTTATAATAAATTATTAATAAAAAATAGTTTCAATATCTAGTGGAAAGTTAAGACTATTTCTTAAGAATTAGGAGTAGCGTGGTTAGTCGAGTCATTTATATGATTAGTGGTAGAATAATAGTAGTGGGCATGTATCGCCCCATATTATTTAAACTTCGTGTTAGTTGGAAGTTGTTCAAAGATTAGCCTATATGATTAAGATGGAGTATATATGTTCATCTAACTCCTCTATTCCCAACCAGGTTGAATTTTGCTTCGTTGATCGTCATGCAACCAACGATTTCAACACTCTCTTCAAGATTTAGTGGAAAAACTATTTCTTAAGAATTAGGAGTAGCGTGGTTAGTCGAGTCATTTATATGATTAGTGGCAGACTGATAGTAGTGGACACGTATCGCCCCATGTTAATTAAACTTCATGTTAGTTGGAAGTTGTTTAAAGATTAGCCTATTTAAATTGATATTGAACTAAATTGTTAATTGGAATGGATCGGAGTTGAGAAAATTAAATCAAGTTTATGAATTTGCATATCTTCATCTAACTCCTCCATTCCCAACCAGGTTGAGGTTTGCTTCGTTGATCACGCGACCAACGATTTCAACACTCTCTTCAAGACGCTCCCTAGTGAAAGGAACTACTTTGCAACCGGAGTTCCCGGGTCTTTCCATGGCCGGGTGTTTCGGAAGGCGTCTGTCGTAATTGTTCACTCGTCTTACGCGCTCCATTGGCTCTCAAACGTGCCCAAAGATGTCGTGGACAAGAACTCTTTGGCTTGGAATAAAGAGAAGGTTCATTATGGTGGAGCCAAAAAGGAGGTTTTGAGGCTTATTCTGCTCAATTTGGTGAAGATATGACCAATTTTTTGGATGCAAGAGGTGAAGAGCTTGTGGATGGAGGGCTTATGGTGCTTTTGATACCGGCAACTAGTGATCATGGCAATCAAGTAATAGACCATAGTTTGTGGGACTTTGATGTCTTGGGTTCTTGACTAATGGACATGGCTAAAATGGTAAGAGCTAATTTAATTACTGGCCTTGTTATTATACATGTACCCATAGTGTACTTACAAATTTTTCAATTGCAATAATTCCAAAATATGTAGGCTGGATGTCTTGGTGTTGTGTATCATAAAACCGATACCAACAACATATCAATATTTCGAGAATAGAAACACGTCTTACTGAAAATATCTTACCCCTTTGTATGTCATACAGTATAAATATGATTAGTCTTGTGACTCTCATTACTCAAAGAGTCTAAGATAAACCTCTTGACTACTATGGTTAATTCAAACCAATTTTTTTTCTTAGTCTTCCCCCTTTGGATATAAAATAAAAAGAGAAAAAAATGCATGGTCAAAACAAAATTTTAAATTTTAATAAATGCGGACTAAACAAGTCATTATTTATTAATAGATACCAAATGGTATATATAGGACGTACGCTACCTACTAGATTATATCAAAATTGGAGAATTTATATGTTGAGTTCCTTACAATAGTCATATGATGTTGATATGTTGTTTAGTTATATTGTGGTACATATCTTTTAAAATTTTCTTATAACATTATTAGTTACTATACATATAAGTACATCAAAATTAGTAACGATAAAACTGTCTTATATAAATTTTTGTGTCTAAGAAGATCATAATTTTCTATAATTTTTCTTTTGCAGGGGTTAGTTGAAGAGGAAAAGGTAGAAGCGTTCAACTTGCCTAAATATTATCCTTCAAGTCAAGAAATGGAGAAGCTTATAAAGAGAACCAAATGCTTCAACATTGAACGAATGAACATGTTCACCATGCCTGGCAAGAACATAACCATGCCTAATATCAATGAACGAGCATCTCATATTCGAGCTGCATATGAGGGTGTAATTGCTAAACACTTTGGTGAACATATTGTTGATAAACTTTTTGACTTATACTCACAAAAAGCAGCAAAATCTTCAGTTTTCTTGGCCAGTGAGAACCAGAAATCCAACATGTTGTATATTCTCCTAAAGCGAAGAGCTAGAAGCTATTACTATGAGGAAGCTAATGGGGTGGCTAATTGGCTTACTAACTTGATAGTGAATCAAAAAGAGAGGATGATGGATGGAGTTTCTATAGCCACCTAAGGGATTATTGAAGAACCTCATTCAAGGTGATACTAAATAAATACACAAGTGTTGGTGTTGCCAACTCTTGGATGTGTTCTCATTGTAATTCATAATTGTTGTTTTCTTCTTTCGGTCGTTTAGACCCCTTTCGACCACCTAATAAGAGCAATATAGATCTTTTGTCCCCTTATATGTACCACTCCATTTCTCAACCACATCTTGATCGTCCGTGATTTTGTCATGCATTCCAATTTAATAATAAAATAAAAATTAGAAGCTGACGTGTCGAATGTATAAAGGAGCGGGACAAGAGATGGCACACAAAGTGAGACATAAAATCCTTATTGTAATAAAGTCAGAATTGCTAGACGACACTTCTGAATGTAAGTTAAATTTTAGTTGTTTGATTTGTCACAATGTAAACATATAAAAGTGTGTATGAATGAATGAATATGAATTACTACTTGGTTGATTTAAGTTGTAAGGTCAACATACTTGGATAAATTTATTAATTTTGTGTAGGCTACCATAATAATTATATTTAGTAATCACCTATTCTCTTATAAAAAAATTGTATTGTAAAATAACGTATATAGAAGATAATGGGTATGTTTTGGTTGTTTATATTCTAACTTTCGCAAACCTCGTCATTAGTGGAATATTTTCTTGGTGGCAGTTAGTCTTATGTGACTAACTCATTGAAAAATGGGGTCACTATTTACAAATATAAAGGTCACTAATTACAAATGTAAGAGTCGAGTAGTGACCATGATTTTATTAAAAAGTAACACCGTCTTACCAAAAATTACCAAAAAACTGCCTTTTGGAAATTTTTGTGTTTTTACCGTACAAGTAAAATTATCTGTAAAATTAAATTGAACGAAAAAAAATGGGGAGTGTGAAAGTTTTGACGGGTGACTTTTTGCTGGTAAAATAAGCGATTATGCGTTACTTATAATTTACTTGCACCTCGATCTCCCCTGTCGCTCTTTTTCTCTCTCCACCTACCGGGAACTCTTCTGTTGTCTCTCTCTCCTCGTCGAATTCGCCATAAATACAAACCCTCACTTTCTCTCTCCTAGAACTGTACAACTTCAGAAATTAAGAGAGAGAAAATGAGTGAGGTATTTGATGGCTATGAGCGCCAGTACTGTGAGCTCTCAGCCAATTTATCCCGAAAATGTTCTTCGGTTGCTCTTGTCTCAGATCAAGGTATTCCATTTCTACTTTCTCATGTTTTTTTTAAAAATTGTAATTTGTTCGGAAAGTAGGGTTTGTATGCGATTTGGGCGTATAATTCATTGGATTCTGTATTTACTTGTGGGCTGGTTTGAACTGAAAGGCCAATTGATCATAGTCTAGGGTTTCATATGTTCATCGGAATTCGAATGGGGGGACTGTAAAAAATCTGTAGTATAATCTGTTTTTTCTTTCTTTTTCTTATGTTTAGATTGGGGAGAGCAGAAATCTATGTAGGGAGATGTGTGATTTGGATGGTGGTAATGATTAGGGTTTTCTGTAGGATGTTAGTTTGGTTTTTGGCTAGTGAATGGCTTATGAATGAAAGAATCTTCATGTGACTGCATAGATTTAGAGACTAGATTTGTTGATAAATGTGACAAATATTGAGTGAGTGAAGTTGAGTGGCCTTTAAGCTCAAGATGTTTCTATTGTGATATGTTGTATATATCAATTTAGTTTTGGAGATGAAGGGGGTTCGTAATGTCGTATGAACAAATGTGAGAAAACTATTGATGAGTTCTTTGGCAATTTCTTTATTAGTTGTGAACAGTTATTCTAGCATTTTGCCTTGTGTGCACAAATAGTTGTTTGAGGAACTAGAGTTTCTATGTCATTGTGCTAGACTTTCAGCTAATAAGGGAGAAGTTATTGGATGGTCCCAGACCATTGCTTCCTCCTCTCACAAAACAAGGTGGTTAACGCTTTTGTTGGGGGTAAATTGGAGTGACCTCCATTTGTTTTGTGAGAGGAGGCAGTCATGGTCCGGAACCATGCAGTAATCTCTCCTAAAAAGGTGATGTAAATCAATAAAGGTAGCCCCTTCTTGGTAAAGCCGTTCAATGTTTCCACAATGGGTACAACTCCCACATGGAGTAATGGAGTTTGAGATTTTGAAGGCATAGCTAAGAAATTGTGATTGGTGAATGTCAATGCATGAATATTTTTCTTTTATTTGGGACATCATATCGCCATGATAACGCGGTGATTTTGTTTCTAATCATATTTTGTTTGTGCATATAGGCACTTGAATTACAGAATATATGTGTAAGAATGAGTAATTAGAGGACAAGGAGTCGAGAGTTATGAACTTGTCGAGATTTGGAGGGGGGATTGAACTCATTTAACAAGACGCTTAAGTAACATTACTTAGTGACAGGATAGATATCTGAGTAAGGGCTTGTTTGGCCTTGTCTCTAGAATTTTGAGTTTCTCTCTCTCACATCCCTCCCCCCCCCCCCCTCTTTCACGTCCTCCCTCTTGATTTCTAAGAAACCAAAATGGGGCTAGAATTTGAAAATCCAAATTTTGGTTTCATTTTCTAGTCTCATTTTGGTTTCTTAGAAACTCATGTGTGGGAGGAAGTCAAGGAGGTAGAAGGAGGAGGGATTAGGGAAAAAACTCAAAACCTTAGAAACTAGGCTAAACATGATTGAAAGTTGCAGGCTTCTGTTTGTACTAGCTGTAGCCTGTAGCCAATTACAAGGTGCAACTTTCTCTTTTTGAGAGTTTATGGAGTGATATTAGGAAGAAATTATTTGCCGACTGCCGAAGTACCTTGTCTTCACAATTGATCCATGGTGAATAGATTTTGGAAGTTCACAGATTAACACAAAAGAGATCTGTTTAGCTTTTTGGCAACAGACGCCTTTTGAGTTAATCTACTCTTGATTCATACCAGTTAACTACAAAATTTGGAGTTGAAGGATGAATGAAATGATCCCAAAGAAAAATCAAGAAAACGCTTCCTTCAACTTGGGCTAAGAAGGCCACGGTAGTGCTTTGCTTGTATGAGATACAAGGTGAAAGAAACATAAGAAGAACTAGATTACCAAGACTAGAAAATGTACTATTATTAAGTATCTAGTTGCCTTTTGATGCTGATTAAAGCTTATGGCCAGTGTCCCATGGTACATGGTAAGTTTCGGTACATTGATCTGGTACCGGAACATAATTCGCTAAGTTGTGCATTGCACTATGGAAAGGTTCAGCGTGTTCGCTGTACGCCAATTCTAGAATGCAATTCGCAGGGGGTTGTTCAGCGAATTATGTGACACTGCTATGGCTGATACTATGGTTAGCTTTATTTTTGATATTGACCAGCTTGCTTTAGCTGGTTTGATACCCTTTCTGTTTGTTGACCTTCTCTTTCTTTCCTTCTTTCTTTTCCTTAAAGCGGTTCTTTGGTTGAAGAATTGAGTCTTGAGAGTGCCGTATGCTGTAGGTATTTCTGGGATGAAAAGTATTATATGTGTTTTAGTTCAATTAAAGTTTCTGTTGGTAATATCATTTAAAGCAATCGAAGTGCAATCCACGCGCATCATGGTTGACAGAGTCTTCTAAGGACATCATGTATACAAAAAGAGGCTCAGATTTGGCCCATCCCCTCCCCCGTTTCCCTTCCCTTGCTTATTTTTCCTCTTCTTTTAGGTGTGGATCATGATTTTTCATAGCTTTTTAAAAAAGTATCATGTATACTTTGAGTACCATCTGGTTGTGGTTGCATCCTTGTGGTGATTTTAAGGCAGTGGGCCACTCGTCTAAGATAGATTCATTTTTGTGCGCACATGTGCCTTTTCATGTATGCTTAACCAGGAGTTGGGATCCTCTCCATTTAATAGAGAGGTCCATTTACCTGTTGTGAGAGAAGAGAAGACATTATTTGGATGAGTTCCCGCACCCTCGTTCTTCCTCTCACAAAATGTTAAATGGACCACTCCGTCTAATGGAGAGTTTCTCAAATCCTTGACCAGGGAGGGAAGCATGGATTGTGAAAAGGCCCCTGTTGTTCATTTTACAAAGGGACCACATGGACTTTAATTAACATTATGAACAGCTAGGACTGGAGAAATTCGAACATGCAAAAGTAACTCAATTCTTGTTAATTTGTTGTGGCCATAACTTGTTTTCGCTCTCCATTGGTTTATCGAACTACAGAATCCCTGTATGGGAATCAGGAAGTCTTTCATTCTTTGGATTTGTTTGGAAATGTAATCTTTTGTCTCATGATTTGATGATCTACAGAGCAAAAATTACAGAAGATGACTGAAATTAAAGCAGGCCTGGATGAGGCAGATATGTTGGTATTGCCCTGTGATGAACTGTTTCTCACTTGCATTATGATATAAATGGCTTTGTGTTTTGAACATTCTCTGTCTTTTTTCAGATACGGAAAATGGATCTTGAGGCAAGGAGCTTGCAACCAAATGTGAAGGCCATGCTTCTTGCTAAGCTGAGGGAATATAAATCGGATTTAAATAATCTGAAAAGAGACGTGAAGAGAATCAGTTCACCCGACCAGGCTGGACGTGAAGAGTTACTGGAAGCTGGAATGGCAGATGCATACAAGGTACCCTTACCCAACTCTAACATAATTGCTCATTGTCGCATGGCATAGCCAATACTGAAGGCCTCAACAATTTGATAACATGTGACTGGAATTTCTTTAAAAGGTTTTTGCTGACAAAGGTTGTTTTCTTTTTTGGGTGTTTATACGTATTGACAGTAAAGGCTAATTCCTATACAATCATGATTCACTGCTAATTTTCTTTGGACCCTTTCCTTGGTCAGTAACTTCAAGAGAATTTCTTTTTGGCTTGGAATGTAGAGGTATCTCTTCCAGACAGCTTGCTAGAACCATACTAGTATAATTGTCTCCCGAAAGCCTTTGTGAGGTTGTTCTTGATAAGCATAGCTGATCTGGTCATCAATTATTATGACCTTGAAGCTTCAACAATTTTATCATCATTTGCTGGCAAGTGTTTATGTTGAATGGTTGACCCACCTGAATTATGGGCAGCTACAAGCCTGCAACTATTAGGTAGAGAAGCTCAATTCCAGAATAGCAAAAATGACTATTTTTGTTATTGGGTCCTTTCTGCTGTGTTCCTTAGGATTTCTATGTGTATTTGATAGACTTGGTTAAATTTACTACCTGATCTGTGCACCATCCCTATTTGTAAAACATATGACTGACAACTGCAGTGTCCATAATGTGCAGACTTCTTCAGACCAGAGAGAAAGATTGGCATTTTCAACAGAAAGACTAGATCAATCAAGTGAAAGAATTAGGGAGAGTAGAAGAACTATAATGGAGACAGAAGAGTTGGGTGTTTCAATTCTTCAAGATTTGCATCAACAACGGGAAACCCTCCTACATTCGCACACCAAGGTATTCCCTCAACAATAATAGATACTATAACATCAATACACTTTGTTCATTCTTCCCAGAAAGTAGAAAAAGATTTCTCAATTTCCAAATGCCATCCAATGAAATTCTTTTCTTGAAAAATTGTGTGATGTATGGAGGGCTAGGTATCTGGAAAATGAAATCCAGTTACTTCTCCTTTCATCAATCCAGGGCTAAGAAAACAAGTGCTTATATGCGTTAAACCCTGATACAGTCCCAGATTATTTACTCATACATGCTTTTCTAGAGCACATACAAGTTGTCAGACTGATCTTTTTATGGAAATGAGCATCAGTTTTGAAAACTAAACACAATTCCTTTTTGCAGCTTCATGATGTAGACAATGCCATTGACAAAAGTAAGAAGATCCTGACTTCTATGTCTCGCAGAATAAGCAAAAACAAATGGATTTTTGGCTCAATCATTGGCGTTCTCCTCCTCGCGATAATCTTTATCATTTATTTTAAGTTTACTCATCATTGATACACACTTTGTACTTGCAGTCTGATCTCTGCTTGTGCCTGAACCTGCAAATCAGACTTCTATAACTGTTTGTGTACCAAATTATAATCCCATGATCTGTAAAATTAGCAAAATTGCAATCAATGTATGTGTAAATCATTTCATGTGTATAAATTATGAATGTCCTGCTGCTTGTTATATTATCAGTTTCAGATATTGTGACGTAATCTTCTTCTGACACTTGCTTCCTGTACCATTTGTTTCCAAGTTGCATAAATGTCATTTGCGTTTTATTTGATGATATCAGAATCTCACTCTGATGTTTTTTAACCCGATTGAAGATGAGAGCTGATATTAGTCTAGACCATCTTAGAGAGAGATAGAGATAGGAAGGACTCCATAGAAACTCGAACAGAGCATCCGTATAAAACTGTAAGCAATAAGTCTCTTAAGAGGCCGCCCCATGGTGAGGTCACCTCTATAACCAAGTATGACGTTAGCATGCTTAGAGGATGCCTCATACGAGTTTTGTGTACGGCAAGATGTCATGTTGCTGAATTATGTTGACATTGAAGACTAAATTGAGGAAAACATTAAGCCAATCCCTCCGTGATTATTTGAAAGCTGAGCTTTAAGTTCTGGGTTTAGCTAAGCCATACACCAACCAAAGGACTGAGTCAAAATGGGTAGCAGCTGACCAAAATAAGAAAAAACAAACAAACGAGGCACTGAAATAAATAAATATTTAAATTGAGGTTCAAATTTCCGTTACGTTCTTAATTTCCTATTTACAGATCCTTCCAAAACCATACGCCAACCACCGTGATCATCTAGAACAATAAAAATCCCCCGGGAAAAAAATCCCCATTTTCCGAGCCACCAAGCCCTCTCTCTCTCTCTCTCTCTCTCTCTCTCAAATTAAAACTCCAATTATCAGAAGTTCCACAATCTCAGGAGCTCTCTAATGGATTCTCTCTCCTCAGTATCGCCGTCGATCGTGCTCCCCCACAGCACTTCTCCATTTCACCATCACCACAAGACCACCTCTCTCCTCTTCTCATATCCTCGCAGTTTCTCTCTCTCTCCTCATCATCATCTCTCCGTTAATTTTACACGCCGGAGAGATGTCTGGCAATCGCACAGTAAATCGATCGACGGCGGTGGTGGTGATTTCGCCGGCGATGCGGACGGTGGAGAGAAAAGCGACAACGATGATGACGTGGAGGTTGAGAGAGCGCTCCGATTGGACGGCACGATTCCCGGTACTTCTGATGAGTTTGTTAAGCAGGTTTCGTCACGTGCTTATGACATGCGCCGGAATCTCCAACAGTCTCTTGATTCCACTAGCTATGATGGTAAGTAACATTATATTTGGCAACCTCTTTTACTTACAAAAATGAACTAGATCCTCTCTTTTGACTGAATTAGGTTTTAGGGTTTATTAATTTGTATTTCAGATGTTTGAATTGATGGAAGGAATTGCTTTTTGTTGGCTTAAAATTTGTGTTTTTTGTGTGACTGCTATTTGGATTTTCATGAGGTTATGGCGGAATTAGACTTAAATTTAGTAATTTAAGCTGGTGGGTGTTTAGCTGCTAAATACAAATATATTAGGGACTGAGGAGAGCTGGGTCATACACTCATACTTGTTACTTGTGAGTAGTGAGTTGTGTGAACTAGAGCAATAGCCAAATCTATGCTCGAAAGTCGAAACACAAATATTTATGGTATTGATATGACCCTATGTTGCACGGAAATGCAAACGAAAAACATGATAGAAGAAAAGGAAAATGTGGGAATGTCAACTCTCAATAGTTTATCGAACATGGAAGTGAAAATGGGAAATTCAAAATTTTTGCCTGTAACTGTTATCACTGTTGTTAGTGATGATAGAAATGAAGCAGCTATGGAAGTTGGGTTGTAGAATATTCATTCAATTAAATTTGTCGAACAGGATAATTAGAGCCTGTAGCTTGATATTAGTGTAATTTTGTGTAGAACGAGAAGGTAATTTTGGAATCATAGAGGTCCGTTCATGAAAGGGGAAAACATTGCTGATTTGCTGGTCATGAAGAGGTTTATACTTTCCAGGAGTTTCTGAAACAGAAACATTTCTGAAACGGAAACGTAACCGTCATATTGTCTCAAGAAATGAAATCTTAAATGGATTTGATTGATGGATAGTGGCTTTTTGTTTCGAATCTTCTGTACTACATTAGTCTATACAAAAAAATCCTTGTTTCCAAGGTGGGGATGTTCATGTGTTGCTCTGTGGTTTGGTGCTTTTCGAGCTGATGAGATTGGCTATGTATCTGTTCATTGCTTATGAAATCATTGCCTCCAGGGTTCTGATAGAAATTTCGTGTTGGGGGGTTCTGGGATGTGAAATTCATTACTTTAGATTTACGATTGTTATGGTAGAGTGCGTAATGATTTATCTCATGAAATTGTACCCATTATCGCCATTGTCTGACTAGCTATTTCAATTAGTTATGCTCCACTGAAGGAGGGAGGGAAAGGGAAGAGATGGAAAAAGAAGGCTGGAATCCTACTGGTTCTCTCCCCTAAGTTCCCTGAGTGGGGACATGAAATCTCTCCCCTAAGTTCTTTTTTGTTTGCCTCATAATCACTGTTTAATACGAGGAGGTGAAAGATTCAAGCACACTAAAAATGCAAATTTGAAACCTGTTATCCCTAATGTGTGATACATTTACCAAGCTTGTATAAAGAATTTTTAGATAAAGAAAAGTATATTGATAATAAGTGAAATGTACAGCAGTATAGAGGATAAGGTATCCTCTACATAAATCATTTACAGATTCCCCCAATTCCTCTGCCAAGCTTGTATAAAGAATTAATCAACCTAGCCTTAGATTTTAGCTTGTTTCCTATTAACCTTTATTACTTGGTTCTTGAAAACGAAGTTATAAGCTCGGTAGTCATTTGCCTTTCAGTAAGCAACTATCCAAATGAGGAAATGATATTAACTTCTACTCCCTTAGTCGAGTCGGAAAAGTATCGATGGCATCATTACTGAATAAAGTTGGTGGTGAGTGCTGGTGACACACTAAGAAGGTTCTTCTAGGAAGTGTGGATCTTTTGTTACAAGTTATTTCTGTATCAGTAGGAAAATGTTATGAAAGCATTTTGCTATGTGGTCGTTCCACGAGTACTTATTTTCCTTTCTTTTTTTTATCTTGT
Organism: Tetragonia tetragonoides; assembly: GCA_038025085.1. NCBI lineage: Eukaryota > Viridiplantae > Streptophyta > Magnoliopsida > Caryophyllales > Aizoaceae > Tetragonia > Tetragonia tetragonoides. The sequence goes on from CM076148.1 coordinate 38,752,059, forward strand.
TGACTTTGTGGTATGGCTCTCTTAGTCTACCAATATCTGAAAAAATTGGGCTAGTAGTTGGTCTTTTCTTAAATATCTAGCAATAAAATGTCCATTCATCACCATCATCTGACTACTGAATCAATGGTTTCAACACTTCTAGCCTGCGATAGGTTATGTGAACTCTTCCATGTATTTGACAGTCTGATCTCGCTACTGTTTACCTCCCCCTTTTAGAGATTGGTATCTGATGCTACTATTCTATCAACTTCTGCACAGCACTTATGGTGGTTGATGAAACTACAGAACTAGGGAAGTTTCACTTACAGTATCTCCTCATCCTTGTATAGGCTCAATCAACTACTATGCTAGTGTGCATTCTACTAAACAGAGAAATATCAAATATGATGAGAGAAAAGGGGAAGGGGCAAGTGTTCAAGAGGGAGCTATTTCATGTGTATAATTATGGATGTCCTTGTGATTGTTCTTTCAGACTGCAGATACCTGTTAGTTGCTTTTTGTATGACAAGTGGTTATTATTTGTATAATCCAGTTCTGTTTGGTTTAAATGTGGGTGGTGGCTTCATTCAGTTGCATTTAAGATTGTGTTCATTTTCATATGGGCAGTGTTGGATGCCAACCCATGGAGGGAAAGTTCAAAACCTGTGTATGTACTAACACACAAGGAAAACCAACTCTGTACCATGAAAACTCGGAGGAATATAAGGTTCAAACTTCCCCTTCCCCCGCTTCCCAATGTCCCATTTAAAAAGATAGCAGTTTCAGTGCTAACTTTTCAAACTTTTGCTCCAGTGAAGTTGAAAGAGAGCTTGGTATGTTGTTCTCAAAGGGTAAAAAAAGGGGCTCCGATTTTGGCAATCAGGCCAAGCAATCTATAAGCGGCAAAAAGTTTCAAATGGTTGTTGAGGATGTGAGGGAAGGAATTCTTGTACGTCACTGTTTCTTTCCCTTTGTTTTTTCTTTATACTTCTCCTCACTTTCTATATTAACTACAATAACCTTGAGATGAAGAATTTACTGGTATGCCATAAAGAGTTTTGTGAAAAGAAAAAAAAAAACGTCATCATAGTATTCTTTGTATCAGTATGCTCTCTATGCAATTATAGGTCTTTTTTGCTTCACTGGAATTGTCTAGTGCCATAGCCAATAGATAATGTATTGTATCTTTTTTCATTCAAAGGGATATGAGTGTACAAAATGATACACTGCCTTGGGCATGGCAGGCTGGAGAGCCCAACACTAGGCTCCACCTTGTTTCTAATGTTTTCTATTTGGAATGTATTCATCTCACAGGGGAAGTTTCTTCTTCTTCTTCCAGGTATTTGAAGACCAAAAGGAAGCTGTCAAATATTGTGACCTATTGCAGGGCGGGGGTCAAGGATGTGAAGGTGTTGCAGAGATTGATGCTTCATCTGTACGAAAACAGAACCGTGTTTAATTCTTTAATATAATTCATCAATTATGTTCAATCTTAGTCTGAACTAAGTATTTCTCGGGCAGGTTTTTGATCTTTACCGAAAATCAAGAGCTTTGGCTGTTCTGTTCCGCAGAGGGAGGACACCACCTCAACCTGAAAACCTGCAGCTTAACTTGAAAGCACGTAAACGATCCCTTGAAGACAAATGATTTCAATAGGATAATACTCAGAAGGTTGGGTCAAAGTTCCTCTAGAGGAATTTGTATAGAAGTACATATCATTGTAACTTGAAGAAGAAGAACTTCAATTAATACAGATATATGTAAATACACCCTTACAAGGCATGTCACTTTATTGAATGAATATTCATCTCTCCGAGCTCGAGCGAAGTTCTTCTGATCTGTTGCTTTCTTCCCCTCTTTGCCTTTTACGTGTGAATATCCTTTCCTTATCAATTGAAGAAAGATTCAACACATAGGATGTGACTTTTGCCCTGAGAGCAGAAAGATGCCTTAGCATATTCCTTGTTTCAGTTAAAGTCATGTATTTCATGGTATATTGATAAGCATGCTTTCGCTGTTGCCCCTTTCTTGTTTCATTCCTTGTACAGCAATGTACTGGAATGGTACGGATCCGCGTTGGTGGTTGATTGTTTCTCCACGTTTATGAACTTTCAATAATGATCATTAGCGTGATCTGAAAAATTAAGGATCATTAGCTAGCCTGAATGAAATTATTTCTGTCGAATTCAAGGAATTAACATAATATCTACCTGTAGGCTGTAACCAAACAGGTATGTAGTAATTTGGATGTATAGTTTGCTTGCCCTGTTGCCCATGAGATAACTGCTGGAGAAGCAAAGTGACGTTGAAATTGATCTAAGAAAACATCTTGCTATGACTTGTGTTCATATTTGGTGTTTCCATATCCTTACCCAAAACAAATTAAAACATTTTTCAATATGACCTCTTCATTGGTGTAAATTTATAATGTTCAACAATTGGTCGCATATTCTAAGTGCACCATGTCGGTGACTAATGGGGAATTATTTATATAACTATACCTTTTATAGGTTTAGCTTATCCAAATGCATGGTCAGTTGTAATACTTTTTCACATAACATTTCTTGTATACTCCTATAATGCTAAAAAGCTAATAATGTCTACTCCATGATATTTTCAAATTTAGAGCGAGATACACGTAAATACGACAAAAACTAGGAGTAAAATTGGTGTAATATCGTCTTACTATGTCGATAATAATTACACTTTTTAATAGATCGCTAAGTATTATGTTCCTTTAAATCAATAGTATTCAGATTCACCAATGAAACTGATATAATATGTCTTACTGTATACTTATAAATTATGATATGACAACTGATAATAATTACATTTTTCAATAAATCGTTAAGTATTATGTTACTTTAAATCAATAGTATTCAGAATTCACAGTCGATTATAACTAAAAAAATTCTAGATATTTTATCAAACTTTTTTTTTTCTTTGATAGGACAAAAAGAAATAATTGAAAAAGAAAATTCAACCTAGCCGGCTGAATCTAATCTAATGGAACCAAAAAAGAAAGAGTGAAAGGAATTGGATGTTAAAGCCTGTCAACTTTCACATACACTCAGCTTTGCACAAGTAAAAAAAGTGGAATAAAATCCAATTCTATCGACAAAGCCAAAAAGTAAAAAGAAAAAAGAAAACCAACAACCAGAATAACGGATACACATACTTTTTCTTTCACACACACATGGGGATGTAAATGGATCGGATTTGAATCGGGTGGAGCGTTATTCGCTCCATTCGCAAAATCCATTTAATCAATCCGCTCCATTCGTCATCCGTGAACCATCCAATTCATATCCAATCCATTCGTCATCCGCGGATTAGTGGATGGATCGGGTGCTTAACAATTTATGGACTTATCAATAATTAGACCCAACTATAATAAATTTGTTAGTAGTCAAACAAAACTTCAACTCATATACGATTGTTTTACCTTGTAACAATAAAAATAACACAATAATAACAATACAAATTAGAAAACAAGTAAAATTAAACTAAGATGTAAATATAATATAGGTTTGATATATTTTTTGTATAATTATTCTACACTTTTATATCTAAACAGGTGACGGATGGATTCGCGGATCGGGTTAGCGGATGAGAAATCTCATCCATCATCCACTCAATCCGCCATCCGATCCGTCCGTCATCTGCTCCATCATCCCGGATTTTAATCCATATATTCGATTCGGATGGAGCGGGTATCCGCGGATGATAAATCCATTTACATCCCTACACACACATACATCTCTCTTCCACTCTCTCTCTCTTCTCTCTCTCTCTCCAATCTCAAATCCCTAATTCGATAGATTCAGTTTCGTAGTTTCTTTGATTGATTGAATCTCAGCCGTTCGATTCGCCGGAGAGATCGTGACAATCATGAGCGACGGCGGCGGAGACAGCTCATCGGAAAACTCCTCCTCTACCGCCGCCGTGGACGGCGGTGGTCCACCGGTGGCGCCACCACCAGCTGCGTCGAAACAGAAAGAGAAAGCGCGTGTGAGCAAGACGTCAGCGATTCTATGGCACGCGCATCAAAACGACGCGGTTGCAGTGAAGAAGCTTCTAGAAGAAGATCCGTCGCTTGTGAATGCTAGGGATTATGATAATCGAACGCCTCTTCATGTTGCTTCGCTTCATGGTTGGGTTGATGTTGCCAAATGTTTGATTGAATTTAAGGCTGATGTCAACGCTCAAGATCGCTGGAGAAATACTGTAATTCAGTTTTCTCTCTCTCTCTTGCTCATTATGATTGATGGAATTTAATTTGAGTTAAATTGATGAAATGTGGTTTGTTAGATTAGGGATTTGGAATGTTTGAAATTGATGATGGAATTTGTTAATAAAGGATAGAAAGGAATTTAATGGAAGGTGTTTGGATTAATTTGGGGATTTTACTATTTAGCTGAGCCTTTTTAGTTGCATTAATTATTTGTTGTAAAAGAAACTATATTAAATTTGATTTTTAGTGAGGTTAATTAGTTAGTTATTTTATGAAGCAATTTTGTTCCATTTTCTTTAATTTAATAGAAGTTGTTTGGATTAAATTTAGGGATTTTAGTTTAGCTATTATAGTTTGACCAATCATTTTGTTCTTGCAAGAAACTACATTTGATTCAATGCTTCAAATAATTAATAGTATTAGTTTGGTTAGTTTAAGAACTAGGAGTCTAGGACCCAATCAATCTTGTTTAATTCTCTTTCTTTTTTCTCCCTTTTTTTTTGGGGGGGGGGGGGGTATGATGCACGTCCAATTGCTGTCAGTGTTCCTTTTCTTACATATTTTTGCACTGTTGTAGTATTTCTTTTATTGGAAAGTTGAAGATCTTTCCCTTAATAGGTTCTGGAACAGATTTAAGTGATTTTCTTGTTACTTGATGTGAATTACTTCCCTAAATAGCTTCTGGGGCAAGAGCAAGTGAGCTTCTTGTTACATGATGATTTATGTGTAATCAAAGTGATTCTTGAAGGGGAGACTACATATACTAGTGGAGGACGACAATTATATATATGTTGGTTTCAACTTTGAACCAATACTTTTGTTTCTAAGTTAATGTCTTCTAAATGAACTTGATATTGTCACCTGAGAAGGTGTAATTGAAATGACATTCTGACAAAGGAGACTATTACTTTGTTGCTCCCTAATACAGAGAACTAATATTCGTATTTGGAATTACCAACTTTTATTGTTTCTCCGGTCCCCACCCCTTGTGAAATGTGTGCCAGAATAATCTGTTCCAGAATATGGTTCTTGCTATGGATACAGTTTGGAGTGCTGCATGACTGAGATGATACCAGTATATGTCAAGGAAAGCTCAACATATGACCTTTTGCTATAGACTGATGAACATTAACAATTTAACATTGCCCCAGTGACTTGAAAGAGCCTCCCGCCAAAGCAGGGGGTAGAGAGGTGGGGTCGGATTTACACAGACCTTCCTCTGTTTCTTAGGGAGGATGCTTCCATTTTGACCCTTGACCCTATACTCATCGACCATCTGCAGCTTCCCAATAAGTAAGGAGTGTAGGCAGTTTGATGAACCATTTTGATTTAGTCCATTATTTTCCAAAGCCAGAGAGTAGTGGATCTTTTTGGCTCCATGAGTACTATATGAAGATTAACCTACCTCGAAGAAAAGTTCATTATTTTGCATAGGTTTATTATTGTTAGTGCTGTTCTTGTTATTTAGTGGCGGCTATCTAAATATTTACTACAAGTAGTGAAACATTAGGCTTTGGAGAGAGAATTTAGGATCGTGTATGATGAAGTCCTGGACCACATTCTCAAGCCTCATGGGCATTGCATGTTATTCTATGCTCATAATGTTATTATGCCCTTTTAGCTGTTTGTCTACTTATTTCTCCCAATAACAAGTTAGTTTGCAACCAATGATATATTTTCACTCTATTACAGCCTCTAGCTGACGCAGAAGGAGCTAAAAAACACGGGATGATAGAGCTCTTAAAGACCTATGGTGGTTTGTCTTATGTAAGTTCCATTTTGATAGTTATATGATAACTTTGGTTATATGTACTGGCTAACTCTGAATGTTTTTTCTTTTGGAGGTGTGTATTGTGTTTCTTCCTGATTGTTCAGTTAGTCGTTGCTGCATGCACCACGGCTCTTTTAATTTTTCGTGTTTGGTACTCCACAATGTCAGTAGCTGATAGCTATAAATTTATAGTCCTCTGCCATAAAATGAAATTCTAACCTATCTGACATGGGCGTGCGATGATTGTGGGACTCATGAGAACTGACTAAGATTGTATCTTAAGTTGTTTTTCTGTGATATTTGACAATCACATTTACACCCAAGCTGTTCAATAAAGCCAATTTGATTTACGCCTTGCATAAGACATGAACATGCAAAGTTGTAAACATGGTTTCCTTTAATTACTTTTCAGTGTTTTGGTTTATTGCCTTTGCTTTATCTGGTTGCATATTATACATGTCCTGTGTTTATGTTTGCATGTGCTGTGTGTGATTCTGCAGGGACAAAATGGGAGCCATTTTGAGCCAAAGCCTGTTCCACCGCCTCTGCCAAACAAGTGTGACTGGGAAATTGACCCTTCTGAGCTGGACTTCTCAAATTCAGCAATGATTGGGAAGGTAATGGCTTTATGTCTTGGAATTGTTGTTAAACAGCTTCATTTATCTTGATATGATTCTTCCTCCTCAGTAGTTTCAGTATGATGTGAAGATTGATTTCATCGACTTTGACTTCGACATTTAGAATCATCTCAATTCCCCAAATTGTTTTTGATAAAAAAAAAGTTTACTGGTTAGTCCGATCTGTGCCTGAGCAACCTTCACTGAGAAGTGAATAACACTCGAGAAAGTAAATCATGAGGTGGAAAAGGGAAAAAGGGGGTGGTCATTCCATGGGATTAAAAGGCAGAGAAAACAAGCGTATGAAACTTTACGATCCTCCAACTTCTGGTTATTTAGATGCATTTACTATCAGTTTTTTTGGTCATTTCATCGACTCGGATGCTTTTTGCTGCCTATGCTTTTTAAGATGGTGACTAACGGTGTACCTTAAACGACTTGCTCTGATAGATGTCTTTGGTAATAACTTTGCTTTTGCAGGGCTCGTTTGGCGAAATCTTGAAAGCCTATTGGCGAGGTACTCCAGTTGCAGTCAAACGCATACTTCCATCTCTTTCAGACGACAGATTGGTCATGTAAGATCCATTTTCTAACATATCCTTCAAATTCTTCACTATATGCTTGAAAGTGGTGTTTTATTTGCAAGTGTTTGCAGTTTGAATGCAAAATCTTTTAAAGTAAGGCCTCGTTTACTAGCTTACAATCAAATGTAATGCAATGCAATTATTTTGTAGAGTAAATGTGGGGTGAAAAGTGAAGGAGTGAGAGGAGAGGGATGGGAAAAGTGGGGTTGATTGCATCATTCAATGTAATCAAATTACTCAACTTTTCCCATGTAACGGTGATTACTTTGAGTGATGTAATCAACTTTACTTTTCCCATCTCCTTCCTTCCCCTCCTTCATTTTCCACCTCACAACTACCTTATAAAATGATTGCATTGCAAGCATTTGATTGCAAGCTAGTAAACACCACCTAACTTTTGAGTGGTATAGAACTTGGTTTTAAGTTGACCGTGTGTTTGAAACAATTTAAGCACTTCTCTTTCATGGTTATGTGAAACCCTTCTTAATTTTCTCATCACTTTTCCTTGTTCAGTCAGGATTTCAGGCATGAGGTCATTTTACTGGTGAAGCTTCGTCACCCTAATATCGTTCAGTTCCTTGGAGCTGTTACCGAAAAGAAGCCCTTGATGTTGATCACTGAGTATTTACGAGGGGTATATTGATGCATATTTCAGCTACAGTGATCCTAATTTACAATGGATTGATTCTGTACTTGATTTTTTAGCTGGTTTATCTAAGTTGATTATTCTTATCAGTATCTCCGTGTTCTTGCAGGGTGATCTACATCAGTACCTTAAAGAAAAGGGGGCTCTTAGTCCTTCAACAGCTGTAAATTTTGCATTGGACATTGCGAGGTATCCTGGGGACTATGGAAATCTATTATGCTTCTCAAATTTTGTTAATAGCATAACAGATAATTCTATGCAAGCTAAGATTTTGAGAAAATTGCGATGGGGCAAAATGCTTCTAACATATGTTTATGAGTAGAATCAGCTGGTAGAATTTCAAGCATCGGGTGGTAACTCTGGGCGGAAATAGATGTTAAGAAAATTCAACACAACTTTATTAGGAATCTGCTGCTTTGAGCAGTTTTCTCTTATGTTGCGTTAAATACCTTATTTCAGTAGGACTCAATTGGTCGCTTTGTTCTACTGTGGATTTGGACGTTAAGTTGAAGTTTTAAATGGAAAAGTGGAAAACTCTTATTCTGACTGACTAGGGTACCACTTTGGCTTCTGTATTGGTTCTGTTTGTACAGATATAAACAATCATGACATCTTACATGCGAAAGCTGATTTACATATTACAAGTGTCATCCTTATTTGAAGTTTATTCTTGTTGATATTCTCTTAAAGCTTATGCAAGACAAGTCAAGTTCCACACTGCATACCCCATACATTTCCTATATCCACCACTACCTTGTATTCCCTTAGATGTTGGTATTACGTTACACTGTGGTTAGATTTAGCTCAGTTTATGCTTTTCTTTGCTTCTAATTTGATAACCCTGCTAATATAATGTTCCACTTTTCCCAGAGGAATGGCTTATCTTCATAATGAGCCTAATGTCATAATCCACCGAGATTTAAAACCAAGGTTAGTAAAGTTATCTTTTTTCTCCTTTTTCTCTAATCCTTTATTCTCTATTGTGGGGTAGGGAATTAGGGATGGCTGCACTTACTGTAGAAAGCTTTAAGATGTGGATATATAAATCTCTGTAATTGCACTGCTTTCAACTCCATGCTCAGGAAAATGTGGCTGACAGCTGTAGTTTTTCTTGTTTACCTTATTGGCAACAATTTCAGGAATGTTCTTCTAGTCAACGCCAATGCAGATCATTTAAAAGTTGGAGATTTTGGATTAAGCAAGCTCATAAGGGTTCAACATGCTCATGACGTGTACAAAATGACTGGTGAAACAGGAAGCTGTGAGTGATCATTGTACATCTGACTTGAATGGAATATTTTATTGTGTATTTGTACTTAATATTCCCTCTTCTTTTGATTGAAGACCGATATATGGCTCCTGAGGTTTTTAAGCATCGGAAATATGACAAAAAGGTTGATGTTTTCTCCTTTGCCATGATCTTGTATGAGGTGAGCTAATTCTCATGACGTTGACTGGGAGTTTGAGGGCTTCAATTTTGTTTCTCAAAATTATTTGCAACTTTTTCAGATGCTTGAGGGAGATCCTCCCATGTCGCATTATGAACCGTATGAGGCAGCAAAATATGTCGCTGAAGGACACAGACCTACTTTTAGATCCAAAGGATTCACCCCTGAATTGAAAGAGTAAGTTTAACTATCAATGTACTTTTTCTTCTTTCAACAAGTTTGATCTTTTAAATGTCCTGTTCTTGGACATATAAACATTGGTCTATTCTCTTGTATGTCCTGATTATGTTTTGTTAAGGTTGATTATTATTTGATAACTTCATCTTGGATAGTTACTGAACCTATTACCTAAGCTACACAGCTTATTGTTGGACCCTGTTTTGAAGCCTATATATATCCAAAGCTGATGTCTGACCAGATGATTCTTAATAAAGAACAATGCTATATCCCTGTATTTAATCTCCTTTTCTCTAGGGGTAGTGGGTTGGAGGTGGTAGAGTACTTTTTTGCTTTCAGTAACACCATGATGGAACCAAAATGCATCATCTCTTTTTTTGCTTTAGCAGATGATGGCATAGCAAATGCTGATGAATGTTGACCTAGAATTTGATAATTGTGGACATTATAACCTATGAGGGACCTGATGCTTGCTTCTACGTTTCCATTAATACCTTTAGGCCTTCTTTTTCTCTTCTTGAGAATCTTGACTTAAACTTGTGAAAGGAGTTGTGAGGGGGTGAACAACTACTAGTCCTTGTACTTCCACTATGCTGTTTACTTCTTTATGTATGGATGGAACCTATGTTGCTTCCATCGTTTGATGAAGCAAATTAAAGTATGTTTCTGATAGTACTATCACCAGATTTGTATAATATGAGCAGTGCAGTTATTGAAATTATAGATTAATATCCTTGTTGCTCCTCAAATATAGGTTAACTGAGCAATGCTGGGCTGCTGATATGAACCAGAGGCCGTCATTCTTGGAGATACTCAAGAGACTTGACAAAATAAAGGAAAATCTCCCAACAGATCATCACTGGCACTTCTTTTCTGGATAAGACATGACACGCATTATATGGCTAGTACCTATGACTTGCTAGTTTTTGTTCCATTTGCGGTGATTATGCACGCTTTTCAGTGCAGGTGGTGATTCAAGTTACTTTCTTCACAGGCTTAATTATCACTGTCCATATGTGAAGTGAAACGTGTAACACATATCTTGATTTCCATTATTTCAACATTATTCTTGTTTCAATCTTGATAGGATTGTCACATTCGGGCCAAGATAACCTTGCTCGAAATTGTATGTTTCTGACTTCAAACCTCCATTTTGATTCGTCAATATTGGGGGCTTAGATTATAATGGGGTTGGTCTTGTGTATTTGTGATCTAGTTAATTCTTTTTAATGTACATCTTGTTTGTGCTCCCCTTTTTTTGTTCAAACACCTTGAAAGTTGTAGATCTCTTTTTGATAGGTATTGACAAGATAAGCGATTTTGACTTCGGAGACTCTATACTGTGTAATTGCGTACTCTGCTTCAACAGGTTGTCTTATTTCTTCAGTTAGCAACTTGGAAGGAGACACTTCTTTATACGAGGCATTTATCAGAGTACTAAACAGTGGGCGTGATTTTTCGGTAATGGGGAGTAAAGTTTTGTGCTGATATGTGTAGGTGGTTCTGTTAAGACTATTTGGTTAACTTCCATAGTTGAAGGATTTAGCGGCGAATCACAGGACACATTGCATTATGTTTTGACAGGCAAATTGGTTAAAGCAAAATGGGGTTGAGTATAAAAACACTGCAGACTGAAATCTCGGATGTGTTCTTGAAATATGGAGTATACAGTTGTCAGAACGAGTTAGCTACTAAGTTGATTCACAACTTGTGCTTGTAAATTGCCAAATTGGAGTCTGAAAACTGAATGTCTTTTTGACGAAGTAGCAATGGTCTTGGTATGTTCAGGCTTTGGGGTTCGCGGGACTGTCGTTCTTTTTTATGCTTAAAATTACGGATACAACTACTGCTGCATATAAGAACCAAACAAGGTGATAATATTTGTGTTTTAGATCCAAGGCTTTACCAAATAGCGGAATGTGCTCCTCGAGTTGATTGTAAGGTGTTTTCAGTGTTGGCATGCTGGCCAAACTGACTAATAGTTCTGAATGGAAAATAGTTCCATAATCCTTTCCCCCTCTCTGCTACACTTATTTCCCTATGTGCTAAAGACAGAAATCAGCAACTGGCACCAACACTCAATTCACGAAGCTAGTCAAAAATAGAGCAGCTATCACATCTGGTAGTGGTCGAGAGGACAAACGCCGCACGTCATTTCTAGATACTATCAAATTGTGTATTTCAAACAGTTTCCAACAACGAAAGGCATACCATTTCTGATCAAGAACTGGAATCAAAAGAACCGGATTGTGGAAAAAACGAAGAGTATATTCAAGGAGAAACATAAATATTCCTGCAGATTCACTACTTGATAGTATTCCTTTCAAGTAAATTTCACGGGCTCGGGAATTTTACAATGACACAAGTGATAACTATTAAAGTTAGTCAACTAAATTAAAGCAGCTTCTTCCTCTCAAAATAGCTCTTCAGGTGCCATACTTGCAAGCCTGCTACCGATAAGCAGACAAAAATTGAAAGGAAACTTAACCAAAACATTCTCGAGTTGGTTGCTCTGTTCAGATCTTGCATTTCTTCTTCCCTGGAAGTAATCAAAGGTCTATTAGTCATTTTGTAGATAAAAAAGGTATACTAGTAAAAGCACATACATCCAGAGGGATCCAGTTAGGCATAGTTATCTATCTTTACAGTTTTCAAATGCTCATACTGGGAAATTTTGCTCCTCTATTATTTGCCAAAACTGTTTGCTTGGGAAGAGAAGGGGAACCTCACCTGTCTCGGAGGTAAAACATCTCCTCATGAATGGAGTTTATAGTATCCATCAGCTTCTTCAATTCCAATTCCATGACCTGGTACAGAAATTTGTAGACAAGAGTAAACATACTGCTCAAACCCACCCCCTTGCATAAACTAAAGCAAAGCATGACAATTGAAATTTACTGCAAACATTGTAATTTACTAACAAGAGGCTCATTCTCACGCTACAGACGAAGAAAGGGCTGAGGACTCAGACTATATATAGTTGACAAAGTTCACATACTCATTTAAAAGTTTGGATTTATAAGGCAGTTAAACCTAGGGAAGAGCTACTTTACCTCATCAAACAGGAAGTTATTGAAAGTACACAGCAACGGGTATGTAGAACCCAGTAAGTCCACATTAAACTGACCTCACTCACTAACCCCAAAAAAGAAAAGAGAAAGGAAAACCATTAAAAGAGAAAACCTCAAACCTGCTTATTCAGTCGCCACAACATGCTTGCATTCCATTTCTACCAATAAATCCTCAAAACTGTACTATGAATATCTATCTCATAATTGCCCGTCATCGAAAGACAACGTACTGTTCTAACTATGCAAAGAAGCTGGTAGACCTTCTCGCCACTCTTCTCTTGCCGCACCAAGATCTAACCCTTCTGCCCACACCCTCACTAGACCTTCTCTCATGTTATGTACATCCATGAGAAGCGTATTGTTCATTGCTTAGTTCCCAAGTGTATGGATCATAGATTTCAATTTCAAAAACAACACAAGAGGCATACAAGATACAATAACATTCTCAATTTACCCCCAAGTCAAACATAAGGACAGGACAAATGACACAATTCAAGCATCGAAGCTCATGGTTGGTCGGAGACCCTACAAACTACAATGACCTTCACAATTATTCTCCAAAACTGAAGTCTTCAGCTCACAAAACCTTCTTCATCCTCAAATCCTCAATTTTTCGAGTGATGACACACAATGATTAATATTCCACACCCAGCTCAAAGTTCACCTCATAAGCCATAACAACCCAAAATTTGCCAATACAAATTCAGTTGAGATAAGTAAACAGAAAACGGCTTTTTCAGTTGGATGAAAGGCCCCTTGATCAACCCAATACAGGACCTTGGATTTAACATATTGCCAAGGAAGCAGGGAGCAAGCTAAACCAAAGATCCCCCCCCCCCCACACACACACACTCACACCAGAAAAAAAGACCACTGAGTTCTATATGTGGAATTCGAACACACAAGCTAATAGTTGCAGGTCAGAGGCCCTTCAAAACGACAATAAGCCACTAACTTGATCTCCAAAACTGAAAACTTCAGCTCAAGAAACCCTATTCATCCTTAATTCCCAGTGCAATACATTCAATGTTTGTTGCCCACACCCAGCTCAAAATTCACAATATATATCCTAACAGATTCAACCTCTACAAATTACAAGACATGCAAATTATCAAACTGTATAAAATTAGCATCAATTAATGAAAACAAAAAAGGAGCAAAACTTACATCAACGGAGCCCTTCTTGACAACCTCACCCCAATCCTTAGCAGCAACACCCGTCTTCCAATCCAAATCAACCGTCACCGTAACCGGTGGATTATGTTCAGCAGACCAAAAACACGCCATATAATCTCCTGATTCACCCGCTGTAAACGCAAATTGCCCTGCTTCTACATTATCCCCGTGATGATAATTGTTCCCATGAGCTGATGTCACCTGCCAAAACCATCAAAATTAAGGTTTTTTCCCTTCTTTTTTAGGATAAAGTTGACCACCCCACCAACAAATCCAATAAAAATTAGGGTTTTTTCTTCCTTCCTAAAAACAAATTGACCACCTTACAAACAAATCCAATCAAAATTAGGGTTTTTTCTTCCTTTCTCATAACAAATTGACCACCTAACCCACATATACAATCAAAATTAGGGTTTTTTAATTGAAGATCTCAAATTAATAAAAAAAAACATACCCTCACGGTGAGTTTGTGAGTATCGGGCAATGGAATTCCTTCATTAGGATTTACGACGTGGTATTTTCCGACGGTCATGGCATTGACTTTGATATCTTCTGCGATGCATTTTGTATTGCCTGATTGAAGATCGAATCTTAGGGATTGCGATAGCCCTAACAAAAACCCTAGAATTACGAAAATTGATAGTGATCTTTGAAAGATCACGGCTTTAGCCATTGATTATTTGATTCTCTCTCTCTATTACAGCTGAATTTGGGTTTGGCGTGGATTTCGCAGTCGATTTAGAGAGAGACGGTGAAGAGAGAGAGAGAGAATGGGTAGAGGTGACCGTGAGAAAGAGAGTCAAAGGAAAGGAACGAGTTTATGTTTTATTTTTGTGAAACATGTTTTATTTTTAGGAGATGTGATTGGATATGAGATGCATGTGACCTTATGTGGCATTTTGCTATTGGATTAAATTACGTTCTTTTTTTGTTTTTTTTTTTTTTTAATTTTGTGCAATTTTAAAAGTCTGTTGGTGTTTATGTAAGGATTTTGAAGGAGATTTGACTTTCCAGTTCAGATTGACAAATGTGGTTAGTTTAAGCAGCTAAGAACTCTTGGCATGAATCTAATTGCAAGAATGAGTTAAAAATATTAAATTAAAAAAAAGGCTTCTTAATTTATTTACCTTTTAAAATGGTAGAATTATTACTGATAGCACTAGAAATTAGTGACAGTAATGATCAAGCTTCCAATAGTTGTACAAAATTAACAAATGCAAATTTTTTTTTTTTTTTTTTTTTGGTGAATAGACGAAATATTAACATAGTTAGCTCAAATTACAAATTCGAGGGAACATAGTCCCTAAAATAAGCCGCTTGGTAAGCATTTCTAGCCTGCGTATAGGGCACATATTTAAACACAGTTGTCTTGAACATTTCTTGGTTGTCGTTCGTATGCTCCATCTTGCATGTCTCCATCTCCGCTATCAGCTCCCTACACAAATTAACAGTATGCGTGAGTTGGTTCTTGTAATTAACTGGATGGTTCAGCTAAGTGACCGCTGTCATGGAATCCATTTGCATCACAATTTTAGACCATCCTTCTCTTTTGGTCATTTCCAGCCCCATTTTGGCACCCCAAAGCTCCGCCAGCAAGGGTTCCATTTTCCCTAAGCTTTGTTGGAAGCTCACAATCCATTTGCAAAATTTAACATACCATATATTTAAGTTATATTTGGTATGTCCCCTCAAACAAAAAATTATAGTTGGTATGCATTTTTGTAGAGATTTTTATGAGCTTTAGCTTTTACTACCTAAATATAAAGTTTTATCCTAATCTAAAGCTACTCATACATTTTAGGGTCATAAGTGTCCAATTTTAACACACCTAATAGAGTTACAACTAAACACGCTTGGAGTCGAGGCATGCTATAAACGAAGAAAGTCAAGTTCCATGTCAAAGTCATTAGTAAGGCATTACCACTCTTTGTAAACCCATTAATGATTTTAATTTTTTTTGTTAATTTTTAGTTTAGGCTTCCTGCAACACGTACCTTCTAAATGTATCATCCTTCTTCATCATCTAATTCAAATGAACACATCCGTATCCACGTCAAGGCCTCAAGGGTATCATGCTCGGATGCTCTGTATGTTAACTCACTACAAGGAGCAACCCAAAGTTGAATGGTTATCATTTTGTTTTTTCATTATTAGAATATTATACTTTTAAAAGATGTCATCAACATTTGAGGTTCTTGCACCTTTCAATATATTTTACGTATTCTGTGAGCACTCCCATGAACCATGTCCTAAGTCATGACCCTCATGGAGGAGTTAGATGCGAGTGGAGGAGTTAGTCGTGAGATGTGCGACGCAACAATAAGGAATTGAACCTGAGACTATGAACGCTTCTTCTCCTTTTCTTCGAACTCAAACTCGCGCGCCTCTTGGTACTACTCTTATAGTTTCGCCCTTTGTCACTACGCCATATGCCTCAGGGGCACCTTTCAATATCTTTTTATTGCTCTTTTTTATTGCATTTTGAAGAGAGTAGAATAGTAGAGAGAAAACATATATTCTCTTAATTCCTGGCTAGTGGCATCAAAATCACAAAGAATTCAAATTGAAGACATTAAAGAATCTAACTGGTTGATCGACGACATCTGACAATTTACTCCTGACGATCCAAGAGAAGATATAAGATGGGCTGATACCATGAGTGAGGGGGACAAGAAACACAGAAAAGAAGTTGAAGAGAGAGTGGAAGAAGTGAAGAAGTCACACTATCCATCAAGAAGCTACACACTGTAAGCAGGACATGGACTTCCGAGGGCACGAGGAGATGTACTCTGAACGAACCTGGTGGAGTAATGGATTTTGAGGAAGATAGAGTGCGACCTAAGAGGAGGCGGCATCCATTACATTGAAGGGTGGGCGATGGGAATGGTTCTGAGGTGACTTTGCTGGTTTTGGTCAGTGGCAAACTGCGGGAGATTCCTGCTTTCGGTGATGATCCACCTCCTTGGCTTTGGACCATTGTCACTGCTGTTTAAGCTTTGCAACTCCGAATCCCTTGAAACTGCCATTATTCATTGGAATTTCGAGGTGGATCATTGGATTGTAAATAGTCTTAGACTCTTAGCTGAATATTTTAGCTGTTTTTGATTGATTTGTTGACCAGCCGGTGTAGTTATAGCAAGCCGATGTGAGCTTATTGCATTAACAACATCATAAAGTAAGGTTGAGGACTTCTCACAAAGTTACAGATACACCACCCAGTAAGAACAACTCCAGCCACCACAATAGGTTACTAGCTGCCAAACTATTGATGCAGATACAGACATGCCAAAGTTTGAGGCTATTATGAACTAGAAAACTAGACTGAATAAAGTCAATTAATCGGCAAACTAAAAACTAATTACTAAAAGTAAAAAGAATCACAGAAAAGAAGTACAATATAATAAAAATAGAAACAGTCTGAAACACTTTTATTTCTCTCCAGCCAGAGTACATAAACAGCATATTTTCTTCACCAAAGCACGAGCTGACTTCCCTTTGGTACTTTGCAGCAACTATTGCCATTCTTGATGCCAGCCTTGGAGGTCAGGAGTCACACTCACACCAATCCATTTCAAGATCATACTCCAAACAGCGGCACAAAAAAGAGCATTCAAAAAACAAGTGCTGCATCGATTCATCTTGACTAGAGCATAGGGGGCAGATAGTATCACACTGAATACCCCAAGCTCCGATCATCTCTTTAGTTCTCAACTTCTCAAGCATAGCAAGCCAAAGAATGAACACAGCCATAAAGGATCACCTTTAACCATTAAGAAGTGCAATATATCATGATCATAAATGACCTTTACTGCTTGAAATCTAGAGTTCAACATAAAAAGATATAATCTCCAAGACATAGGACAAGTTTCTTTATGCAATCACAACAACATCCATCCAGTACAAGCTAAAGTGGAGGTAGTGGTGTTGGGAACCCCTGATGAAAAAGCACAACATCTTGACAAAGCACTCTCATATGAGACACGAAGCCCCTTTCATGTTTCAGCCACAACTTTCTCTCGAATTTACCAGTCTGAATGTTGAAGTGAGAAACATGTGTTGTTGTATACACAAAAATGATATCCTTGTTACATGGATGGAAATTCAGGTAGTTGAAACCGAATCTCAACCTTGTAAGACAAAAATTGTTGTATACCACTTGGTGTTCCAAACGCCACACCCCTTTCTGGTAGTCTTCAAGATCCCAAACACATAGAACATGGTCTAAAATATTCAAATCAAATTTTGTACCAGACACCCGAAGGTGACCTTGGCATACCCCAATTCCTGACAGGGAACCAAATCCATCAGGTAGCTTGATAGTTTGGCTAAGTTTGAGTTGTGGATCATTACTGAACAGATCAAGCGAAACAAGTGCATTGCATTCATCATTGATCCAATGCAGCATCCCGTTGTGGGGAATCATCCGATTATAGAAATAATTATAGTCCCATTTGAAAGGGTACCAATTAACTATCAACTTTGTCCATTGTCTTGACTCAGAACAGAAGATACGAACCGTGAATAGAGAAGAACCAATTTTATGGGGAGCAGCCACAATCACCCTGAATTTCAAGCCATTCACATCATGATGGCACAAAAGCCCTATTTTGGAAGATTGTTTTGGACGGTAAAAATCAGGGATAGGGGGAAGCATGATCCACTGTTTGAACAGCAAGTTGACAACATAATATTTTGCAAAGTAAGTGCAAAGAAACAGATCCTCGCACGACGTCCAAACACGAATTGGCTCCATCTTTGCAGCTACTGTTGTCTTTATGTGCTTGGACTTTCTCTTGGACTTGGACCTGGACCTTGGGAGGAAATCGAAGTTGACATATTGCTTCCTGTAAGACTCGGACAACATGGGATTGGTGGAGATGACCTGAGCTCTGAACAAGGAGCTCGAGATTTCAGTCTCACTCCAGGGCATAAGCCGGTATTGGAACAGAAGAGTAAAGGAGCTAGGAGTAGGAGTGATTTGGCATTCCTTGCAATGGCTATAGAAGCGGCTAATAAAATAATTACTAGAGATGATAGAATTCCAACGCTTGCACACAACCATATACCGACAAGCACATGTGTTGGGGAGTCGTATCAGGATTTCAATCAACAGTTGGTCTGCGTCTATCATGTTGCTCAGCAGCTCCAATTCAAATTTGGGTTCAGATTCAGAATTTTTTAA
Organism: Tetragonia tetragonoides; assembly: GCA_038025085.1. Lineage (NCBI taxonomy): Eukaryota > Viridiplantae > Streptophyta > Magnoliopsida > Caryophyllales > Aizoaceae > Tetragonia > Tetragonia tetragonoides. The sequence goes on from CM076148.1 coordinate 38,770,944, forward strand.
ATTATGACTACTGCTTCCTAGCACTCGAACTCCCACTCCCTCAGTATCTTTGAACATCAACAAATAGCACCCCTTCAGTTTCACTCTCAATTAAGCATTAAATTGTCATCTGTAAACAATAACACCAATATTGCTTCCAATACCTAAAGCCAAATTCAGCAAGACAAAACAATTGAACATATAAATGAATGATGGCAATTCATTCTTAGATGCTAGAAGAATGTTTACAAGAACCAAAATCCAGCAATATATGGCTAGCTAAACAAAAATTAAGCAACTTGATTTTGAGCCCACATGAGAAAAAAAAAATCAAAAAAATTCCAGTATTACTTTGGTTCCCTTGTTGGAAAAATCAAGTCTTGAGACTGACTAATTGCTGGAATTATTGATTTCAATAACTTTCTAGCGAAATTAAGCAAAGCTGAACTGATAATTAAATAATGTTAAAGGCAAAATTGAAGATATGCGATAACAAATTAGGGTTTCGCGATTTACCTTTGATTTTGATTTCGAGAGATTGACTGCAAACTAGGCGAGGTTGCTTGCTCAGTCGCGATAAAATATACAGCCCAAGCTCTTCAACCCATCCAGTTTTCATAAGAAAGTTCAATTATTTTTTTCAGAGTTGTATTTGATTTAGGAGCATAATTTATTTCCTTGTAGGTTTTGAAGTCAATAAATATAGATTATGGGTAAGAACTAAGAAGTGAGTTGTATATTGCTCATAATAATTGAAATAGAGATTATTATAATAATTGAAAAAAAGTTGAGATTATAATAATTGAAATAAAAGTGAAATAGAGTTGTTTGGAGTATAATTTGTTTCCTAATATGTTAGGAAGTCAATAAAGTAGAGATTTTGTAGGAGATTTATAAGGAAGTTATTTTCAAGTAATTTAAATAAATAAGTAATAATCTCAAAAAAAAAAAAAAAGCTAATTTATTGGAATAAACATTACTTATTAAAAGGAAAATCCAAGAGTGAAGATCAAAAGCATCCACTAATTCACCTTTGACTTAAATTCAATTTAGTTCAGTTCAGTTCAGTCCAGTCCAGTTCATGTGTAACTTTATTACTCATATAACTTTTTATTCCGAAATAATTTCATGATGAAAATTATGTCATCGGAAAGATCTCAAAGCATACTTTCAAATGAGTCTAATATTGACTATGTTTGGACGAATTTTAAATGGTGAACAGTCAAGTTCAAAAAATCAATTAAGTTCAGTTCAATTCAGATCAGATCAGTTTTATCCAGGTGAATCAAACGGAGTCTAAGTATCCACTAAGAAAGAGACCATACCCAACTCAAAAGCATCTACTAAATAGGAGACCATACAATGGCCTTAAAACCCAAAAGCCAAAAGGTGCCACAGTGAAAAACGTGATTCAAGTGGAGACTAATTACGTACCATTACTAAGCCACTGGAGGGAGCTCAATTCTAATATGACTCAGACGGAGGATCCATGTCACACTCAACTCCGTAATTAGATCTTCTTCTTCCCCATCAGTGCCATCGTCCAATTCTTTTTCATCTTCTATGTCGTCTTCTTCATCCCGTTGAGGAGGATCATCCATTTCATCTCCATTTCCATTCAACCCTCGCGGCGGTTGGCCAAGGGTGGTAAAGAACCACAACTTCATGCTCGATGTTTGTTGCATCTGAAGCATTGGAAGATGAACCTGAGTTGACTGAAACATTCTGAGGCTAATCCTATGCAACATGTTTGTAATATTTCTGCTACAAGTAGACATAAGATGAGAGGAAACAAAAAACAGATTTAAAATGTATCGGAGTACCGAGCAAGTGAGCCAGCCATCCTTTGCTTCGGAATTTCCAATGTCACTTTAGTGTTAAGTTTTCCAAGGTGCCAATTTTCACCGATTGATCTCCTCAATGATATATCACTATGTATTCAATTAATTATTTTACTTTTGGGTTTTGTTATGTTATGTTAAATTATTTGTTTTTATTTAATTTAATTTTTTTTTGAAAAGGCAAGGATGACCCATTAGAAAGCAAGGATAACCTACTTTACAGATTATCCTAAAGTGTCTTTCACAAAATTAAATTAGTGAAAGACATATCGAACGAATTCGACGAATAAGTAACCAAAAGCAATAGAGACCAAAGTGAAAAAAAAATCCACACATCATTGACATATGTTGAAGCCAAACAACCCAGAATCCACCAACAAGTAATAACACTTTGAAAAACTAAACTATATATCACCAAAGTAATAACACTTTCAAGAGTTTAAATTCATCTTTAAGCTAAAATAAAAAAAATAAAAATTCATTCTTATGGTTTGCTCAGCCTGAAATGGAGAAGTCTTTGAGTGGAGAATTCCAAATAATAAGGCTAACCATATAATTGTGGTGAAAACAGTTAGAAAGGTACCATACTTATGGTAAAATTGCTTAAATGAGGACAAATTATTTAAAATAATATCAATATCGGAAATTGGGGAATGAGGATCATAGGAAAGAGATCACTTGGGCTTGCGGGCTCTGGGTTTTCTGTTTCCGGGCAGCATACACTTTGAGGATTCGAACATGTGTTAAGTGGAAATAAAGTAACAGGACCAAATGAAAAAAAATAAAAAAATAACAGGACCAACTCCTCAACCACCGAGCTACTCTGTATTTTATGCTACTGTTTACTAATTAATATATTTATTCTAACTTTGACTCTTACGGGATAACAACTTTATCTATATTTTTTTTCTTCCCATGGAATCCTCTAACTTTCAATAGATCAATTTACATTCGAAAACATTCTTGTTGGTTAAATAAGAATTAAATTTGGCATACATGTCTCCAGTATATGAAATATTAATGCAAGCACGTATAGACACCATTTTATAATTCGTTGCCGATGTTATCTAAATTGTTGCCTAAACAAGCATCAATACTAGAACTGTTGCATTATAAAACAACCTCCATTATATTGTTGTTGTTAATTGCAACTAACTATTACCTTAGGTAAGAAATGGACATCAATTTTGATTAATGTTGCCTTATTATTTAAAGCAATAATTTTAGTAGCGTTGTAAAAAAATCATGTACAACAAATTGAAGTTGATTGCAACACAAGCAAACTGTTGCGCCTCGGATAACCAAAGATAACAATTTAAATGTTGTTGGAGTTTTATGTGTTGCATATTCCCACTTTTATTGTAATACAAGTTTATTAAATGAGTTGGGAAAAAGAAGCTAGACACATAAAATATCAACTATTTGAAGACTATATTTTATACATAGGTACAAGAAAAATAATGTATAAGAAGTAAACGTAAAGACTTCACAAGGAAAAATAGAGTTAGGAAAATTTAGACCTAATGGGTAATAGTAGCACAGTGTTGAATGGTGATCACCTTTTGGCAACTTGAAAAGAGGTAATAATAATCATAATAGCGTAATTCTCAAGTGATTGATGAATTAAGTATTGACTATTATCAATTATATACTTCCTTCGATGCAATATGATAATCCTTCCCTTTATAAATTTCAATGTTAGAAGTTTCAGTGCCTGTCGTACTAAGAACCACTTATAAAAAAATGTATTAATAAATATTACGTCTTTGAATTGGTATATGTTTAGTTGTTACTTTATTACTATTGCTTGAGTTGAGTATGTCAATTGTCTACCAAAGTCGGATGATACGCCACAAACCCCGTAACAATTATATGTATTCTCACCAACCTTGGTTTTTTCACAAAATTTCGTATAAGGCGGCCTCAAGATGAGCCCCCTCTCATACAAATATAATGTAATGTTGACGTCATGCTTGTATACAGAGGTAACTTCATCTTGAGGCGACCTCATACAAGACTTATTGTTGTTCTTTTATATCTTTCTATATCATCGGTGTAAATCTTTTTGAATACTGTATTTATTAGTATCATAATACTATAGATCGATAATTACATAGACAAATGAATATTGTGAATTAGAGAATGCTTTTTTAATTTTTTTTTATTTATTTTTAACATAAGGTCACCCGAAATTTGTTGATGTAGGATTAATCGTTGTTGTACCAAATCGATAATGAATGGGTAAAGTGTGTTCCCGGTAACTGATGTTTGAGTCTCTACTTATAAGAATCAAATTATGACCTTATTGTCTAAAAGATACTGAATAACTCACAATGACCAGGACTTGATCATGATTATTGAGTCAATGTTTACTTTAAATTAGTGTATAAACTTGTGATGTAATTTGCATATATATACCCTCAATAATAATCATGAAATGATCTCCAACATATTATAGTAACAAGTAACAACCTCAAGTTAAATTTTTTGACAGACTACCCCTCAAAACAAAAAGAAAAAAAAAAAAGAAAAAAAAAGACAAACTTCTTTGCTGCATGAACCTAACCTTGATGTTAATATCTTAGTTTTTGAGAGTAAATGGTTGTTAAATTATATTGTGGTTATATGAGTGAAGGCAGTGGATATCACGTTCTAGATTTCTAACCAAATGCTACTTTATTAGTCCCATCTATTTTATATAGTCCATCATTGACGATCATTAACACTAGCTTGGCCTTTTGAAGAAAGAGCATCAAATCGATAATGTTCACTATTTGTTTCTTTCCTTTTGAAACCTGGCCTCTCACAATTTCACCCTTGTTTCCAGTTCAAAATTGATAGATTACTTGTATAAATGAAAGTGGAAATTGATGGGCTTAACTGAATATATAGAAATTAATCCAGTGGAAAATATGTTCATTATAAATTATTTTATGATCTGCTTTTGAAAAATAATTATATATTCAGTAAACAAAATGTATAAACTTTTTGATGACATTATGTGGAAAAACCTTATTACACAAATGGTCTATGTATTAGGTCAGATATTAATTGGTTTAGGTTTTGAGAAGACTATGGACGAGAGGAGGCCAAATACTCATTTAAGTGAAAATTATTAGGGTCTGTTCGACAATAATTAGTTATACCTGTAGTATTAGTTATTTTACTAGTGGTTAGTGTTAAACTAGCTATTAGCGGTTTGTAGTGGTATATAGCTGTTAGTTGTTTACTGGGTTGTGTGTTCGGCTAAGTTGGTTGTTGAGTTAACTGATAAATGTAAAATGACTGAAAACGACATCCTCAATAATATAATAATAATTATAATTATAATAATTATTATTTAATTATCTTAGTTAATTTGTGGTTCTTTTTGGTTGCTTCTTCTCATTCTATAAGATATTATAATAATATTTATAAGACTAGTTTTAAAACCCGTGCGATGTACGGGTTAAGTAAAAATACTCCCTAATAACCTATAATTATTAAAGTAATAATTAAAATATGAAAAAGTAATGTATAACTCGCATGTTTACCAAGTATGGATGATGTCAGTTATCACGCCTCGTGTAAAAGCTGTCTCAAACTCCCCAACATTAGAATTGTAGAATTGTAGTTACATTAGAATTAGGATTCTAAGACTCCCAAACATTTTACATCAAACATTTTTTTGTTTGTATTCTTGCTTAGGTGGCGTGCTCTTAAAATTGGCGCTCTTAAAATTGTAGAGTTTTAAAACCCTGGCAATGCACGGATTAAGTGCAAATTTATGCAATTAATATTTTCAGTTCATATATGTGTTGGTCCCTATTAAAAAAAAATTAACTATTTAAATCTAAAGTTATATACAACAAAACTCTAATAAAAAAAATATCATACATATACACCTACAATTCAAACCCCAATAGATCAAAATCTCTACATCATCCTCATTTATATAAAATAATTAAAAAGTCACTATTTGGCTTGAAACACTTCTTGTAGTCTACTCATTTGTCCATATCAACAACTCACTTTTTCACCTTTTGTCCAAAGACCAATGGCTAAGTAAAAATACTTATTTAAACCCTTTTTGCAATTTAAGCTACCTTGTAAAATTTTCATATTCTAAGCAAAATTCTATACAATGGGAACAATATATTAGTCATCAATGTCTCGACCAATAGTATGTAAGAGTTTATATCAAATTTTAGAAGATAAGTGCATACCTAAATACGAATTATCCAAATATGTTATTAAATTTTAGTATTGTAACATCTCTGTGGTACCAATCGTATATCTTGAAACATTCTAAAATTAAGTGAGAATGATATATAAATTAATGGCTTCTCTATATACCTCAACCACTAATTACTAAGAATTCACCTGTAATTGCAATTGTAAGAAGCATGCAAAACTTATAAAAAATGCTCAAGGTTAAAAAGACAAAAACAATGAGATTGGGGACTTGGGGTGTTAAAAATTAATATGAAAATATTATACAATAATACAACATGAAGATTAAAGGCAAGAACACAATATGGAAAAATACCCATCCTTATATGACCATAATTGCATGTAGTTGCCAATCATTGAATGAAAAGCATACCTACAAAAATTATACCATTAATTAGCACCAAAAGAAAAAGAAATTTTTTTGTCAAGCAAAAATTCACTCTAAGCTTTGTAATAGGGGTGGGGGACGTGAGAAAAGTTTGGGGGGGGGGGGGGGGGGGGAAGGAAAACAAATTCTTTTTTGCTTTTTTTTTTGGTCAGAGCAAGGGAAAACAAATTATTAAGCATGGGAGATCAGAAGAACGTATATTATATAGATATAAGGGATGAAGGATAAGTTTTGAAGGAATAGGTTATAGGCTATGGGAGATAATAATTGTTAAGTTTCTACTCAAACTCTAATTTCTAACTTTTCAATATTATTCAAAATTTAAAAAAATATTTTTAGTCAATTATAATTAGATGATGAGGTGGCGCGTCCTATGATCTTTGGTTAGATGACACACTCAATGCTCCCGAAAAGTGTTTATTTATATGTTCTAAACATATAATAAATGCATCTCGTTCTGAAGCATTTTTCGATCCGAATCTGATGGTTTAAAATTTATTTTTTTTTAGATGTATAGAAACCGTTATATTTGATTTTAAAAAATTGACAAAGATCTGTTATAATCCTTATAAAATTTTAGAAGTTTATCAATAACTAATTTTACACCGATAAGGATGCTAAGACTCCTACATGTTTTAGACAAATTATTTTTTGTCTTTATCCCGCTTAGGTGGCGCGCTCTTAAAATTCTCGCCTATGTGGCGTGCCTCATTGCTCCCGAAATATGCCTCCTTTATATATATTGATTGATTGATTGATTGATTGATTAAGAATCATGTACTCTTTGATCATGCATGCATCTTACATTCTTACTTCAAAAAATCAATGATCATGCATCAGGGAGAATTGGAAAGGCAAGGGGACAAAGGAAGAATTAGACTTGTCATTTTCTAGTATATACAACATCAATAGGCTAGTTTTGGGATTTATCTACCAACCAGATGGTGAAACGTTAATTTAATTAACGTTTAGCAATCACTAGTAAAAACACTGTAAACCACTTTCAAACACTACTATGTACTAAAAGATAACCAAACATCCAAAATTATTATAGCAGTAGTTAAACTTAACCTCTACCCTAAAAGCTGTTGTCGAACACGCCCTAATTAGATAGACTGAAGTTTGATTTATATTGTCTCAAAATTCCCATAAAATGCCATGGTAGTGATGGTTACATTACAACTAATTGAACTAACAACAAATCCTAAAGATGGGTCACTATACAACGTGTGCGACGTTTGTAGTACAACGTAACAAAACTGTTCTAAAACCTCTAAGACGGTTGCTTCAGGTGAACCAAACAACGTTCATTTAACTCTCTCTACCTTTCTCGTGAATTCTCTCTCCTCTCTCCTCTCTCCTCTCTTCTCTCCCACGGTTTCTGTGCACATTATTACAAAAGATCAGATTTCCAATTCCTCGATCAACATTACATTACATTATACAATTTAGGGTTCATCTCAATCCCAAATCATCCTAATTTTCCTCATCATTATACACCAAAACCTAACATTTTCAAACCCCCCTACATTCCCCACAACATTAAGCTCTTCAATCAAACACTTGACTCTCCACATTGTGTTCTTCATTCGTCAAAACCCCCCAAATTCGACGTTTTGTTGTTGTTAGGCAGTTAAAAATCGACACTTTCTCGATGAATCGGCGATGAGGCTGTTGGAGGAGAGAGAGAAATGGAGGTTAGATCAGACGGTGGTGGATTGCAAATACAACAAGTAAGGTCCGATAAGATAACAGTGGCGCCTGTGATTGCGAGAACTAGGTTAAAAGTATGGTTTATTAGGGTTTGTTCGAGTATTTTGTTGTGGACTTGTTTGGTTCAGCTTGTTGCTGTTGGTGAGCTATGGCGTCCTCGTTTTATCATTGCCGGAATTTCTCATAAAGTGTCGGAAAGTTCTCCGACGCCTTCGCTTCGTGTCGGTGAGACGGCGGTCTCATCACCCCCACCACCACCTCTTCGTCCTTCAAGTGAGTTCAACTTTATCATGTATTAGATTGAAATACCTTTATTTTATATTAATGTGGTATAATAATGCTGGTGGAATTGGGTTATTGGTTTAGTTGTTACATAAAAGTTGAAGTTTGGTGATTAATGGGTAATTGAGAAAATTATAGTTGTGAAATGTGGATGATTGGGGTGGTATTGGGTTAATTTTATCCTGGATCTGTTTATGTGGTTTAGCCGTTTATTGAATAGTACATATGTAGGTAATTTAAAAAAAAAAAGAACTACATTTGGATTAGTTTTGATGATAAAGGTTGAATTTTGAGGTTGCATGCAAATTAATTGCTAAGGACAAATGAGAATCTGGAGCCTTATCTTTTGGGGTACAAGACAAAAAAGGTTGGCTATATTTTGAATTCACCCAAATTTACTGACTTTTGTCTCTGTAAATGGCTAGAGTTGATAGTAGTAGTGCGGTGGTTGAACAGTTTTGTTAGATATTTCGCCAGTCCCTGAGTGGGTATATTAGAGTACTGAGAAATTTGAGAAGTTTTGGTGAGCTGTTGAGGAAATGGGGTGTTTTCTGGTTGACAAGTTTCTGCATATCATGAGAATGGAGGTTTGTTTTTGTCACTAATTTATGGAAATGAGGACGGTTCAGGATGTGGTTCTACTTCATTTCCCTAATTGTGTGGATTGTCTATATAAGGAGCTCTGCTATCCATTATTATAGCCATTATGTGGCGCCATGGAGGTCATCAAAGTAGAATTTATACACTAAACATTGAGTACAATTATGAGTAATTTGCATTCTGGGGGAATTTTAGCTGGTAAGACCTCTAAGGTCTATTTGAGAGGTCCTAGGTTCGAGTCCCCTCAAAGCCACTAGAGGTTTTCGTGGTCTTTAGCTTCAGGGCCCATGGGATTAGTCAAGCAAAGCTTGGATACCCAGTTTATCTAAAAGAAATTAATTTACATATCTTGCTCAGGGAATGCATTTTCTGAACATAAACAAACCAGTTGTGCACACTCATATAATCCATAGCTTGGGAAGATAGAGCAAGCGCAAGAATGATGATGGGAAATTCTATTAGCATCACGTATAGTAATTCCATATCAGTTTTATGACGATTTCATCAATTTTTTTGTCGTTTCACAAAGTTTAGGACTCATTCTGTTTGAACTGCCTTGATCTTAGTTTAGTGAAACTGGAGAACTATTTCGCATTGCTTTAACTTCCCTTTCTGGTTTTGTAGTTGATTTTTAATTCTAAGCTACTTTCTACTTGAAAAGTTTTTGTCTTCCTCCTGCCCATTTTACCTTATCTTGATAATAATCTTTATATACAAAGATACGTAGAGTAGCTAGAAAAGGTAAATCAGATCATCAGTCCTTCCATTTCTGGTTTCAGGAAACTACACAAGCAATGGCTTTTTAAGAGTTACATGCAATGGAGGCTTGAACCAAATGCGTGCTGCGGTTCGTGTTCTTTTCTATTTTTCTTCTTCGGTTAGTTTACATACTCAAGGTTATCAACTTAGATTGTGTCACAATTTCAGATGTGTGACATGGTGACCATAGCTCGATTTTTAAATCTCACTTTGGTTGTGCCAGAGCTTGATAAGACATCCTTCTGGGCAGATACAAGGTATATTGGTTTCCAGCTGATGTAATAGTTTTTTTTTATGGTTATGTTCTCTGAATTTTAACCTCTCGAGATTCTTGCTGCAGTGACTTCGACGACATCTTTGATGTGAATCATTTCATTAGTTCCCTAAGGGATGAGGTTCGGATAATCAAAAAGCTACCAAAGAGGTTTAATAGGAAGTATGGATTCCAGCTGCTGGTGATGCAACCAGTCAGCTGGTCAAGTGAAAAGTACTATTTGCAACAGGTTTGTGCCCCTTCAATTTAGTAACAATTGAGGACAAAAAGTGTCGGAGCAAGAAGAATGTTATCTAGATTTCTGTTTTTGTCTGCATGGACAATTATTTAAATGCCTATGAATGTCCTAGATAATTTAAATGCCACAAAGACTTGTTGATGAATCCATGGTACAAAATACACATTCTATTACATTTATTCAAGAAAAAATATTGACCGGTGGTACCGTGCTACCTTTGAGAATGTCAAAAGCTTGAAGGCCGAAGTCTTTCAATTGAATGCTTTATGTATTTGGGTTATTGAGATTAGGTTCCCTTGTTCAATCTTTGATAATTAAATTCTGTAGTTTTTTGGTATACAGTCGATCTTGACTAAGATCCTTTAGAGCTCGCTGAGTTGAGTTCATCAAGTTGGGCGTCTTCCAATTAATTGAAGGAGGTTTTTTAGTTCGTATCAATCTGAGTTCAGGTTTCCACTTTAGATGTTATCATATCTGCAGTGGCAATAACAGAGTAGGCATCTGATAGCTTGGTAAGCTGGCAGATGAGATGAGATCATTCTTATAAACTGATTCTCTTTTGCTCTTTTAGACATCCTGTGCTGAAATAGGTACCACTAAGTCTATCATGGATTTCAAAAATTGTTCTCTTAATTGTATGTCAGATGTCACCATTTAACATGTGGCCAAAATGGAATGCTCTGCGGAACTCCCTAGTAGGCAAATTGTTCACTGAATTCATTTGGATGTTTTAATCTAATGAGAACTGACGTTTCAGTTGCTACGAAAGCAGAAGGTAATGAAAAATAAACTTAAAAAAAAAAAATTGTTGTAGTGATGCTTGCATCGGAAACTCATCTGTCAAATAACCAACTACCTGAGTAATCATGACCCCGCAAGTTGCTTCTAGCGAAATTCGTAAAATTTATTTAAGACAACCTCAGACCTGTTGACTGGTTTCTGTATTTTAACTATCCTGTTTCTCTTTTAGCACATCAGGTAAATGGCTGATTAGTATTATAATAATTTCCTATCCGCTCTTTATCTTCTTCGCTTATAGGCATTATTCTAATATGCAGGTCTTGCCGCTTTTCAACAAGCATAAGGTCATACATTTTAACAAAACAGATGCACGGTTAGCAAACAACGGACTTCCGCTAGATTTCCAAAGGCTCAGGTGCCGCGTTAACTTTCAGGCCCTTAAATTTACTCCTAAGATTGAGGCTTTGGGCCACAAGTTGATTCGAATGCTTCAAGAAAAGGGACCGTTCATTGCTTTGCATCTAAGATATGAGATGGACATGTTGGCTTTCTCTGGTTGTAACCATGGTTGTAGTGAGGAAGAAGCCGAGGAGCTCAAGCGGTTGAGGTATGTTTCGCATGTTTAGCTTTCCATCATTTGAGTGCTATAACGTTTTCTCTAAGTCTATCTTAGCATGTTAGTTGTACCCGTATATTAGTTGTAGCCGTAGGTGCAACTTGAAAATAATCTGATAAACTATTTGGTAGCTCGAGAGTTGAAAAAACTAATTGCAAGCTTCAAGATCTGTAGCTTTTACTGAAAAGCTAGCTGGTTTTGCCAAACATATCCTAAGTCTAAGCACGGTAAACAATGAGAGAGAAGGTGGGGAGAGGGTAGATAATCATTTTGGAAGACTTTTAGTCTATGTTGCGTGAGACTTGGGTATAGGTCAGATACAATTGTCTATTTAGGTGTTTGTTGTCTTAGTTGGTAGTCATTAGGGCAGGAGAACAACTGCCATTGAGTTCCATCAATGGCTGTTGGATACTTGCATTAAATAGACACTTGTGGCTTTATATATATAAACACTACCACAATCTAGGTTAGTCGCACGGTGCAGCTCGCCCCATATTAAAGGCTTGGGAGGTCGAGATGAAACCTTATTAACCGCTTAATAAGGTAGTCAAGAATGCTGTTTTTGATAGACCTGCAAAAAAGGATTGGATACAAACATAGTAGTAGTAGTATTGGCTATATCTATATGTTTACTGGAAAATTATATCTTTTTTCAGATATAGTATAATATTTTTCCAAATCTAAAAAAATCTGGGAAATTTATATTTTTACCAAAATTTCTCATCCAGAAATCCCAGGTATTGGCTTTTGGGGATTTGGATCGACTCTAGTTTAGCAATCAGGATGGGGATTGGGAAGTGCCAAAATGCCTTTTCTTTGACTTCCCAAACCCCGACTTATAAAATGGTGGCCAAGTTCCACGACCTGCACTAGCCTACTAATTCAGAAATAAAAGAGAAAAATAATTAAGGAGAGAGAAAACAGTTTGAGGAATGGGATGGATACGTGTAGAAGGTTAAAATCAGGATTCAACGTGGTCCGATCAATTCTAAGCTGATTTATTTTGTTACTTTCCATTTGCTCTGCATATAATGTAATTGTTAATATGAGGGAAGTGGAGCATTACAGTGAGAGATGAGATCAATTGTTTCCTATCAGCTGTTTCCTTAAAACAGTAGTACCTTTCAATTTTCTGATGTGGTCTGGCATTGTACGTCATGGACATTTAGCATTTGCCGCATGTCTTCTGTGTAGGTATGCATATCCTTGGTGGAGGGATAAGGAAATCAATTCTGAGGAGAAGAGATCTCACGGATTATGTCCTCTAACGCCTGAGGAGACGGTTTTAATTCTGCAAGCACTGGGTTTTGATAAGAACACCCAGATCTATATTGCCTCCGGTGAAATTTATGGTAGTGAAAAAAGACTCGCAGCTTTACGGGCTGCATTCCCTAATACGGTGAGTGTTGGTTTCTTTTTTTTTCTTTTTTCTTTCTTCAATGTTGTAGTTTGTATTCTTTCTTAGTACCTTATCTGACTTGATCGAGTTGGGTGTGCTTTAATATAGTACTGTTAAGTTACTCATTCAATGGATGGGTTCTGTTATTTCGAGATCATGTGTTCAGATTGTTCTTTGTTTTTCTCAAAGTGTACTGTATCAATTGTTTGAGTTATTGGCTTGTTAGGAACTTTGTTAGTCTCCAGCTATGTTAAGCAGACTCAGCTAAAGGGTGTCGTATGGGTATGTGTCCAGCAGTTGAACTTAGTTACTAAAAACTTGGCTCTTTGTGTGCTTTTGGTCTAAAATGAAGTGTCAAACCTACGGTGGGAGTGTCTAAGTATCAGACACAGTACTTAAGGTGAAAAGAATGTTCCGGTTAAGGTCAAGGTGTCGCAAGGTAGAAGTTTGACAATGCTTTAGATTGCCCAAAATGAGGAAATTTGGTGAGTTTGGGATACAAAGGTCATTACAGACTTGATTGGCTTTTCTAATTGACAGGATTGGGTAGTAGATCTTAGGAATGCTCTGTTTATTTTTAAGTTTAAAACCTATCTTTCGTTCAATTTCTTTGTTAATACTCCACTTTATTGCTTTTTGGCTTTTAATTTAATGCTTTATTATCCTGCCGTTGGAGTGCTATCCCAGAAGATTCGTTTCTTTTGTAGTTAGGTTTCAGAGTGCTGACATTTTCATAAAGATAAAAATAGATTTGATTGCTTTATAGCTGGTCTAAGACTTAGGAGTAAAGCTGAGTTGGCTAAACTGGAAAAGAGTCAAGGTTAGTATGGAGAAGCGACAATATTTCATTACCAGTTGTAGGACAATGACCTTTTGGGGATGACCTTTAAATAGAGTCACTGATATTCTTTTCGGATGTGGGGACTCTGGGGAGTAGCATTTCTACTGTCTTACAGTTGATCATTCTGGTTTCAGATAAAGAAGGATATGCTGCTTTATCCAGATGATATACGGCTATTCCGTAATCATTCTTCACAAATGGCAGCTCTAGATTATATGGTTTCTGTCGCCAGTAATATATTCGTTCCTACTTACGATGGAAACATGGCAAGACTAGTGGAAGGTCAACGCAGGTATGCGGTTGTATATATCACAGGAATGGATTTTATTTTTATGATCTATGAAGCACGAAATTGAGTTATTAAACCACTGTGGGTCATAGATATTTTAGGGTTTCTCCTATCCAGCTTCACAGGCTAACTTCCTGAAGTAATCCTTTGACATTAAGTGCATCTTTGAAGGACCTCTCTAACTACATGTGCTCTTTTCAGGTACCTTGGTTACAAGAAAACTTTTTTATTGGATCGGAAAAGGCTTGTTGAGCTACTTGATTTACATCAAAATGGGACACTTCCGTGGGATACATTTGCTGCTGCAGTTAGGGATACTCATGAGAACAGATCAGGACAACCAATTCTTCGGAAAGTTATTCCTGACAAGCCCAAAGAGGAGGATTATTTCTATGCGAATCCACAGGAGTGCCTCTGCCGAGATCCAAACTGCAATGACCTGTTAGTCCATAGTAATACGAGTCTTGTGCATTGAGGTTATATGGTTTTGCTCGAAGTATATGCTGCTCACCTACTGGTTTGAGCTAATTTATTGCATGTAATATGCAAGTGATGATAGGTAATTATTGAAAGCCTATGGTCTGCATATCCTAAAAGGTTAGTACGGCCATCAATACAGAAGCAGAGATTGACCGAGAGTTCTCAAAAGTGTAAAAGGAGGAATGGGAACCTCGGTTTCTGCACTTCTCAGTGATGTTAATGCTTATAATTGGCTTTGCGAGAAGTGGGTTGCTTTGTCAGTGACGTGATGAAGAGGAGATCATCTTGTATGATGCTTAATTTGAAGCCTGGTGCTGTAGGTTTCCGCTCTCGCCCAGCTCTGATCAACAGTTACTCACCCCCAAAGAATTGTAGGCAGAGGTATAAACATAATTCAATCTGCAAATGAGGCAGTTGAATTCTTTTTAAGCTTTCATTATCTTTTATCTTCTTTCTTTATTCCTCTTTTTTATTCTCTTTGTTTTTGGGTTTTGTGCCCTGAATTTTGTAAAGTGTAATTAATTTTCCACCTGAATTGAACTCCATAGTCATTGGATCTCTTAATAGTGATTAGTGTTGATGAAATACAAGTCCCTGCTTAGATAAACGCTTTGGATGTCCAAAGCATGAACTGCTTATAGTGTACTGATGGCCATGACTATGAGGGTGGTTATTATGCAGGTTGCTTCTCTAAGTAGACATAAAATCAACAAAAGCGTAGTGCAATACTGCAATTTCATTTAGATCTATTCAAATCAGTATCTGGTTCATCCTCGCGATGCCCCTTAATTTCTTCAGAAAGGTTCACATCCTAAATCTATCTTCAGTAATAAATAAATCTGGAGCCCAAACATGGCGTTGCTGTTTCTCAAATTATATTACATCCCCCAAATTCTAAGGCTGGCTAGGTAGGTTCAGAATTTAGATTCAAGCAGTTACAACAAAATATATTCGTAAGCTGATCATCTTGCACAAATGAACCTTTGACCTGTGGTGGAATTGTAGTCGAAGTAAAGCATTTCCACTTGAGTTTCTGGCTCGATGTAATGGAAAGACTTCTGAACATACAAGTGCCTCTGCAATACTGTACAGCAAAATCAACAGCAAGATTGAATAGCATCCAAGAAATTTGTGATCTTTCACAGGACATCCATGTCAAGATGTTCTTTTGTCGAATATCATGATGGATTTATCTGCTCTTGATTTTTGGTGGCTGAATTTTAGCAATGCAGGAATATATTTACACCTCTCCAATCCAGGGGATTTTCTCTCCCTGTGCTCCACACAAACCAAATTCCTTGAGCCTCCTTTCTTGATAATATTCTAGCACACTCAATTCCGTCTCTCTTTCTTTGAAAATCTTATCAATATGTTGCAGCACCTTCTTCTCCCCTAATCTTATTCTTACAGCTACCTCCAGCCTCGGATTAAGAATACCTTCCTCCATCAACTTCTCATCCTGTTAAATCACACCAATTTTCAGCATAATACATGACCAAATCCACACAGTAATAAAAGGTTAAAGCCACACAGAGAGGGAAAGGGCCAATCTGACATGTGATGAAGTTTACCTCTTCAATGGTTGTGCTATAACCAGAAAGCGCAGATTTGCAAGTGTCTCGAATTGCTCGACATATGAGTTCCTCGTTTAAGGGGCTAAAAGGAAGTTCAAGATGACCCCAAACAGAATTGCTGAATATAGACTCTAAGATGAAGGCATCTGTTCCCCCGATTGCCAGCAGCCTCAGGTAAGGGAGCATTTTTGGAGGAAGGGGCTGATCTAAAGTGATATCGAAGTATGCAACTTCCCCTAAACCATTTGTCTCAGCTATGTCCAACTTGTCCCCGAAAAATGGATCTGATTCTGGAATCTCCAGTGTTAGGGTGTATGTGTTACGTTCTGACCTTGCTTCTACAAATCCATAATCTAAGGCCAATTCAGCATTGTTCTTCTTCAAATCATATTGAATCAGAACCTGCATCAAAAATTACTGACTTGGCATGAATGATGATTATGCTTACTGAACCACTTGCCGGAACAATTACAAAGACATACGCTCTTTAACAACTTAACTGAACCCGTGATTTCATCCTTCTCTATAGATTATGAAGTTATTCTATTAGCAGCCAACATTATAGTAGCATTTGACAATATACCTGATCACCAGCCTTCACTGGGACGGGGTTCCTCAAGGAGAATAGAAGATCTCTTGAGAAAAGACCTGCTCCTTTGATTTCCCACGCATAATTTTCTGCCGTTATGCTAGGACTGTGATTGATCTGATACATTCATTTTGATTTATCAGTTAAAAGCAAATCTTCCAAGTTCCAACTATAAGGTCAATAATAACCATCTTACATGCAGAAATGAGCAAAGATGCTTTTAGTAGTTCACTCATATGTCAGATCCAATGGTCAGAAAATGGTTGTGTTACTTGTGTATTATGCAGTTCATCCACATATAATTAATTTGCATTTGATTTGTGTTTCAGAAAACTATAAAACCAACAAAACCAGATATTATTCAAATAATATTGCAAAAATAGAAAAAATATTTACCAAGTCGGCCAATGGGATTAGAACAAGACTCTGTCCCTCAAGACGCGTAAATGCCCTTGATCTTAGCATTCCAAATGCCCAAAAGAAGTCATCTATTGTTACAGGGAAAGGGAAAAGTTTCTTCTGGTTGAGTACTACTTCTTCCAATTTCGTGAATTCATTTGCTACTAAGTCCTTCACACCCAACGTAGTGTTCAACAACTGTGTACCTGCAGAGATATGCCCATCAGGATTCGCAAACTGAAAATTTTCCCAGCAAGGAAAGATAAAATATGTAAGTACTTATATTTTGCTCCTTAAAAGGTAGAGTGGTTAAGGCTCAATAGCTAATTTTCCAAATTGTGGTGTGCAATGGTTACCTGGGATTATATGAAAGCATTTAATCAAGTTTACCTCAAGAAAAGACAAAGAACTGAAAATCAAACCATTGATTTTCTTTCTATTACAAATCTGGGAGCTGAGGCTCCTTTAGAGGCTGCTTTTGTTTGTATTTTGTTCAAATAACGGATTTCTTTCAACACTTAGGCCATGACTGACTTCATCACCACATGAGTCAAACATTTTAAGAGTTGTTATCTTGATGATCTAGTTTCTGTGTTAATTAGCAGCATTATTGATCACGAAGAATTTTAGTGTAATGTGTCAAAACTCAAAATTGATTCCTCTGCTAGTTGGCAGGGGAGAAGCCAATAGAATGAAGCTGGACTATTCTCTTTACAGAAAAGACTGAGGAGATGAGGTCTGCTACTTGAAGATGTAGTCAACATGATATCAATTTGGTATTAATTTGATTTCTATTATTCTTTTCCTGTGGACTTGAACTTGTTTATCCTTTTCCCATGGTCTTGAACTTGTTCTGTTTATTAATGTCAATACGTATTGATTTTCTATTGGAAGGTAGATTGTACTTGTGCTTGTAATTCCAATGGAAATGATACTGTAAAGAATATTAATCCACTATTCACAGGGTACCAATGTGTCACCACCGGGAAATCAAAAATCACAAGGGCGCAGGGTATGAGCCATACACTATAATTAAAGTTGTACTTGTTTTGCATTCCTAATTTATTGACATACACCATGATTGAGCATTTTTATAAACATGGATAAACTACAGGGGCTTTCTGATCTTGCTCCAAAGATCTGTTGATCAATTGTCAGTCATTGACGCGTTAGCCAGAAGGGCCTTGCTGAATCCAAACACTGATGAAACTACTTAGCTAGCGTGTACAAGCTAAGTCCTATGTATTTATTTTGCACTTGACCATGAGTTTTGTGAAGCTTATGCGAAATTGGATGGTCAAGCTATACAATAAGTTAATAACAACCAATTAGATTGGGAGAACTGGCTGTATAGCCAACAGGAACATCCCCTCGTTTGCTTTGCTTTCCAGCCATGAGGAAAAAGACTGTTTTTTTGTGCATCTAGTACAGTCAATACATATAACCTGTCACAATGATTAGACCATTGATATTACTGCTTGCAATCTCCCGGATGTGTAAATTCTAGTTAATGCAACCAAAATTTAAAATCAGAGTTCCCAAGAACTTGGTTCCTTGTTAATTAATTGGAAAGAGGGTATCATTAAGGAAAATAAGAACTTTGTTACCTCTGTCTGGTGATAGTACCACTAGTGATATTGACATAGCAGTTTAAAATAATATTGGCAGAAAAATCATACTACTAGGCTACTAGTAATGGTCAAAAACTCAAAACTGTATAATTTGCCTTAACAAGAACACAGCAGAAATAAAAACAACAAAGAATTAACCATAGATACCAAGAAATCAAAATTCCTATGATGCTAACTACATTGTAAACACTACTAATTGTTCATAATAATTTCTTCACTCAAAGGACCAAAGAATTTCTCTCCTGACCTCCTCTTCTTCCTCCGGGAAAGTCTTCCAAATTGGATGCAGCTCCCAATAAAATATCCCAAAGAAGCATAAAACAAATGACCTAGAACTCATACAGAACCAAGAGGCTCACAAGTCGCGTCTAAGGCCTAGGAAGGTGAGACATGTTCTGCCTTACCTTGAGCGCCACAGAGGCGGCCAGGAAGCTTAGGATAGAATCACCAAGTATTTGCCAAAGCTGATCCATTTGCTCTAACCTCACTTTTGTATAAATGTGAAAATATCTAGAGTTGTGTCACTCTTGGGGTTGATCAGGTATAATATAACTACGGCATAGGTGAAGAGACTAGCATTGTGTCTCTACTTGGGTTGATCAAAATGAAGATGACTGCGGCACAGGCTATGGAAACTAGAGCTGTATCCCTACTGGGTTGAAAAAAAAGGAACATAACTGCAGTCTGCAGCACAGGTATACAATATGTTAAGGTCCTCTATAGTCATGTATGAATCCCAGCCATTTGCTTCACTTTTACCAACAATGGTAGCATTTGATTTAAAACACAAAATGGGAACTTAAAATCGAAAACAATCCCAAAATAACTAAAAATGATTGACTAAGCAACTGTCAATAATTTGAACAAATGAATGAATTATCCACAGTGGCAAAGCTGAACATACCTTGAAGCTCCGAGAGCTCCTCTTCTGACCTGTTCTGGAAAGCAACAACCAAATTTCACTTAGCATATCCACTTTATACCCATTAAAAAACACCAAACAATCAAAGAAAATGGAGAAACAAAAAACTAACCAGAAACTGAAAAACAACCAAAATACCAAAACTTACCAATAAATAGTTGAATTTGTAAACTCAGGCAATACATCAATGTAAGACTTCCAAGAAGAATTATTTCCCAGCTTCTTCTCTCTCATCAAGAAAAGAGCAACAGATACCCAAGGCTTAAGCCCATTACACAGAGACCCAATCTCTGAAGCTGAAACTGTATCTGGGCTTATCCAAAACCTTTTGGGCACCTCCAAAACAACCTCGTTTCTGCCAATATCTCTCTGGGCAACAACCCCAAGCCCTTCTGAGACAATTCCAGGTTTTATTGGGGATTTTGGTGATACTATGCCTTTTTCTGAGAGCCAACCCCAGAATTTCTGAACTGCCTGTGGTGGGTCAGTTTCTTGTGACTGGAAACATTTGACAATAGAGGTTCTTTTGAGGTTGAGATATGGGGTTGAAGAATATGAGATTGGGTTTTTGGTGGTTTTGGATGGAGAGAGAACTGGAAATGGAGTGACAGAGAACAAAGTGGCTGCCATTGGTTTTTTGATTCTCACTCAAAAAAGCTCTCAATCCTAAAGTTTCCCTTTTCTTTTTGTTATGTTGATGACTTCAGTAAGAACATAGTGAGATGGATAAGCTTGGGTATTTCTCCCTCTATCCATAAATCCAAACCCCACCCACAAGACCAGTGGATATCAATTAGCTGATAATCTTCTCTCTCTATATATAAAGCTGGCATATTTCGTGAGTTTTGAGCTATACCATATCATTAAATGTATTATTAGAATAATTTTTAAAAAAATAAAATTGAGAGTTTGACTTGTGATGAATAACTAGAGTTTTATAAGGGTTATAACTTAATCTTTATCGAAACTTCAAAAGCAAATGTAATCTTCTACACATCTTCAAAAAAATAATATTTGTACCATCGTATTCGCATCGGAAAATACTTCAAAATGAGATGCATTTACAATATGTTTAATCTTAACATGTAAGAACAGATCATATCCACTTTTAATTAGTGTAAATATATTTTAAAATATACAATATTTTTGAATATATAAAGCTGACATATTTCGTGAGTTTTGAGCCATGCCACATCATTAAAAATATTATTAGAATAATTTTTAAAAAAATAAAATTGAGAGTTTGACTTGTGATGAATAACTAGAGTTTTATAAGTGTTATAACTTAATCTTTGTCGAAACTTGAAAAGCAAATATAATCTTTTACACATCTTCAAAAAAAAAAATAATATTTGTACCATCGTATTCGCATCGGAAGATACTTTAAAATGAGATGCATTTACAATATGTTTAATCTTAACATATAAGATCATATCCAATTTTAATTAGCGTAAATATATTTTAAAATATATAATATTGAAGAATAAAATAACAAAGAAAATAATAAAAATATATAACTTAACCCGTGCATTGCACGGGCATCATTACTTGTTGTTTATGTTAGTGCCAAATTATGAAATTATTAAAATTGTGTTTAAATATTTAAATTGAAATTCTGAATTTTACAAGATGAGAGACGCATTTACACCTAGTATTTTGATGAGTTGAAATTCTCTATATATAAGGAAGATGATGGAAAGAGAAAATTTTAAAATATTATTGTGAATGGTGTAATATGAAATTCTCCAACTTTAAGATTTTATGAAAGGTAATGGACTTGGATCAATTTCAAACCTACATTTATCTAGGCACTGATGAACGAATGCAAACGTTCCATAATTAAAGAGTTTTCATGTTTGGTTTGAGCATTTTTTATTTACATGGTGGGGAAAGGGTTAGTGGAACTTGATCCCTGGTTGGTTGGTGTTGGATCAATCCCACTAGACTAAGCCTCACCTAATTTAGTAGTAATGTTATGCTTGTGTGTAAGAAATGAGGTCGATTGCTGGACGAGTAGCACAACAGTGCCATCGAGAAGTGTATAGTTGGAACTGGATTGGATACATACAAATATACCTGACAAAGTAAGCAAGTAGAAGCGTACTTCTTTAGAAAAAAAGATCAATGATATACTGAGCCAACCCGTCCCATGGCACACACGAGCCACAATTGCCAATCGAGTTTTGTGTGAAAGATTTCTAGTTTTGCCAATCGAAAACTTAATCAACGTTGCCATGTACTTCAAGTTTTCAACTACAAAGGGACAAGTTTGGGCAAAAAAAACAATCAGGCCCCCGGAAGCGGAAAATCGAAGATAATCCACGTTTTTCAGGCTTTCGGGAGGCCCAGAACAAAGGTTGATATTTCACACCACATCGCACGAGGCACCCCTAGGGTACAAGGAAAGCCATCAGGGTAGGCTATCGTATATATGATACACTTGGATGTCCATTTTACGGGACAGCAATCTAAGGGGCGGAACACTGAAAGTATGGGTGAAATCGGAGTTTGGGAACTCGAATGGCCTTCCCAGGGCACCTAGGATCCTTTAGGGTAATGATAGACCCCCCAAAAATTTTTGGGAGAAAATTACAACTGGGCCCCTAAAAGGCCGAAAATTGAAGGTAATAATCCACATTAGGGCTTCTGAGGGTCCTGAAACGAAGGTGGATATTTTCACACCACATCACACTGGACACCCCTAGGGGACGTGGTAGGCTATCGGGGTAGGTTATCGTAACCCTGATAGGCTGGAAAAATCATTTGATGGGGCACCAATCTAAGGGTCGCACACCGAAAGCATGGGTGAAATCAGAGTTCGGGTATCCAAATAACCTTCACGGGGCCCGGGGGGTTCTCTAAGTTCACGATAGACGCCCAGAGAAGTTTGGGCAAAATTCACAACCTAACCCCAGAAAGGTGAAAATCGAAGGCTATAATCCAAGTTTTTGGGGCTTCCAGAAGGCCCCATAACGAAGGTGGATATTTTCGCACCATATCGCACGGGACATCCCAACGAGGCATGGGAGGTCACCGGGGTTGGTTATGGGGTATCTGGTAGGTTTGGTGTGCATTTTACGGGATGCTGCTCTAAAGGACGGAATACCAAAAATATGGGTAAAATTTTGAAGTTTGGGAATTCGGATGACCTTCCCAAAACACCGAAAGTCCTCTTGGATCCAAATGTACGTACAATAACTGATCAAGCTAATAATTCAGGTGTGGTATAGTGTAAAATTAAAACATGTGTAAAATTGTCTTTTATTTTTTTTAGGGTGTGGTATTTGTTTAGTATGGGGGTGATATTGATGCAAAAATGCAATAAGCCATTCCCTTATTATTTAAAAATTCGCAAAAACTCTAATACGGCCGCCCTATACAATAGGCGACTACTCACGCGCGCTTTGTTTCTCATCCTTTCTAGCTAGCTAGTTCCTTTCTCCCTCATCCTTTCCTAATTCTCACACTCTTTCTCCTTTCCATAACCAGACACCGCTCACCATTTCTCTCTCCTTCCCTTCTCCCATGGCTAAACCAGCTCACCCCCACCCCATTTTCTCTCTCCTCGACCCCCTTCACCCATGGGTGAACCAACCGCCCACCCCCGAGGCCCACTTTCTCCTCCTTCCCCAATGGCCGAACAACTCCTAATTTTTGTCTCCTATAATCCGACCCCACTCTCTCTCCTCCCCTCTCCTAATTAACTCCCATGGTTGTCTTGTGTTAACTTTAATTTGGTGGGGATGGAATTTTGCCATTAAAAAAAATCTGAAATTGGTCACTAAATCAAACGAGTGAAATGAATTGTGAGGTGTGAATGAGCTGCTTGGATATTTTTTGTTTCAAGAGTAAAAGTGTAAAATAATGGGGACGTGGAGGCTTTGTTGTTGAGTTGAATTGAGGGTGGGAAGGTGATATCTGATGAGGATCATGATGAGATAACAATAGTGACGATTTTCATTTTCTATATTTTTGCTTTATTTTACTTTTACTTTTAGTTTGTTATTCAATTTCCTTTGATTACTTTTTTTTTTATTTAGTTTTAATTTACAGTACTTCTAGTTTGTTTTCTTCTCTTTTTTGCTTGGATTTTACATTCATTCACTTTAATTTGTTTCATTTTTAAAAAAAATAAGTGATATTAGTTGGAAAAGTGATACTAGTGACAAGAAGTTTAGTTATAGAAAACAACACTATAAATAGTCACTAGAGTTTAAAAATATGTCACCACAAGGCAATAATGTGAACAAAATAAACTAACACCACAAGGCCGTGAAACTGACGTTAAGTAAACTCCACAAGGTAACAATGTGACACTAAAAAAAATATAGTGAGTTACCAGGTAAATACAATGACACTACAACAAAATAAAATGACACCACAATATAATAAAATGACACTACAGTAACATGAATTAGTACATCAAGGCAACAAAGTGAACCTACAATAATATAAACTAACACCGCAAGACAATCAAATGACACTGTTACAACATAAGAAGGTAATAAAGTGACACTAAAACAACATAAACAAATATCTGAAGACAAAAAAAAATACTACAGTACAGTAAACTAACACCACAAGGCACCAAAGTATCACTACATGCAAAAAAAATAAAAATAAATTAACACCTCACGAAAGTAAGTTACATTTGTACTAACTCATTGAGATACTACATTCTTAAATATATTTAGTATTTATCTCTACTATAAAATAAGTTACAAATGTGACCAAAAATGTTGGTACCACATATTCAGAAATTTGACACTAGAACATAAAAAAATAATACCAGTAGAATGATAAATTAGTTAAAAAAAACAGAGGAAAATACAAAATGAAGGGACATGGGATTCGAATCCAACGTTCAGGAGAAACATTGTTGGGTGCTGAACCACTAGACTGGCGGAAATCTAGTTGTAATTAAATTAATAGAACTCTTAGTTATTTAACCAAAAACGCTGCTGAAATTATTAAAAAAAAAATGAAGTGTGCGCGTGCCCAGCTTGACGCGAACGCGTGCGTCCCCATCGATCACGCCGCCCTATAGGATACGGCGGCCCTATAAGAGACTGATTATTAAAAATTTTATGGTTTTAATTGTAACTGTATTAGAGGGAATTGCAATTGATCGAGTTAAGTATTGTTCTTTTCATCGTTTACAAGCTGGATTTCGTTCCGTTCCGCGCTGATTTGTTCCGCTTCGGTACTTCATTTTGTCTCACATTTTCTTTCATTATCTACGCCGCGTCATTCCGTTCCGTTCCTCACCATCTCCACCATTCCGTTGAAGAAAACAATGCCTTGTCAGAATTTTAGTCTAGTTAAAATTGTTTAGATCAATCGATCCATGTGCGTGCTGCTAATAACAACCGAAATATATTACTCCAAAATGCTCCAACATGTTACACTTATTAGTACTACTTTTACCCAAAATGTATTCAGTACTACTTTTACCATTACAATATATCATCCTATCAGTACTACTTTTACCCATATTACAATCATCCTAAACCGTGCTAATCATAACGAAAATTAAATAGCAACTTTTTTTTAATACTACCTAACTTCATTCCAAGACATACACTTAATTAAATAAACAACATTAATACTTAAAACACTTATCGATCAATAGTCTCATTATTTCTTTTGTCATTATGCTAAAATCAATTAAAAGAGAGCAATCTGTAAGTTTAATTAAAAACGCAAGCTAAATAATTAACAAATAAAAACATAAATATTATTCATTTGTACCTTAAGCTACCATGAGTTAATTAAGGCCAGAATAACCCCACATACAAACTCAACAAACAAGGGAAATAGATGAATTTACGTTGCAAGAAATGTGAGCAGCTTGAAGAGTAATGGGAGGCCGGTTTGAACGAAATTGGCCAAGAACATCAATGATCCGACAGACATTTTTGTTGACAACTTTGCTTACATTCTTAGAAGGGCAATGAGTAAGCCACCAAATACATATGCGACGAAAACACCTGCAAATGCGGAAAGAATGGAAGGGGTGGGGAAAATGTGGGGGTTGGTGGGGTCCATGCTCCTGGAAAGCGTTCACCACCGGAAGAAGAGGGCACAGCGTGACGTAGGTGGCGGTGGTGAAAAGTAGTGATTGTGAACGTGGATTATGGTGGTGGAAAAAAAAAGATAATTAGGTATAATACCTTCCATGAATTGAACAATTTAGTAGCGTATTCATTTTGACTTTGGATTGGAATTTTACATAAAACAAAAAGTTAAACACTTGTGTTTTATTATGATAACCTAACACAACCTATCATAACCTCTGCAAAAAAACACATCAAAGGTCAGAGAGCCAGAGAAGACCAAAATTTCTGATAAAAGCATCATCAAGATGAACAAAAGGAATAGGCAAAATAAGGACAACCCATCCATATATTGATTTTTAATACTACCTAATTTCATTCCAATATATACACTTAATTAAAAAAATAACATTAATACTTAAAACACTCGTCAATCAATAGTCTCATTCTTCTTTTTTGTCATTATCCTGAAATCAATTAACATAATAATTATTATTACTTTATATGTACCTTAAACTTCCATGAGTTAATTAAGACCAAGATAAAACAACATACAAACTCAAGAAACGGGGAAAATAGAGGAAGACACGTTGCAAGAAGTGTGGGTAGTTTGAAGGGTAAAAGGAGGCTTGGTTTGACCAAATTGGCTAGGAACATCAGGTTCAATAGACATTTCTATTGAGAATTTTGCTTAAATTCTTTGAAAAGACAACGATTAAGCCACCAAATACACATGCGACGGAATCACTTGCAAATACAAAAGGAATGAGAGGGGAGCAGAGAATGTGGAGGTTGGAGGGTCCATACTTCTTGGAAGGCGTTCACCGCCAGATGGAGAGGGTGGCAACAAGATGTAGGTGATGGTTGTAAAAAGGTAGTGATTGTGAACGTGGATTTTGGAGGTGGAAAAAATAAAACAAATAATAATATTTTTTTTGGTGCGGATAAAACAAATAATAATATAATTAGGTATAAAATACCTTCCATGACTTTGACAATCTAGTAGCGTGTTCATTATGACTTTTGATTGGAGTTTTACATTAAAAACAGAAGAAGTTGTACACATGTTGTGTTTTATTATGGTAACCTAACACAACCTATTAACCTTTTTACGTAAAAGTCCAAACGAACACAGAAAAGGGTAAAGAGCAAGAGAATATCAAAATTTTCGATAAAAGCATCAACAAGATGAACAAAAGGAGTAGGTAAAACAATGACATAGCGCATCCTTCCAAATTGGTTAGGAACACCACCATGAAACACATATTTCCGTTGGCAAGATTTTGTGCCGTATTCGGAAACGCAACACTTACTGCAGCGAAAGCACATGTCATGATAATAGTTAGAAGAACAAGAAGAAGGGGAGGAATGGGAAAATGGGGGGCAGTGGTGTGGTTCATGAACTATGGAAGACCTTCACCGCTGGGAGGAGATCTACCTAAATTAACAAAATACTTAAAAAGATTGATAATTTTTAGATGGATAATCTTTACCCCAGAGCTAGTGATGAGTGAGATAACACCACAAAATAGCTCGACAAATGGGTGTAGAAGTGGGAGATAAGTTTCGAGAAGGGGGGAGCTTGAACAACAGGGGAATAGCAGCTTCCACCACATTCGCAAGGAACATGAGCATGACACCCATATTTCCGTTCGCAAAATTTTTCGCCGTCTTCGAAAAGGCGAAGCTTACGGCTGCGAACGCACATGCCAAAACAATTGCAAGAAGAAAGGAAGGAGATGGAGGAATGGGGAAAATGGGTGGTGTTGGTGGGGTCCATCCACCATGGACTGCCTTTAAGGCCGTGAGGAGTGGAGGGCGGTGGCAAAAGGAAAGTGACGGTGGTGATGGAAAAAAAGAGACGGTGAAGGTTGGTTTGGTTGGAGGACGGAGGTGGAAGTATGATTTTTAGTGAGGAAGTAGTGGTGGTTTTGGTGGTGGTCGAAAGGTGGTTGCTGTGGTGGTGGTCGTAGAAGGCTGTTGGTGTTGGAAAAAAAATCATCACCTTTATGCATGCTATAAATATACATGCAACTAGCAAACCGCCAGATGGAGAGGGTGGCAATAAGATGTAGGTGATGGTGGTGAAAAGGTAGTGATTGTGAAGGTGAATTTTGGTGGTGGAAAAAATAAAACAAATAATAATATTTTTTTTGGTGCGGATAAAACAAATAATAATATAATTAGGTATAAAATACCTTCCATGACTTTGACAATTTAGTAGGGTGTTCATTATGACTATTGATTGGAGTTTTACATTAAAAACAGAACAAGTTGTACACATGTTGTGTTTTATTATGTTAACCTAACAAAACCTATCATAATTTTTTTACGTAAAAGTCCAAACGAACACAGAAAAGGGTAAAGAGCAAGAGAATATCAAAATTTTCAATAAAAGCATCAACAAGATGAACAAAAGGAGTAGGTAGAACAAGGACAGAGCGCATCCTACCAAATTGGCTAGGAACACCACCATGAAACACACATTTTCGTTGACAAGATTTTGTGCCGTATACGGAAACGCAACACTTACGGCGGCGAAAGCACATGTCATGACAATAGCTAGAAGAACGGGAAGAGGGAGGAATGGGAAAATGGGGGGCAGTGGTATGGTCCATGAACTATGGAAGACCTTCGCCGCCGGGAGGAGATCTACCTAAATCAACAAAATACTTAAAAAGATTGATAATTATTAGATGGATTAATTTTTACCTCAGAGCTAGTGATGAGTGAGATAACACCACAAAATAGCTCGACAAATGAGTGTAGAAGTGGGAGATAAGTTTCGAGAAAGGGGAGCTTGAACAACAGGGGAATAGAAGCTTCCACCACATTAGCAAGGAACATGAGCATATTTCCATTCGCAAATTTTTTCGCCGTCTTCGAAAAGGCGAAGCTTATGGCGGCGAACGCACATGCCAAAATAATTGCCAGAAGAAAAGAAGGAGATGGAGGAATGAGGAAAATGGGTGGTGTTGGTAGGGTCCACCCACCATGGACTGCCTTTAAGGCCGGGAGGAGTGGAGGGCGGTGGCAAGAGGAAAGTGACGGTGGTGATGGAAAAAAAGAGACGGTGAAGGTTGGTTTGGTTGGAGGACTGAGGTGGAAGTATGATTTTGAGTGAGGAGGTAGTGGTGGTTTTGGGTGGTGGTGGAAAGGTGGTTGCTGTGGTGGTGGTGGTGGAAGGCTGTTGGTGTTGGGAAAAACCTTTTGGAGAGGAGAGTAGCAATGGTGGAAGGCATTTTGATGAGTGTGTGTGGTGTCTACTGAAGTAGATCATGGTTTGCTAGTTGCATGTATATTTATAGCATGCATAAAGGTGATGATTTTTTTTTTTTTTTTTTTTTTTTTTTTGCTTATCAAGAGAAAGCTGTCTTTGCTGTGACTTTGTGTTGTATAAGAAAATATTTGACCACTTAGCAAAATACTTTTGAAAGTGTCCGGTTTTATTTTTGGTATTGCTTTAAATAATGGATATCAGATTCGTCATCTTAGTTGAATCATCAGTTCATCACTGAGACCTTTTGGTATATATTGCTTGCTTATCTTGTTAATTAAGGGGGTAAAAAGAACTTTGGGAATGCAAAACATTAAAATAAATTATAGATGTCAAGTCAATCTTAGGAAAAATTAAGGTTTTCTTGCAAGATCAATGATTGCTCGAGGAGGTACATAAAGTAATGAGCAATTAAATTATAAGCTTACACTTGCGCTAGAAGGAGGGCTTAAACCTCCGACCTTATGATTAAGGTCACGCGTAGACCTGGCAAAACTGTTTCGGATTTGATGATATGAACTAAAATTACAATGACCCAATATTCAATTTTGACCTGGATAGTAAATTCAAATGTCAACAGAAACTGAAAGTCAACCCTACTAAACTGATCCAATTTGAATGGCCCGAAGTGATCAACCAACCTGAATGCAATCCAAGAAATAATGATCCGAACGCAAATCGATGATTTTGAAACGGACCTGAATAATGCTAAGCCTAAAAGCTTTTATCATTTTTTGCTCATTTGCGCCGTTAACATAGTATGATAATTAAGAATATTTAATTCTTTAAGGTCCACTTATTGAATGAACCAACTAAAAGATCAAAAACAACAAAATTGATCAGCTTTATTGTTGTTCACTTTCTTTTTACGATTGCGCATTCGTACTGTTTGCGACTTACCTTGTTCTCTTCAACGGAATGGTGCGGAACGGAACAGAATGGTGCAGAACAGTGAGGAACAGAATGGAACGGCGTGGCGCGGATAATTCAAATAAATGTGAGACAAAATGAAATATAGAATGCGGAACGGAACAACGCGGAACGGAACAGATTGCAGCATGGAATCGATGAAAAGAATAGGGCCTTACAAACATCTATTTATTGTTTTCAAAAGGAGAACAATAAACAAATCATTATGCCTCATGGTTGTTGGTAAGACCGCAATAATGTAAACCCGACTTGAATCCATATCCGACCCGAATTTATTTGACCTGTAACTTAACCAAATTCGAAGCATCTTGAACGAATCAAAATCAAACCCAACCCGGTGTTGTACCGAACCCATACAAGTTAAATAAAAAATAATCCAAACCAGTCCAATCCGAACTCAATCCGAATGACGCATGAACTATTTCAACAAGTTGACCTTAATTTGTTCTTATACATGTAAAACCTTGTTTTAGAACCAACAGTTACCGCTGATCTTCACAATGTGTATCTTTATCCTATATACAAGAAAATTTTGGCGAAAATTCTCATAAGTTTGGTTTTTTTTTGGAAAATGGTGAGCATATATTTCCATTATCCAAGGGTATACCAATGTGGTATCCTGGAGAGAACACAAGTACAAAAAACCAGTGATGCATGCCTATCAAAGCAATAGAGCATGACTACATCAGTAAGATCCTATCTATGAAAAACAAACAAGAAAATACATCTCAAAATTATACAAAAGAATGCTGTAAAAGGCTATCTATGTCTCTATCATCATAAACTCTATGGAGACGTATACACACTGTATGCTGTATGTGCAGGACAATCTGTTGTATAGTCCTCCTTTGGTGTCTGAACAAGATATTGTTTCTCTCCCTCCATATCTCATAGATAGTGGCGGCAAAGGCCACTTTTCTTGCTCGCTGCTGTATAGTCTTTCCTTTGTGAGAGCTAAGGAACTATTTCACCTCTCGGGCTAGGCTCCATGGTTGTCTGGTCAGACCAAGCCATAAAAGCATAGTCTGCCATACATCTCGTGATCTAGGGCATGAGAAAAACAGGTGAGCTTCACTTTCTGACGCCTGACAACACAGGTAGCACTTGTTAATAATCACCATTCCTCTCTTACAGATATTATCTTGAGTGGCCAGAGCATTGTGCAGAGCCAGCCAAATTGTCACCTTGTGTCTGGGAACAATCAGGCCATCTTTGATGACAGAGGCCCAGTGCACCTTTGCATTCCTGCTTCTAAGTATCTCATAGGCCTTACCAATCTTGAACTTGCCATGAGTCTGCCAAGAGTCCACCATTTGCTGAGCCAACCCAGAAGAGCCAAATTTATCAACCAATTCATCTCTAAGTTGCATGAGCTTCCTCCATACCCAAGAACTTGTTGACCTTGCTTCTACCTGCCAAACTGATTCATGTCTCAAATAGTAAGCCTGCACCCACTGTACCCAAAGGGAATGACCATGTCCAGAAGCAACCCACATCCATTTACACACTGCAGCCCTATTCCAACTTAGAAGTTCCTTGATGTTCAATCCTTCCTCTCTACTTGGTTTGGTTATTCTCTGCCAGCTAATGAACATCATCCTCCTATGGTTCTCATGAGAGCCCCAGAAAAATTGCATACAGATTCTCTCAATTTCATGTATAACCTCTCTAGGTAGGATGAACACAGAACTCCAAAACACCTGAATGCTAAAGATAACAGCATTTATAAGTTGTTTCTTGACAGCATAGCTTAGGAATCTAGTAGTCCAATGACTCACTTTCCTTCTTATGCTATCAATCAGAGGTCTACAGAGGCTCACTGTAAGTCGAGAAGAAGACAAAGGGACCCCAAGGTACCTAAAGGGGAGTTGGCCTTCAGAGAAACCAGTGGATAACAAAATCTCCTGCTTCAACTGGTTATGAGTCCCCCCAAAGTAAATACATGATTTAGCAGAATTAGCTTTAAGTCCAGACATCACAGCAAACTCATGGAAACATTCAAAAGCCTTGTGCACAAAAAATTTTATCCCCTCCAGTAAACACTAGCAAATCATCAGCAAATGCAATGTGAGTGATGTTCAGCCTAGAACATTTTGGGTGAGGTTTGAACAGTTATTTAGTAGAGAGTTTCCTGAACATCCTAGATAGCATCTCCATACAGATTACAAACAGGTAGGGAGAAATAGGATCTCCCTGCCTAAACCCTTGTTTACCAGGGAAATACCCCATGGGCCCTCCATTGATGCTTATTGAAAATTTGGGAGAAGTGACACAGACCATGATCCAATTAACAAAACCCTCAGGAATCCCAACAAGCTTCAAAGCATTCTTCATGAACTCCCAATTAAGTGAGTAATAAGCTTTCTTAATATCAACCTTAATCATAGCTTTAGGTGAAATGTTCTTCCTCCCATAGTGTTTGACCAGTTTATGGGCCAACAAAATATTATAAAAAATATTTCTTCCCTTAATATAAGTAGCTTGTTGCTTGCCAATAATCAACCCTATAATTCCTTGCAATCTATTAGCTAGGCATAAGTTTGGTTTTTACCCCCTTAAAACTTGAACTTTGTCATGTATCCCCTTAAAAAATAAAACGTTTGTCGTGGCTTTCCTTTCAATCTTTTTCAATCAATTTAAGAGTAAGCTACCAAATTACCCCCACATTGTCAATACGTAACTCATTTAACTCCAAACTACTTAGTAATAAATTTTATTAATTGGGCCTATTAATCAAGTGACCACATATACGGTGATAAAAAAACGCAAAAAAGTAAGCACATACATAAGTCGATTGCAGAGATCAAGCCAAACAAGAGGGGATCACAATCTGTACCATCGATATATATATATATTTTTTTTTGTTCACGACCAAGGGTATCCACCGTCGACCACAGTGACTATCCCCCGCGCTGGCTTGTAGGCACCTCAAAGGTGGGACAGTTGGCCAAGGAATTTAAAGCTGCTCCATGCCCAAGGCGAGATTCGAACCCTCGACCTTGGTTAAGGATGAATGAGTCCCTACCACTCAATTACACCTTCTTAGTTACCATCGATATATATTAAAATTAATATACTTTGATAGCGTAAAGTATAGCATCTAAACAATTTAAGATTATCAACTCTACAACGAAAAGATAACATTCAAGACAATGATGATACAAGTAACATACATATATGTTACACAAATTAATCAGCAACAACATTTGACGTCACCCAAACAATCATCACCAGCATCATATTCCTCATCATCTAATTCTTTTTCAGTGGCATTCCTATATCCAAATATATATATGGCATGTTTGATAGAGTTTACACGATCAGTTCAGTTCAGGTGTTAATTTAGTGATTTTAAATTAAGTTAAATGATGTGCAGTTCAGTTCAGTGATGTTGAGTCCAAAAACGTACTTTTTTTCTCACATATCAAGTTGTGTTCAATTCTGTGTAGTTATGTCCAATTCAATTTAATAGTGTCCAGTTTATTGATGTTGAATTCAATTCAGTTTAGTTTGGTTTAGTTCTGGTAAGTTCAGCTCTAACAAACACACCCATAGATAGAAAAAAAATACGACTCAAATTCAAAAAAAAAAGTGCGTCTCCGACTCCGTATAAATCTGAATCCAATTAGTGAGGGGTTAGATTTAAATATGTAGACTATGACCCAAATATGATCCATTACCTTCCGTACTCCCCACCAATAAGATTAGTAGAAAATCAAATCGATTAGAATTAGTAGAAAAGAAGGCAACCTAATCACAATATCACAATTAAATTCTTTTCGTTTGACATTCACCTTAAGTTATTGAAATTGAATTAATTCAACCTTTTTTTTTTGTTTAAGAAAAGTGAACAAGTTAGAATAGATTGAAATGAAAGTAGAAATTGTTCACTTGTTCATTTTTATGTGGTAGTACTCCATATAATGTTTGGATGTAGTTGACTAGTGCAAAAAGCCCCACTTTTCAGTTTCAACAGAGAGAAAGGAGAGAGAGGGAGAGAATTCTGAAAATCAGACAATGTTTTCTTCTCCCAACCAATCAGAATCAAACGAAACTAAGGTTTCCCTTTCATCATTTTCTTCAAAAATTAGCTTCAAATGGTAATTGAAAAGAGAAGATGTCTGAAACAAGATTTCTTTCATTCATTCAAAAAAGAAGAAGTTATTATAGAATATGGTTTCTAACAAATAATCCACATTTTTTTTATAATACATTTTCCCAAATAATAAAGAGGTCTAGAAGGAGAGTCATGCCATTGCTAAGAAGCACTCATAATGCAAGTAAGTGATAAAATGATGGAATTACAATTGGTTTTCTGAATTTAAGGTCTTAAGAGAAAAATTATTTATGGGAAGATACATTAATGTCACGAACGTGATTCCAATATGACAAACCTTTTTATTATTCACCATCTGAAATCCTAGAGTCATGATATTGACAAAATGTTAGCCATAGCAACAATTACCTCTACTTTAATGTTCTCCATGGTTCCCAACTTTCATCATTTAGCGGAAACAAATTGTACGTATGTGTATACCTTTACCCATTACTAACATTAGAACTACTATGCTCTGCTTCTGGTTTGTTATTATCCATCAAATATAACAAAATAATAAACAAATAACGTATTATGTTAAGGGATATAATGTTTGTCAACAAAAAAAGAGAATATATGTTTGTCAACAAAAAGGAGATAAGGAAAAAAAAAAAAACAGGAAAAAACTCATCAATTATAACAAATTCAAAAACAACAATGAAGATATATTTAACTTATAACCCATGCATCTTTCTTATATGATGAAGAATATATATATATATATATATATATATATATATATATATATATATATATATCTTATCATTTATTAGCATAATTGTCTTGAGAAAAAAGAGAAAAAAAAAATGATCAAGAAGCAAGGCATGCATGTGAAACGGATTCATTTGTGCAGGTACACATGGAAGATTGACATTGTTTTGTGCTTTTTATCAAACTTAGAGACTATAGAGAGGTTTGGAGATTTACACAATATGTGTCACTATCATTGTTATGGAAAAGAAGTTTTGCTAATTTTTTGAGAAAATATACAATTTGACATACAATTTGGTGAAATAATCTCTAGTCTGTTTTCCTCTTAGACATTAGTATATTAACTTTGACCAATTCACTTTAAATGGTTTTAGGAAGTCAAAAGTATTTCTATGGTATAAATTATAATAGAATGAGGAAATATACAAAGCAACAATTAATTACAAATTAAGGTCAAAAAAATTATAGGTTGGGAAAATGATTCTCAAGGCTTGTTGCAAAAAAAAAAAAAAAAAAACAAAAAAACAAGGATTCTCAAGGCAAAAAATTTAGTGGTGTCCTTTTCAGTTCAATGATGTTAGATAAGTTCAACCTTAAAGAACACACATTTAGTTCAGTTCAAACTTCAGTGTAGTTCAATCTGATCCAACTCATTAAAAAAGAACACACCCTACACTAAAAAAACTGAAAAATTGTTGCGGAATGCACCTACGGATTTAGTTTCCTTAACGGTTAAACTATAGCCTATAGTAGTCGGAGACTTTTAAAATACAATATTGTCATTATCGGTTCACAAAAAATACCATTGAGTCCCACTTAATCATAACATCACAGTTAAATTCTTTTCATTTGAGATTCACTTAAGTTATTGCAATTGAATTAATTCAATTTGGACTCCACTTAAGTTAGAATAGATTAAAATGAAATTAGACACACTTCTTCATTTTATGTGGTGGTACTCCGTTTGCAAAGAGCCCCCACTTTTCAGTTTCAACAGAGAGAAAGGGCAGAGATCTTATTGCAGCAGTTAGGTCAAATCTTTCCAATTTTATTGCCCAATCCCCATTACCTTCCAATG
This sequence comes from Tetragonia tetragonoides, assembly GCA_038025085.1. Taxonomy (NCBI): domain Eukaryota; kingdom Viridiplantae; phylum Streptophyta; class Magnoliopsida; order Caryophyllales; family Aizoaceae; genus Tetragonia; species Tetragonia tetragonoides. The sequence goes on from CM076148.1 coordinate 38,806,859, forward strand.
CTTCCTGATTTCATAGCTGCTCCATCATATATGTTTATGGGAGCGTCTGTTGTCCATTTCTGGACTGTCCAGAATATAAAAGTACGTGCGTGACCTTTACTTGCTCGGGAAATAACCGGTCATGGTAACCGGGAGAGATTTGGAGATTATTTTCTATTTTTTTTTTTTGAAATGTAATGTAACTGGTGCACAATTTTACATGATGATGCACCATAATATGGGAAGACCAACAATTGTAAATGATGGTCTGCTATAAAAAAAAAATTATTTTTCAAAAACAATGGTATTTTATATAAGAAATGGAGTATTTTCTTGTAAGAAATGGAGTAAGGAGGTTGAGATATGGAGTAATTTATTGAGCATGGTGCACAATATAAGATGATTCACAAATGTGGTGCACAATTTGATATCATTGGTAGATTATATTAGGTAAGGTGGACAACTGTAAATGATAGTACACCATACTATTATTTATTTTTAGAAAAAATAATGTCCACTGGAGTGTTTACTTTAAGAAATGGAGTATAATGTAAAAGATATAGAGTAAGACCTTTATGATATGGAGTAATTAATTGAAAAACATGCACAAAAGAAGATGATGCACAAATGTATATTTTGGTAGACAAATTGATACGATGGTGCACATTATAAGGTAAAGTAGACAATTGAAAATAATTTAAATGGCACACCATAAGATTATTTATTTATTTTTTTTAAAAAAATATTGACCACTATTAAAAGAACAAGTCAATCCACATAATTGCAACAAGCATGAAAACTCAAAAATTGACGTTTTTTATTAGCCAAGAAAACTCGAAAGTACACTATTGCCAAAGTCATTGATTTTTTAACTCTACTAAAATTTAAATGTCATATACATCAATACATGTGCTAATACAAAACAAGCATATGATCAAACTTAACTCCACTATAAATACATTATCAATTCAATACATAAATGTCATTTTCGCTACACCATAACCTAAAGTTGTTGATATTTTCCTAAATTAACATGGTTACTATTGCCATGCATTATTTATTAGGTTGTGGTTGTGATTTTGTAAAATTATTAAAGTCACTATATAAATGCTATATCGTTGTTTCAACCAAAAAAAAATTCTTATATCATTTGGCACACGTAATGTTGATTGGTATAATTAGTGATTAACTAAATTTTAAGGTACCAACTACCAAATCTCATTATTTCTTTTTCTTCTTTTTTTTTGAGTGAAAGTCCACAGAGTGGTATTAACTTTCCATTAACTTTTCCAAATCGGAGCAAATAGCAGACGACACATTCTCCGGGAAATCCAAAGTCAAAAAACGATAACATGTTTCTCATGGTTGCACATGCGCTAACTCATGGGCCACCTTGTGTCCCTCCTAACAGCGATCAAGACACACTACTATCACACTACTATCAACTGAAAGTAAAGCAAGAATGACATCAACAATCAAATGGAAACTACTAGATCCCCAACTACGAGATTTTAAAGATCAATAATAGCTAAACTATCCGACACAACAACGACATTACAAAACTCATGAATTTGAGCAAATTGGAGAACCAAAAACACTCCCCTAGCTTCTGCAATTTTTGCTTCCCGGCAAATATTGAACTTCATCATCGCCCCTACAATCGGGCTCCCATCATCATGCCTGCAAATGATCCCAATGCTCGATCAAAATCACCCAATTTACCTGCATCAACATTAACCTTCACGCAACCACGAGTTGGCAAGCCCAAACACCATGCAATCGTCTACTCGCCTCGGGGACTCTGACCAAATCACTTCCCATATCCTTCAGCTACTTATCCACGAAGGCCACAACTTTAGCAAGTGTTGCGCCAACCCCTCGATAATCTCATTATTTCTTAATTTACTAAACAATTTTATTGACATTGTATAATATATATGACGGTCAATTTATTGAAACTATTGAAATTTTATATAAAAAAAAGTTTTGCTTGTATTTTTATTTTATTTTATTTTTTGCTCGTTGGGCAACTATTACTTCTACAATAAAAAGTTGCTCAAAAACAGTGTTGTATCCATTTCGTAAATGCAATAAATGCACGTTAGTTTGGTTGTACCATATATTTATTGACGTGAATCAGTAACACTTCACTATCCAAAGAAAACACTACCTTAATTAAATTAAAATGTTGGTTTTCAATTTCGATTGTCCACGAATTTGAGATTCATTCCCTATATTTTGAATTCTAAATTTGAAGTATTCATATTTTATTTACCTTGATAAGTGATAATACAGACACATTTATTCGATGATTATTCATTGTCAAGTGAGAAACATGTAAATTTATTAGGATTGACTTTGATAAATTAGAAAGATGTTTTGATACATGGTTCACTTTATTTATAATGTGGTAGACGAAGTTATATATACTCTAAGTCTCTAATAATGCTTGACAGTTGACCCAAATTTTCCTAGACTAGAGTTAAAAGCCCATTTTGATTAACAATGACTCTGATACACCATATTTGTGGAGGGAGGTCACGATAAGCCAATATGATTGCGTACTAAGTAAAGAAATATATTAAAACAAGATATATACAAAAAAAAAAAAAAAAAAAGTTGGGAAAGTTATTCAAATCTTGACTAGCCCATAGTATAATAGTGCTCATAAATTATAAATTTAATCAAATATTTATATTACATATCAAAAGCGATTATGTTATGATGATTTGAGTAAAAAGAGATGGATGAATTATTTTTCCACCGAGCATATTTTATTTAAAATTATGATGTAAATGTAAAAATCATATACTTCAAAAATTACTGTATAATCCGCCAACTAATCAATTGGGACACCACACTGTATAGTTCATCAAATTGTCATTGTTTAGTTTCTGGTACACCAGGTTCATATTTAGTGTACTATATAGTCTATATATACTTCTTACCAGTTACTCCAACTATACACTAATAATAATAACAAATTTTAATTAAGTGAACCCAACCAAAGTCATGAAAACCTCTCTCCTCCCCTGGGTCTAGTGAGAGTATTCGAGAAACTGCAAGTGCCAGTTATCTGATTCCCTCTTTGTGAGTGCCTTCTCTGATTCTTTGATTCTAATATTGTAAACTGGGATTCTGTATATTGGTCCTCTTGATCTTCTGGGTTTTCTTTTTATTATTTATGGTGGTTCCACATCCCTGTGGTAGTTACGAACATGACAGAGAACCTGTCAAAGAAATGGGGTAAATTGCGGTTAACAGAGGATGAGGATGTTGTGGTGGTGGTGCAAGGCAAGAAGATTGCTGATGGAAACAAGCGAATTGAACTCAGTGTGGCTGGGCGGTTATTAACTCAGAAACCGTTCAACCGCCGAGCATTTAAGAAAACAATATTGAAGATTTTTTGTCCACGAACTGAATTAATTATCAAAGAATTGGATGCAAACACTTTTGTCTTTCAATTCTTCAGTGAAGGTGACAAAAAATTTGTCCTAGACCATGAACCTTGGAATTTTGATGGTCATCTACTTGCTTTGAGTGAGATTCGTGGTTCGGACAAGCCTGATAACCTTTGCTGGGACAAAACCAAATTCTGGGTTAAAGTGTCGAATGTATTATTTGGTGGTCGGGATTTGGAAACTGCAAAGGTAATTGGGGATCGCATTGGAAAGTTTGTGGCTTATGATCCCTCCACATACTATGGTTGGGACAAGGTTATGTTCATTAGGGCAGAGGTTAACATCTCTAAACCTCTTAAGCGTGGTGTTAGGTTCCGCCCTTCACACCTTGTAATTTACAGCTTTCCTTTACTTTCCTTGCAATGTAACATGTCTCTAAGGCGCTTCCTGCGTGTTGACCCTTGGACATGTCTTTACGCTTTCTAGTTCCCTAGTAACATGTCTCTAAGGCGCTTCCTGCGTGTCGACCCTTGGACATGGTCTTTAAGCTTTCTAGTTCTTTACTTTTAGGAGTAGATGTCGAGTATGAAAGTTATGCACTCTTGATGTATCCTCCTGTAAGAATGAATAAAGCTTTTAAGACTCTTTATGGGGGAAGCAGTCCTCCATATCGATGTATTGATGTCAATGCTTGTTGTTGTTAAACTATTTTGATTGCGTGCATCTTCCAACCCCTCTCTCAAACTCCGTCCCTCCCTCACTCTCTTGTATCCATGGACACCTCAAAGACGTTCCTTTTGTACGGCTGGCACTCTTGCCGCTAGGAGACAAGAGCACGGCGCACGTCGCGCAACTAGAAAAGGCGGACCGTGACAGTTGGTATCAGAGCGCAACGAAAGAAGCACGCTCAGTGAAAGGTTGCTAGATTGAATTCGAAACCATGGTGACCATGGAAGAGCTAGAGAAACTTGTGATCGGTCGGATGCCCGAATCGATGCACTGGAGGCCCAAGTGCATGATATTTCCTCCGCAAGCTTGCGGGAGGAGCTTGACCACATCCACAACCAACTCCAAGCGTTGTGGGATCTGTGTGCTACGATCAACTGGGCCGTTGCTAGCGGTGGTGGATCAGGGTCGAGACGGGTGAAGCCCCCTCAGCGCCGGACCTACAGTGGAGCCAGAGACTCCAAGGAAGTAGACAATTTTGTCTTCGAACTAGAACAATACTTCCGAGTCAGTGGACTGGAAGAGGACCAGAAGGTCGACACCGCGGTCATGTACCTAGTGGATGACGCGAAATTGTGGTGGCGTTCGAAGTATGCCGAGATCGAAGCCAAAACTCTGAAAATAGACACATGGGAAGAGTTCAAGAAGGAACTCAACGACCAGTTCTACCCGGAGAACACTGAGTTCATTGCCCGAAGGAAGTTGAAGACCATCAAGCACACCGGGACCATCCGAGACTATGTGAAGGAGTACTCGGCGTGCATGCTTGAGATCAGGGACATGAGCAACAAGGATTGTATGTTCCATTTCATCGATGGGCTGAAAGAGTGGGCTCAACGTGAGTTGAACAGAAAAAAGTTAGATACCTTGTCGGCTACTATAAGCGTGGCTGAACGGCTCTTTGACAACCAGCTAGGGAAAGAGACCCCACCAAGGAAAGGGCCAACAGGGCCAAGTTCAATTGCAAACCAAGCAGGGTCAACTGGTTCTCAGACAGGCTCGAACAACTCTCGAAACTACAACGGGGGTAACTACAACGGTGGCAATAGTAGATATGGGAACGGTGGAGGTGGAACCCCTAGGTCGGCACCTTACCGGCCCCCAGGTGCGACCTCATCGTTCAATCGGACAGAGTCGTCCACGCCAAGATGGTCGTCGAAGTTAAGTTGCTTCAACTGCAAAGGGCCAAACAAACACACCGAGTGCCCTCATCGAGACTTGAGTGCCCTCCAGCAGAATCTATCTAAGATGTCTGTGGAGTCTGATGGCACCAACGAAGGAGAGACAAGCAGGAACAATGAAATGGATGAGGATGAAATACCACACATGGGAGCTGTTCATTTACTGGGCGCCCTGAGGGGTGATGAGACATCCCTAAAACCCAAGTCGACTGAGCTCATGTATGTCGATGTCGTGATCAATAGACGTAGCACTCGAGCAATGGTTGACACCGGTGCCACCCATAACTTTGTGGCCGGCACCAAAGCAGAGAGATTGGGACTGAAGCTGGACCGCGCGGGCGGCAGCATGAAGGTCGTGATCTCGGCAGCAAGACCTATCCATGGGATTTCCAAGGGAGTCCTCACTCGGATAGGGGAGTGGAGTGACCGATTGGACCTTACGGTGACCCACTAGATGATTTCAAGATGGTACTGGGTATGGACTTCCTCCGCACGTCTAAAGCGACACCCATTCCACATTTGAGTTCCTTGTTGTTGATGGGGGACAACCCGTGTCTTGTGAAAGCGTCGAATGTGAAGGTTGAGAGTAAACGGGGACAGATGCTCTCGTCGAAGCAATTTGAGAAGGGACTTCGAAGATGTGAACCGTCGTTCCTGGCTACTTTGTCGATGAAGGAGGATTGTAGAGATGAGACCACTCCTCCGGAAGTAGCGATACTGGTTGAGGGATTCAAGGACATCTTGCCCGATGACCTACCCCAAGTCTTCCCTCCTCGTCGATCCGTCGATCATCAGATCGATTTGATCCCGGGAGCCGCGCCACCCGCTCGTAGTCCTTACAGGATGGCACCTCCCGAACTGGCCGAACTGAGAAAACAGTTGGATGGACTCTTGAAGGGAGGATTCATCCGGCCGTCCAAAGCACCCTATGGAGCTCCGATGTTGTTTCAGAAAAAGCAAGATGGGACTCTCCGGCTGTGTATTGACTATCGGACACTCAACAAGTTGACGGTGAGGAATCACTATCCTATTTCTGTTGATTGCTGAGTTGTTCGATCAACTCGGCGATGCGGTATACTGCACGAAGCTTGATTTGAGGTCGGGGTACCATCAAGTTCGTATTGCGGAAGGGGACGAGCCGAAGACATCTTATGTGACGAGATATGGGGCTTTTGAATGGTTAGTGATGCCCTTTGGACTAACGAATGCTCCTGCAACATTCTGCACCTTGATGAACCATGTCTCCACGAGTACTTGGATAAGTTTGTGGTGGTATACCTTGATGATATTGTAATCTATAGCAAGACCATGAGCGAACACTTGGAACACTTAAGACTTGTGTTCGAGAAGTTACGGGAGCACCACCTCTTCGTGAAGCCAGAGAAATGCTCGTTTGCACAAGAGGAAAGTTAGTTTCCTTGGTCACTTTGTAGGAAAGGGGAAGATGCGCATGGATCCGAAGAAGGTCTCTGCCATCAAGGAGTGGAAGCCTCCGAAGAATGTCTCTGAGCTCCGTTCCTTCCTTGGCCTTGCTAATTACTACCGGCGCTTCATTGCAAGATATTCAGGTGTTGTGGCTCCCCTCACAGACTTGCTTAAGGAGTGTGAAGGTTGGAATTGGGCGGAATCACAAAATGAAGCGTTTGAAAAGTTGAAGAAGATGGTAACCAGAGAACCGGTATTGGCTCTTCCCGATGTCACTAAAACCTTTGAAGTCGAGACTGATGCCTCAAACTTCGCCCTCGGAGGAGTACTACTTCAAGAAGGCCACCCGGTTGCTTTTGAGAGCCGCAAGCTGAATGGGGCCGAGAGGCGGTATGCCGCCCAAGAGAAGGAGTTACTAGCAATTGTACATTGCTTAAGGGTCTGGAGACACTACCTTCTGGGTTCGAAATTCCTCATTCGCACAGACAACACTGCGGCGAGCCACTTCTTAACCCAACCAAGATTCACTGGCCTGGGGTCAACAACAAGGTCACGGATGCTCTCAGTCGTCGGGCTGACATTGCCGCCTTGAAGCAAATGGCTCACTTGTCGGCAAGTCTGGTGACCACTACAATCCGCGACCAGATCAAGCAACATCTAGGTCAAGACACGATAGCGAAGACCATCCAACAGCTCATTGAAGAAGGGAAAACGAGACGGTTCTGGATATAAGATGGCCTTATCTTCACAAAGGGATATAGGTTGTATGTTCCCAGGGCCGAGGGCATTCGGAGGAAATTCCTGAGCGAATGTCATGACACCCTTTGGGAAGGACATCCGGGGTGGCAGAGAACCTTGAGCTTGCTAAAACAAGGGTACTTCTGGCCCCAGATGAAAGACGACGTAATGAGCTACACTCGGACGTGTCTCGTGTGTCAGCAGGACAAGCCAGATAGACTCAAGCAGGGCGGCTTACTGAACCCACTCACCGTGCCGACGAGACCATGGGAATGTGTCTCCATTGACTTCATCAACGGGTTACCGAAGGTCGGACCCCTGTCCGCTATTATGGTGATAGTGGATCGATTCTCGAAATATGCCACGTTCATCCCTATGCCGAAAGCTACTGGAGTAGAAGAGACAACCATCCTCTTCTTCAAATACATTGTCAAGTACTAGGGGCTGCCTAAGAGCATTGTGAGTGACCGAGACGCTCGGTTCACAGGTATCTTTTGGGGTGAACTCTTCAAGCTTTTTGGGTCAGAGGTGAACATGTATTCAGCATACCATCCCCAGACAGACGGACAGACAGAGAGATTCAATGGGCTCCTCGAAGAATACCTTTCACACTTCGTGAGCGCCAACCAGAGAGAGTGGGTGAGACTACTAGATGTAGCCCAACTCTGCTTCAATTCTCAGAAGAGCTCCTCGTCCAACAGGAGTCCCTTCGAAGTTGTCATAGGACAACAACCTCTCTTACCGCACACTAGGGATGATCATTATAAGGGCCGAAGCAAGAAGGCGTATGAGTTCACTAGAGAATGGAAACAAAACACCGACATTGCTCGAAGTTACTTAGAAAAGGCTTCGAAGCACATGAAAAAATGGGCCGATCAGAAGAGAAGGCCACTGGAGTTCGAAGTGGGAGACCTAGTGATGGTGAAGATCCTCCCAGAAGCAGATAAGATTCCTGAGAGGAAGCGATAAGCGGTTAGTCCGCAAATATGAAGGCCCCATCCTTATCACCAAAAAGGTGGGAAGTACGGCTTACAAAGTGGAACCCCCGACTTGGATGAAAGTACACCCTGTCTTTCATGTGAGTCATTTGAAGCCGTATCATCCAGATCTAGAAGATTCCGCCCGCAACAAGTCTACTCGGGCGAACATCTGCACCAAGCCGTCACTGACACTTGATGACTGAATCACGTTGCCGAGGACGTCGACAACTTTAGTGGGGCAGAATGTTAGGTTCCGCCCTTCACACCTTGTAATTTACAGCTTTCCTTTACTTTCCTTGCAATGTAACATGTCTCTAAGGCGCTTCCTGCGTGTTGACCCTTGGACATGTCTTTACGCTTTCTTTACGCTTTCTAGTTCCCTAGTAACATGTCTCTAAGGTGCTTCCTGCGTGTCGATCCTTGGACATGTCTTTAAGCTTTCTAGTTCTTTACTTTTAGGAGTAGATGTCGAGTATGAAAGTTATGCACTCTTGATGTATACTCCTGTCAGAATGAATAAAGCTTTTAAGACTCTTTATGGGGGAAGCAGTCCTCCATATCGATGTATTGATGTCAATGCTTGTTGTTGTTAAACTGTGTTGATTGCGTGCATCATCCAACCCGTCTCTCAAACTCCGTCCCTCCCTCACTCTCTTGTGTCCACGGACACCTCAAAGACGTTCCTTGTGTACGGCTGGCACTCTTGCCGCTAAGAGGCAAGAGCGCGCCGCACGTCCCGCAACTAGAAAAGGCGGACCGTGACACGTGGCATGAAAATGGCTTTTGAAGACACTGGTGAGGAATGGCTCCCTTTTAAATAACGTTTCTTACCAAATTTTTGTTATGCTTGTGGTATCATAGGGCATAATGAAAAGGAGTGTCATGTGTATAGTGAAGAGGAGATTAAAGCTTCTGGTGTTCAATATGGTGCTTGGTTACGAGCCTCACCCTCCAAAGTGGTTCGTAAACAGTCCTTGGTTGAAAGGGAAAAGGAGAAGCGTCTTTTCGCTGGGTTAAATGCTGAATTTCCAAGTTCGGACTGCCGTAGGAACTTGAATTTTGGGAAACAGAGATCTCCTAATATTGAGTCTGGTCTTTCTTCTTGTGTGCCTATGAGTGCTCAAGCTGCGGTGCAACTAGCGGAGGGTCAGGGGCGGAACCAAGATTTACTTTTTGGGGTGGCCGAAATAATATGAACTCGCTTGAACAATTAATTAGCGCAATTGTTTCAATTGAGACTTTGAATTTTCGGGGGTTAGATTCATTGTGTCGTTGAGATTTTGATTTTTTTAATGGGAGGAAGACGAGACTTGGAAAAAATGAGTAATGACTTGAAGAAAATAAACCAGAGGCTTTGGGGCAAAAACTTGAGAAAATAATATTTAATATTCAAAAGTAATAGTGGGACCACATGTAGCTGTAATGTAGGCTAGTCAGCATAACAAATTTCCTTTCACGAGATGACGAGAATCAATATGTATTGGTCTTTCTTGGACTTGGTGGGGACCACTGCAAGAAATTATATAAGTACTGGACTGTTTTAGTGGGCTTTTATAGGTTCACCCAATTTGTTGGACTGGGCCCTGGCTCCCCCCTGTCCCTCCTAGGTCCGCCCTTGCGGAGGGTGTGGCTGATCCGAAAGGGAATGACACTTCTGATGCTCCCCTGGAGCCTTCAGGGACACAGAGCCCTTTGCGTTCATCTGTACACCCTGGTTCCTCCTCAACTAGTGGAACAACCACTCTTCTTAATATGGGTTCGCTTTCACTTGATGGGGATGTAACTACTGTTGCTAAGGGACTTGTTAAGTGTAAGTCCTCCCATAATACTAAGAGTGTCTTGAAGAGTGGTTGGAAACGTCGTGCTCGGGAGGCAGGCAATACTAGTGGAAGGGTTAATGTCACGGTGGCAATGGGGAAGTGAGATAGACAGGTTTGTGATGGTGATGTTGTTATGTGTAATGGATACAACTATGGTAGCTCAAAAAGATCTTACAAGGTTAGTGATGTTGTTGAGTCTTCTACTGTGGGGGGAACTGATGTATCTCCCGGATCGGCGGAGGTCGGCGAGGACCGACCCCGCCGGGAGCAATGAGTTGCTTGAGCCTCAACTGCCGAGGGCTGGGCAATCCTCATGAAGTTGCTTTACTCCGTGACCTTGTCCGGAGAGAGGCCCCGTCCATTTTGTTTTTATCAGAAACAAAACTTAGTGGACGTGAAATGAGACCGATTATGGAGAAATTGTGTACTTATGATGGTTTATGTGTGGATAGTATGGGTCGATCGGGTGGTCTTGCATTATTATGGAAAAAAGAGCTCTCCATTTCCCTTGTGTCGCAATCTATCCATCACATGGATGTTATAGTTGACAGTGGGTTTGGAACGATCCCATGGAGATTCACGGGTTTTTATGGTTGGCCAGAAATTCACAATCGACACCTTTCTTGGGAGTTGCTTGGTCTCTTAGTGAATGCTAGACATGAACCTTGGATTTGTATGGGGGATTTTAATGAGATTATTTTTGCTATGAAATGTGGGGCAGAAATGATCGATCAAATAAACAGATGCAGATGTTTCGTGATGCGGTGGATCGTTGTGGATTACGTGATCTCAGGTTTTCGGGTTCGTCCTATACTTATGATAATGGCCGTGATGGTGAGCATAATGTGCAAAGTCGGTTAGGTAGGGCTTTGGCTGTCAATGAGTGGCTTTATCTTTTTCCCCATGCTAGACTTGTTCATCTCGAACGTGAGATTTCGGATCATTCTCCAATCAAGCTTCATCTTTTTGGAGAAGATCATTCCCGACGGAACCCGAAAATTTTTCGCTTTGAACAACTCTGGACCGAGAATGCAAAGTGTGAAGAAATTATTCAGGAAGCATGGATGCCTTCTGCATTGGAGAAAATTGGGTTTTGTGCTAATGAGCTTGGTTCTTGGAGTGAGAGTGAATATGGGAAGCTTATTCGTGAACTTAGGGGCAAACTTAAACAACTAAAGAGACTGAATAAAGCGGGTCTCTCGTCTGCTAAGCTTGAGGAACGGAGGAAGTTATTGAGGGACATTGAGAATCTGGTCCGTGAGGAGGAATTATTCTGGCGTCAACGTTCCCGGGTATTGTGGTTATTTGCGGGGGATAAAAATACTGCTTTTTTTTCCATCGTAAGGCCTCAGCCTGTAAACAAAAAAAATCAGATTAAATCCCTTATTGATCCAGCAGGAGGCGTTGGCAGTGGTGACCTAGAGATTGGGCGAATTGCCCAAGACTATTATGGAAATCTTTTTTCCTCGGATGGAGCAAGTCGTTTACAGGAGGCTCTTGAGGGTATTCAAACCCGTGTTAGTGCAAATATGAATACTGAGATGCGCAGACCGTATACAAAGCATGAGGTGCATGAAGCACTTTGTCAAATGCACCCGTTGAAAGCCCCAGGCCTTGATGGTATGTGCCCGTTATTTTTTCAAAATTATTGGCATATTGTTGGTGATTCTGTGTCTGCTTGTGTTATTAATGTTCCTAATGGAAATGGTCTTCTGTTGGGTATGAATCACACTTTTATGGTTCTTATTCCCAAGAAGAAGAATCCAGAGGCTATTACTGATTTCAGACCAATTAGTTTGTACAATGTTATCTACAAGTTGGTGTCTAAGGTTCTAGCGAATAGATCTAAGATTTTCTTGTCGGAGGTGATTTTTGTGAATCATAGTGCCTTCACACCTGGGCGTTTGATTACTGACAATGTTCTAATGGCACTTGAGACATTTCATTATATGAAAAATACATCTTCTCATAAGGGTTTCTTTGCTCTTAAATTGGATATGGCTAAGGCTTATGATCGGATCGAGTGGGATTTTTTAGAAGCCGTGTTAATGAAGTTTGGCTTTGATAATAATTGGATTTGTAGAGTTATGGAGTGTGTGAGGTCAGTCTCTTTTTCCATATTGATCAATGGAAAATCGATTGAATCTTTTTCTCCAGGCAGGGGTTTACGTCAAGGTGACCCAATCTCACCCTATTTATTTATATTATGTGCGGATGCTTTGTCTAGACTGTTGCGCAGAACGGAGGAGAGGGGATCACTGCAAGGTATTCGTATTTGTCCATCTGCTCCTTCTCTCACACACTTATTTTTTGCGGATGATAGCTTGCTCTTCTCCAAGGTCTCCCCGGAGGCGGCGGATGTTATTCGTAGGATTCTGTCTCTTTATGAAGAAGCTTCGGGTCAGCAAGTTAGCTATGCCAAATCCAAGGTTTCTTTCAGTAAGGGTGTAAATCAAGGAGTTCGGGATCAAATTGCAGGATGCTTAGAAGTTGAGGAGGTGGAAACACATGACCGTTACCTTGGGTTTCCTACTGTTGTGGGTCGTTCCAAGAAAGCTATTTGTGGTTTTCTGAAGGAGCGTTTATGGAGTAAATTGCAGGGATGGAAAGGCTTGTTGTTGTCTAAGGCGGGTAGGGAAATTATGCTAAAGGTTGTGGCCCAAGCTATACCTACCTATGTGATGAGTGTGTTCAAATTACCAACAAGTTTCTTCAATGAAATTCGCTCTTTGTTTTCTCAATTTTTTTGGGGACAAAAAAAAGATGAAAGAAAAATCCATTGGCTGTCCTGGGAGAAACTTTGTAAATCCAAGCGTGACGGGGGTTTGGGGTTACGTGACATGAAACTTTTTAATTCGGCCTTGCTTGCTAAACAAGCTTGGAGGCTAATGAATGGGGAAGGAGGGCTACTTGGTGACATGTTACAGGCTAAATACTATCCTAATGGGGATTTTCTATCGTCCTCGCGAGGTAGTAACCCAAGTTATTTGTGGAGGGGCATCTGTGAAGCTAAATGGGTTGTGCAGAAAGGAATGTGTTGGCGTATTGGAGATGGAGCTAGTGTAAAAACTTGGGAGGACCCGTGGATACCTGGTTGTGGTTCGCATAAGGTCATTACATCACGCACTGGAGGTTGCTCGATTGACAAAGTTGCTGATTTAATTGATCCGAACTTACAGTCGTGGAGGAAGGAATTGATTATTTCACGTTTCCTGCCTGTGGATGCTGAGCGTATATTGTCGATCCCACTTAGTCTCAGGTTACCTGCTGATGCTACAATCTGGAGTTGGGATAAGAAAGGACTCTTCTCTGTGAAAAGTGTCTATCATGGGTTGATGTGTGAGAAGGGGCAAACAGATGTGGCTTCCTCTTCGTCTGCTCACAGTTCCTTATGGAACAAAATTTGGTCTTGTCATGTCCTCCCGCGCACCAAGATGTTTCTTTGGCGTGCTAGTAACGAGGCTCTTCCTACAAGAGCGGGGTTACATAGACGTGTTGAAGCGATTGGGGAGGAGTGTAACTGGTGCCCTGGGGTGTTAGAGACTGGTCTCCACGCTCTTCGTGATTACCCACTTGCAAATGCAGCCTGGGAGATTAGTTAAATTGAGTTTGACAGTCGAGGTGCTAGTTCGTATCGTGACTTGATTGAGCTTGCTAATGAAAAATTAGATGAATCGAGCTTTAGACGTTTCTGTGTGTACAACTGGGCTATTTGGGATGCAAGAAACAAACGCATATTCGAAGGATTGAATTATGGGCCTAAGGATATCTCTATGTATGTTAACAAATTGCTGAATGAACTTGATCGTGATCAACTGGGTCCAAATAACCGCCTTCCTAGCAACAGCAGAAGCGTGACATGGGTGGCTCCTCCTACTAATCGTGTCAAGATAAATGTTGATGCGGGTAAGACGGGGAGTGGTGGTATCTCGATTGGCGTAATCTGCAGGGACTCTATGGGGCAACCTCTTGTTGGCATGACAATGAACCTGGTTGAAGATTGGAGTGTTGACATAGCAGAGGCAAGGGCTGTGGTGTGTGGTCTGCAGCTTGCAATTGCGCATGTGTATGACGATGTGATGATAGAAATGGATAGCCAAGTTGTTTTTAATGCTTTGTCTAAAATTAGGAGTAGTTCTAGTTGTCTTTCCCTTATTCTAGATGACGCTCATTTTCTTGTTGGTAGTCTTAGTAGTGTGTCGTGGTCCTTTGTTAATCGTGAAGGTAACAAGGTAGCCCATGAGTTAGCACATGTGCAACTGTGGTCTGTAGGGTGTCGGTTTTGGGATGTGTCTTTCCCAACCAACGTTGTTGTAGCTCTTTCGAAAGATGTCGAAACTTTAATGGAATGATCGTCGGTCGATCTTTCACTCAAAAAAAAAACTTTACACTAATAATACACTCCAATTTAGTGAACTAATACTTACTCCAATTATCCAATATCACTTACTCCATTCTCCTAAAATTACTCCAGGTTACAAAGGTTACTTACTCCATTTCTCCTAAAATTATTCCAGGTTACAAAAGTTACTTACTCCATTTCTCCTAAAATTACTCCAGGTATATAAAGTTTACTTACTCCAGGTTATAAAGCTTACTTACTCACTTCTTCTAAAATTACTCCAGATCATAAAGATTACTTAATCTATTTCTCCTAAAATTACTTAGATGATAAAGTTTACTTACTCCAATTCATAAGAAATAACTTATACAATTTCTTTTTCTTTAGAAAGTACTTACACAATTTCAACTCTTTATTCTTAAAAAAAAAAAAAAGGCACCAGCACTCCATAGCAAAAATGATAGCAGATCCAGCATTTAGCAATGTCAAAGTTCTTACCAGCAAATCTCTCAAACCTATTTGAAAGGAAAATTTACATTTACTATTTCAAACAAAATCGAGGAAGAAAGAGAAAACCCTAATTCTATTAGTGTCACTAGTAACTAGAGCAAAGCAAGGTTGAGCAAAAATTGTCAAATTAGAACCAAAATTTGGATTTTCGGTATGTTTTTCAAGTGGCGCAAGGTGTAATAGCCTTATAGAAGAAGTGAGAGAATTATTTTCAAATTTAATGTTGATTGTGTGAGAAAATGCAATAGAAGGAGAAAATGAGAACCAAAAACATAGTACTTCTTTCCTACAGATGGAAGAGAATGGATAATGGAGTACTAGATGGAGGGAGATAAGTAAAGGATGGAGAAGGAAATGAAAATGGAAGAAAAGGGAAATCGAAGAAAAGGGGCTGAGGAAGAAGGAATAGAGAAGGAAATTAGGCCCCTTGGTGTTGTTTTACCCATTCAATAGGTTACTGGTAAAAAGAGAGAATGCATATGGACATATGGATTAGATTGCACTTTTGTAAATCAACGGTTCCCATTCATGTTCTGGACCGTCCCTTTATGGACAGAAGAAATTTCCATGCTTATGGGTTGTTTATACTTTATTGGGTTCTGTAAAAGGTACAGGGAAATGAAAGAAAAGAATGCAATAAAAATTAGGAAGATTTTGGAGTTGATTTTTTTGTTGTAAAGATAAAAAAAGTTACATTTTGGCTTTGATGATGATATCTTGCAATGTCTACTGTCTAGTTCATGTAGATCATTTGGATGTTCACTTTTTTTTTTCCATCTGATTTAACTTGATTTAAAGGATTTTACAGGGTGGTTATGCTTCTTATTTTGAATGTTGTTAATTTTATTCTGTGAATGTAGGACTTACTAATCATTCAATTAATTAGCTTTGTCAATGTTGTTAATGAAAAGAGATATCCGTGTTCGAAATAAAAGATGTGAGACAATAAGAATATGTAGCGAGAATATGTTAATCTGATAAGTTAGTAGGAATTGTTATGAATTTAAACTACCAGTCAATTAGATCAGTTTCTATTGCACACTTGCTGTATATGGTGTTGTAGATTGATTATTAGCATCTAGATTTTTACCATTGATTATGAAGGCCAAGTGCACCTCCGGACCTCCCTAAACCCCGCCCTATTGCCATTATCTTCCGTTGTTGTTTTGTTGTTGTTATTGCCTATTGGTTTTAAGCTCTTTACAACTTGTTTAGTGTTCAGAGTAAACTGTTATTTGGAAAACTATCTAAAAGGGGACGAAGTATTGTATAAACAAATAGACGAGACACTTATTTTGAATGTTGAGAGATTGTGGAGATCTCCGCGTTTGTCGGAGGGACGTCGAATTATATTGTTAGGTTCGGTTTGATGAATCAAGAAGACAAGTTCAATCTACTATGGCAAGGGGTTTTGTTCTTCCAAATAACTGCAGCACGTTTCGTGCTTACCTCCGATCGTAGGGAAAAGGCGGTGGCCTCCCGTTTACTGTATAGCAAATTTTTTGCTATATCAGGGCATTGTCAATTATCGATGAAGCTGATCAAGACGCCGATTTCTAACAGTGATGTTTGGATTGGTAGTCACTTATCGACGAAGCTGATTAAGACACCGATTTCAAGCAGTGATAGTGAAAATCATATTCATCTTGTTATATTAGATTTATACTTGGTTATGTTAGATTTAGATTTGTTTAGAGATATTCACCGTTGTAGATGCCGGATGGCTTTTCATGAATGAATGAATTCTCTTTCCTTCAAAAAAAATAAAATAGACGAGACCCTTTTCTTCCCAAGTTCTAACTTATATTTTCATTGCTTTAAATTGATTAATAACAGATACTACTTTATTATTGTGACTCAAATTGTAACTTGTAACCATTCATAGTGACTAATTAATTAAGATGTAGGATATAATATATAATGCATGTTCAACAATGTACACATTTGGGATTTTTCAATCGTTTGGCTACTTTGACATCCTTCTTGTTCCTTCTTTTTTCTACATTTGAGCTCTCCTTGACTTGTTTAATGCACCGATCGAGTAAACCTGTTTTGTTCCTTTTGGCCATTTAGTGTGTTCACTGAAGTTTTTATGCATCTTTAATGTAATGGTACATATATAATTTTGAAGATTTCTTATTAGGCATTTGGTCTAGTCACCAAATTTCGATGTGATGGAGCAAATGACTACTAATTAGTGTGAACTTTTAATACATAAGTGTTTCTGTATCTTTTTTAATAATGTGAAACAATAATTTTCTGTATTAAATTATCTAAAGAAGAAGCGTAACAATTACTGGACTTGAAAAAAATGAAAAATTTGTACTGATATTGTCTCTGTATTTTTGATGTCATGGTGTAGCAATTAGAGTGTCATTTGTACTGGTTAGTATTCCATATACTCCAAGTCAAAGACATTGGTTGTGCTTTCATGCTTCATTCTTTGTGTCTAGTCACTAGTGGATGTTACACATATTTGTACATCATGTTAAAGCTGATCGAATGTTCTCGATCATTGTCTGATCTTTGATGTAGATGCAAAGTGTTATGACTAGGTGTTTCACAGAAAAGAGACTTGTTTGAGATTTTCACAATGCCTTGATTTCTTTAGAGAATTCTCTCTTTAGTAACTTGTGCAGATATGTGTGGCCGGTCTTTCTGGCTAAGAGGTCAGCATGTTTTTAACTTTTTATAAGATAGTTTTTTTTTTTTGAGTCAACATAAAAATTTTGTGTGTGGTGGGTACAATACTAATACTCACATCAGCATGTAAGGTGAGTAGGTGATAAGTTGGAGGTCAGCATGGTGCCAAAATTATAGAGTAATGTTTTTTCAGAACATCAGCTTAAAATTTTAATAAATTAAAAACTTTTAAGTACATGTTAAAAGACGAAAGGATGAAAGTACGCTGCAAAATTGGTTTTGGAATAGTAATATTACAAAATGTATAGTTAAGATCTAGAAAGATGCAAGCAAAATGTTTTAAGTAAACACTAGCTAATTTTTGTTTGAAGGGATCAAAACACATACAAGTTCTATGTAAAGTTTATTTTGGATACTTATTGCTCCCTCCATCCCACTTATATCTTCTCATTTAATTTTTCTTTTGTTGTGGAGTTAAACTTTACCAATTTTGATTATTAATTTGTGAAAAATATACGAAAATTTACAAGATGAAATTACTCGTTTTTAGATTCAACTTAGATTATATTTGTACAATATCAATTATTTAATAATTTTTATATTTATATAGTTAAAGTTATTATTGGTCAAAGTGTTGTCTTTGCAGACAGTGTCAAAACTAAATGGGAAGATATAATTGGGATAGAGGGACTAGTATATTAGGAGATTCTATTAAATTTATTTTAAATAAGAGAGTATGAAAGTACAAAGTAAAATCAGAGGTATTAACTTTCCTGAATTTTCCATATATATTCAGCTCCCTTGCTAATATAGCTAACTTTCTCCTACTTTTTCTCTTTGGTTCCTACTTCCTAATATAGTTAAGTGATAACACAAATCTTGCTTTTTTGCTTAAACACCCCTTGTTTTGTGTAGCCTTAATTTTAACTCCTATGATATGATATGATATGACAATTAAAGTCTTTGACAGTGTGGCAATTGCCACATCATAGAGACACACTATTTTATTGTCTCCAATAGAAATCTTTAGCATTGTCCAATTACAGAAATTAGTCAACAATAACATTTAATGTCATCCAAACAATCATCACCAGCGTCATATTTGTGTCTAGTGGATGTCACACATATTTGTAGATCATTTTAAAGCTGAATGTTCTCATTTTCTGACCTTCTGACGAGGTACATGCGAAGTGCTTTTCATTTTATTTTTATTTAAGCTGAATCATTCAAGTTAATTTTTCACATGTTAAATTACATAATGCCTTGATTTCATTCTTTAGAGAATTCTCTCATCGTAACTTGTGCAGATATGTGTGGCCGGGGATTTCTATTGGGGATGGTGCATAATTCCAAATTAAATTTACTTTGATTTTGCTTGCTTATCTTGCATGGTTTGGTAAGGGGGCAAAAAGCACTTGGAAAACTCCAAAACGATAAAAATAACTTATAGATATCAAGTCAATCTAAGGAAATATCAAGGTTTTATTTGCAAGATCAATGATTGGTCGAGGAATTACAGAAAGTAATAAGTAATTAAATTATAACCTCCAGACTTGTGCTCAAGGTAATTACAGGTAGACTTGACAAAGCTAATCCAGATACAAACTGAAATACCTCACCCAATACCCGATTTTGACCCGAATATTAAACCCAAAGGTCAACGAAAACTGGAAGTCAACCTGATCGAAACCTAACTCGACTTGAAACCGATCTGATCCGAAAAGACTCAAAGTGAACCGACCAGAATGCGACCAAACAATAATGATCCGAACCCAAATCGAACGTTGTAAGCATGTGACTCATTTAACTCTAAACTAGTAATAAATTTTACTAATTGGGCCTTAATCAAATGAACAAATACATGATAATCAAATAAAAAATTAAATAAAGTGAGTACATATTAGTCGAGTGCAGGGATCAACCCAAATAAGAGGGGATCACAATCTGTACCATCGAAATATATTAAAGTTAAATTAATTTGATAGCGTAAAATATAGCATCTAAACAAATTAAAGATTATCAACCCTACAAGACTACAACGAAAAGTTAACATTCAAGACAATGATGATACAAGTGACATACATATACGTTACACAAATTAATCAGCAATAATATTTGATGTCACCCAAACAATCATCACCAGCATCATATTCCTCATCATCTAATTCTTCTTCGGTGGCATTCCTATATCCAAATATATATAGCATGTTTGATAGAGTTTATACGGTCAGTTCAGTTCAGGTATTTTAATTTAGTGATTTTAAATTAAGTTAAATGATGTGCAGTTCAGTTCAGTGATGTTGAGTTCAGAAACGTACTTTTTGTCTCACATATCAAGTTGTGTTCAATTCAGTGTAGTTATGTCCAATTCAGTTCAATAGTGTCCAGTTTATTGATGTTGAATTCAGTTCAGTTCAGTTTAGTTTAATTCTGATAAGTTCAGCTCTAACAAACGCACCCATAGATACAAAAAAAAAATACGACTCAAATTCAAAAAAACAAAGTGCGTCTCCGACTCCGTATAAATCTGAATCCAATTAGTGAGCGGTTAGATTTAAATATGTAGACTATGATCCAAATATGATCCATTGCCTTCCGTACTCCCCACCAATAAGATTAGTAAAAAATCAAATCGGTTAGAATTAGTAGAAAAGAAGGCACCTTAATCACAATATCACAATTATATTCTTTTCGTTTGACATTCACTTAGACTTAAGTTATTGAAACTAGTTTTAACTCCATGCTTCGCACGAACTCGTTAATATCTCTCAAAAATAAAGATAACTTTCTAAGTGATATCTCATGTCTGTTTTATACCGCACAACTACTTCTACATTTGACTTCATTTTTTTTTTGTATGAAATATCTTTTTAAATCGATCTACATCTAAAATAAAATGCATGTAAAAGAGATAATGCATCTAAATTATTTTATTTTTTAATATAAAAATATGTGATAAATCCAACTTATGATAACGCATTTATGGGTGACACTTAGATAATAGGTTGTTAGGTTATGTGGCAAGTTTTGCTTATGTTGCACCTTAGGTGTCATTGTCACACGAATTTGGGCCTGTATGTGGCATCCTACGCGTGTCCAACCCACGTGAATTGAACTTGGATGATCATGTTGGACTTGGATGATATATGTTAAGTTATGTGGCAAAGTTGTTCACATGTAGCGTCTACGTGTCATTTCACACGAACATTCCCTCTTATGTGGCATTTACATGTTATCACCGCACCCAAAGGACCCAATTTGTATAGGGCATATATATCTCATATTAAACTTTTTGCAAATCCAATCCATTGAAGTCGGATTTATAATTTTTTAACTTAGGTAACTAAAATTATTTTTGTTTTGTGATATAAAAATATGCTAATAAATATGTAATAAAGCCAACTAATAATAAGACATTGATGGGTGACACTTGGATGATGATAAGTTGTTAGGTTATGTGGCAAGTTTTGCTTGCGTGGCGACTTAGGTGTCATCGTCACACGGCTTTGGGCCTCTACGTGGCGCCCAACGTGTCATGCCCACACAAATTTGGGCGCTTATGTGGCATCCCACGTGGTGTGCCCACATAAAATCGACTGACTTTTATATCACCACTCGAGTTAGGACCCAATTTTAGTGTGATACTCAATTAATGTATTTCAAATATATGGTTATTCTTCGTATTTTATCCTTAACCTCTATAAAACTTTTCCTAAAAGATGTCAAACTTTATAAGCTTATATATAAGATATATACATCTCATTTTGAAGTATTTTTCATTTTTAATGCAATGACGTAAAATTTGGATTTTTTTACAATTGCGTGACCAAAGTTATTTTATCTTCTAATTGGAAATAAATATGCTAATAAATATAGATGTTATATTTAGTTACTATATTAATGTAATGAATAAAGATACATTTGTTAGTTACACTTGTATGACTTGCTTATGTAGCCGCTTAGGTATCATCACCATACGAAATTGGGTCTCCAAGGTAGCGGCCTACATGGTGGGCCCACACGAAATTGACTCAACTTTATGTAGTTTTGAAATAATATACAAATAAATATATGATAATGTGGAGTAATAATGACTTTGGGACAACTCAATGATGATTTGTTAGGATGTGTGGCAAAATTGTGCATGTGTCATGGTCACATGAACATTCTCTCTTATGTGGCGTCCCACGTGTAATCACCGCACGAAAAAAAAACTTTTATAGGACATATATATCTCATTTTGAATTATTCTTCAAATCCAATACAAAGGAGTAAGATTCAATTTTTTTTTAAGTTACGTAACTAAAGTTATTTTATTTTTAATTTGAGAATATGATAATAAATATGTAATTAAATCAAACAATGATTAGGCATTAATGGCAGATGATGTGTTATACTATGTGGCGTGCATGTTCTTACGTGTCATCATTATATGAAAGAGCTGCTTGCGTGGCATCACACGTGTCGTCCTCACACGATTAAGGCCTCTGCTTGGCATCCCACGTGTCGTGGTCACACGAAATAGACTCACGTGTGATGACTGAATTATGACTGAATAGACTCACGATATATATATATATGACTGAATTAATTCAACCTTTATTTTTTTTTTTTGAGAAAAATGAACAAGTTAGAAGAATAGATTGAAATGAAAGTAGAAATTGTTCACTTGTTCATTTTTATGTGGTAGTACTCCGTATAATGTTTGGATGTAGTTGACCAGTGCAAAAAGCCCACACCCACTTCTCAGTTTCAACAGAGAGAAAGGAGAGAGAGGGAGAGAATCCTGAAACCAAGACATATTTTCTTCTCCCAACCAATAAGAATCAAACGAAATTAAGGTGTCCATTTCATCATTTTCTTCAAAAATTAGCTTCAAATCATAGTATCTATATATTAGAGGCATTTTCTAACAGCAACGGACGCGTCCACCTAAGCGAGTCGCTAAAATAAAGCAATAAAAAAAAGAAATTAAATAATAAAAAAACTAACCCATAAATGGAATATAGAATAAAATAGAATATCGAGTTATAGCAGTAAATTATTTGGAGTAACAAACTATAAGCGACAATTAACTTTTGTTTCAAACTTCAAAAATTCAATTTTTTCACGCCAATCAAAAGAGCATGAAACGTTCTTTATAACAAGACCTAATTGTCCGCTCTTTTTTTTTTTTTGGTAAAACGGGAAAACAACACCCATTCATCAAAAGTTCTTAGAGTGACCCTAAATTAGCTTAAAAGTTTCAATTAGCCATGCACGGTGAGTCTTACTGACATTTTTCATTTTCAGATACATCCACCTAATAGGGCTTTAAGTGCTATGTCACTGTCACCTAAACAAGTCTCTAAAACTTAAAAATTAAAAGCATATAATTGGAAACTTAGTAGTATTTTCAAGGATATGATCATTTATAAAAGAAAAAAAGGGTAGATCTCACTCTTTGTAAAAAATAGGAATTCCACCCGTTGGAAGAAAATATAGCAAGGAAATATTTTATAGATTATCTATTCTAATTGGCAATACCATTGTTTGGTCAAACATTTGATGATAAGATCTTAACATACTTTGTGTGAAGACACCTTCCTTTTGCTAAACCCAACCCTAAGCATCAGTAGCATATTTTGAGTGAAGCATATATCTATTTCTATTTGCATTATTAGTCAATGTCTATTTGAGTAACGTTCTTATATGCCATCTTGCCTCAATATTATTCGTGATATGATACAATACTTCCTACCAATTTAACTATCACAAACTTATAGTCCTAAACTCCTAATCCCAAAACTATAAGACATACTAATCTTCATAGCAAGACATTGATGATATCAAAATGATTAATGGGTGTATTCTTTAAAGTTTATCCAATAAGTTAAGTTAAGTTGAGTTCAACACGGATCTTATTTCAATTTATGGTGCATTATTTAGAGTTGAACTTATCAGAATTGAACTGAACATAACTGAATTCAATATCACTAAAATGGACACCAGTGAATTAATATGAACACCACAGAATTGAATTGAACACAACTTGAAATGTGAGACAAAAATATGCTTCTGAACTCAGCATAACTGAATTGAATTGAACATCATTTAACTAAATTTGAAATCACTGAATTGACACCTGAACTGAACTAAACTTAAATAAACTAAACTGACTGTCAGCCCTAAAGAACGCACCATGCGAATTTCAGTTTAGTTTAGTGATGTTTAGCTTCGTGGTGTTCAGTTCAAAAACAGTACATTTTGTTTCATTTTAATTATACGACTTTGAATTCAATTCAACCCAATCCTATTCAGTTCATTCCAGTTCAACCCTAAAGAACATACCCTAAACTAATACATTCATACATTACTTAGTGTTTTCATAAGCGATAGTTATACTCTAATTATTATTTTTTTGGTGCTCATTTATACTGTGATTTTTGTTGAGATTAATTACAACTTTACATTAATCACAGACCATATTGCTCATGCATTATACAGTATATGCTCTGTCGTGAGCAAGTAATATAGAAAATACAGTCATATTTCGATCAATCACTTGATGGCCATTTTCATTTGTGATTAACTATCATGATTCCTACTTGCCACATTTTTAAAAGTTGGATTATAGTTCAATTCATCATTCTTTCCGTTTACTTATGCTAATGAGTTTTTTTTTTTTTTTGGATAAGAGCTAATGAGTTAATTTTTGAGATAAGCCGATGAGAATGGAGGTCCAAAATAATAATAATAATAATAATAATAATAATAATAATAATAATAATAATAATAATAATAATAATAATAATAATAATAATAATAATAATAATAATAATAATAATAATAATAATAATAATAATGAAAAGAGAATATTAGAATTATAGCAGTAAATCATTTAAGACTTTAAGAGGTGTATAAGTTTTATGTTATGCTTCGAAAATTCAAACAACTTACACTAATGAAAAGAACGCGAAATAGACTTTAAAATAAGACCCATTTATCTTATATATTACGTATTGACATTTTGCAGGAGTATAGGGAGCGTCAATAAATTTTTCAATGACAGCATTGGGTTATATCACCTAACCGAGTCACTTAGGAACGCACCACCTAAGCAAGCATATAAAATCCTAAAATAAAATATTTTTAAAGTTATATTTCAATTAGAAAATATAAGACAAAAATATAGTCACAACATTTTTTGTCTCCAAATACTAAATAGGAAATTATATTTTCATGGTTATTCTTTACAATAATTAACCTAACACATTTATGGGAAAAAAATCCTTCAAAAACAGAAGGAAAAAAAAAACTTTCACCGCATCATTATGCTACTCTCTCCCACTCAAAACCAATATCTTAATATTAAGTGAAAATAACAAGAAAGATAAGCTAGGTATATGTTCAGTTTTAATCATTTTTAAAAGGGATTTGTCAATTTTACTAATAAAATATGTTCAATTTTAATGATAGATGAAACAACATTACCCCTAAAAAATAGGACACAAAATCTTCTTTTGAAGATATAGAATCACACTACACCACCACCAACATAACCCCCCCCCCCCCAAACAAAAAAAGAAAAAAAAATGTGATAAACAAAAAAGTTTGAGATGTTATTTCTTTAATTTCAAGTTTTGGCTTATGAATTTTATAATATAGACAATCAACAACGGGCAGTTAGACAATCAACCAATGAATACTAGAAAATAAATGTTATGTTCATTTAAAAGATATTTTGAGTTTGTATGGTAAAAATTAAAAAAAAACAATATTGAAATTGGTGATAAGAGTTAGAATTATTCAATGTGCCCCATATAATGCATAATCATCCTATTAAATAGCATTAAGGATATTAGAATGATTATATTAATGCTTATTCATACATTACTAAATAATTTTTCATATATAACTGATAGTTTTACTTATGACTTTTGATCGATATGTTTATTTAACACGTTAAATTGACCACAAATGGTGTAACGAACGAACATACACCTACTATATATATATATATATATATATATATATATATATATATATATATATATATATATATATATATATATATATATATATATATATATATATAAAAGAGGTATTTTGTGACCGACCACATCGGACGCGTGCATCTTATTGAATCATCTAAGATTAGAACCAAAAGTGTTACCAATGCGAGCTACTAAGCTAAATAAATAACAAAAATATAATTAAGATATAACATCAGGTGAAAAGAATAAGTTATAATTATAAATTATAAAATTAAGGAGATATTTTCTGATGTTATTAAGTTGTAATATCAGGTATTTTGTAGTTTTTAAGGTGAAAACAACAGACCTTAAGGTCCTGTTCTTTTCAATGAAATGGTGTAAAACAGAATGGAACGAAACAGAATAAAATGACACGAAAGATAACGGAACTAATTGACATATTGGACACTGAATGTGAGAAAAAATAAAAATCCAAAATGAGATGCAGGTTAGATTGGAAAGGAACGATTCAGATTAACTTAGGGTGCGTTCTTTAGAGCTTACACGATCAGTGCAGTTCAGGTGTCAATTCAGAAATTTCCAATTCAGTTAAGTGATGTTCAGTTCAGTTTAGTGGTGCTAAGTTTAGAAGCATACTTTTTGTCTTACATATCAAGTTGTATTAAATTCAATTCAGTGGTGTCCAGTCAATTCAGCGGTGTTGAGTTCAATTCAGTTCAGTTCTGGTAAGTTCAGCTCTAAAGAACGCACCCTTAGGCTCTGTTTGATTCAACTTAATTTCACTTAAATTCAGTTTATTTTAGTCCAGTTCAGTTCATTTTGTGCGTAACTTTATCACTCATATAGCTTTTTATTCCGAAATAATTCCATGATGATAACTATGTCATCGGAAAAATCTCAAAGCATACCTTCAAATGAGTCCAATATGACTAAGTTTGGATGGATTTTAAATGGTTAACGGTCAAGTTAGAAAAATCAATTCAATTCAATTCATATCGGTTTTATCCAGTGAATCAAACGGAGCCTTAGTATACAATGCTAATTCCACCAAATATTTATATACAAGTATAAAACTAATATACAAAATAGCATATAATTTATGTCAATTTGACAAATTATTTTAAATATATGAAGAACTACTTAGCCTCCGGCAAGAAGCATATCGCCATATAAACGAACATTTAAAGTTCATAAATAATTAAAGTTTAGGGTGATAAAAGAGTTTGACTTATAGGTTTTAGAGTTTTAACAAAGCTTCATTGTCCATAGAGCATCACTTAAGAGAAAAAATTGCTTAATTTTTTTTTAAAAAATAATGACAAATATATAAGAAAAACAAAGAGATTGTGGCAATTTCAAGTTTTTATTTTTCTATTGGTGCATATATGCATATGATCACTATTGAACGTAAACTTTTCAATAAATCTTGCAATGCACAAGATTACCTTCATGTCCAACACGAATCCAAACTATCGAAGTGAAATTGCCAACATATTTCGATCCTCGATATCATCTTTACTAATATCATATGAATGTATTTATTTTAAAATATTAACACTTAACTCGTGCAACGCACGGGCTTCATATCTAGTGGTAATTGAAAAGTTAAAATGTCACAAGCAAGATTTCCTTCATTCATTCAAAAAAAAAGAAGAAGTTATTATAAAATATGGTTTCTGACAAATATCCACAATTTTTTATAATACATTTTCCCAAATAATAAAGAGGTCTAGAAGGAGAGTCATGCCATTGCTAAGAGGCACTCATTAATGCAAGCAAGTGATAACATGATGGAAATACAATTGGTTGGTTTTCTGAATTTAAGGTCTTAAGAGAAAAATTATTTATGGCAAGATACATTTATGTCACGAACGTGATTCCAATATGACAAACCTTTTTATTTTTCACCATCTGAAATCCTAGAGTCATGAACTCATGATATTGACAAAATGTTAGCCATAGCAACAATTACCTCTACTTTAATGTTCTCTAATCTCCATGGTTCCCAACTTTCATCATTTAGCGGAAACAAATTGTACGTATGTATATCCTTATGAGGATTGCTTAATGTAAATCTAGAATTACGTAATGTAAATTTTATTTCCCTAAATACCCTTAATACTTTCCCACGCTCACTCCTACCTCTCTGAGTCTCTCCAATCTCTATCTGTTCCATCTTGATGCACAAATTAAGAATGTTAGTCCTGTGACTGAAATTATACCAAGGGGGGGTCGAAGTCACCGGCAAGGGGGATGAGGTGGCGGATGGGACAAAGGATAGGGAGGCGATGGAGGTGGTGAGTGGCAAGAAGCGGCTGAGCATGGTGGTGGTGAGTGGCGAGAAGCGAATGGATCTAGAGAAACCCATCTGAAGCCCATCGGAACCATGCCAGCCCACCCAACTGTCGCCATCCCATCATCGAAACCCATTCGAGACCCACCGCAACCAAGTCACCGCCATCCAACCACCACCATAAACCCTAACTCAATGAATAACTCAATAAATTCAGAATTGTATTGTTACTCAGTGCTCTGTATGGACTTAGGATTGTTCTGTGGCCACCATTTATTGCAAGTTTTTGCAACCATGCTTCGATAAACTTCTACATGGACTATCATCAGGAATAATACTTCTCTATTGGCTTCTCCTATGATCTGTTTTTTTTTTCTTAATTTTTGCATTGAATTACTTGATTATGATCATTCTATAATTGATTGTGTCATAGATATTGTTCATATTAAAGCATTATCTATGGTGATGATTTAGTTTAATATTTCACAGTGAAGGTAACGAAAGGGGATTGGAAAGCTAATTAGAGAGATTTATCATTTAAGAGCAAAAAGAATAAGGAGAAGGAGTTGTGTTTCAAATGAAAATGGCGTTTTGGTAACTTTTGTAACAAAAATATTTACGTTAAGTAATTTTAGATTTACGTTAAACAGTTTCGTATCTTTACCCATTACTAACATTAGAAGTACTATGCTCTGCTTCTGGTTTGTTATTATCCACCAAATATAACAAAATAATAAACAAATAACGTATTATGTTAAGGGATATAATGTTTGTCAACAAAAAAGAGAATATATGTTTGTCAATAAAAAGGAGATAAGGAAAAAAAAACAGGAAAAAACTCATAAATTATAACAAATTCAAAAACAACAATGAAGATATATTTAACTTATAACCCATGCATCTTTCTTATATGATGAACAATATATATATGGTCCTATATCTTATCATTTATTAGCATAATTGTCTTGAGAAAAAAAAGAAAAAAAAATGATCAAGAAGCAAGGGATGCATGTGAAACAGATTCATGGAAGATTGACATTGTTTTTGCTTTTTATAAAACTTAGAGACTGTAGAGAGGTTTGGAGATTTACACAATATGTGTCACTATCATTGTTATCGGAAAGAAGTTTTGGTAATTTTTGAGGAAAATATACAATTTGACATACAATTTGGTGAACACTTGTTCATTTTTATGTGGTGGTCCCAAAATCATTGTTATCGGAGAGAGTTTTGTCATATTGGAATCTCTACTTTTCTGTTTTCCTCTTAGACATTAGTGTATAGTAACTTTGACCAATTCACTTTAAATGGTTTTGGGAAGTCAAAAGTATTTCTTTGGTATAAATTATAATAGACTGAGTAATATACAAAGCAAAAATTAATTAGAAAATTAAGGTAAAAAATATTTAGGTTGGGAAAATGATTCTCAAGGCTTGTTGCCCAAAAAAAAAAAAAACATTCTCAAGCCAAAAAATTTAGTGGTGTTCTTTTCAGTTCAATAAGGTCTGATAAGTTCAACCTTAAAGAACACACCTTTAGTTCAGTTCAAATTTTAGTGGAGTTCAGTCTGATCCAATTCATTAAAAAAAAACACACCATACACTAAAAAAAACTGAAAATTGTTGCGGAATACACCTGCGGATTTAGTTTCCGTAACGGTTAAAAATATCCTATAATAGTCGAAGACTTTTAAAATACAATATTGTCATTATTGGTTCACAAAAAATACCATTGAGGCCCACTTAATCATAACATCACAGTTAAATTCTTTTCGTTTAAGATTCACTTAAGTTATTGCAATTGCATTAATTCAATTTAGACTCCACTTAAGTTAGAATAGATTGAAATGAACGTAGAAATTGTTCACTTGTTCATTTTTATGTGGTGGTACTCCTTGTCGTGTTGGGTCGTGTTGGATCGTGTCGTGTTTGGTTTCGTGTCGGTCTCAAAATATACAAATTTGATATGACATTGAAGATAATTACATTTTAATACAATTTGGTGTAATCATGTTGCATTCGAGTAATTCGTGATCATGTTGTGTCGTTTTCGTATTACACTGATAATGATATCTTGCAATGTCTAGTTCATTTATAAAATATGTTAATTTGAAGAATAAGTTAGTTGGAATGGTTATGAATTTAAATTTCTGTGTTGGTGTTGTAGATAGATTGGAATTTGATTATTCGCATCTAGATTTTATTGTTATTATTGGTTGTGATTTTAAGCTCTTTCCAACTTGTTTAGTATTCAGAGTAAACTGGTATTTGGAAATTATCTAGAAGGGGACGAAACATTGTATAAACAAATACACGAGACCCTTTTCTTCCCAAGTTCGTCTAACTTACATTTTTATTGTTTTAAACTGATTAATGACACATATTTTAGTATTATGGCTCAAATTGTAACTTGTAACCATTCATGGTGACTAATTAAGATGTAGGATAATATTGCATGTTAAAAAATGTACACATTTGGGATATTTCAATGGTTTAACCATTAATGGTGACTAATTAAGATCCTTCTTGTTCTTTATTTTTTCTACATTTTCTGACTTGTTTAATGCACCGAGTAAACCTGTTTTGTTCCTTTTGGCCATTTAGTGTGTTCACTGAAGTTTCTATGCATATTTAATGTCATGGTACATAATTTTAGGTGTTATAGGAGATTTCTTATTAGGCATTTGGTCTACTCACCAAATTTCGATGCAATGGAGCAAATGACTAATTAGTGTGAAGTTTAATACATAAGTGTTTCAGTATCTTTGTAGTGTGAAATAATTTTCTCTTTTATGTTACTTAAAGAAGAAGAATAACAATTACTGGACTTGAAACTGAAATTTGTACTTATATTGTCTCGGTATCTTTAATGCCATGGTGTAGAAATTAGAGTGACATTTGTACTAGTTAGTATTTCGTATACTCCAAGTCCAAGAAATTCGTTGTGATTTCATGCTTCATCCTTTGTGTCTAGTGGATGTTACACATATTTGTACATCATGTTAAAGCTGAATGTTATCATTTTCTGACTTTCGTGGTCATTTCTAGTTTAATGTATTTCCTCTGTCTTGTTAATCATTCAAGTCAAATTTTCACATGTTAAATTCCGTAATGCCTTGATTTCCTTAGAGAATTCTCTCTTCGTAACTTGTGCAGATATGTGTGGCCAGGGATTTCTATTGGGGATGATGCCATAACCTCAAATAAATTTACTCCTATACGGCTTTCAGGTATTTCTGGTCTAAGAGGTCAGCATGTTGTCCATTTGACTTTGTGTTTTTGTCTTTACCATCCAAAGGAAAGATGCTGCCAAGAAAGTGGCCTGTTTTATTTTTTTATTTTGCTTGTTTATCTTGCATGGTTTGGTAAGGGGCAACAAGAAACTTTGCGAACTCAAAACGATAAAATAACTTAGAAATATAAAGAGGTTTTATTTGCAAAATCAATGATTGCTCGAAGAATCACAGAAAGTAATAATCAATTAAATTATGACCTCCGAAAGTAATAAGCAATGAAAAAAATGAATAAAAATGTATAATTATACCTTCCATGACTCCTGTGTCACGTAACATTGCACTCTCTATCTAGTCTTTCTGGTAGTACTCCACACCACTTATTTGATATTAGAACCGTCAAACATGTCGTGTCGGGTCGTGTTGGGTCGTGTCGGTCTCAAAATGCACAAATTTGATATGACATTGAAAATAATTATATTTCGATATAATTTGGTATAATCGTATCACATTCGAGTAATTTGTGATCATGTTGTGTCGTTTTCGTATTTAAACTCACCATATGTCCAAATATTGAATTGATATACACACATGACATGCAAAACAAAAAGGTACAATTTGTACAAAAGACACTCTTTTCATCCCACAATATTCTTAGTGACTCGGACCACTACTAAGGTTTTTCACCAAACAATTTTAAATACAAACTCGATTTTTTTCTATTAAACATCATGCAAAGTTAACTAGGACAGTCATTATTACATCTTACGCCAAAACAGGTCCCCCATCACCAATAGGATCGTATTCCGGTTCCTCCACTTCTTCATCATGAGCAACACTCCTCTTCCGATAGAAGATGACAATGCCAACATACAAGAGGAAATTGGCTGCACTTAGTGTAGCTAAAACCCAATAATAATTATCTAACCTGCTCTTATTTAACGTGTTTTGGAACCAATTGATCTTCTTACCACCTTGTTCGCTAATCAAGCCAACGACATACACGAAGAGAGCACCACCCATGATCCCCGCCCCAAACACGCCCTTAGATAAAAGAAACATGTACCTAATTATAGAGGCTTCAACCTGGATACCAAAATAGCTAGTAACACATGTATGGTAAATCCCATCCATTGCTCCTAGCAAAACAAATTGTGGCAAAAGCCAAAATATGGTCATTGGTATCTTCTCCTCTGGCTTGTCAAATAGACTGTGGGTTTCGACAACCCCGAGCCTTCGTTCCTCAACTTTGGCTGCAGTTATGCAACAGAGAACCGAGAAGACCATGGCTACCGCGATTCCCACTGGGGGAGCATAGGGTTTTCGAGGTATGTAGACTCGTAAAACAGTGGAGATTGCTAAGTAGAGTTTGGAGTAGTATTCCTTGGCTTGGTTGTAGAACCAAAGGAACAATATGAGAGGTACTTGAACACGTCCTACTTTACGGTCCATGTGCTTAGCTTGCTCTAGGAAGTAGGTGTTGCCTATTGAGGATACAATTCCACATAATATGATGGTTAACCAAATTGGAATCATGTGTATGACGATCTTGGTTTCTTCTACCTCTGTTACGCTACAGAGTCGCCATCGGTTTTGCTCTTGTTCTGCTAGTGATGGATGTGGTAGTACCATAGCAGCCTTGTCAAGACAACTGCACATATATGCAAATGAAAGATGATTTCACACACACTTAGAAATTCTTAGGTATCACACTTCATGTAAGAGGCTGCTTCATATAAGTTAATTTTTGTGTTTGCTAAGAGTCTAAGATAGTCTAAGAGTTTGATATGTGTTCATGTTGCTAGTTCGTTGTAAAAATGTAGTACTAGAATTTAATTTAATTAGGATTTATTCTCGAGGTTTTTAGAGCATATTACAAGTAGTTATTATTACTTCCTCTGTTCCATATTAAATTGAGTTTCTCATTTGACTTTACGTTGTCTCCAAGATAACACTTTGACCATCAATAACAGTAATTATAAAACATATATATTATAATCCTAAAAGATTGAAATTGTGAAAATACATATTAAAAATGAAGCTAAGAGAACTATTTTGATCTTAAAAATCTTTAGAAAAAAAAAAAAAAAAGTTCACAAGTGATCAATGGTTAAAATTTGTAAAATTTGACTCAAAAAGTCAAACAAAAACCTTATTTTGGAACGGAGGGAGTACTAGTCATAGATATATAACAAATTAAAGTTCAAATCAATCTATATTGTTGTACCTGAGACTTTGTGTATGAGGCAAGGAAGGTTGCATAACACCATTATCTGGCCTATATAGATCAGGTACCTCCCTTGGTTTGTACATCAACTTGGAGAAACAAGCAAAAATAACACGAAAGAAAGTAGTGATAGGGCTCCCAAGGGGCTTTTGATACTTGTAAGAACAAACTCCGGTCAAGAAAACAAGGGTGGCAATCAAAGTGAACAAGGCGCATAACCCAAACTGGATAGCCCATGGCTTAACAAACACCACGACTATGTACCCGGCCGTCGGAACTAAGACCACGGCAATACGTTTGAGACAAAAGCCACCGGCTGAGGTGCAACTTATGGTGTCATCTGCATGATCAGTTGTTATCTCTTCGACGATGTCGATTTGCTCGGCTACAAATGGGAGGTAAGAGGTTAAGTGTCCGGCCATTCCCATGGCTGTAAGGGCTAGCCCTGTGTAGAAGAGTACATTTTGGTTGTCACCGATGCATTCTGGCTTGTATGCTGTGCAATTTCCGTATGGCTTGGATAGTACGGGTGGGGTTGACATCCATAATAGACCAAGTCCCTAAACAATAGCATAACTATCATTAGTTTGTGAAGATTGGGACTAACACTTAAATTACAATAGACCAATAGACATGTATGTATGTGTAAGGTCTTGTGTAAGACTATTTCACGATAGAACGTACAATTAAAAGTAATGTCTTTTATTTTCTTTTTGAAATAGCATTTTTTGATATATACTTGTTGACTCAAAACTGATATATATTGTTTAATATATGTAACAGTTTTCTCACACAGAGACTTTCTTATGTAAATTTTTGTGTAGATATTTGATATCGTATAATTTTTTTTTTGTCTTTGCTAAGGGTATCCACCGTCGATCACAGTGACTAACCCTCTCGCCCCAACTGTCAGCGCACTAAGCGGTAGGGGGCTGGCCAATGGATTATTTCCATTCGCAAGAGTTGAGATTCGAACACCCAACCACTTGTTTAAGGGATGAAATGCTGAACCACTACACCAACCCATCTTGATTTGATATCGTATAATAAAAATGCACAAATAATGTTTCTCATAACAATAATGAAAAAAACACTAGTAGTCAAGTTGAGTGTGTATTAGCATCAAATCAGTCAAGTGGATAAGGACATAGTCATATAGATACGTGAGCGCTTATACAAAAAAAAATGCACAAGTAGCCAACTACTGATGATAAAATATTTATTCGATGACCTTGTTGGATACATATAGTCTCATGGCATTATTAGTGGAAGAGCTACGTATAACCTACCTACTACCTAACTAATTAAACATGAGTTTTATATTTAGAAAACTTCACTACAAGAAATTTTAATCCATGTTGCATCCAATAGTAAAGATACTTCTAATCATAGTGCTAAATTGTCAAACTAACACACAAGCACATATTATATCATATATGACATATATTAGTAAAATCGGTAATACTATATATGTTAGTAGATCATTGTAATTATCTGACAATAAAATTATAAGAAAATAAATTTTAAGAAACAATAAGTTTTTATGAGGCCGGCTCAGAATGAGACCACCTCTATAATTAAGCATGATGTCATGTTTGTATGAGTGACCTCACCTTGAGGCCACCTCATACGAGGTTTTGTGTATTATTTTTACATAATAAAACTTTAACATTGACGAGGAAATGACTTACAACGGCATTAGAAAGGGTGATGAGTAAGAGGAGACTAAAGTTTCCAATGAAAGCATCAGCAAGATGAGCAAAAGGAGTAGGCAAAACAAGGACAGAGCCCATCCATAAATTGATAATTGCAGCCGCATGGGTGTAATCAAGCTTCCATACATCGGTCAAGTATACCATCATCATCCACATTACATACGCCGCAAATACATCCGCCCATACTAGCACTGCAGTTATGCATTCAAGCCAGTAATAATCCCAGAAAGATCAAAATGAACATATTAACATGATATGCTAAAAAAAGACTTTCATCGTCACCAATCACCACTGGTGACCTATAGCATTTTCCATGAGTTTTAATCTATTACAGTTAATATATAGCAAGTATGTATAAAACAGGTAATATGTATGTACATGTCATGAATAGGTCTCTTATAAGGCCAGCTTTAAAGTGAGGTTACCTTTATAGCCAAGCAATGACATCAACATGACGTCATATTTGTATAAGGCGCTTCACCTATAGAGACCGCCTCATACGAGAGTTTGTGATACACGTATACATGCCATAATTATATTTGTGGAAAAGGATTGCCGGAAACTAATACGAACTGTGATAAATAAAAAACTAATACGAACCGTTTATTTGGAAAAAAGATCTGATCCTCATCTTGAACACCGGTGTATATATATATATATATATATATATTGGTTCTTCGATCAGGCGGAATATGATTGCTCCAGCAATATAAGTATAAATCAAAAGCATGCACTGATAAAAGTAAGCCACTAATAATAGTTAGTATACATAGGATTTGATACCGAACGGAAAATTCTTTGCTAGAGGTGTAACCGAGTCAAGTCGATCGAGCCCAAGCCAGACCAAAATGAATTACCTTTAAACTCGATATGAGAGAGCTAGTGAAAGAGAGATTGATATATATGGCGCTTGTGTGATGACTAATGGTATGTCCAAGGTGCTCACATTTATAGATTTTTTGGTTGACGTTCATGTTCATCCTTGGCCAGTTAGCCTTGTACGACCGTTGTACGTAGACTTTTTTCCCTTTTAAAATTATTTTTTGGGGGGAGGCGGCGGAGTAAAGTATTAGCCTGGTTGGGCTGCTTACAGTCCTTAATTTTTTAAAACTAGGTGGATGTCCATGTTCGTGCGTTGCATGGACAATGATTATATAATAAAACTAATATAACGTGATTATTAATCTCATCGAAAAATCAAAGTGTAATTGTCACTTGTGAAAAACTATTAGTAATATATGGATAAATATTTATATAATCCATTTAATATCATGAATGCCACATAATAAGATTACTATGACTTTATAGGGCATCTTATCTAATTTAAACTCTTATCATCCATTTCAATTAACTATTAATTAATAACTCACATATATTACATGATCCAAGAGGTGATAGTTTCAAAGTCTTTCTATACTTGATGTTGGTACGTCAATACTCTTATGCCGATATAAGTGTATAACTAACATTCCAAAGATATGATTCTTCTTTTATGGTAAAATCAGTTTAAATGTCTAATGTATACATAACTACTTTTCAAAAAATAAAGAAGTTTTAGACGTAAACCTTAGAATAGCAAAACATATTTCAATGCTTGCTTGTTTTTTCAAAGCTATATGCGGTCAAAGTACCGCATTGAAGAAAGTAAAAAGTCCAATGTAATTTTATTTGTTCGGAGGGAGTACATTAATAATTATAAAGTTGAAGGGAACATAAATTGGAACCCTAAAGTTACATGGGAGATCAGTATATTACGTACAGTTATAAAATTATATGTGATAATGGTAAAGTTTCCTATTAAAGATTGAACCTAGAATCATTTTAGATTAATCATTTATTTTTTCATTCTACACATACTCTTTTTATTATATTTTACTTTGAGATTTCTTTTTAAATTTTTATAACTATTATACATATCTTTTCTCTTTTTTTTATATGCAACTCTTTAGTTGTGTCAGCTTGTCAAGCTAATTACTAATTACCTTTTTAGGTGGACGCATCTAATGTTGTAAATCAATAGAACATACTACAAATGAGTCTCATTTGAAAGGATATTCCGTACTCGTTTCAATGGTGTAAAAAATTTAATTTCTTAAGAGTTTAAAACTAAAGTTATATGCTTTTTAAAATTTAATAGTCTACTCTTTAATGATTTAGGAAAGTACAACTTTAGTACATATTCTAAAACCTCTAATTAATAGTGTACCCTTTAAAGATTTAGGAAAGTACACATATATTCTATTTTATATTTATTCTAATGGTTCGCTTAGGTAGACGCCTCCAATGCTGTCAGAAAATGCCTCTAATATATAGATATTATGATATGATTATATGGAATTAATTCACGTTTAGTTTTTTTTGTTGTTGTTGCTAATCCTACGTTTAGTTATTTTTGATGCTTTTATTATTTGTAAGGGAGAGGGGGGTGGGGGGCCTAATTCAATTATTGTTTTCACCTATGGAATTAATTCACATTTGTTTATTTTTGTCTGGTTATTATTGATTGGTAATAAGACTATGGGTCTGTATATGAGATGTTGTGTAGCCCAATTGAAGATGTTGGGCAAAGTTATGATATCCACAGTATCATTAGAGATTCACGAGGAGGACTCATTTACTCATCAGTGCACAATCGCAAATGTTGGGCTCGACTTCAATGATTGTAACCGATCGAAGCTACAACTATGCGAAATGGCATCATAGCAACTATTCTGAATGAGTGTAGAAACATCCAGGTAGTTTTAACCAGGCCACTTTTCCCCTTTTTCGTCAATCAAACAACTCAATAAAATCTACTTTTTAAGAAGGTACACTTCTTATTATGCTCTTGAATATCAATCAAACAACCACTAAGGATTATCAATGGGTGGAATTATGCAATTGATTATAGCCTTGACGAGTCTTCCAACTTATCCTTAAAAAGATGGAACTCCAGTACAATGTTGTGGTAACCTGCAACAAAGAAACATACGAGTCATGAAAGAGAAAAAGATGACAATAGTACTCATTACTTGCAAGAAAAACTTACCTTGTTAATGGAGTGACATAGAACGAACAAAGTGGCTGCCATTGATTCTCACTCAAACTCTCAATCCTAAAGCTTTCCTTTTCTTTTTGTTATGTTGATGACTTCAATAATAATAATATGGTGAGATAAAAAAGTTTGGGTATTTCTCCCCTATCCATAAATCCAAAATTCCACCCACAATATAAGTGGATATCAATTAGTTGATAGCTATTTGTGCTAGTACCATATTATCAAAATTACTAAGAGTGTGGTTTTAAATACTTAAATTGAATGAAATTTTGAATTTTAATAGAAGAAAATGCTTCACATGTAGCATTTTGATGAATTGAAATTATCCAAATGTAAGGATGATGAAAGGAGAGGAAGCTAAAATATTAAGGTGGGATGGGTGTAATTCAAAATTCTCCAACTTTAAGATTTTATGAAAGGCCATTGGCATGCAAAGTTTCGCACATTGGTGGGGGCTTTATAGCCAACCCATTCCCATGGCACACACGGGCAACAAATGTCAATCGAGTTTTGTGTGGAAGATTTTCTCGTTTTGCCAATCACTTATGAGTAAAGTCATAAGTGATTATAGATTTATGGTTGTACATTTTTAAATCGGGTTGGTTTTTTGTTGGATTTTTTTTTTTTGTTTATTTAATAATAGTTATTTTTTTTTTATTTGGGTTTACAATGTTGAACTTTGTTACCTTCAATTAATCTTTATTTATTTGTTGATTTTTTTTTTCTTGGAATCAATTGCACATACCCTCAAATCTCAAGTTTGATTCCCCCAACCTCCCAATATAAGTATTGTATAAAAGTTTAATAAGATTATAAGTTAATTATCGTGTTTGCAAACTTCTGACCTCTTTAGAATTGCTCTTAGAGGCCCTCTTTCTTATTGATGCATTTTTTTTTTTTTTTTTTTGTGATAACTGATAAGTATATGTTAGATGTTTTGGTAATTGTACTGTTAATCGTGTAATTAAAGTAGATGCGGATATAAAGTTTTGAAAATTTAAGTCATTTGTCTAGCCTTATTGTAGAGACGTGAAAATAGTCGTTGACGATTTGGGAAGAAATTCTCCTTAATTCCTAGCATATGTTGAATTTTGAGCAACATTGATGCTATTAGATCTCCTTATCTACCTCTTTCTCAGGGGTGTTATATTGAGTTTGCAAACAATTTTACCAGGCGGGCATTGACCTTAGGTGTTGAGAATTGAAAAATGCTTTTACTTGATAATCTGGCCACTTGGATTTTTATTTTATTTTATTTTACAAAACGACAATCGGGTCCCGAAAAGTCGAAAATTAAAGATTTTAATACATGTTTTTTTGGTATCTGAGAGGCGCCGAAATGAAAGTGGATATTTTCACACTAGATCGCACAGGACATCCTTAGGAACATGGAAGACCTCCGAATTTCGTTATCAAATGCCTGATAGGATTGTAAAGGTGTTTTT
Organism: Tetragonia tetragonoides; assembly: GCA_038025085.1. Lineage (NCBI taxonomy): Eukaryota > Viridiplantae > Streptophyta > Magnoliopsida > Caryophyllales > Aizoaceae > Tetragonia > Tetragonia tetragonoides. Next base: position 38,846,529 of record CM076148.1, read on the forward strand.
ATGGGACACCAATATAAGGGTCAGAACACCGAAAGTATGGGCTAGAACGCCTAGAAGTGCCAAAGCTAGGTTGTTGAAGAAAACAGGTTTCCAAGAGGCCACTTTCCCTATGAAGCATATGGGAGTGCCACTGACACCTGCAAGATGGAACAAAATGGAATCCTCTTTCCTAGTGGACAAAATCACAAAGAAGCTAAACACCTGGGCAACAAGGAACATGTCATATAATGTTCAAATGATTAATTCTGTATTGTTCTCTCTTCATATATATTGGTCTAGCTTTTTTATTCTTCCCACTGGTTTGCTGAAACAAGTGGAGCAGAAATGTAGACAATTTCTTTTGAGGGGGGGGATAACAGCTACAGAAAAAAGCAAACCTAGTGGTTTGGGACTGGATTTGTCAACCTAGGAAATGTGGTGGATTGCAAATGATCAATAGCAGAAAATGGAACTAATGCATTGAATGGGAAGCACCTTTGGGCTTTGTCAACTAAGCAGGACATCCTATGGGTCAAATAGATAAATGGTGTCTACTTAAAGGGAGATAATTTCTGGGATCATATCCCAAGAGTTGACAACAGCTGGTACTGGCTCAAGATCACAAAGCTGAGGGAGAAGCTTAGTAACTCTTATGATGCACAAGGCAACTGGAGGGGTGACAAGGGGGTTTATTCTGCCTCTGCAGGTTACAACATGTTGATGGAGCAGGGCACTAATAAGTATAGGCATGCAAATATTGTTTGGGGAAGAATCAATGTGCCTAGACACAATTTCATACTATGACTTGCACATATGAAGAGGCTGTTAACAAAAGATAGGATGGAGCATATGAGTTTCTACCTATGTAACAGCCAAAATGAAGATGTAGACCACCTTTTCTTCAAATACAGTAGAAACTCTAACATCCTTGAGGGTGTCAAAACATGGCTTGGGTGGAGAACTTCAGCAACTTCCATCCTTGAGGGTGTCAAAATATTTATTAACAAGTATATTGATCTGATTGTTAGGAGGTTTTCTTTTCAACTTACTCAGTAATAAGTTCAATTTAGTTAAAAACAATTCAATTCAGTTCAGTTCAGTCTAATTTAATTAAGTCTAGTCTAGTTCAGTTCAATACAACAAAAATGGACAAATATGATAGTAGTATGTTGGTGGCCACAAAATCAAAGAATTGTTGTGAAAATCCAATGCAAGACATTCATGCGCATATAAATCACACCAATCCTTTGAGTTTTTTAATCATGCGATTTTAAAAGTATTAATTTGAGAAAGACAAATATGATAGTACTCCATAGATGCACGTGGCCCAACTATGATTAGGCAAGAATTTGTGCATAGCATGGTGACAACGCTAAAAGTAGTATGTTGTCACATGCTTTTTTTTCATTTTCTGATTATTTTTGATTTTTGATTTTTTCTTTCTTCTGATTGGCGGGTGGGTTTGGGTTGGGAGAAAAAATGACGAATTCTCATTTTCAGCGTCAGCGTGACTTTCAATCTCCTTTCTCTCTCATTCTCTCTCCTTCCTTCCTTTTTGGTGCAACTTTGCACTTTCTTTTTCTTGATTTTCTTTTTTCCTTCTGGCTTCTGCTACGTCAGGCTTTATGAAATTGAGGGAATGAGGAAAGGGGAAAGTAAGGAGAGGGAAGAATGGGGAAAATAGGTGGTGTTGTTGGGCACATGCCAAAACAATGGCAAGAAGAAATGCAGGGAGGGAGGAATGGGAAAATGGGTGGTGTTGGTGGGGTCCATCTACCATGGAATGTCTTTAAGGCCAGGAGGAGTGGAGGGCGGTGGCAAGAGGAAAGTGACAGTGGTGATGGAAAAAGAGAGACAGTGAAAGAGATTATAAAAGAGAGTCTTTACTATTCAAAGTGAAACATTTAGGTGAAAGAGGCTAAGTGAAACATATAAGTGAAACCCTCAATGATGATAATGACTCCCCTCTCTCTCACCTCCTCCTCAATGACCCATCAACCTCAACCCAACCCAACCCAGCCCAACTCAACCCAATCCAATCCAACCCAACGTTCTCACTCCCTTCCCTCCACCCGCCATTCGTCCCGGATTTCCTCCTCTCGGTACCACTACGGGGTGGAGGCCAACAACCCAACCACCCCCCTGTCGGCTTCATCGACCCTCGTGGAGGGGTGGGGAAAACTCATGCTCCGGGAAATGCCTTTAAGGCCGGAAGGTGAGGGTGGGGAGAAGGTGGTGGTGGTAAAAGTTGATTGGGTAGAGGTGGGAGAATTATCTTGAGGGATGCTCTTGGTGATGATGGTGCTGGTAACAAGAATTGGTTCCAAAGTGCGTTAAATAAGAGTAGGTTAGATAATTACTATTGGGTATTAGCTGCACTAAGTGCTGCTAATTTGCTCGTGTATGTTTGCTCTTGTATGTCATAATTGCTATCTTCTATCGCTATAGGGATCAGTGGCGGAACTAGAAAATTTTTATTGGGGGGGCCAATGCTTGTATTGAAATTTGGTTTTAAAATTTGTTTTCTACCCGTCTTCACAATTATTATTTTTTGTTTAGTTGAACAATCATAATTATTTGCAAGACCTTTGATATGGATTAGATTTTTTTTTTCTTAAAATTTGTATTCCTAACAAAGTTTTTTTTTCATTTGGCTAAAGACTCCCAATATGGGTTAAGTACTAATGAAAGCCAATTGAAAAGAATATAAAGGGAAAAGAAAGTGAGACTAAGGACAAATAAATGCACAAACTGGGCAGAAAACCAAATGAGCTAATACTGTACCAAAAGAGTAGTAAAAAGAGCAACAAAATAATAAAGGCGTGAAGCAAGGGGAAATAAAAAAGTGGCAGTGGGATTCGAACCAAAGATCTCGCACTAAACTCCAACACCTTGAACATTTGATGTAACCAACTAAGCTAAACTTGACTAATGTTAACAATGTACCTTGTTTAGTATTTATCGAATATTGGAATCATGGGGGAGGCCATGGCCTACACCAGCCCCCCCTTGATAGGGATGCAACTAAAGAGGAATTAGATGACGAAGAATATGATGCTGGTGATGATTGTTTGGGTGACATCAAATGTTGTTGAATTAATTTTTGTAACATATATTTATGTCATGTGTATCATCATTGTCTTGAATTAATAATCTTTTCGCCATAGAATTAATAATCTTTAATTTGTTTAGATGCTCTTTTTTAGGCTCTCAAATTAAATTTATTTAGAGAATGATTTTTTTTAAAACCCGTTGGATCTAAAATTTAACATTGGAAATTAAAATCAAGTTGCTAGTAGCTCAATTGGTTAAACAAAAAAGGAAAGAAAAAATAAAAAGAAATAAGGAGAAGTGAACAAATACTGATACACAGTTTTTTGCAGGCTGGGGCTTTGTTAGAACTTAGAACATGTGTCTGCTTTCTATCAACCTGAACTCCTAGAAATAGGCCTCTATTCTTATTGTCTTTTTACAAAAGATGGAGATATTAGTAATACTCCTAATACTTCAACTTTTTTTTTAACATAAAAGGATACCTTCATTTCATAGATATAGATTTACATAAGGATTTACAGCCTTAGAGCATCTAGCATATATATTAGCCTTTGTACATCTACTAGCAGATATTACGTAAAATTGGCATTTCCAACCAAATGCTACAGTTTGAAAAAACGACCACCAAAAGATGAAACTAAAGTTCCCCAAATCAAATACTTAAACTACTACATCATTTAACTTCCAAGATCCCCAAGCAATGTCATTTCTTGTTATTTTTCTGCAAAAAAAAAAAAGAAAAAAGGTTATCAACGTTGTTAGACAAGTAAAAAGTGAAATAAATCTATCTTACAAAAATCATTCCAATTAAAAACATAATCAGTAAAAGCCTTTCCAAACACACTACCTAAATTAACAAAATACTTAAAAAGATCGATAACTATTAGATGGAGTAATATTTAACACTGAGCTAGTGATGACTGACATAACACCACAGAAAAGCTCAACAAATGGGGGTAGAAGAGGGAGATAAGTTTCGAGAAGGGGTAGCTTGAATAACAGGGGAAGAGCAGCTTTCACCACAATAGATAGGAACTTGAGCATGACACCCACATTTCCGTTCGCAAAAAAAATTACAGGTTTAAGTTTTGCAATAGTGTGTTAAAACTCTTCAATAGATTCCTCAGCTTCAGGAAGACATAAGGCCGGCGAGGTTCAAGAGCAAGTTGTTGTTCTGCACTCTAATAGTACATCCCTTCGATTCTCAAAGATTCGAAAAAAAATAATACATCCCTTTACAAGAAAGACCAACCAGATTAAGGGCATGATGTGGTATGTTCGTGATCCACCAGTTCTAGTAATCAACTGATATTATAATAGAGAGTCTTTACTATTCAAAGTCAAACATTTAGGTGAAAGGGACTTAGTGAAACATATAAGTGAAATCCTCGATGACTGCCCTCTCTCACCTTCTCCTCGACGACCCATCGGCCTCAACCCAACCCAACCCAATCCAACATACCCCCTCCCTTCCCTCCACCCGACACTCCTCCTGGATACCCTACTCTCGTTACCACTACGAAGGTGGAGACCAACAACTCACCCACCTCCGTGTCCGCCCCATCAATTCCCGTGGAGGGGTGGGGAAAACCCATGCTCTGGGAAAGGCATTTAAGGCCGAAAGGAGAGGGCCGGGAGACGGTGGTGGTGAAAACGTAAGGTGGTAAAAGTTGATTTGGGTAGAAGTGGGAGAATTATATTAAGAGATGCTCTTATGGTGGTGGTGGTGGTATACGGTGTGAGAGAAGTGATGGTCGGAAGCGGAGAGAAATGGCAGAAGAAACTGGCATTTTGTGAGAGAGTTTTGAGTAGTGTGTGTATGTGTATGTAAAAAGAAGTAAGTGTATGTATATTTATAGGCAATGAGGTTTTGATCATCATGATAAGCAGGGCAGCAACGACCAATTTGTATTATTCTGTATTTACTTTTTATTCATTAGCTTTTTAGATGGACCAATTTGGAACTCTAGCAGAAGTTGTAAATAAGTCCTCGTTATCTATTAATACCGGTAGTCATAGATGGCAAATAAAAAGCTAAATAAACCCATCAGTTAGAAAAACACACAGTGCTCAATCTCAAAAAAGTGTGTTTAATGACATTCAGTTAAGCAAGACGGTGGCCACAAGTCAATATCCAATTGGTTTATTTGTTTCGCAATACGTAATAAGAACAACCTCTGACATATTAGCCTTTATACATCTACTAGCAGATATTACATAAAACTGGCATTTCCAACCAAATTTACAGTTTAAAAAAACGGCCACCAAAAGATGAACCTAAAGTTCCAACATATCAAATATTTAAACTACTACATCATTAAACTTCCAAGATTCCTAAACAATGTCATTTCTTGTCATTTTTCTGCAAAAAAAAAAAAAAGAAAAAAAAGTTTAGCAACGTTCTTAGACAAGTAAAAAGTGAAATAAATCTATCTTAAAAAAATCATTCCAATTAAAAACATAATCCTGAATTAACAAAATACTTAAAAAGATCGATAACTATTAGATGGAGTAATATTTACCTCTGAGCTAGTGATGACTGGGAATAACAGCACATAAAAGCTCAACAAATGGGGTTAAAGAGGGAGATAAGTTTCGAGAAAGGGTTAGCTTGAACAACAGGGGAAGTGCAGCTTCAACCACGTTAGCTAGGAACATGAGCATGACACCCACATTTCCGTTCGCAAATTTTTTCGCCGTCTTCGAAAAGGCAAAGCTTAAGGCGGCGAACGCACATGCCAAAACAATGGCAACAAAGAAGAAATGAGAGGGAGGAATGGAGAAAAAGGGTGGTGTTGGTGGGCACATGCCAAACCAATGGCAACAAAAAAAGAAGGAGATGGAGGAATGGGGAAAATGGGTGGTGTTGGTGGGCACACGCCAAAACAATGGCAAGAAGAAAAGGAAGGAGAGGGAGGCATGGGGAAAATGGGTGTTGTTGGTGGGCACATGCCAAAACAATGGCAAGAAAAAAGGCAGGAGATGGAGGAATGGGGAAAATGGGTGGTGTTGGTGGGGTCTATCTACCATGGAATGTCTTTAAGGCCGGGTGGAGAGGAGGGCGGTGGCTAGAGGAAAGTGACCGTGGTGATGGAAAAAGAGAGACGGTGAAAGAGATTATAAAAGATAATAATCTTTACTATTCAAAGTGAAACAGTTAGGTGAAAGAGGCTCAGTGAAACATATAAGTGAAACCCTCAATGACGACAATGACTCCCCTCCCTCTCACCTCCTCTTCGACGACCCATCGGCCTCAACCCAATCCAACCCAACCCAACGTACTCACTTCCTTCCCTCCACCCACCACTCCTCCCGGTACCACTACGGGGGTGGAGACCAACAACTCAACCACCCCCGTGTCGGCTCCATCGACCCCCGTGGAGGGGTGGAGAAAATTGATGCTCTAGGAAAGGCCTTTAAGGCCGGAAGGAGAGGGCGGGGAGACGGTGGTGGTGAAAACGTGGTCCAGTCACCAAATTTTGATGTGATGGAGCAAATGACTTACTAATTAGTGTGAACTTTTAATACATAAGTGTTTTTGTATCTTTTTGTAATAATGTGAAACAATAATTTTCTGTTTTAAGTTACCTAAAGAAGAAGCGTAACAATTACTGGACTTGAAAAAAATGAAATTTGTACTGATATTGTCTCTGTATTTTTGATGTCATGGTGTAGCAATTAGAGTGTCATTTGTACTGGTTAGTATTCCATATACTCCAAGTCAAAGACATTCGTTCTGCTTTCATGCTTCATTCTTTGTTTCTTTAGAGAATTCTCTCTTTACTAACTTGTGCAGATATGTGTGGCCGGTCTTTCTGGTCTAAGAGGTCACCATGTTTTTAACTTTTTATAAGATAGTTTTTTTTTTTAGTCCACATAAAATTTTTGTGTGTGGTGGGTACAATACTAAAACTCACATCAGCATGTAAGGTGAGTAGGTGATAAGTTGGAGGTCAGCATGGTGCCAAAATTATAGAGTAATGTTTTTTAAGAACATCAGCTTAAAATTTTAAAAAATTAAAAACTTTTAAGTACATGTTAAAAGACTAAAGGATGAAAGTACGCTACAAAATTGGTTTTGGAGTAGTAAAATTACAAAATGTATAGTTAAGATCTAGAAAGATGCAAGCAAAATGTTTTAAGTACACACTAGCTAATTTTTGTTTGAAGGGATCAAAACACATGCAGGTTATATGTAAAGTTTATTTTGGATACTTACTGCTCCCTCCATCCCATTTATATCTTCTCATTTGATTATTTTTTTGTTGTGGGGTTAAACTTTATCAATTTTGATTATTAATTTGTGAAAAATATACGAAAATTTACAAGATAAACTTACTCGTTTTTAGATTCAACTTAGATTATATTTGTACAATATTAATTATTTAATTATTTTATATTTATATAGTTAAAGTTATTACTGGTCAAAGTGTTGTCTTTGCAGACTGTATCAAAACCAAATGGGAAGATATAATTGGGATAGAGGGACTAGTATATTAGGAGATTCTATTTAATTTATTTTAAATAAAAGATTATGAAAGTACAAAGTAAAATTAGAGATATTAACTTTCCTGAATTTTCCACATAATATTCAGCTTCCTTGCTGATATAGTTAACTTTCTCCTACTTTTTCTCTTTCTAAGCTTGGTTCCTACTTCCTAATATAGTTAAGTGATAACACAAATCTTGTTCAATGGTGCTGCAAGAAGGCCTACAAAAATTTCAGAGACAAGTTCATGCAGCAGTAATAGCTGCAACTGCCTACACTGTCTGGCTGGAGAGGAACTGCACTTTCTTTCGTCAATCTCAGTCCACTGATGCTAACATCATTCACCATATGAAGTTCTATGTAAGAGCAAGGTTATATGAAGTGAAGATTGCAAAGCTCCAGAAAAAAGATAAAAATTTCTATTTAGATATTATGTAATCCTGCTGTATTTTCTTGATGATTTTTAGGGTAATTAGTGCTTGCTTTGTGTATTCCCAGCTGTATGTTTTGCTGGTTTTATGTCGTTGGGACAATCAGTAGCTTCAGTGTTGTTATACATTGTATTAGCTTTATTTTCAAGGGGCTAGATGTAAGATGATACCCTATATAGTAGGTGAGTTTCTTCTCTAGTTGCTTTTTAGGTGTAAGATTTATTTCTGAAATGGTAATAAGCTAATTCTTACAAAAAAAAACACTGAAAGCATGCGTGATATCGAAATTTGGGAACCCTGATTATCCTTCTGGGGCACCTAGAGTCCTCCGGGTCACGATAGATCCTCTGGAGAACTTTGCGCAAAAATGACACCCGAACCTCGAAAAGCCAAAAACGAAGGCTATAATCTACGTTTTTGGGGCTTTCGAAAAGCTCCAGAACGAAGGTAAAAATTTCCGCACCACGTCGCACGAGACACCCTTATGGGACATGGGAAGCCCGCAGGGCCGTTTCTCTGGTCCCTAATAGACTTGGAATGGTGTTTTACGAACACTAGTGTAAGAGTTGAAACACCGAAGGCATGGGTGATATCAAAGTTCGGGATTCGAATGACCTTCCCGGGGAACAGAGGGTGCTCTAGGGTCAAGATAGACTCCCCGAGAAGTTTGGGCAAAAATGACAACCGGATCTCGGAAAGCTGAAAACTAAAGGCTATAATCCACATTTGTAGGCTTCTGAAAGGCCTCGAAACGAAGATTTATATTTTCGCACCACATGGCACGAGATACCCTTAGAAAACATGGAAGATCCCGGATATAGGTTATTGGGTCCTTATTGATAGGCTTGGAAAAACCTCTTACTTGATATCAGAGGCTAATTACTTCATTGTAAATTTACAATTGTTGTAACTTGTAAGTAGTAATTTATGGCACTTCTTAAATTAACAAAAAATAAAATGAAAACAAAAACTCTCGAGGATTTGCGTTGATTTGATATTGTTGTAACAATGTAATTGTTTTTTGTTTGTTTTTTTTGATAGGATAACACAGTCGGGATTTTTTACTGTTGTTAAAAAAACAGTAGAGGATCCAAATTAATTTACAAGCCTTCGTGATTTCAACAAAAAGAAGTTTACAAGCCTTCGTGTAACAGACTATGTTGTAATCACCGAAGAATCCGAAATTCTACCGCTACAAAATTCCTCTCAGAAATGACCAAAATGACACAGCAACAATCTATATAAAAAGATAAATATAAGTTATATAACTATATGACAATCAAATTGGTAAATTTAGTAACTGAGCACAATGCCACAGATAACAGAATCACAAATCTATAATCTTTGCCCCATTTTATTTTCTTTTTTTAATTCAAATTGGATGGGTTTGGTTTGGGAGAAGAAATCTAATTTTCAGGGTGATTTTCTCGAGTTAACTACACAAAGAAGGACTGAAGTTTGGGGTAGTTTTAATTTAAAGGACTCATGTTTCATTTTTTTGATTTCAAGGACTATTGGATGGAAACCATCGACTATTGGATGGAAACCATCCAATTGCTAACGGTTCCGTTAACCCCATGACTAACTGAACTATATTAGTTACTTTGACACAAAAAAAACAATTTGCTAAAATTTAAGCCTTTCCATTTCCCTACAAAAAAAAAATAAAAATAAAATTTTCCAATCCCGTTTCTTCATCCTCAATAGGATTCATATCCAAATTTTAACTTCTCAACAAAGAATAACCTCATTGAATCCCTGTTGATTGCCATAATTTTAACTCGGTGGTTCGTGAATACTCCATTGAATTCAATTCCGATTGGTACCTTTTTACTCAATCAAATAATTGAATCCTTGATTGATTGCCCATATATTGCTTGGGGACTGGGGTCCCTTTATTGTTTTCATGGAGAGATTTAGAATTGAATTGGGCGCAGAGGAGGAAGAAGAAGGGTGGGAAAGAGAAGGGAAAATGGGGGCTGGGGCATTTAATTTTGGCAAAATGGTTTTCTGGTGTCAAGGTAATTAATGTGGGTAACTAGTTTTCTCACCAAAAAAAGATGTGGGTAACTATTTTTTATTTTTTTATTTTTTAAAGTAGTTAAGTTAAGTCATGGGGGTTAACTGAATAGTTAGCAATTGGACGGTTTCCATCCAATAGTCCTTGAAATCAAAAAAATAAAACATGAGTCCTTTAAATCAAAACTACCCCAAACTTCAGTCCTCCTTTGTGTAGTTAACTCTGATTTTCTCTCTCCTTTCTCTCTTTGTTTAGTATCTGTATATTATTCCCTTTCTCTATTACAGTGCAACTTTCTTTTTCTTGATTTTCTTTTTATCTTATGCCTTCTGCTACGTTAGAAATGCTTTATGAATTCTTATAATGAACAGGTAAATTGTAAGTTGTAAATGGTAAGTTGTATATTCACATATAAGATTATTTACTTACTTTTGAATGAACACACAGGTGGCAAATTAGGTGTGTTTTATTGGGAGTGCCCTTGAGTTGACATCCTGTAGCTCTAGTTTAGTATTGTTGCCTTTGTTTGTTTTGTTTTCTTTTTTAAATGAGCTATTTTGTACTCCTTTTGCTAGCCTTGATGATTCTTTACGAAAGCAACTCCGTTCCGTGCTCATACCAAACTTATTGTTTCCACGAACAAGATTAATGTTTTATGTTTATTTTTTTTGGTGAAGGAAAGAACAATGTAAAATGGTTGATTCCAAAAAAAAAAAAAATTATAAGTGGCAATAATTTAGTAAAGTAAATAAATGGATGATGTGATTTCCATCCAAAAATAATTTTCTAACAAATCACCAAAGAATAAAAAATAAAATTCAATAATTCACTATTACTTATTATCAACTTTTTTTGAGTAAAGTCGTGAGTGATTATTGATTTATGGTTGTACATTTTTAAATCGGGTTGGTTTTTGTTAAATTTTGTTAACTTTTTTTTCTTTGTTGGAATCAATAAAATAGCACATACCCTCAAATCTCAAGTTTGATTCAACTTAATTTTACTTAAATTAAGTTCAGTTCAATTTAGTTCAATTCAGTTTAGTGCATTTTGAGTTCAGTACAATTCAGTTCAGTTCAGATTATTATCGTTATAATAATAATTATCATAATTATATCTTACCTTACTATTAAAACACAATGCGGCTCTCCTATGACTTGTCATGTGGCACATTCAAGATTGACACATGAGATGACACGTCAACCCCAAATTCGTATGGCAATGACACATAAGCCGCCACGTAAGCCGTCCATATAAGTGTGTCAAGCATTTATTTGACTTAATAAATAAAAAACGACATAATATATATATATATATATATATATATATATATATATATATATATATATACAAGTGTCACTCTCCTATGGCTTATACCCAAGTCATCAATTATACTCTTTTTTCCTTTTTTTTTTGAGAGGGTTATGATTTGAATACTTATTAAGGCAAATTAATATGTATGGAGTGTTAATGACTTTAATTAAACCATTTCCATTATTTAGATAGTAGTTAATATAAAATAATGATTTTTTTTTTGTGGGAATGAAAATTTAACAATAATAACAATAATATAAAATATTAATTGGTAAAAGTATAATAAATTTATTAAAATTTTATTTCTTTTAATTATCTTTTAGCTTTTTTGGCAGAATGATATATATTTTAAACATTTCAACTTTCTATTTTTGATTATTGATGGACATGTTAAATGATAGATTGGTTGTTTTTTTTTAACTAAAATATGCGGCGATAAACGTAGGTCATGGGACAACGAACATGTGACTAATATTTATTGGCCTAATTTTATGGGGATAAGCGCAAGTAATGAAACAAGGGTCACATATAAAGTGAACATTTTCAAATTATATAATTTTATTGTGGGTATTACATGATAGGTGATATTTATTGGGATAAACGCATGTTATGTGACAGTTAACATGTGACTGATATGTGGGGAATAAGTGTAGGTATATAATTTTGGGTAAGATGACAGATAACGTGACAAGTGTCACAATTTGATTGGTCATTAATTATTTTTATCTTTTTGTTTGTTTTTTTTTTTGGTGAGTAATAAGTTGTCAATATCCTATAGTAATTGCAATAATCTATTCATATTCCTTTTTTTTCCTTTAGTTAGAATTACATTAGTACAATCTAAAATGTAATTCTCTTTTATTGTGTTAGATTTGATGATGAATATTTGCAAAATAGATGCACATAATATAGCAGTGTTTATATAGTGCAATAGTGGTGGAGCGCACATAACATACAAGTGTCACATTTTGATAAATTACGTACTATTTTTCCCTTTTCTAGATGGTGAGTTGTCACCCTTTTTTCTAATTGAAAGAAGATTAGTATTTCAACTTTGATTCCAATTAGTGACTTACTTATTAAGTCACATCCTGATCAAATCGGCGTGTTGTTTAATAACAAAAATTATATTAGTTGGTTGGATATAAGCGTAGGCTACATGGAAATAGACTTATTTGCTGGCATAATCATCATCAATATGACAAACGTCAAATATTCAATTACATTTATATTTGAGCGTCTAAACACGGATTAGACATAAAATTTGTAAGGATATGCTTAAATAAAATGACATGAATCATATTTCGAGTGACAGTTTATTAAGTTATATATGTGATGTACAATTGCAAATTAAGTGACAAGTGATAGATAATGTTTTATTTTTCAATTGAAGAATGATAAGTGGTATATATATAAAAGTGAGTTCATTTCGTGTGGCCACGACACGTAGGATGCCACGCAAGCGCCTAAAATCGTGTGGGGATGACACCTAAGATGCCACGTAAGCGCCAAGTTTGTGTGGTGATGACACGTATGCTGCCACCTAAGCCTCCCTCCAACTGTGTCAAGCATTAATTGATAATTATTATTTGACTTCATAAATACAACCTATTATATTTGTTATAATTTTGTTAAGATTATAAAGTAAAATAACTTTTGTTACGCAACTTTAAAAATTATAATTCTTCCTTCATTGGATCAGGTTCGGAAAATACTTCAAAATGAGATGCATATCTACTATGTCTTGTAAAGTTGGGTTCTTTTCGTGGGACGGCGATATGTGAGATGACGGCGATATGTGAGATGCCACATGGGAGAGATATATTCGTGTGAAGATGACACATAGGCGCCACATCGGTATACGTATAAAGTGAGTCCAATTCGTGTGGGCACGACACGTAAGACGCCACGTAGGGGTGTAAATTCGTGTGATGATGACCCTTAAGCGTCACGTAAGCAAAGTTTGCCACATAGCCTAACAAATCACCATCAAAGTGTCACTCATTAATGCCATATCATTAGTTGGATTTATTACATATTTATTAGTTGTTTTTTTTGGTATTACAAAATAAAAAAAACTTTAGTTATGTAAGTCAAAAAATTATAAATCTTGATTCAATGGATTGGATTTGAAAAAAATCTTCAAAATGAGATATATGTCTTATTAAAGTTGGGTCATTTCTTGACGGTGATGACATGTAGGATGACACTTAAGAGGGAATATTCGTGTGAAGATTACATGTAGATGCCACATGTGTACAACCTGGTTAAATAACAATAAATGACACTTCTAACAATATCGGCCTTAACTATTTGATGACATATGTAATTTAACTTGACCTTTAATATTTTATAGCATAAAGATTTAACTTGACCTTTAACTTGACCTTTAATATTTTATAACAATAAATGACCTTTAATAACAATAAAGATTTATTAGTCTTTATCTTTTTTTTCTTTTTAGAATTTTGATGTAGGCTAAAATTATGTTTATAAATCAATCTTTTTTACATTCATTCTAATTTTGATGTAGATCGATTTAAAAGGACATTTCATACCAAAAATATTAAAATAATCAAATATAGAATTAGTTGTGCAGTATAAAACAGGCATGTGGTATCACTTACGAAGTTATTTTCATTTTCGAGAGATAATCACGAGTATGTGCGGAGCACGGAGATAAAACTAGTATATACATAAAAGTGAGTCCATGTCGTGTGGCCGCGACACGTAGGATGCCATGTAAGCGCCCAAAATCGTGTGGTGATGACACCTAAGATGCCACGTAAGCGCCAAGTTCGTGTGGTGATGACACGTATGCCGCCACCTAAGCCTCCATCCAAGTGTGTCAAGCATTAAGTAATAATCATTATTTGACTTCATAAATACAACCTATTATATTTAATATCATATTCTTAAGATTATAAAATAAAATAACTTTTGTTACGCAACTTTAAAAATTATAATTCTTCCTCCATTGGATCCGGTTCGGAAAATACTTCAAAATGAGATACATATGTACTATGTCCTATAAAGTTGAGTTCTTTTCGTGGGAGGATGATATGTGAGCGCCATATGGGAGGGATATATTCGTGTGAAGATGACACATAGGCCTCACATCGGTATACGTATAAAGTGAGTCCAATTCGTATGGGCACGGCACGTAGGACGCCACGTATGAGGTGTAAGTTCGTGCGATGATGACCCCTAAGCGCCACGTAAGCAAAGCTTGCCACATAGCCTAACAACTCACCATCAAAGTGTCACTCATTAATGCCATATCATTAGTTGGATTTATTACATATTTATTAGTTTTTTTTTTTTGGTATTACAAAATAAAAAAAACTTTAGTTATGTAAGTCAAAAAATTATAAATCTTAATTCAATGGATTGGATTTGAAAAAAATCTTCAAAATGAGATATATGTCTTATTAAAGTTGGGTCATTTCTTGACGGTGATGACATGTAGGATGACACTTAAGAGGAAATGTTCGTGTGAAGATTACATGTAGATGCCACATGTGTACAACATGGTTAAATAACAATAAATGACACTTCTAACAATACCGGCCTTAACTATTTGATGACATATGTAATTTAACTTGACCTTTAATATTTTATAGAATAAATGAAATTTATTTAAGTGGTACGTTCCTACATGATCTACTTAACTAATCTGAATTGGATTAAACTAAAATTGAACTAATAATAAATTGAGGGAATAAAGCAAGTCTTAGTATCCTCGAAGAAAGATTTATTAATCTTTATCTCTTTTTTTTTCTTTTTAGAATTTTGATGTAGGCTAAAATTATGTTTATAAATCAATCTTTTTTACATTCATTCTAATTTTGATGTAGATCGATTTTAAAGGGACATTTCATACCAAAAATATTGAAATAATCAAATATAGATTAGTTGTGCAATACAAAACAGGCATGAGGTATCCTTTAGGAAGTTATTTTCATTTTCGAGAGATAGTCACGAGTCCGTGCGGAGCACGGAGATAATTGTTCAACTTATAAAATTAAATAACTTTTGTTACGCAACTATAAAAGTTAAATTCTTACTTCATCGGATCAGGTTCAGAAAATCTTTCAAAATGAGATACGTATGTCTTATACATATCATTCCCAGCGTGTCCCTAATTTTCCCATAACAGATCTGGGCCTTTAATCATTAAATCCAACAAATCAGATTTGGTTTGTACGGTTTGTATTTTAATGGGGGATTGCTAAACGTAAATTTTAAATTATTAAACGCAAATCTCTTTTGACTAAATTGCCCCTCACATAATACAAACCTAATTTCCCTAAACCTTCTCTCCCTCCATTGTCTCTCCTCTTTCACGCCACTGTCACTGTAAATTCATCATCAACATCAACCCAACTAATTCATCATCATCAATTCATCATCATTATCATCATCATCATCATCATCATCATCAATTCATCATCAACATCAACCAAATTATTAAGGTAGTCGCACAAGGTTAGGGCGTCCGGTTTGGCTGGGCAATGCTCGTGTTCGGTAGCGGTGGTTGGGTGGGTCATTGGTTAGTCAGGACTCGGGAGGAGAGAGACAGAGACAACCTTATCACCGCCAATCCCTGATCTGACCCGTCACCTCAACCCGGTACTTGTCATCGGCTCCGTCCGCCCCCTGCCCCGGCCTGCACAACTCCCTCTGTTCAACTCCATAGCCAACCACCATCTGCCCCCAGCCGACCTAAACCCATACTAGCTAGAAGCTATCCACGCTCCTACCAAACAGCCACCCAGCCAGCCACCCACCCACTAGCAACCACCCATAGAACCCTTAACAATGAATAAACTAGAAAATTTTAAATTCTAATTTCAGTGGTTAATTCGATATCAGCAATAATTTTGTCATAAATATTGTCTCAATTAAAGGAAATATTCATGTTGATTTAAATGAGGTCAATTACAATGAATAAATTGAATGGTAGTATGAAGAGTTGAGAGAAAAAAGAACAATAACAAAACACCTACTTTGATAATAAAAAGGGTAACTTGGGAAATATTGAGACAAAAATATTTACGTTTAGTAATTTCAGATTTACGTTAAGCAATTCCGTTTTAATGGAGTGTATACTCCCTTCGGTCTACGGAAATCTTGACGTTTGGAGAGTATGACTGATATTAAGAAAAATACATTTTAGCACAAAAATTTCAAATATACCCCTAAAAGAGCACATGAAGTATTAAGAGAGAAAATAATATTTTACTAGGTATTTATTGCTTTCCTTGCTTTTGTATTACTTTCCTTACTTTTGTAGCTAGTGGCGTGAGAAATCTTTTTTATTTTATTTCCTTGCACATGGGGGTGAGAAGGTGGGAGAGGTAAAAATAGTAAAGGGTGCTCAAATACATTACCATATAAGGAAACGTAAAGATTTTCATGGTCCAAACATAAGTGGAAAGCGTAAAGATTTCCATGGACCGGAAAGAGTATATATATATATATATATATATATATATATATATATATATATATATATATATATATATATATATATATATATATATATATATATATATATATATATAATGAGACATGTTTTCTTCTCCACCAATAAGAACCAAATAAGGTGACTCTGATCTTCTCATGGTGGTCTGATCTTAGCATTGCAGCAGCCTGGTGTGATCTTTCAGTAAGTTCCAATTTTATTGCCCAATCCCACTACCTTCCATGCTTCATAAGTATGGCTTCTCATATATGTATACTTCATGTTTGGTCAGTTTTGTAGCTTCTTTTGTGAAAATGATGCTTAATTTTGCAGCTTCAAAGTTCCATTTACCTGCTATGAGTCATTTAACATAGAGAATGTACCAAATTAAGTGTACTCTACTTGCTAATTCTATTCATAAGCTAACTTTGTCAATGTTTGATATAAAAGATGTGAGACACTAGTTAATGATAAGGATATTTAACGAGAATATAAAGGATAAATTAGTAGGAACATATGGTTATGAATTTTTAAACTACCACCAGTCAATTACCTCACTTTTTATTGCACACCTCCTGTATCATATGATAGGAATTTGATTAGATAATGCTTTGCTTCTAGAGAGACGACTTGAAAAAAAATGAAATTTGTACTGATATTATCTCTGTATTTTGATGTCATGGTGTAGCAATTAGAGTGTCATTTGTACTGGTTAGTATTTCGTATACTCCAAGTCAAAGACATTCGTTCTGCTTTCATGCTTTGGACGTGACACATATATGTGTTAAAGCTGATCGAATGTTCTCGATTATTTTCTGATCTTCTGATGTAGATGCAAAGTGCTATGACTAGGTGTTTCACAGAAAAGAGACTTGTTTGAGATTTTCACAATGCATTGATTTCTTTAGAGAATTCTCTCTTTAGTAACTTGTGCAGATATGTGTGGCCGGTCTTTCTGGTCTAAGAGGTCACCATGTTTTCAACTTTTTATAAGATAGTTTTTTTTTTTTCTTTTTTTTTTTGTTGAGTCAACATAAAATATTTGTGTGTGGTGGGTACAATACTAAAACTCACATCAGCATGTAAGGTGAGTAGGTGATAAGTTGGAGGTCAGCATGGTGCCAAAATTATAGAGTAATGTTTTTTTAGAACATCAGCTTAAAATTTTGATAAATTAAAAACTTTTTAAGTACATGTTAAAAGAAGAAAGGATGAAAGTACGCTACAAAATTGGTTTTGGAGTAGTAAAATTACAAAATGTATAGTAGTTAAGATCTAGAAAGATGCAAGCAAAATGTTTTAAGTACACACTAGCTAATTCTTGTTTGAAGGGATCAAAACACATACAAGTTATATGTAAAGTTTATTTTGGATACTTATGGCTCCCTCCATCCCACTTATATCTTTTCATTTGATTTTTTTTGTTGTGGAGTTAAACTTTACCAATTTTGATTATTAATTTGTGAAAATATACGAAAATTTACAAGATGAAATTACTCGTTTTTAGATTCAACTTAGATTATATTTGTACAATATCAATTATTTAATAATTTTATATTTATATAGTTAAAGTTATTGTTGGTCAAAGTGTTATCTTTGCAGACTGTGTCAAAACCAAATGGGAAGATATAATTGGGATAGAGGGACTAGTATATTAGGAGAAGGGACTAGTATATTAGGAGATTCTATTAAATTTATTTTAAATAAAAGAGTATGAAAGTACAAAGTAAAATCATTCTCAAAAAAAAAAAAAAAAAAAAAAAAACAGAGGTATTAACTTTCCTGAATTTGCCACATAATATTCAGCTCCCTTGCTAATATAGTTAACTTTCTCCTACTTTTTCTCTCTCTAAGCTTGGTTCCTACTTCCTAATATAGTTAAGTGATAACACAAATTTTGTTTTTTTGCTTAAACACCCCTGTTTTGTGTAGCCTTAATTTTAACCCCTATGAATATTATGATATGATCTGATATGACAATTAATGTCGTTGGCAATGTGGCAATTGCCACATTATAGGGAGACACTATTTTATTGTGTCCAATGAAAACCTTTAGCATTGTCTCATTACAGAAATTAGTCAACAACAACATTTAATGTCATCCAAACAATCATCACCAGCATCATATTTGTGTCTAGTGGATGTTACACATATTTGTAGATCATTTTAAAGCTGAATCTTCTCATTTTCTGACCTTCTCATGACGAGGTACATGCGAAGTGCTTCTCATTTTCTTTTATTTAAGCTGAATCATTCAAGTTAATTTTTCACATGTTAAATTCCATAATGCCTTGATTTCATTCTTTAGAGAATTCTCTCCTCGTAACTTGTCCAGATATGTGTGGCCGGGGATTTTTATTGGGGATGTTGCATAATTCGAAATAAATTTTACTTTGATTTTGCTTGCTTATCTTGCATGGTTTGGTAAGGGGCCGGACAAAAAGAACTTTGGGAACTCCAAAACGATAAAAATAAGTAAATAACTTATGGAAATATCAAGGTTTTATTTGCAAGATCAATAATTGCTCGAGGAATTACAGAAAGTAATAAGTAAAATTATAACCTCCAAACTTGTGTTTAAGGCGATTACACGTAGACTTAACAAAGCTGATCTGGACTCGATGAAACAAATTAAAATACCTGAAGTCAACCTGATCGAAAATTAACTCGACTTAAAACCAATCTGATCCGAAAGACTCAAAGTGACCCAAAAAATAATAATCCGAATCCAAATCGAACGTTGTAAGCATTTGACTCATTTAACTCCAAACTAGTAATAAATTTTACTAATTGGGCCTAGCTTAATCAAATGAGCAAATACATGATAATAAAATTAAAAAAAATAAATAAATAAAGTGAATACATATAAGTCGAGTGTAGGAATCAACCCAAACAAGAGAGGATCACAATCTGTACCATAGAAATATATTAATTGCCTGTTTGGATGTTGGCATTTGATTTCAAATTCCCCAATTGGCCCAAATCAGGTGTTTGGCTATCCAAAATATTTGACATTTGTATTTGGGCCAATTCCAAAGTAATTTAAAAAGGCCTTTAAACCTTGTATTTCAAATTCACACCAAAAGACTATCAATTTGAAATTCAAGCCCACCTCACAATAAAACCCACACTCCTCTCTCTCTCCAAAACCACCGACACTGCTCTCTCTCCTCACACTGTCACACATCGACTCTCTCTCTCCTCATCCTTCTCTCCTCACACATCGACTCTCTCTCTCCTCTCAAACTCTCTCTCTCTCTCTCCTCTCAAACTCTCTCTCCTCACACATCGACTCTCTCTCTATCCTCCCCCTGCCTCCACCACGATTCTCTCTCTCTCTCTCCTTCAAACACAGAGCTTCCCCATGCAAATCAAACACTGATTCAACAAATTTGTGAAGATCTCACAACATCAGGTACGACTATTTGATTTTGCGATAGAGACGAATCAGAATCAACAACCGGAGGTTCAAGTAGAAGATCATCAGCGAAAGTGAGATCGTCGAATGTGAAGTCAAAGTCAACACCCATGGGGAAATCATCGTCACCGGAGAATCCATCAGTGAAGAGGTCGCCGGTGAGTATGGCGTCGTCGAGGGGTGGAATTGGGAGAAATCCGCCATTGTTATTGTCGGAGACATTAGGGTTAGGGTTAGGATTTGATGGATTGGGATCGTAAGGGATTGGGTCTTCCATTGTTTGAGGAGAGAGAAAAAAAAATAAAAAAGGTTGTTGAGATTTATGGGTTTATGCGAGGGTTGAGGAGAAGTGTAGATGAAGGAAATGATGGAGACAAATTCAGCAATGTATTAGTTCGTACAGTTCATAAAATTTTGATTTGCTTTT
Organism: Tetragonia tetragonoides; assembly: GCA_038025085.1. Lineage (NCBI taxonomy): Eukaryota > Viridiplantae > Streptophyta > Magnoliopsida > Caryophyllales > Aizoaceae > Tetragonia > Tetragonia tetragonoides. Next base: position 38,867,128 of record CM076148.1, read on the forward strand.
TCACAGATTTGGATTTTGCTAATTTATATGTATTTTGTATTTTTTTTCTTGATTGTCATAAGTGATTGAGAGCTTGAGTCATGATTATATGTACAAATATCAATGAAAATGATATTTTAATTGTGTTTTTTCATTAATTTATGTGCAAATTCAGCAAATGAAAGAGCATATTTTGCCAAACATTGGTTGAATTTCAAATTTTGAAATTGAAATTGCATATTTACCCAAACAAGAAATTCAGATTTTAAATTTGTGAATTGAAATTCCTTGTTTTCCCAAACAACTGAATTGAATTTGAATTGCAAAATTTCAAATTTTAGAATCGAATTTATCAAATTTAAATCAAATATTAGTATCCAAACGCACTCTAAAGTTAATTTAATTTGATAGCGTAAATATAGCATCTAAACAAATTAAAGATTATCAACTCTACAAGACGATGATACAAGTGACATACATATATGTTACACAAATTAATCAGCAACAACATTTGATGTCATCCAAACAATCATCACCAGCATCATATTCATCACCAGCATCATATTCCTCATCATCTAATTCTTCTTCAGTGGCATTCCTATAGCGATAGAAGATGGCAATTATGACATACAAGAGCAAATTAGCAGCACTTAATGCAGCTAACACCCAATAATAATTATTTAATCGACTCTTATTTAACGTACTTTGGAACCAATTCTTGTTACCACCTCGTTTACTAATCTTTCCCACAATGTAAACAAAAAGAGCACCACCCATAATTCCAGTCCCAAACACAGCCTCTGTAAAAATAAGCATGTATCTAATCATGGACGGCGGAACTTGATCACCAAAGAAGCAAGCAACACTAATATGGTAAATCCCATCCAATGCTCATAGGAAAACAAATTGTGGAAATAGCCAAAATATGCTCATTGGTATCTTGTCATCTGGTTTTTCGACGAGGTTATGGCTTTGCACGATTTTGAGCCTTCGTGACTCTACCTTAGCCGCGGTAATGCAACAAAGGATTGAGAAGACCATGGCTATTGCGACTCCCATTGGGGCAACAATGTAACGTTTTTTGGACTCGGAGTTACATAAGTTGTTGGATATGAAGATGTAGATTTTGGAAAAGAGTTGCTTCCCTTGGTCGTAGAACCATAGGAACAGTATGAGAGGGACTTTGACGCGTCCTACCTTGCGGTCTAAATGCGAGGCTTGTTCGAGGAAGTAGGTGTTTCCAATAGAGGATACAAGTCCGCAAAGTATGAAGGTTAACCACATAGGGATCATGCGTATGACGATCTTGGTTTCTTCTACCTCTGTAACACTACAGAGTCTCCATCGGTTTAATTGTTGTTGTTCTAGTGATTGGTTTGGTAGTATGATAGCTGCCTTGTCTAGGCACCTGTATGTACCAATGCAAACTATTATAAACTCCAAAAAACGAACAAAACATGAAATCAAGTTATATAACATGTAGACTAGAATTTATGCTATTGAGTTAGAACTAGCTATAGCTAGAGGCGTAATATCTATTCGAACTTGGTATTCATTTTATTTATGTCATCAATCAAGTGGTACTTTGTTGATTAAGTTGATAATTGGGGAAAAGGGGTGAAATTTTATTATGTTAGTATACGAACCACAAAGGCAGATGAAGACGTGTTTTAAACGCAGTTGATACTGCCTATTTACGAGCTAATATAATTAGCTCACTTTTCAAAAGAGGGCAATTTGGACATTCTTTCTTTAAGGATAAACTAGAGATCATGTTACTTGTCCTTCAAAATTATATCATCGATAAAATCTGGTAAAATGTTGGAAAATGTATAACCAAGTCATGAAGTTATTGTACCGTACCTGAGACCTTTTTGTATGAGGTAATAACGAGTCATTGGCATCAACACCATCTTTCTCATAGAGGTCATTAACTTTCTTAGGGCGCCTATAAATCATCTTTGAAAATGAAGCCAAAAACACTCTAAAGATAGTAGTCATAGGGCTTCCAACTGGTTTTCCATACTTGTAAGAGCAAACTCCACTTAAGAAAACAAGTGTAGCAACCAATGTAAACAAGGCGCAAACACCAAATCGTGTAGCCCATGGCTTGACAGACGCGACTACTATGATGCCAGCAATCGGAACCAAGACAATCGCGAAACTGCCTAGGCAAAAACCGCAGCACGCCATGCAACCAACATTTTCCTCATCAACGGGGAGGAAGATCTCTCCATCATCGCCGTCGTCCCTTTGCTCAGCAATAGGGACGACGTCGTTTTGCTCCGCCGCAAAGGAACCATGGGAGGTTAAGGGCCCGTTTGGCCTAACTCCCACAAATTCAACTTCTCCTCCCAAATTTGTTCTTGTTCACCCCGTTTTATCCACTCCCTCCTTCATATCCAACTTCTAAGAAGTTAAAATAAAGCTAGAAGTGGATGGAGAAGGAGAAGCTACAATTTGTAACTTCTCATTCTAGTCCAATTGTAGCTTTATTTCAACTTCTTAGAAGTTGGAAATGGAGGAGAGTAGATAAAAAAGGAGTGACTAAGAACAAATTTGGGAGGAGAAGGAGAAGTTGCTAGAAGGTAGGCCAAACGGGCACTAAATGTCCTGCCATTCCTATAGCTGAAAGGACTAATCCTGTATAGAGGAGTACCTTTTGGTGGTCACCAATACATTCTGGCTTGTATGCTTTGCAATTTCCGTATGAGTTTGCTAGTACTGGTGGAGTTGACATCCAAAGTAGTCCAAGTCCCTAAATATATAGCCATGATCATTAGTAATTATTTTGCAACCATGATTAGTACTTGAATGCAATGCCTCGTCCGAAAATTTTACGGTAATCTCATGTCATATATTGATGATCTCAACTAATTAATCATTGCTTAAAGATTTATAAAATCATGAAAGAAAGCTATATACAATCACACAACTAAACATCAAAATGCATAAATTTTCCAATATAATTGATCCCTTTATATATGCTCGATACTTCCCTAAATTGTGACATCTTGTAGACTTTTCTTGGTAAAAATAGCTTGCAAGGAGTAACCAAAGAGTACATAGACACCATGAATTTATAATATATATATTTTTTTTCCAATTACTCACGTTTAAGTTTAAATTAGTGGAATTCAGTTCAGTTTAGTGGAGTTCAATTAAATTCAGTTCAGTTTAATGAAAAAGAACACATCTATATTTCACGGTAAATAATGTATGTGTATTGTAGTGAGTACATTATTAGTGCATACTTTTTTCAGAGTAATACACTTGTAGTTGTGAGTACATTATTCGAAAACCATGGGAATGCAGTATCTCATCAATATGGAATGCCAGATTTGAAAGTTTTGATGTGTGTTCGCCAACTCAACACGTTGACCCTGTCGACTAACTCTACAATTGACTTTGATAAATATATGTATAGTAACTCAATATACAATTTTCAATCATATGCATAGGAACAAATAAAAGCAAGTTGCCCAAATAAAACGCGTTAAAGATATACTCCATATCTTCAATGTATGTACAAGCTTTAGAAACGTCACAGTCAAAGTCGCCTACTACTTACAAATTACACATCATAATGCTGAACTTTTGAGACGTTATTGAAAGAGATGATTCAAGAAATAAGCTATGGGCATCAGTCAATGTCAACCTTTTTCGGTGCAAATTTTTCTAGCAGCAATTTAGTCTCTATTAGTGACTCTAGGTACACTTACAAACATCTTAAACTGTACAGAGTATATATCTAATTCAAAAGTTCTAAGCAAAATGGGCCGGGACGGTGGTTCAATTATTTCGTGGCGCTAGATAGCCATATACTTCCCGTGAAGTGGCCCGTTAGGCTCGACTCGACATATTAGAGATCGAGTCGAGCACTTGGCCACCTTCTAAATAAAAACTAAAATTGATTTGAACTTGATGAAGAATGATCCAATCTTAAACCAATTCGACCAACATTCTCTCCTTTAATGTTGAAGACTATCGACTCAAATTTGAACGAACATATCGGATCAAACTAGCTAGCAGACCAATGCGATTACCACCTCTAATAGTACTAACAAAAAAAGCGCATACACACACATGTATAGTAGCAGGAATATATAGAGGAGATCGATGACTTACAACGACATAGGAAAGGCTAGAGAGCAAGAGGACACCGAAGTTTCCGATAAAAGCATCAGCAAGATGAACAAAAGGAGTAGGCAAAACAAGGACATAGCCCATCCATATATTGATAATTGCAGCCGCAAGCGTGTAATCAAGCTTCCATACGTCGGTTAAGTATATCATCATCAACCACAATACATATGCCGCAAATAGATCCGCCCATATTAGTGCTGCATTGATACATGTATTTTGAAGGCAAATTCATCAAACTTAAGCAAAACATAATTAGATATGCTAGCTAGAAGTACTATTTCAAAGTAATTAATAATGCCAAACCAATAACTAATTGTACCAAACACTAGTTAGTCATTGATAGCTTTCATAGACGTAGAAGTAGAAGTTAAGTTTGCGAACCGAAAAATCAACTTAAAATTTATACAAGAACGAACAAAATAACGTAAGAAATTTGATCAAAATACGTACCCATTATTCGTAAAAAGGATCTTATCCTCAACATCTTGTACGTACAATAACTGATCAAGCTAATAATATTTCAGCTTTAAGGTAAGATAAATGGATCCAACAATGAAAGGAAGGAATATAAATAGTTATAAGTGGTGGACTAGGGAAGAGAGAGAAAGAGAAGATGGTAGAATTTCTGGTACGTTGACGTTCATTCAGTCGTCTATCCACTCATATTAGTAGACTTTCTAGCTACATTCCTCCCCCCTTTATATTTTGTTTTTTTATATGGGGCTTGGGGGGTTATTCAATTCATATCTGTTTCCTGTCTTCTCCGTTGAAATTCAAAGCCTATGCATGTGAAGTGTAGCTCAAGATTCGCTATAAAATGGCAAGTGTTTATCGACAGTTGCTTAGGTAATTGCTCCTAACATTTCTCTAGAAAACATTATGATCGACATAAAAACGGAATTGTATTTTCGAATAATGGAAGCTAGTTTTATGGTGATTTTGGGTCACTTGTGCATTTCATACTCTTATTTATTTTACTCTGTTGTCCAATGATCACTAATTGACAAGATGGTTTTTGAGGTATATTGACAAGAAGGTTTACCCTTCTATATGTAATTAAAATCGAAATTATTTCGTATATAGGCCCACTTATTATAGTTTACTGCAAAATATAAGTCAAAGTCAAACATAATTTGTCACCTATAAAAGTCAACTATATATAATCATGCTGCTCCATAAAAAACTTAAACAAAAACAGAAAGATCTTGACTATGACTTTCCAATTGCAGCCAGCTAATTTCTACTTCAGGCTTTTCTTTTCCCCTTTTTTGTGCTTGGCTAGTTAGCTTAATTAAGACCTTGATTTGAACAATGGGGAGGAACTAACAAACATTAGGTCACTAAGAGAGCAATATAGGAAACATAAAGGCATCACATTCCTTACAATTCAAGGCTTTACGAAATATGCAGCAAAAGGAACCAGAGAGTTCATATCAAGGTCCCAACTCGAAAAATTTGTCAACAATTTTTTCTTGAGAAAAATCGGTGAAGTAACCTGTTCCAGCAACTACACCTTCTTCCTGCGCAAGACGCTCCACTTCGCGCTGAACTTCATCCCCTCCAACCTGGCTTGGTTCCAGCAAATTACAAGCAACCTCGGTCAAGCCCTTTCCATGAGCAAGTCCCATAGCTTGAACCGATTTTAGTCCACCTCCCCTCTCGCTGACACGTTTTGCAACCCTTTGAACTGCTGAAACATCTGTCGAAAAGATTGGGACATTGTAGTTATCCACCCATTTTGTTGTCCCAATTACAACTATGCCTTGGAATCGGTTAACCTGATTTGGCCCTGCATCTGGATGCAGAGGTAAATGCTGTGAGTAAGGGCCCCCAGCCCAAATGCTTCCATGAGTATTAGGCTTGAAGTATCCCAGTTCTCTCCTTAATGAAGCAAGTGTCCTTCCTTGCTCATGTGCTGCTCCATATAAAAAGGTGGGAACTGCAGATCAATGTATCAAGCTTAAGTACACAAGCAAGACAACAGTAATCCAAGTAATCAATTATCCTTGAGACAATATCATACACCAGCAGGCTGAAAATGTTTTCAGTCTTTGTACTAGAATGAATTAAATCAAATATCTCATCAAAGTTAAGTGACATCTATTTGTTGTTTGCTGTGATCTAGCGAGCGTAGTGCACTGGGCTGAGTGCTGACGAAAATAATCAAATATCTCACTGGAATGATCAGCTAGATAAATAACTAAAGGGTTCCAAATATCTCAGTGAAATATAAGGAACATTCTTATACTCGATCAAATGTTCTCAACTTGTGTGGATAAAGGTATCTACAAAGGATTGCACACCTATGAATAACCTGACGAACTTTGGTGCACAAAAAAAAGAGGCTTGAATCCACATAATATAGCTGACATCATGCTCTATGGATAAGATTTGGTTTGTGCCAAATCCACAAAAGAATTGCACAAGGACATTCCACAATGACAAAGTTCATATAACTGTTTATCTTCAATCAAAAAGATTCATCATGAAGAATAAGTGTTTGAAAAAGCACAGCATCCATTTGCATCATAAATTTTCAACAAAAATAAGGATGTTAATCTTCCTACTTTTCACCAAGGTTCAATGTTAAACAAGTATACAAACCTTCAAGACTAGTGCCAATATCAGATGCCAAAGACCTTGCAATTGTAGCTGTTTGCTCCAGAAAAGTATTGGCTAATGGATGAAAACAGATATGGTCCACAACACCAAGACGGGGATGACTTCCTCTGTGTTTATCCAAGTCTAGTACTTTTAGAGCAGATTTAACCAATGCAAATACAGCATCTTTAAGAGGGCATGAATCTGAGGACGGCTTTGAAGATAGCTTGGAGACTAATGTGTAACCAACTCTGTTATAAGTTTCATCTTCAAACTTATTAATAATTCTAGCCTCAGGGAAAAGCTTTGCAACTTGTTCGATGGACTCAAGGGCAGCCTTGTTGCGGCTTTCTGATATGTAGACCTTGCAACAAGCAAGACTCGGCTTTAACATGTTATTATTTCCTGCTACTCTTCCTACAATCTGCAGGATAAGATAAATGCCAAAATTTAATATAACCCCACCATGTTAGAAATCATGACCACATGCTCAAATGGACCACAAATTTGATAATCTAATATCCTTATCAGCACATGTCATGTCATACAGCCTAGTTTATGAATATCCACATAACTCTTGCACTTAATCAAGCCAAACTGTGGAAGTAGTTACATGATTCTCAGGGACACCTAAGCTTTTACACGTGAAATTTAAAGCTTTGTCTCAGTAAATAACACAAAAAGTGAGAAAATGGGATTTAAATTGCACCATAAGCATTATAAGCTCTGACTTTTGTTTTTCCTCCCCTTTTTTTTACGGTATAACTAGTGAATGCTCTATGGTTGCACAATTTGCAGAAAAGACAGCAGAGCACTACTTTAATGACACAAGGTAGTGCTCAAGTAAACATTCAGTTCAATGCCATGTGAATAAGCAGATAACGACTTTCAACTAAAATGAACATAGCATTACCCTTTTCAAGAATCAGATATGAAGATCAAAAAAAATTAAAAAGTAATCAGATTGATTCCCTCAATTCACCAAGCCAGATGAATTTAAAGTATGAAGGAGAGGCCAAAAACTGATAGATCAATATATATCTAATCCTTAATTGCAAAACTACACAACATAAATCAATACTCAACAGCAGTCATAACTCATATGTCATGAACTGAACTTGTAAGACATCAGATCACATTCCATAATCCATACTAATTGCAAATCAAACTTCGACCTTCATCATTATCCATCCAGCTAGATTGTACCCAGTACCCTCTTTGGAACTAATATCGCAAGAAGACATCCATTAACAGCAGAAAGAACAACACCCAATAAAATCAATCTCTAGGTCAGGTCTGGGAAGTTACTCACATATTAACAAGGCAATCACTAATCTGCAACCCCACATCTAGAAACCAGAGCACAACTACCACCATGTTTGAGGACGTCAAGAATATATAAGCAACCTTATCAGAATTTATACCACAAAACAAATCAACTATACCTTGAGAATCAAATTCAAAAATCAACTTCCTGAGACTTCTTAGGGTACCCATTGTATTCGGGCTTAACCCCCAAAGTAGCACAAACAGCCCTGAACTTCAACCTAAGCCCTTCAACAATCTCATCCTTGCTCTCATCCTCTGGATCCATAAATGGGTATTTCTCAAGCAGCTCCTTCATTTGCTGGATGGTCTTCTTGATCCGGGTCGAAAAGCAATTGGGCTCGACCCGGATAGCAGCCAACCATACATCAACCAGCCCACGATAGAACCCGAGCTCCTCACCAGACTCAAACCCATTCTTCAGACCCACCTCGTAGCCATCTTGCCTGCCCAACACTAACCCTTCTCTGAACCCGTCCTTGTAGCCTTCTTCAATGTGGGATGTCTCCAAGCTCACAGTTGACTCAAAGACATCATCTTTGTCACCTGTGATTTGAGTTTCCCGGGTTTTGGGTGGTTCAGAAGTATTGAGGCATGTGTCAAACATATCCATGAAAATCTGAGTTTTTTTAAGCAAATCTGGTTTCTAAAATGAAAGAGCCTGGGGAGAGAGACACACACAGAGTGGATGCATGTCATTAGAGTGCCAAACAAATAGAGTATACTTCACATAGAAAGCAGATAGCATAGCATAGCACAAGATCAAAGAACAAAGGAATTTTTTTTATTTTATTTGATATAAACTAACTTCCATTAATTAGAAAAAAGTCAGTCATAAGAGCTTCAGATACAAGACTTGGGTAATCAGACTCCCAGAATCTCCATCCTACTTCCCAAGGACCACATGAGCTAATTCATGAGCAACCTTATTATCATTCCTACCTACATGACACCAAGTAACACTACTAAATAAAGTACTAGAATCTAAGATGCCATCTACTAGACTACTACCATGTCTAACTCCCTCATACCTCTAGATAAGCAAGTAAGTAAATCAACTACAGCAAGACAATCACTTTCCACCACAATAGGTTGAAAATTATAAACACTTGCAAGCTGCAGACCATGGTAAACTGCCTTTGCTTCTCCAGGCCCACCTGGATCACCCGCTCTTCTACAAAGCCAAAAGTTGCCCCCACCAATGGAACACCATCACTTGAATGGCAAATAATACCCAGAGTCCCAGACACAATTTTGATCACCAAGCCGACCTGCATCCACATTAATTTTGATCCCCCCACTGGAAGGAGGCAACCAGCAAACAACACATTAGGCCACCATTTTAGTACCAAGCTTTGGTTTATCACCCATTTCAGTCACCATTCTATTAATAAACCGCAGAACATCATCTGGACCCTGCCCCCTCATCAAATAAACGTACGTTTATTGCGAGCACCCCACACCGCCCACGCATATACGCAGATCACTCACAATTCATACCCATCCACCTGCTGAACTATTTCACTAACTCACTAACCCAATTCAGAAAAGAGCAACCCATGAAAGGTAAAACTTCAATTCGCCCTCCCAACCCCCAACCAACTACACCCGAGCTAAAAGGGCAATGAAAAATCAAAATAGCATGCTCAGCAGATTCTGCAATATCTACACAGAACTCACAACAAACAGGAATCCCAGAGACACCAATAAAACAAACCCTCCAAATAACAAACCCAACAATAAACAATTCTTCAATTCAATTCAATTAAAACCCTAATAATGTTATAAATCTATTGTGATTCTTAATGCTTGATGTTCTTGGCTAAATAACTCAATCATTCTGTACTCAACAGCACATCATTTAACAAAACCCATAAAAAAAATTTAAAAAAATTGAGCTAAAAAACGTACCAGAGGATGAGCACAGGATCGCCGAATGAAGGAGATGGGGAAACTGGGAAAGGGGGAAGGGGGGTTGTCGTTGATGTTTTGGGGGTTTAGTTTTTGTTGTTTTGGTGGGATTTTTTGGGAGTTTAATTAAGCCCTTTATGGCCACATACTAGGTTCTATGCAACAAGATTATGTTTCTAAGTTTATGTTTTTTTTTTTTTTTTTGAAGGAAATAAGAATATAAAAGTGGTATTTATTTTTGATTGCACAAAAAAAAAGATTTTTTGTGGAGAAGTATATTGTTTGATGTCTTTTTTGTGACTTAGTACCTTACAAAAAAAATTTTTGTGGAAAACTACCTTACAATACCAAATTCTTTGTTGAGGAATACCAAAGATCACTTTTTTTTGTTCTAATTTTTTTTAAAAGACGAAAATACCCTTCTCAAACCGCCCTCCCTCTTTATTTTCTCTTTTCTCTTTCCCTCAATACCTCTTCTCCAAGACTCCATTGAAGAGAAACTAAAATTTGCTCATACTTTCTCTCTTTCTTCTGTTTTGCAAAATTGGAGACCCATTCAGACATTCCCAGAACTGATGAACCACTGTTTTCCTCCATGTTTCCCAAAATCTACTCTCTCTTTCTCTCTCATCCTTTACCTTCTTCTTCCTCAAACACCATACTAGTTCCCTCCTTCCCTGCATCTTGGCACAAAGGACATCGCCAGTGACAATAAAAAAAAAAATCCTAATCACATCATCAATTTCATGATGCTCCAATTTACAAATCTAAAATGTTCAACAAAGCCTAGTTCCGCACTTCCGCAACCCGAATAACTTCATGACTCTTCGAAAATCAGCAAAAATTTCACGAGTGGACGGTATCTCAGTAACAACAAAAAGACTCACTCACCTATATGCATAATTAGCACTCCATCCCTCTCTCTCAGCCTCACCACGCATTTCCAAAAAGCCTCATAAGCTCCCTCCCTTCTAATTAATTATATCTATTATTCAAATTATTATTACTTTGGTGACGATTAATAAGTTTGCCACAAGAAGAAGCTTTGAGCTCCAATGTAATTGATGATGGTGATGGTGGAGGCAAATAATTCAGCTCGTCGAATGTCTCTTTCTCGAATGGTTAACTAATGGTGATTTTAATGGACAAAAAAAAAAACAAGTTCAAAGGAAAGAGAAAATAAAAGGGGATGATGGTTTGATTTTAATGAGGGTATTTTGGACTTTTAAAAAAATTAGAACTGAAAAAGTGGTATTTGTTATTGGTTAACAAAGATTTTGGTATTGTAAGGTAGTTTTCTACAATTTTTTTTTGTAAGGTATTAAATCACAATAACGATATCAAACAAGGTATTTTCCTACAAAAAATTCAAAAAAAAAACAAAAAATGTAAGTGGCAATAATTTCATTAAGTGAAAAAACAGATGATGTAATTTCCATACAAAAATTAGTATTTTCTAAGATCACCAAAAAATGAAAAAAGGTTTCAATAATTTATTATGTTATGAGCTTTTGTTGACTAAAGTCTCATAAGTGATTGTTGATTTTTGTTGCACTTTTTTTAAAAAAGGTTGGACATTGTTGGATTTTTTTATTATTATTTAATAATAGTTATTTTTGTTGATTTTTTTATTTACCATGTTGAACTTTGTTACTTTCTATTATCTTTATTAATTTGTTGAATTTTCTTAACTTTTTTTCCTTTTATGAAATCAATAAAATAGAACATACACTCAAATCTTAAGTTTGATTCTCCAATTGCCCCTCAGTATAAGTATTGAATGAATTAATAAGACTATAAGTTAATTGTTATGTTTGTAAACTTCTCAACCGTTTAGAATCGTCCTTAGACACTCTCTTTTTTATTGATGCGTTTCTAGGTGATAAGTATACGTATATTGTTTGGTAATTATTAATCATATAAGGTGGATGTGTATATATAGCCTCGGAAGTTTGAGCCATTTGCCTAGCTTTATTGTAGAGACGTGAAAGTAATTATTGACGATTCGGAAAGAGATTTCCTTTAATTTATCCGGGATTTCTTAGCACATTTTGATTTTTGAGCACCATTAATGTTATTAGATCTTCCTTATCTACCTCTTTTTATTTACCTCTCTAAGGTGTTATATTAACTTTGCATACGAATTTACTAGGCGGGCATTAACCTTAGACGCTGAGAGTTGAGAAATGTTTTTACTTGATAATCTGGCCACTTGGACTTTTTTTTATTTTTTACAAAACGATAATCGGCCCCCGAAAAGCTGAAATTTAAAGGATATAATTCATGTTTTTTGGATTTCGAAAGGTCCCGGAACGAAGGTGAATATTTTTGCACCATCATACGGAACAACCCTAGGAAACATAGGAGGCCCCTAAGGTCCGTTATCGGGTCTCTAATATGCTTGTAAGGACGTTTTTACGGGACACTAATGTAAGGGTCGGAACACATGGGTGATATCAAAGTTCGGGGACCCTGATGACCCTCTTGGGGCACCTAGAGTAGGGATGGCAATGAGGCGGGGCGGTAGTGGATATAGGTAGATCCATCCCCATACCCACCTGGATATTTCGATTCCGCCATCCGGCCCATCCCCGCCACAGGTTGGAGATCTCACGTCCACCCCCGCCCCACTTATCCGGCGGGTATCCACCTCCGCTCCATTTATGGAGAGGGTATCCATATTCGCTTTATACCCGCCCGAAAAGAAATTAATCCCACATCTGAATCTACATCAAATTCACCCAAGATAATTTGCAAGGAAAATATTGAGCTTTTTGATAAGCAATAGTAGTAGACAATTTTATATATTTGGTAAAATAAGATTTTTTTATATTTATATTTTGCATTTTTTATTTTTATGTGGGTATGAAACGGGGCAGATGGGTATGAGGCGGGGAGGATAAGCGGGTATAATGTGGGGCGGGGCTCCAACGGGTATCCACTGAGGGAAGAAGGCAAACCACCTCCGTCGCATCCCCGCGGTGGTTTTACTTTATCAAAACCATACCAGCCCCATCCCCACCTAGCACTCCCCCATCTCCGCCCCAACTGGGGCGGATACCGGGGCGGTATCCACCTGTATCCGCCCCATTGCCATCCCTAACCTAGAGTCCTCCAGGGTCACGATAGACCCCCGGAGAAGTTTGGGGAACAATGACATCCGAGCCCCGAAAAGCCGAGAATGAAGGCTATAATCCACATTTTTTGGGCTTCCGGGACGCCTCAAAACGAAGGTAGATATTTTGCACCATATCGCACAGAATTACTTTAGAAGATATGAGAGGCCCACAGGGTCGCTTATCCTGTCCCTCATAGGATTGGAAAGACGTTTTACGGGACACTGGTGTAATAATCGAAACACCGAAGGCATAAGAGATATCGAAGTTCAGGGTTCCGAATGATCCTCCAGGGGCACCGGGGGTCCTCTAGGGTCATGATAGACCCTCCAGAAATTTTTGGGCAAAAATGACAACCGGCCCCCGAAAAGCTTTAAACATAAGCTATAATTCACATTTTTCGCGCTTGCGAGAGGCCTGGGAACAAAGGTTTATATTTTTGCACCGTATGGTACGAGACACCGCTAGGGAACATGGGAGGCCCTCGAGGTCCGTTACCGGGTCCCTGATAGGCTTGTAAAGGCATTTTTACAGGACACCAATGTAAGGGCCCGAACATCGAAAGAATGGGTGATATAAAAGTTCGGAGACCCTAATGACCCTCCAGGGGCACCTAGAGTACTCCAGGGTCAGGATAAATCCCCCGGAGAAGTTTGGGCAAAAATGACACCCGGGCCTCTGAAAACCAGAAAAGAAGGCTATCATCCACCTTTTTTGGGCTTCCGATAGGCCTCGGAACGAAAGTAGATATTTTTGCACCACATCGCACGGGATACTCATAGGGGGCATGGGAGGACCATGGGGTCTCTTATCCTGTCCCTGATAAGATTGGGATGGCGTTTTACGGGACATTGGAGTAATAGTCGGAACACCGAAGGCATGGATGATATTGAAGTTTGGGAATTCAAATGATCCTCCAGGGATATCGAGGGTCCTCTAGAGCCATGATAGACCCTCCAGAAAAATTTGGATAAAAATGACAACCGGGTCCCGGGAATCTTTAAACCTAAGGCTATAATTCACATTTTTCGGGCTTACGAGAGGTCCCAGAACAAAGGTTTATATTTTCGCACTATATGGCACGAGACACCGCTAGGGAACATGGAAGGCCCTCGAGATCCGTTATCGGGTCCATAATAGGCTTCTATGGGCGTTTTTACGGGACACCAATGTAAGGGCCCGAACATCGAAAGCATGGGTAATATCGAAATTCGGGGACCCTGATGACCCTCCACGGGCACCTAGAGGCTTCCATGACACATTGGCCCCGGAAAGCCCAAAAAAAAGGCTATAATCCACGTTTTTTGGGCTTTTAATAGGCCCCGGAACGAAGGTAGATATTTTTTGCACCATATCGCACGGGATACCCATAGTGGACATGGGAGGTCACTGGGGTCGCTTATCCGGTCCCTCATAGGATTGAAAGGACGTTTAACGGGACACTGTATAAAAGCCGCAACACCGAAGGCATGGGTTATATCGATGTTCAGGGATCCGAATGATCCTACCGGGGCACTGAGGATCCTCTAGTGTCATGATAGACCCTTAGAAAATGTTTGGGCAAAAATGATAACCAGGCCCCGGGAAGCTCTAAACCTAAGGCTATAATTCACATTTTTCGGCCTTTCGAGAGGCCCCGAATAAAGATTTATATTTTCGCATCATATGGCACGACCCTTAGGGAACATGGTAGGCCTCTGAGTTCCGTTAGTGGGTCCCTAATAGGCTTGTAAGCGCGTTTTACGGGACACCAATGTAAGGGCGGTAACATCGAAAGTATGGGTGATATCGATGTTCGGGGACCCTGATGACCCTCCCGGGGAACCTAGAGTCCTCCAGGGTCACGATAGACCCTCCGGAAAAGTTTGAGCAAAAATGACACCCGGGCCCCGGAAAGCCGAAAATGAAGGCTATAATCCACGTTTTTGGGGCTTCCGGAAGGCCCCGGAACAAAGGTAGATATTTTTGCACCATATCGCATAGAATATCCCTAGGAGATATGAGAGGCCACCGGGGTCACTAATTCGGTCCCTAATAGGATTAAAAGAGCGTTTTACGGGATACTGGTGTATTAGCCAGAACACCGAATGGATGGGTGATATCGAAGTTTAGGGATCCGAATGACCCTCGCGAGGCACTGAGGGTCCTCTAGAATCATGATAGATCCTCCGGAAAAGTTTAGGCAAAAATGACAACCTATACCCTGGAAGCTGAAAACCTAAGGCTATAATTCACATTTTTCGGGCTTCCGAGATTCCCAGAAACAAAAGTTTATATTTCACACCATATGACAAGAGACACCCCAAGAGTTTTTAGAAGGGCCTCTTACTGGATATCGGAGGCTAATTACAATTCATTGTAAATTTACAATTGTTGTAAGTGGTAATTTATGGCGCTTCTTAAATTAGCAAAAAATAAAATAAAAACAAATAACTCTGGAGGATTTGCGTTGATTTAATATCATTGTAACAATGTAATTGTTGTATCACTTGTATGTATGTTATGCTATGGGTAATATATTTTGCTATTTAATGACAAAATGTATTATCGAAGGTTCATAAGCCTTCGTGTAACAGACTGTTGTAAGGATCTTAAATCTAGATTAATGACAATCAAATGTGGTAAATTCAGTAACTGAGCACATTGCCACAAGATCACAAATCCATAATCATACAAAAGATAAAGAGACCAGAATAAATCAAATACAGAAGTGTAGCCAGAAGCCGGGAACAACAGTACTACTCCCGTTCAAGTCAAGTGTGCTGTTTCTTGCATTGTCACACTGAGCAAAAGGGAACTCAAAACATTCATGAATTAAGTTTCAGCCTTTATATCAAAACATCCATGTTTCATATGCACCTAAATCAAAACACACAACAATCGATGTGTCTGGCCACCAATCAATGATCTAAGATACAACTCAACTTCCAAACACCACAATACAGCAAATTGAAGTAGTATGTCAATTGTCAAGTCAATCGTGGGGAAAATAAAGGTTTTTCTTGCAAGATCAGTGATTGATCGAGCTAGACGAAGAAAAAACTACTAACAAAAGGAAAGAAAGAAAGAAAAACAAAGCCCAACAACAACTCCATGAAACATCATGACAAGGAACATGATCCTTGCGACCACTTCACTCAGCTGTAAATGGATAGTGTGGTGTTGGGAAAGAGCGTTGGGGCATACAATGGCAGGTTTCTCTCCCACGCCCTTGCACTCAAGCATTAGCTTCCTGAAGACTGAAAAACGTTAGTGAAGGCTGTTGTCGTATTCTCCTACCCTCATAGTCAAGCATGTCAGACACATTCACCATGGGCTGGAAAGAGGTCAGCGCTCATTCTGGGCCATAGGCAGCATAGCAGCCAGCAGGAACACTATGCAGCTAAGCAGCCGCTACGTTTCACAAGTTATTTTTGACTAAGATCAATCAAGCAAGCAAACAATGTAAACCCGTGCACAAATATGAGGAGACATTACTTTCCACGGGACGAATCACGGATGTAGTCCTCCGTTAAGTAAAATGATGTCACCAGGGTTAATCCCAGACATGACAGTGGTAATATCCCTATAGTGTGTAATATGTTACTTGGAGTAATATCCCTATACGGATACTTGAAGTGAAATGAAGAGTCAGTGTGCTGCGCCATACCATAACTCAAGTCTTGTTCATTCCACCTTCAAATGATCTAATGATTTAACAGCACAATTTTAGTGCCATCATGATAGCTGAGAGTAGAGTCCAACTCAAGAAGAGCAACAGAAAGAATGTGTAAACAGCATGTTCTGCTCATCAGTAAGTCAATGACATTTTCAGCTGGTCACAAGCAATTCCAGATTTGACAGATGCCCACTGCTTATCAGACATCCACTCCTCCCACAAATACCTAGTAGAAGTTTTTTTCCTCCAAAATAAAAAATAGTTGAGATCCTCTCCTACACTCCCTCCAATACCTCACAAATACATAATTTATTTTATTTTTCTTTCTTTTTTATTTTGGTCTTTGTGAGGTATTAGTGGGAGTGTAGGAGAGGATCTCATCTCCCGCCCTATGCACTTATTTGTCAAGCACTTTTATATTTGAATGTCTCACACTATAAACACAAAGGAACAGATATTAGACAGTTAAGGTCCCTAATGGATCTGATGAGGCCTTGCGTATCGGTAAATATCAGGTTTAATTACGTCCCCCCAAAAACACAAACATCTCTAATCCAACAATAAGAAACAGTACTCATAGAGCAAGGAATAGAGAGGTATACCCGTTATACAAGCCCTATCCCTAACTTGAAAGGACTAGAAATAAAGGTTGCCCCTGAAAGATTATCAAAAACATCTAATTCCTTTTTAAGGTAGTCGAGTCGAAGGCAAATGATAGTAATCATGTCTGTAATTCAACGGATCAGAAAAATCAAAAATGTATTCACGGAGCCTACAGAAAATACACATCAAGAACATCCTTGTCTCAAAGGCTGAAGCTTTAAGGGCAAAAAGAGTGTTCACATTCAAAGGAGTTTATCTTTCAATGATTTATCACAAGATTTACAACAGAGCAGAAGAAACAATTTGATAACCAGTCAATAAGGGTAGGTTAAAGAAGTTGAACTTGGTCACTCAAGCATTACATTCACCACAACCCTTAAAAAGCTTGATCCTGATTTGATTTCTAATCCCACTATTCATGAACTCAAGCTCTATCATCAAACAGCATCATCCAATCCCGTTGTGAGTAAAAGCTATGCATCTACAATCTATGTTTCCTCTTGTATCCAAAATCTCACAGAACTAACAACTTAAAACAGAAGATACATATGCAAACTATAGAATCTCATCATGGAAATAGCTGAGTCTTAATTCCATTCTCAACCAATGTCTGCCAAAACCCAAAAGAGGGCAGAAAATTGTATAGTTCTTTCTGAGACATAATCAGAGTTTACTTATTAATTAGTAGCATAATAACCTAAAAAAAGTAGAAAAGTTTCATGTCATATGATTCTATAACATCAAATTATCATAAAAATTTCCTCAATTACCTCTGTGACAACAATTGTTTCCTCCTCCTCCAAACCAAAAAGCCGAAATCTTTATCCCCCAATGTCCACCAATCAAATCCATACAACACCAAATAAAAATCCAACATTGGGTGACATTAAATTAGTAAAAACAAACACCCTCAATTCTGAACCTCAATCTCAACGCTCTTCTCAACTTCCTTTGAATCATCATTTTTCTTCTCGGCTTCGCGGTCCAATTCCTGCTTAACCTCCTCTTCAGCTGCTTTCTCTGCCCTAAGAATTGGCTCATAATAATCTGAATGAGCTTCCATACACTTCTTCAAATTACCAGTAACTTGAAAACATTTCTCAACAATATCTTCCTTATTTTTCTCTGCTTCTTCTACACATTCTTCCCAGGCTACAAATGCATCTTTGCACCCACCTCCTTTCATAAACAAGCAAAACCCACATTCTCCCTCTTCTTCTTCTTCGCCTTCTCCCTCTTTTCCGCCGTTTTCTCTCTCCTCTTCATTGATTTGACCCCTTTCATCTTGGTTGCTAGATTGATTGGAGATTTCTGGGTTTTGATCTTCAAGGGTTTTGGGGTCTGGGTTTTGATTGTCTAGGGTTTTGGGATCTGTGTTTTGTGAATTGGGGGAATCTAACGACATATTTGAAGAGGAGGGAGAAATTGTTGCTGACGGTTGAGATGGGTTTTGGGGTGTTGTTAAATTAGCTCCCATGGCTGTCTTATAAAACTTCTCTTTCGAAAAAACAACTTCTCGCCTATGGAAATTGAAAGGTATAAAGGAGCATGACTTGGAACAAAATGCACCAAAAAGAGATTACTTGTACAACAATAAACCTGACCAATTAACAAATTTGGGATAGATCAGCTTAATAGCTTTGCAGATAGCTTAGACATGGCAAAACCTGACTCAACTGAGTAAAATTGCGCACTTTTAGTACTTTACTCGTATGAGTTTTTAATAGTGATTTTCTTTGGTAAGGTTACGAAAGGTTAATCTAAAATTAACTTTTTTGTACTTGTATTCAAAAATATATTGAAGTATTGTTATCATATTAGAAACCGACTTGATTTGATGATACTGATCACTAAATAGAGTTGAGGACATAAAGAAAAAAGATTAATAAACTATTACGCAATTTATTCAAATTCTGAATGCACCCGATTCAATATAAGGGGAAAAAAATGCCGAAAAAAATATATTAAGTTAACATAAATTAATTGTATTAATTATTCAGTTACACAGATTAACTTATAATTGTGAATCTCAAATTCTTCAATTCACGAATATAAAATTCTATATATGATCTAACATATGATGAAAACACAATCCCGACCTGATACTCACAAATTCGATTCAAAAACTAACTAAATTGATTTGTGTTGACCTCAAGAATTAAAAACCTAATTTGCACACAATCCGATTGCATACTCGTGCAACCTCAAATAATTTTAAACCATCATAACTTATAATTGATATTATCCAACCCAAAATCAATAAGAGGCATATGTCAGTTTTGTAAGGAGGAGTACTATATGATGTGGATGCTATCCTTTTTTTTCCAATTATTGAAAAGTGTCTCTTTAATTAGGTGAAAGAATTATCCACAAACCGCAATTAATATAAAATGTGGAGTCTCCACATATAAATAGTTCAAGTTTGAGGAGAAGAAAAGAGGGGGGGGGGGGGATAAGAGTTACACAGGAAAGTGGCACTCAGCACTTTTGCACATAGTTGTTTTGTTGATGATGTTTTACATATGATCTGAGTATATCAACGAACATCAGTATTGCTTCAGTGAACATTTATGCTTGCCTTTCCCACAAGGATATCCAGAAACAGATCATTGCTTGAACAAATTTCTTATGTTGCTTCCATAGCTTGAATCAGACCACAAAATTGGTGAGCTATGTAAGCTTCTACGTTGCATATACGGTAACACCTACAATTTCGTGAGCCACGGATGTGTCGATAGTTCCCTGGGGTCTCTGATAAATTGTAGCGTACCGCATTAGCTTGCATTTGGCAGCTAAGAAGCTCCATAACAATGTAAAGTGCCTGCACCACATATTCAATGAGTAGGAACTTCATAGAATGTCATTTGTTGAACCCTGGCTGGCATCCTAGTTGCTGCACAGTATAATAAGCCACATGTAATTCCTTGGTGACTTAATACATACTGCAGTGAGCCATTGGGATTGCCTAGTCTTCCTTCTCATCATCGTCATCATCATCGTGTTGCTCGTGGTAGTTGAATGGCAACGGAACTGATCTGAAAGCTCTATATTTACCCACATTGTTCAAATGCTCATTCTCTAACCTGACAGTGAAAAGATTTATGTCTCGAACCTGTTATTATCTAGTATATAGTTCTGCGGCTTCTGCCTATCATTTCAGACTTCCATAATTTGAAATTAAGTTTAAGAGTGACTAGTTTCTAGGATTCTTAATATGACAAGCCAAACCAACAGGACTGAATATGGAAAAGTACCTGAAGAAGTTCCAAATGCCACGACGAACTATTTCTAGACAGGAAATTGTGGTTGAAATAGCTGTTTTGCGCAAACCTTGAACATTAAACTCCAGAACAAGCTGCAGCCAAGCAGCTCTCAGAAGAACATTGTTGACCTGCAAATCAGCCTTGTTAATATCATCAGAGACAAAAGCATATTAAAAGAGAACAACGACAATGTAAAGTTTACAGCCAATACCATAGCTATATAGTACACACTCTTGTGTGGAACCAAAAGTTTGTCCCTCAAGAGGAAGTTTTTGGAATTATGGCGCAAGAGCCCCCAGTCAACCACAATGTCCCAGTATGTATTATATGCCACGGCCATAGCTGAGCTGATCAGGGCCATCACCAACCAAGCTGTTCCCTTTTTGAGCTCATAAACTGTTCTTATAACAACAGCCACTATTGCCATAAGATACTTCAGGGCATTGTAGCCACTCATCGAGTCTTTTTCTTGAACTAATCGGCGAAGACACTGTAAGAATGAAATTCATCAATGACTTCGCAGGACCAAAAGTACATATATAACAGAGAAAAGCAGGATACATAGCGATCTTGGGGGTCATTAGTCGGCAAATTCAATAGAAGGGTACAAATTCAACTGGTCATAGAAACTACCGAAGACAAATGAAGATTTACCTGGACGCAGCGGATCCAATATGGTATGATAGCTATAACATAGTAGAAAACGTTGTATACTTCAAAATCATGGCACTTGCTTTGTCCTTGAGGGAAACCTCGCTGAATGTAGTAGCAAATGTAGAACTCAATACTCCGTATAGCTGAAATCTGAGGTCAAAATATGTACTCTCATAAGTGAATAATGAAAAATATTTTGCTTTAATTCATAAGTGCTGAAGTACTTGGCAGAGAAAAGAACCTGGCTTGTTAGCTGGTCTGCCAAGAAAAAATCTGGAAGTGTGACCTGGAAACAAAGAAAGATTGTAAGAGGAAGATAAAGAATCTCATTTAAATGCCCCAATTGATTCAAAGTTACGTTGTTCCTGTATTACCTCGTAAAAAGGAGCGCATATGCAGTGAAATAAAGTTTTTAGAAAAAAGAATCGACTTGAACGATAGATGATGTTGAAAGGACAGAAGGTAATAGCAAGAAACACCTGCACCGAAATTACCAGACATATCATTAGAGAAATATGACAGTTTCACTTGCTTATATGGAAAAATAGCTGTTTAGTAAATTGTGTTTCACGATTATCAGGAGCATATGTGAATTCCTCTTCTTACCAAAACCACTAGTAGGGGTATCAACTTGGCCAAAGTCTCGGACTCCCCCATTTTCAAGCCGATAATCATGTTAAAATCTGCCAAGAAACTAGCAAGAGCCAGAACTGCAAAAGCAGTGCTGAGGAGGAACACTACTCGGAAGCCTAGTTCAGTTCCCTGCTTGAAATTGAATATAAATGGATAATTGACTCGATAAAGCTTCCAGAAGTATATGTCCACAGCATACATGAGCATATGTAGAACTATATACAAGAATAAGCTGCAATGACGACAAATATTCAGTGAGGATGGGACTACTGGAAACATAAAAGGTACTATGTAAACATTGTGTATGTGAACTATAGAAATTTGAATTTATCTATCTTGCCTGTAAAGTCCAAACATGTTATCCATGTAGAAGGAGCCTTGTCCTTCTTCCAATATTCTCCTAGCTCGTACCATTAGAATAATGGCAATCACAAGTGCAACGGCGCAACCAGAAAAGAAGCCTGAAATGAACAGCAGACACAGCAGAAAACATTATTTACTCAGCAATAATACATGCCTGCATCTTGAATTTTTAACTTAATGAAATGGCTAGAATTATAAATTAGTATGATTGTTACATACCTAAAAAGAATGTTACTCTATGCTTCTCTCTTTTTGGTCTCTGTCTCAGAGGCTTCATGCCTTCGCTAGCATTATAGAAGTGCTTGACAAGTAAGTGCTCTACATTCTCCATGAGCGTTGTGACCTGTACTGAAAACAAAGCGAACCTGTGACTGTCATGGCAGATCATTGATGTAGTTCCATCCTTTGCATAACATAAGTACATTTATCTATCGGAGATTTCTAGTTTACAAAGTATCTTCTACACTTCTACTTGCTTGCTTTTGTAAGCTCAAGAGTCAAGACCATATTGTAAAGATCTCTAAACAACAATTATCTTTCAATATCAGTCAAGAGGCTCCATGACAACAGCATTCTAAAACAATGTGTATGTGGTGAAAACAAATTAATGAACTGAATGGAGCCAAAAAGATTGACTACTCTTTGGCTCTGGAATATAATGGACTAAATCAAATTGACTCATCAAACTGTTCGCACTTCTGTTTGTTGTGAAGTTACAGATGGATGCCGCGCATCAAAAAGGGTCAAATGGAGAAAGCCTCTCTGTGTTCACAGGGGTGCTTGCTGCGTACACTCAATTCCCATCCCCCACTTACCCCGCCTAGGCTCTTTGGAGGCAGTGGGGGAATGTTGATGTTGATGTGAAGAAGGCAAAACAACAAGTCCTAATCCATTTGCTATTTTCTAGTCCAACTGATTTCCATGTACAGGAGGAAATGGAAACCAAAAGGAAAGGTATCACTCTTCTTTTGCAGATAATCAGTATATATGTTAACTCTAATTGGAAAATAGATAGATTCAATCATACCTCATCAGAGCTCCCCAGGTAAGATTTATCCACAATTTTCATGTATGATCTGGCTGCGTACCTCGATGTAGTCTGCATTCATGCGTTATGTCAGAGCAAAGAATGAATTATTTTCTGAATTGTCTAGTTTTCTAGTTAAGTTCTTCACAGGATAACAACACAATGTTGGTAAATAAAGCTAATTGATGTGTGTAGAGAAGTCAGCAACCTTCTCATATTTCTTCAAGATCTTGGAAAATGCTGATAGGTTCATAAAACTGTCAATAGACAGGACAAAATAAGGTCATCGTAAATAGCAAGGTCGGATGAAATAAATACACACTCATAACAACCAAGCACCAGAGATCGAGAACATAGACATAAACTTGAAAAATTCCATTGCTTGCTACCTGTAGTTCTTTAAAAGCCGAAGCTTATGGTAGAACTCTGTAAAGACAACTTTCATTTGCTCTTCAACATCTTTCAGCTCTTTCTTGCTAAAACTCAAGTGTTTGTCCTTGGAATCTTTCAGAATGGCTCTTATGGCTGACATTGGCCCTTCAAGTGTTTTATTGATCTTCACATTATTTAGGATCTGCAGGATTTCTGACCTATCATTAGAGGCTCTTGTAATTTCATTGCCAGCATCGCTGTTATTTGACACAGGAGATTCTGCACAACAAAAAAAACTTGAAGTTGCTCTCCTTGGTCATGCATATCAATACTAAAACAATTTTGAGGAGCAGAATATATGACCAAATAACCACAATTCAAATTCAAAGCATGGCATTTTATAGCACCAAGAACAATTTGAAGCAGGTAAGTCACCTTGATTACTGCCTCTGCTAGGACCAGGAGCAGTCATATTCACGGTTTCCATAGGAATTTCTGTATCAGACGGCCCCTTAATGCTTGGGTGTCGCACCTTGATCCGCAATGCGATATAAGCATCCATTTGCTTCTTCAACTCAGCCGCTTCGCGCACTACTTCACCCACTTTCTTCCTATAGAAAGCATTGACCTTGTTGAGCTCCTCGTCAAGTTTCTTGAAAAACCTCTCTTCCACCTCTCGACCTATTGCTTCAGGTGGCAGGAGGAGCCTTGTGCTGTAAATTATTCTATTCTGTTCCCCTACAAAGGGACTAGACTTTATCACTTGTTGATCTTCAAGATCCCCCTTATGATGCTGATCTCTATACTCTACTTCTAACCCTCTAAAGGGGCTGTACATCGAAAATTTCTGCTGCATAGCTCTCAAGGGTGTTTGTGGAGTTTTTGGCACTTGGCTCGAACGAAGTTCTCTCAATATCATTTTGAGACCGTGATAATCCATATATGCTTCTACCCACTCGGGTACCATTTTCTTCTTGTAATCTTTCCCGAACTTCATTTTGGCAATCAAAATAATCTTCCACTAAACAATGCCTCTACAGCTCAATAAATCTCCTTGATAGTATCAAGCTACAGCAAGGTTTTATCTTGTTATCACTTTTATCAGCTCAATATATCTCCTTGATAGTATCAAGCTACAGCAAAGGGAACGATATGGCTAATTAGTTTTCATGCATCTATCAGATTGCAAACTAAGAAATGTAATCAGGCTTTGTAAGGATAAACTCTGTGACCCGATAATCTAAAACCAAGTACAAGCAGCAATAAAAAAACAGAACCAAGGAAAAGTACAGCGTATTTTCGCAGGAGAATCAATGTTCCAAGCAACCACACCCCATTGATTAGGGGATGAAGAACACAATCAAGGGAATGTTCAATAATTCAATTACTACTAAATTAAGGCATGCCAGCATAGATACAGTCATACAGGCATATAGGGAGATAAAAAAACAACCACTTAATAGCATTTCTTGAGTAATATTTAATCTCTCACCAAACCCCTTTAAACACTCAACCAGAACAAGATGAAGATTTGCTTAGACTTTGGGTTTAAGCATTGACCCAAAAATCTTAGCCTTTGTGCTTGATTAGTACTCCAGAAAACAAATGTAATCTAACTATCAATTTAAAAAAAAAAAAAAAAAAAAAAAAAAAAAAAAAAAAAAACCCCAGTACACAATTACTCCAACCAACAATGGGAATTGCACAGTCAAATTCAACAACTTAATCCCTGTATAAACATGCATATTATCAAGGACAACATTTTTCAAAGAAAATCCAATCAATTTCATAGTAATCAATCGAGCAATTGAATGTCAGTAAATAGATTATTCAATAATTCCTGCTCAACATAAATAATCATGGACAAAAACAAAAAAACCATCAAAACAAAAAGGAAATAAAAATGAAGAACATAATCAAAATCATACCTGAGATGAAATTCAAGCTCCAAATTAACTTAACTAAGATAACCTCAGCACAGTCATCAGACTATATATGGCTAACTACTGATTAATTTATTTATTTATTTATAAAGTAAATACTCATTCGTTCACATTATATTACTATCTTTTCAAACACCCATCAATAAAACGTACTCAATTTCAATTGTACCCAGAATTTCCATTAAAAAAAATTAAATAGAAAAATAGAAAAACCCACCTCAAACGCGTAAATTACCATCAAAATCAAAACAGCTGGCTGGAAAAAAAAGAGGAGAGAGAATTAAGAAAGAGCTGCTAAGCTTTTAAGCTAAGAGAATTTCGTCAAGTCGCCATTGTCATTGCCATTCCCATGGCCATTTTCTCTCTCCTCCAGCTACTCATCAGTGGTGTTGCTTGTTAGTTGCACTTATAATGTCAAGGCCAATTGCAATTATATTGCTGATTTGCTGTTATATAAAGCTTCGTTAAAATAAATAAATAAATACGCAATTATTTTTCCCTTAAAAAAACAAAGTTCGTTAAAACGGCGCAAAATTTCGTCCCACATGTGATGAAGACTATTATAGCTTACTGTGGTCCTCACCATATTAGGGCCGTTTGATTAAACTCGTTTGCTATCAAAAAAATTAAACTCGAATGTGGATAAACGTGGGACCCAATTGACTTTTTTCTTTTTTCTTTTTTTTTAGGCCTATCATTTCGGTTTTGAGAGATTAAGGCGGCTAATATGGAGGTTACACGTGGCATTCACCTGAGATATAGCTTAAGAACCAATTAAATGATGTGCTCAATTATGGTTTATTTTCTCATTTTTTAAAGTGGTATACGTAAGTTCGTGAGAAGTTAAGGAGTATTTGTGCTAGTCGTCAACTTAAGCATATTGGTACCTTGGCATCTTTTCTTAAAAAGGTCCTAGATTCTATAATTTGTGGAGGGAAGACTATAGGGTGTTCATAGTGTGTTGTTTCGACTTCTTGTGATTGGATTGGAGTGTTTGCGTAAGACGATTATATGTACGCTTAGTTTTAATTGACTTTATAATGGTTGAGCTTGTGCGTTTAAGATTGA
This sequence comes from Tetragonia tetragonoides, assembly GCA_038025085.1. Classification (NCBI taxonomy): domain Eukaryota; kingdom Viridiplantae; phylum Streptophyta; class Magnoliopsida; order Caryophyllales; family Aizoaceae; genus Tetragonia; species Tetragonia tetragonoides. The sequence goes on from CM076148.1 coordinate 38,893,791, forward strand.
TCATATTGGTATAGATTTGTTCGGTTTTTAACTTATGAAAAAAATGAATTGTGAAAAGAGTTTTATGGTGGAGTAGTTTACGTTATCTTTTAATACGGTAAGAACGACTCCACCTTACATAGTTCATCTCGAGACAGTAACCTAGTTCATTTCGAACTGAACTAAAAATAAAGGGATCCAAGACTATTATGTATGAATAGTTTCGGGATAGTAACGTACCTAGTCCTTGTAAGACTCTACATGACACATTAGTTTCATGCATATTTTTTGGTTCCCAACTAAGGGTGTATCCACCATCGACTATTGTGATTATTTTCGTGCGTTAGCTTATAAGCACCTCAAAAATGGGACACTGAATTAGTTTCATGGATATGGATCTTAGTTCTAACCCAACCAAAAAAATCTACGATTGCTTATAATCTGAAAACAAAGCGCATTAATCTGGAGCAAAAAGGTTAGTTCCAGCTTGCAAGTCTTATCAAAAGGATGCGTGTGGCAGTTGATTAAAATCAATGGCTGAAAATTGAAAATTAATCAAGCATCTGTTTAAAGAGTCAATGATGATGACTATTGCATATATCCATATATGACAATGAAATAAAACATAAGGCCAAGATGAAGCTTTTTAGGTTGGAAATCAAAAGAAATGGACCAAATTTCCGGTAAGGTGATGTGCCATACCAACCCAATACTTTCTTTCAAACTTTAATCTTGTGGACATTTATTTGCTCTCCCCATTAATTTCTGAGCCTAATTATCTGTGAGGGACATGACAATAAATCACATGAAGAATAATAAAAAAATGTTTAGACTTATGAGGAGTATAAGTGTTTCCAATCGTTGCGTTGAGGGTCTAATTTTGTTGTTGATGTGGTTATTATTAGCAACTTTTTTTTTCAATTAATTCAATCTCTCTCGTTATAAGATTTATTTATCGCATTTTTTGATAAGAATCATATATCTATCTAATATCTATTATATATATATATAAGTGAATGTGCACCATTGTTAGAGTGACACGTAGGATTGACACACAAGCATATATTGACACGTAGGTTTGGACACATAAGCAAATATTGACATGTCATCAAAATAGTATAGGTGCATGCATCTTCTATTAGTACGGAGTAATATTTAATTATTATCTTAATTTCATAGTATAGGTGCATGTATATTCAATTAGTACTATTAGTATAGGTGCATGTATCTTCCATTATGCATATGTATTTAATAAATTATTACCAAACATTATTTTTATTGGAACTAAATATATTCATATAAAATCGTCTATAATGCGGGGCATGCAATTAGAATTAACACGTGAAAGTAAGAAAGTTGATTTGATGAGTATAGAAAAAGAGAGGTCCACATATTAGAAATTTCATAATAATATGTGCCATGGGTGAATAATTTGTTTTAAGTTTGTACTAATGATAATATTTTAGTTGTTATGAACACACAAATCGTGCATCGCACGGTGAATATAACTAGTATATATATATTTCTGGGTAAAATCGCTGGTAATGCGACATGTGTCACAATTTTATTGGTTATTGTATTTTTTTTCCTTTTTCCTTTTTATTTTGTCATTATGTTATTTATGATGACATTTAATTTAATGTATTAAATATCATAATAAAATTCTTTATTAAATACTTGACCCCTTTTTTAAATACTATATTATTAGGTCATTAATTTTAATTAAGTTTTTATTTATAAGTTTAAGTGGTTTTAACACTTTTGTTGAGTTTTATAATTGTGGACAAAAAAAGTATTTTGACGTGGCAATATTTATTTGCCTAATTTTAGGGGATAAGCATAGGTGATGTGATAAGGGTCACATACAGAGTCATCATTGATTGTTTTGTTATATATTGAAGACATTACGTGGTACGTTATATTTGACTGATATTTGACAAATATTTGCGGTGATAAGAGTAGGTCATCTAACAATGAACATGTGACTATTTTATTTGCCTAATTTTACGGGGATAAGCGCATGTAATGTAATAATGGTCACATTTAAAGTCATAATCTGCAAGTTATCATATAGTTGTGGGTATTACATGGTAGCCGATAGGTAATTTTTGACTAATATTTGCGGGGATAAGCGCATGTTATGTGTACAATTTTGGCCAATCACTATTTTCCATTATTCTTTGTATACCTATATATAATTTTAAAAAATCCAAAAATTAATTTAAACGTAAAAACATAGTGATAAATTGGTCGTCCGTGCGTAGCACGGGTAAAGTCCTAGTATATATATAAAAGTGAGTTCATTTCGTGTGGACACACCACGTGGGATGCCACGCAAGTGCCTATATTCATGTGAGGGCGACACGTGGGATGACACGCAACGCCCAAATTTGTGTGGTGATGACACGTATGCCGCCACCTAAGCCACCCATCCAAGTGGGTCAATCATTAATGCGTGATCATAAATACAACATAATATTATTCAAATTATAAAATAAAATAACTTTTGTTATGCAAATTTAAAAATTATAATTCTTACTCCATTGGAACAGGTTCGAAAAATACTTCAAAATGAGATACATATGTACTATGTCCTATAAAGTTGGGTTCGTTTCGTGTGAGGATGACAGGTGGGACGCCACATGAGAGGGATATGTTCGTGTGAAGATAACACATAGGTACCACATCGGTATACGTATAAAAGTGAGTCCAATTCGTGTGGGCATGATACATAGGACACTACATAGGAGGTGTAAAAGCAAAGCTTGCCACATAGCCTAACAACTCAAGTGAGCCCAATTTGTATGGGCACGACACGTAGGATGCAACGTAGGTGGTGTAAATTCGTGTGATGATGACCCCTAAGCGCCCCATAAGCAAAGCTTGCCACATAGCCTAACAATTCACCATCCAAGTGTCACTCATTAATGTCTTATCATTAGTTGGCTTATTACATATTTATTAGCATTTTTCTATATTACAAAATAAATAAAAAACTTTAGTTACATAAGTCAAACAATTATAAATCTTGCTTCAATCGATTGGATTTGAAAAAAAATCTTCAAAATGAGATATATGTCTTATAAAAGTTGGGTTATTTCCTGGTGGTGATGACATGTAGGATGACACATAAGAGGAAATGTTCGTGTGAAGATTGCATGTAGATGCCACATGTATACAACTTGGTTAAATAACAATAAATGACACTTCGATCTTACAATACCTTAACTAGTTGATGTCATATGTATTTAACTTGACCTTCAATCTTTTATAACATAAATGAATTTTATTTAAGTGGTACGTTCCTACATGATCTACTTAACTAATTTGAATTAGATTAAACTAAATTGAACTAAAAATAAATTGAGAAAATAAAGTCTTAGTATACTCGAAGAAAGACGTTTCTTAATCTTTATCTCTTTTTTTCTTTTCAGAATTTTGATATAAGCTAAAATTATGTTTATAAATCAATATTTTTTATTTTTATTCTAAGTTTGATGTAGAATCGATTTAAAGAGACATTTTATACCAAAAATATTAGAATAATTAAATGTAGAATTAGTTGTGCAATATAAAACTGGCATGAGGTATCACTTAGGAAATTATTTTCATTTTCGAGAGATATTCACGAGTTCGTGCGAAGCACGGAGATAAAACTAGTAGACTATACTTTATTGTTTCCTTTTCGAAATTTCAAAGTTGTAGTATAATATTCTTATTCATGTTATCCCATCTATGGATCTTCTTTACTAATTCTTTTAACGATTTTGCTAATGATAGCCCTACGGCCTGTCAATAAGCATTTAATTATCCTCAAGATTCTTGTAGTTTAACGAGAAAGAAACTTTGGAATATGAACCATTATCCCAAATCCCACTACAAACAAGCATTAAATGTTCAGCACCCATCAACAAACATTTTCCAAAGTAAATTCTACTAATTCGAATTTAATATGCCAAAAAATATTCATAAGTCACCACCAACTGGGATAGAGCAAGCACTGCCACAAAATACCATCAGATCAATTCATTGAAACATTGATCCTTTCAGTACTTTATAAAAGAAAAATAACGTTGAACATATTCTTTGGACTACATACTTGCTGGAGGGAAAAAACAAAAAGAAAAGAAAAGAAAGGACTCCTAATTCAAAGTACTAACTTGCATCTATATTGTTGTATCTTATTTTAAGAGACTTACAAGCTATATGGATGTAATGTATAACTGCTTGCGTTTTAGTCCGAGCAAATGATAATGTCATTGACTTCAACCCTTCCTAGAAGATGGGGAGTCCAATGTACAGTAATACTATTAAGGGCTATATGCTCATTCTCGCCTTTTTGGCATAATAAAATTATTCAATTATCAAAAAAAAAAAAAGACTCCTACTTCAAACTAACCCTCTTGATTGAAGAGTACGGATAGTCTGGCTAATACACTAGTATTATCCTCCAACTGCTCACTTGAAAAAATTCTAATATCTTAGTTCCCAAGATATGCAAAACAGAGCATTGCCATTGAGGAAATTCCAATCCACCTGCAACAAAAATGATCACAATTAATAGTCTGTGATAGCAGAGTGAATTGATTGATGATAGTCTGTGATGGAAGTTCAGTGACCTTTCTTTTTTGTCTTTTTTTTTGAAAGGAAAACGAGATTTCATTACTATAAAGTCATCCGGCATCTACAAACGATATCGAATTCTACAAGTGAAGACACATCTAAAGCAACATCAGAAACCATTCTAGTAACAAAGCTAACTTGCTGAAGAGATTTGACGAGAAAGAACGGCTTCCTTTTCATCGCTGTTGTCCATAGTACAGCCTTTTTGTGGAAGACTCTGCCATAGTCTTGTTGGTGAATGTTCACATCCGATGTTGTAGATGGCTTGTAGCAGAATAAGATGCGTAGTAATGCCATTTGACCTATGAAACGATAAACCAAAAGACCTAAAACTAGCAGTTCTCTCACAAAAGGAGAGACAGTCATACCCAATAAATGAGACAAAATAACTCTCACTAATGAAGAGACTGCAGTTATTCGAAAACCTAACACTAAAAAACTTATAAAAACTACAATAATTACGAGATTGGGGCTTACCATCAGCTTCAGAATGCTGATGGCAGCCCCTAAAACACAAAACAAGCTTTACTTTGTGAGATGGATGGAGTATTTTATTGGGTTAGTTTTCCAAGCTTACATCAGTTTCATTTTCTCGTTAAACTACAAAAATCTTGGGGATAATTAAATACTTATTAACAACCCTTCAGACTGTCATTAGCATTTGCCTTCTTTTAATTCCTCATTGAGAAGGTTAACCTTATTTGTTGATTGAAAGTGGAGCACCTTTTTGATAGAGCACCATAACCATATATGGTGACCATACTACGCAACAATTAGTGGTGTCAATTTCATGCACCATCAGAAGTTGTTGCTTTGGGTTTGGGAGTTGATGCACAATTTCCTACCCAATAAATAAGGACGGAAACGTGGAGTTTTTTTTTTGTTTCTTTCCTATATTGGTCATATAATGAATGTTAAACGTGATACACATTATTAGTTTGTTTGAAAGCTACCACATTTATGGTTCGTAAAAGTATTGACATATTTGGACGATGTATTTGATGAGAAAAGGGAAATAAAGTCATTTATATGAGGATATTATTATTCTCATTGTAAATTCCTCTAAAATGATAATCAGAATATTGGGAAAGGTGACTCGAACTCGATTTATTTGAATGGAATGACTCGGCTCAATTTAAATAGACCTTTTTTTTGTTTACATTATATAATAAAGAGAGTTATTCATGGACAGGATAATCCAGTAGGCCCAACCCCTTTAGCCCAAAAAGGGGTTTGGATATGCAATTTTTGTGATTTTATAAGAACTCAACCCAAGCCTTCTTGTCCAAACAATCGTGTCAAGCCCCTTTTATTTTTGGACCATGAAAATTTTTACGTTTTTTTTATATTGCATTGTATTTGAGGACCCTTTACTATTTTACCCCTCATACCTTTTCACCCCATGCGCCTCTTTTTGGGGGGAATATGAAACGAAAAGGCAATTTTTGATTTGATGTTCACATTCAGCAAAACAAATCTCACGACACTACACAGTAAGGAAAGTACTGCTACTTTTATTTCTTTACTGGGAAAAGCAATAAATCCCCACTAAAATATTATTTTCTGTCTCTTGACATTCCATGTGATCTTTTAAGGGTAAAGTTGAAATTCTTGTGCTTAATTGTGTTTTCCTTAATATTTGTATCATTTTCCAAACGTCAAGATTTTCCGTGGACCGGAGGGAGTAGATGAAATTTGATGAATATATTAACAATAAACCTAACTTGACCCGACCCGTACACCCGACTAGAACATTCCATTAATCAAATACTCTCTCCGTTCTTTTTTCTCCTACCCACTTTTTTTTGCACTGAGTTTAATGAGAGTTGCTTTTGGAATGTAAAAGGAAAGTGGGTAGGAGAAAAAAGAACGGAGGGAGTACTGAACTTACCCAAATGACCCTTTCTTTTTTTCACAAAAATTTGTTTAACACGGTATTATCGTAACTTTTTGGTAAGACGATGGTCACTTTTCAATGGAACAAGGGTCATGACTAGTAATAAGTGACCTTTATATGACTACATTTACTTTTTAAGTGACCCTATTTTTCTGTGAGTTAAAAATTAGCATTCAAAAATAACTTTTTTTTTTATCATTTGCCGACGTGCGCGCCGCGGTGAGCCGTTGATTGAAATCTGGTACTGCTTGTCTGCAAACAGTGCTACTATGAGAGCACGATCTTCCTGCCTCAATTTCAATCAAAATTAAAAACAATAATCTTTCCTTTTTTTTTTTGTTGAGTCATTGACATTAACACAAGTACAAACAAAAACCCAACAAAAATCTCACTAACTCCATCACTTCTTTCTTGCTACTCACATACGGAGTACTAAAACCTTCAACCATCTTCAATCTCTCTCTTCTCATACTCATACTCATACTCATACTCATACACCATTGTTGAAACCCAGAAAATATGCAAATCAAACTAGCTTAGATAGTTAGATTATTTACATATTATAGAGAGAGAGTGAAGGACATGGTAGATTGCATGGATCTGAATGAAATAAGAAAGAGATTTTCACCATCAAAATCCCAAGATCGAGACTTTAACAATGGAGTTCGAGCTCAATCAGCTCGATCCTTGGTGTCCCTCAATTTTTTTGCTGCTAATATCACTAAAACCTTTGCTGCTCTTCTTGTAATTTTGCCAACTTTGGTTATTTTCTCTTTTATTTATCGGAGCCCTCATTCTGATCGTGGGTCCCCTTTTGCTGAAGCTAGGGTTTTGGATCCTAAACCACATATCTCAATTGATTCTCAATCAGCTGGTAAGAATTTATTGTACCCTTTATTTTGTTTTTGTTTAATCTTTGATTTATGGTTTGATTGTGAAATGGGTTGTTGTCAATTTGGAGAATTTGATCATAAAGTTGATTACTTTGAGGTTTTGGTTGATTTTGTTGATATGATTTAGATTTTGGGTTTAATGATGTAACATTTATGTTGTGGACAAATGTAGAGTACTTATGCAGTATGCACATTCCCCAGAAAATGTGGAGTACTTATGCTGCTTTTTCACTTTATATTTGTCAAATTCTAGTTACTAGCATATAGAATACACTGCTAAAACCCTAGAAAAGAGATCAATGTAGCAAATGAATCTACTCGGCCGTTGACCAAGCCTTAGCTTGACTGATATGTGTAGTACTTGGTGAAAGAACACTGCAGGGTGCAGGCCCTGGATCGTAATCGGGGGGGGGGGGGAGACTCATTTTTTGTGGGGTTCGGGGCGTAGGGGTGGTGATAATGGGAGATCAAAATGGTGTCCTTTGGTGATATGGGTTTAATAGCTCCAACAGAGAGACAAAATGAATCTTCTTTGCATAAGTTAGGAGTATTATGTGAGAGAAAGTATCAGCCGTATTGTATATTATTGGATGGGCTTGGACCTTAATGCCAATATCGAGTGGGGCTACCTGGAGGAAGAATTGGTATATGATGCTGGTATTACTCTCCGTCCCCTCCTCATCAATGCTCGTAAGCTTGAGTCCACTAGAATTGATGTAGGTGGAGCATTATAGCTTGCTAAGAACAATTGGGGTTGGACATTGCTTTCTTGTGGTATAACCAGGAGTTTGATGTTCCCATTTGTAATCTCTTTGTACTACTTAATATTTGCTTCTCAGAGCTTGTGTAGAGCCTGGACTTCTTGGACATTTTCCAAGCTTGCAAGAGTTTGCTGTAGCATTTTTTTTTTTTGGAAGTAGGGTTTGTATAAGCTTGACTATCTTGTGTGTGAGACATTTCTGGTTCCAGTCCAGTACACTTAAATCTGAGCATGTGTGACTACTACATTCATCATCACTTTTATTTGTTTCATATGCTACCAAAACTAGAATCTTTGCCTACAACTTCAATCTGATTTCTATTAACATTGTGAAACAGAGCTGGAATGTTGCACCATAGCAAGAATGTAACCTCAGACTTTCTTTTGACTTGTCAGGGTCATTGAACGGTTCTACTTCTACACCATCTATTGAGGTTCCTAATGATAGATTGCTCAATGGACTCCTTTCGTCCGGGTTTGACGAAGGATCTTGTTTAAGCAGATACCAGTCCTTTATGTACCGAAAGGCGTCACCTTTCAAGCCTTCCTCCCATCTTCTCTCTAAACTGCGGAAGTATGAAGAACTTCACAAGCGCTGTGGGCCAGGTACACAACCATACAATAAAGCTCTTAATCAGCTGAAGTCTGGCAATCACAGTTCTACTTCCACAGAATGTAACTATGTTGTGTGGATATCATACAGTGGCTTAGGGAACAGAGTCCTAACAGTTGCTGCAGCTTTTCTTTACTCTCTTCTCACAAATCGAGTATTACTCGTTGATCCTGGAACTGACATGATTGATCTTTTCTGTGAGCCATTTCCAAGTACCTCGTGGTTTCTTCCTAAAGACTTCCCATTAAACAATCAATTCCAAGGTTTTGACCAGAAATCTCCTCAATGCCATGGGTACATGCTGGAAAACAAACTTCTGAATACTTCAGCACAAGAAACAGTACCACCGTTTCTGTATCTTCATCTGGGTCATGATTATAATGACCATGACAAGCTTTTCTTCTGCGAGGAAGACCAAAAACTTCTCAGCAGAGTTCCTTGGCTGATAATGAGGACTGATAACTACTTTGTCCCTTCTCTTTACTTAATCCAGTCTTTTCAGCAAGAACTATTTAGATTATTTCCTGAGAAAGTAACCATATTTCACCACCTAGGTCGGTATCTTATCCATCCAACAAATCAAGTTTGGGGATTGATCAGTAGGTTTTATGATGCTTATTTAGCCGGAGCAGATGAGAGGCTTGGAATCCAGATCCGAACATTTGAGGACGGACCAGGTCCATTCCCTCACGTGCAGGATCAAATCGAAGCCTGTATATTGAAGGAGAAATTACTTCCAGAAGTAAGCAAGGATGATTCATCTTTCAGTACATCAAAGAACCAGAAATCCATTGCTGTTCTGACGACATCCTTGATTTCGGGATACTATGAGACACTGAGGGAAATGTATTGGGAATATCCAACAAAGACAGGAGAGGTGGTTGGATTTTATCAACCAAGCCATGAAGGTTTTCAGCAGTCACACAAGAAGACTCATAACAGGAAAGCACTGGCAGAAATGTATCTGCTTAGTTTGACTGATAAGCTGGTAACGAGTGCATGGTCAACGTTTGGCTATGTTGCTCAAGGTCTTGGAGGGTTGAAACCATGGATATTGTATAAACCGGAGGACATGAAGACCCCAGATCCTCCTTGTGACCGGGCCATGTCAATCGAGCCTTGCTTTCACGCCCCGCCCTTTTGGGATTGCAAGGCGAGGGAAGGAATTGACACTGGTAAACTTGTACCTCATGTAAGGCATTGTGAAGATATTACTTGGGGCCTTAAGGTGGTGGATGGTCACGAAGAGCTATAGATCAGATTAGATAGATGATATACTTGTTGCCATTACTTTTTTTATTTTTTTATTTTTATTTTTCCTTTTTTTTTTTGATGATTATTGCATTGAAAGTTTGTATTTGGTGGCGTGTCAGAAAGTCATTTAAAGTTCCATCTCAATTTTAATAGTTTAGTGCTGTAACAAACAGAAAGTAGCTCAGAAGAGAGCCTTAATAAGCTTTGCCTCTCTATCTACCATGCGAAATTTACTTGTTCAATGCCTTTGCAACTCTGATACAGGCTACTTCCTTTTCTTTTGTGGGATCAAAATGGAGAAATCTGAAAATAAGTCACTAAAAAGTTACTGATGCAGAGAATCATAAGATAAAACAACTAAACAAGCAAGCATTATGGAAATATTTCAGATTCTGGATTTTCAACCACAGTAAAATTTTGAACAAATTCACAACACTAAAACCTGGTGCAGACACCATCATTCTTCATTCCTGAGAACTTGATGAACTGGGACTGTTTCTGGAGCTTCCTCTGCTGCTAGACACGCCTCGAGGAAGTCTAAACTAAGCTCTGGCTACGCCTCGGAGTTGCATCCTTGACTTTCTAGAGGAACATCGCTCTGTAGTCTGTAGGGCTTATCACCTGAATGACACTGAGGGCTCGTTTACTTGAATGTAATGGTGATTACAATGTAATGCACCATTTTATAGAGTAAATGTGGGTTGGAAAAGGAAGGAGGGGGAGGAGAAACATGGAAAGTGTGACATTGATTACAACATCCATTGTAATCACAATTGTTCTACTATAGCCCATGTAAAAATGATTACATTGGATGATGCAATCAAACTCGCAATTTCCATCTCTCTCCTCCCCCTCCTTCCTTTTCTACCCACATTTTCTCTATAAACTGGTTGATTACATTGTAATCATCATTGCTTACAAGTAAATGCCACCTGAGTATGTTTCAATTACAAAACAATAGTATTGATAATATTACTCCAGTGACCTTGGTGATGTCTATACCACAAACCTTGCAAATACCTGAAATTCCGTCATGAATAGAAAATAAATAAATAAAATTCTAGTCTTTCTTAAATAAAACATAGCTTAAAATCAACTGAAAACTAAAAAGTATAAAATGTATCTAATGGATAATAACATTTAATTTCAAAACTTTATTTCATTTGCTTTTTTATTGTGAAATTCAGCTATGAACCCTACACGGCTACACCTTATGAAAAAAGAGAGAATGTTGAGACAAATACAGTAATACAGATTACAGTGAGTAGGAAGGAGAACAATACCTGTGATTTAAAAAAAAGAAAAAGAAAAAAGGAGTACCTTTACCAATTGATCCATCTGATGTTGAAGAAGCCCAAACCAAAACCCAACACTCTTCGACGTCGTTTCACATTCTTTCTCTTTGGCCTCACCATTCCCAAGCCCCAACTCACAAGGGCAAAGATCGAAAGAGCAGAGCTGAGAGAGACGAGGTTGAAGAGAGAGAAAGGAAGCCATGTCGTACATGAAGGGTGACTTGCTTACTAAAACCAGAAATCTCGTCAAGGGCCTTGCAAAAACTGAGCCCCTTTGGCTCAAAGCCATGGAAAAGTCAGTTTTCTTTTCCATCCTCAAAACCCCCATTTTTAAATTCCTGCTTTTATGTTTAATCAAGTTAGCTCTAATTATAATGTCATTTCCTTTTAAATATTGGGTTTTTGATGTATTTCTTGATTGCCCGTTTGGGAATTTTTAGTTGAGCTTACTGTTCTAGTGTCAAGTTTCAGTGTTTTTGTGATTTACCATGAATTTCGTATGTTTGATTTAGTTTAATGGAATTATTGAATATGGTTTAAATTTGGTTAATGTTTGGTCTCTTTGAGGTGTTTCTTCATCGCCCATTTGTTAAGTTTCTGGTGTTGATGTCTTGATGACCTGTTCTGCCTGGAGCTCATTGTTTCTAGTATCAGCCTTTCAATTTTGCTGTTTTGATGTTTGTCTTCAATGTAGGAAGGACTATTAAAATAGCAGCTATGAGTGTGTCATAGTTTATGCAAATTAGGAATCTAAGATTTCAGTAATTCTTGGGTGTCAGGTCAGATAGTTTCCTTGAATCTATGAATAAAGTGCTACATCAATATAATCTCATAGCTTTGTCCAACAATTAGCAGTTTTGACAGGAATCATTTGTCTGCTTTACAAAATCTAAGAAATCTATTTGGCTCGATTGCGTCTTATGGAAGCCAAAATGGCTAAATAAAGTGTCTCACTTGTTTTCCCTTTTCTTTGTGTAAAGTAGTAGGACAGACTATGCTGTTCACTTAGAACAGCCTCTTGACTGACATGGGTAACGCTGCGTACGTTTTACATCTCTCCCTCCTTCACCCAAACAGTTGATTTCCAATTCAGCCAATTGGAAAAAGCATTAGGTGGGAGCCTGATGAAAGACTTTGGATTGGTGATTTGGTTTGTTATTTTAACTAGAATCGTCAGAAAAAACTAAAACAGTCTTTGATTACCACCATTACTACATATGTGTCTATGTGAAAACAGTTAGCATCACGTTGTTATTTTCCTCTACTGTATTCGTATTTCTCTGATTTCAGTCTCCCAAAATGCGTTCCCATTGATACATAAACCCGTACCCACAAGTAAAGCCAATTACTGCCTTCTCGTCATTATTCCTTTTGGAGCTTGTTTAACTGTTGCTGAGTATACTTTCGGTCACTTGCCTACTGACCATCTTACATGCAAAGCTGTGATCTTCCACCTGCACTCTATGCAATTGAAGTTGGTGAAAGGGCCTCAGTTGACCATCAAGGATATGATCTATTCAACTATATCTCCGGTATCGGCCATTTATCGGCCGTATCGTCCATTTATCGACCGTATCGGTCATATATTGGCCCTTTATCGGCCGTATCGGTCATATAGCGGCCGTGTATCGGCCGTATCGGTCAAGTATCGGCCAAATAATAAACAACGTTACGTAGCGGGATATCGCGTATCGGCGACCTCAAAAACCGATACGATACGGCCGATACGATAAGTTAACAATACTCTTGGATGCTTGAAATTTAGAACCTGAAAAGGAGAATTTCTTGTGTTGAAATGTGCTTAAGGGCTGTGACAAAGGTGAATTACTTGTGGTGAATTGTGCTTCGTGAGATGTGGCTGAATACTGGATCTCCTGTTCTGCGCCAATAAGGCCATTGAGAACTACCATCAATTGGACAAAAATGTCATTGCGTGCTGCTTAAGTAAATCACATGAAAATTTTAAAGGTCCTCACTTCGACTTATTTTACCCTTGTCGCTTCTAGTCTACTTGCTTTCTGTTCCCATTTCTGCAATCAGAATCCAAATAGGAATTTAGAAAGTCACCTCGTTCATGACCCCCCCCTGCGGCCTCCACGGAAGAAACAAATAAACCGATTTTTTTTTTGTGGTAATGGGAAATTGTTTTGTTGATGAGCTAGTTTCAATTTCAAGGATCTTCAAACAGTCAAGGTGATATGCGATCCCAAATTTTGGATGTGAATTTGTGAGTTGTTTGAGTCTCTGTTCTATAAATTTGTGAAGACCTTACCTCCAAACTCAGTTCATATGGTAGCAGTTCCTGATAGTTTATTTGGTGTTAGACCATCCAATATTTGAAATTTACTTGCTTTTTACTGTGATCTGCAGGGCCCCTCCTGTAGTCTTTCCTCGTGCTGAAGCTAAGGTCCAACAGATTAGCCTTCCCGAGGATGTATATATAAAGAAATTCTTTAGTAAGCATCCAGAATCAAAACATGAAGATGCAATCAAGTATGTCTTTGTTCCCGTAATCCTGTTATTTTACTTCCCTTCCTTTTTGTTATTTTTCTCACCACCAAAATTTTAAGAAGGGCAAAGAGCTTTTTTTGTATTGTACAAAGAGGTTATCTTTCCATCATATACAAATGCACGAACGTGGGAAAATGTGTAAGACATGAAAAGCGGAATACAAGTAGCTCAACTGCAAACCTAATTTCTTGCGGTCACTTGCTAATTATATGCTTTGAAGTCCAAGACTCCTGTGAATTGCAGCTGCATGTTTGCAGTTTTACCATTCTTAACCATCCAAGTATTATATCAATTTGCATGTGATTGTCTATTGTCATCTGGAGCAGTAGCAAATATTGTGAGAGAATTATCTTCAAAACCTAATATAGCGAAAAAGTGGTATCTATGCTGTGCATACAAATGTCAGAAGGGTCCATATCAGCCATAGGCATTATGATCTTGATTGTTCACTAGGCTTTCAACTATCATATTATCAATTATCTCCACTATCTGCTGTTAATTTCGTTTAAGTTTTTTTGGCGTTTTTATTTTGTTCATGCTACTTTGAGATGTGATGAATAAGATCAACTCTCTAAGATATCTTCTAACTGAGACCCTATAGCATCAATGTGGCAATGAAGTGTTTGCTAATTCCAGAAAGGGTAAATATAGTTGTTGCCTGTTATGGACTGAAAAGACGTTTGATTATGACCTTTCTCCCTTTTAATCAGATTCAATAATTTCAATCCTGTCCCTGCCCGTATTTTTGCTTGGCGGGTGCTTGAACTGAAGGAGCATGGAGTGAGCGAACAGGAAGCCATGTCTGTAGCTGATGTATGAGCACTGTACTTGAAACTATTGAATTTTCAAATTTGGTTCTTTTTATACCATATGCATCATTTCTTCATTTTAAAACTCATCAAAAAAAACCTATTGATTTGCATCCAGATGGAATATCGAACAGAGAAAAAGGCCAAAAAGCAGGCATATTCTCGTTTGAGGAAGATAGCGAAAATTCAAGGGAAGAAACCACCTCCTAACCCATATCCTAGTGCTATTAAGGAGATACAGGCACTGGAGCGGCCATTTGTCCGTGATCGTTTCTTCAACCACGAGATACTAGATATAGTGAAGAGGTTAAAAGAGGAGAGGAATGCAATGATGCAGGAGAGAAACAGAGGAGGACCAGGAGGAGGCTTTTAGTTCATTACAAAACTGGAGCTATCTGCTCAATAATGATTTTCAAAAGTTTAGTTTGACTCAAATCAGTATCTGTTTGGTTTTGATTGTTTTGCATGCTTTGCCTCTACAATGGCAGATCATGCAGAACTTGCTTTCATCATGTAACAGTAGAGATGTACCTACAATTTATAACGAAGCGAACGGATTCAATGGAGTTATTCGGATGTCCCATTGGATACTGTAATTGATTAGCCAGATTACTTGGAAAATCCGTTGATTTGCTTCAGCTTATCCAAAGGTGTTCTGCTGTTTATGCTTTACCATCTTTTTCGATCTCATTATCCAATGATCGAAAGAGAGATTTTGATTGGCATGTGTGGCGCCACATTGCCTTTGGTTGGTCCTTTGGATGTTCTTTGCCTCTTTTGCCTCAACCTAAAGAGACACATTTCCCCTCCCTTCCAGTTCCAGAGCAATAGAGCATGTTCTTGTAAAGGCTCGGAGAATACTGAAAAGTCGAGAGTCTCCACTTCAAAACATCAGGAAAGCAATTCAAACTCAAACTCAAAAGTCCGAAATGTTGTCTTCATTCATCTTTTTGATAAATGATAATGGAATTTAAATTTATATTTTCATTTGAGATTAAAAAAAATATATATTTTCTCATTTGAGATTAAAAAAGAAATGTATACTCTCGTAAATAAAGTGATAAGTAACTAAAATAAAAGCTTAGAAGGCTAAGATTGTTTAAAGAAAACAGACGCAAAGGAAAATACAAAGTTTTCAGGGTTCTTTGATGGTTGATTATTCAATTATAGCGCTTAATCAATTATAGCCCTTAATCAATTATATTGTCACCTCGTCATCTAACATCTTGATATGACATAGCGCTTAATCAATTATATTCATGTCACCTCGTCATTCAACATCTGGATATGACACTATGTCACTTATTAACCTTTTTCCCCTTTGAATGGTGCTTCCCGTGTATGTGTTGTGTCCGTATTTATATTCATGCACGGTGCACCCTAACTCATATATACTCCCTCCGAGCTTCATCCAAAGAAAAGTTTAAACAAAATACATAAGAAATGTATTATTACATGAGAAGAAAAACAACATCTTAGAAAGAGAAAGAAAAAGAAAAAGAAGTATCTTCCCAAGAAACTGGAGAGTAACCAAAAACCTTACAGTGACAAGTGGATTCAAGGTCCAAAACTTTCATATCTTCTACTTCCACCATGAGCCACAAAATGTTATGCTTTGCCAAAAAGGACGTGTCACCATTTCAGTGGTCCATCATCCTTATTTACATCTTCCCCCATGCCTCAAACCTCCCATGTGAAACACAACAGCAAAACTCAAAAATAGCCAAGTTTGATAACCATGAGCAACATGAAGTTAACCATCAACTTCCCAACATCCCTTTCCACCCCAAAAACCATTAGTCCAACAAACTTAAATCCTTCATTTCCCACCAAAAATCCCAACTTTCTCTCTCTTCAATTCTCCAACCACTGTTCCTGCACTACCCATGTACCTAAAACCCTAAAACCTGAACAGAGAAACACCCCATCTTTCCTCACTTTCTGCTCTGCAAAACCCCACACTCAAAATGATGACACTGATAACACAACTGATGAGAATTCTAATTTTAGCAACAATTCCACTGTGGAATTCAGTTCCAGTTCAACTGACCTACAACAGAACAACCCACCAAATATAAGGTCCAAAAACTCCTCATTTTCTGTCCCTACACAATCATCTAGGGGCTTGGTTTTTGATCTTGGCTCAATTAGTTCTTGGGATAACATTGAGATTGGCTCCCCTGTTGTCAAGAGATTTTTGAGTGATGATCAAGAGAGGTGGTATATGTGGTACTATGGAAGATCAGACAAGAACCCGGGTTCGGATTCGATCGGTTTGGCTGTTTCAAGCAATGGAGTCCATTGGCAGAGGGGAGAAGAAGCTGCAAATTCGAGCTCGGGAGTCGGGTTTGTGATGAAATGTGGTGCTGATTGGTGGGCATTTGATACAATGAGCATTAGGCCTTCAGAGATTATGGTTATGTCTAGCAATAAAGTCAGAGTTGCTAGTGCTGTTTACTGGCTTTACTACACAGGTTTTAGTTCTGAGGAGGTTGTTGAATTGCCAGGAAATTTGTCTGCCCAATTTGGTTTGTTTAATCCTGAAAGGGCTCAAATTGGCGCCAAAATTGGTGAGGATCGTGATCTTGGTAGAGTATTTAAGTCTTTGCCAGGATTAGCAATTAGCCAAGATGGGAGAAATTGGGCTAGAATTGAGGGTGATCACCATAGTGGAGCCTTATTTGATGTGGGATCAAATGGGGAATGGGATTCTTTGTTCATTGCTTCCCCACATGTTGTTTTCCACAGCAATGGGGATTTGAGGATGTACTATCACTCATTTGATCCCGAAGATGGGAAATTTGCTATCGGCATTGCAAGGTCAAGAGATGGGATCAAGTGGGTGAAATTAGGCAAGATACTAGGAGGAAGTTCAAGTGAGGGGTGTTTTGATGAAATGGGAGTGATGAATGCTTGTGTGGTGAAAGATAAGAAAGTAGGGAACTATTTGATGGCATATGAAGGTGTTGCTAGTGATGGTAGGAGGTGTATTGGGCTAGCGGTTTCTTCGGATGGGTTGAAGGATTGGAGACGGATAGGCGAAGGGCCGGTTTTGATGCCAGCATCAGAAGATGGATGGGATAGCAAGGAGGTGGGATCTCCATGCTTAGTTGAAATGGATGGCAATGAAGATAGGTGGAGGTTGTATTATACAGGTGTTGGGGTGGATGGCAGGACAGGCATTGGACTGGCAGTTTCTCAAGGGAGTGAAGTTAAAAGTTTTAGTAGATGGGCAGGCTTTCACTTGTGATTTTAGCTAGTAGGGTACATTCATTCATCATGTCATTATTCTTCATGATTTTAACAGCAGATTGATAATTTTAGTACAATGCATAGCCATAGAGGTTGACCAAATTGGGTACAGTTAAAAGCAAGAACAAATTTTAATCTGATAATTTTCATTCCAGTACAGTTGATACAGAACTGCATAATATAGAAAGCGAGAAACATATTGTAGTGTGTTGCAACAAAATTATTGTTTTCCTCTTTTCATCTTTAACGACAGTCGTCAGTCGTAAAGTCGTCACCATAAGAAGAAACTTAAACTTAGCAGCTTGTTGGATCCGACCAGCAGCACAGAAGCCTCCACACGGGCAAATAAAACAACGGCATGGACTATGGTTGAGTCATATGCCAATCTCCAGCAGACCAATCCAAGGTTCCCAAGCCATCTTTATTCTCTTCTCATATTTCCAGGGAATATAACTACTTTAGAGCATGAACAATAGCACAAGACCACTACTCACAAATGACTAAATGTCAGAAAGAAGAGAATCCTGCAATCTTCCTTAACTTCTCATAGGAGACCCAAAATACAAACTGCCAAGGACCAAGCCTTGCCCATGTAGGAAAGAACCCCTTCCATAGTGCCCTCACTCCTTCAAGCTTAACTGTCTTCACCAAACAATCATAAGAACCTTTGTATATCAACTTACCTTCTTCAGTTGCTGCTTGGCTCATCATCCTTGTCTTTACTACATCGGCTGGACAGCTCAAGGTAGTAGCCGCAAGACCTGACATGATAGAGGCAAGTGTATGAGCATATATGTTGTCATCTGCTATCTGATTTCCGATAACGAAACGCTTCGCATGATCATAGCACGCAAGTTCTCCCATGTTCACCAGAAAAGCCCTTTGCACGTTTGGGAATACCCCTTTCCAAAGTCCTTGTATGCCCTCTGACTGAAGGATCTTGTTCAAAGCATCAATAGGACCAGTATACCTAGGTTGCAAACCTTGGCTGAGCAGGCGACCATCCGCTTGCATTCTGACCTTAACTAGATCAGCTGGGCTTGCCACCACCTGTACACCTAGGGGTATGAACAGAGATTTGATACTTTCATAAGCAAGTATAGCAGGACATTGTCAAGTCTAGAAAGCAAGCAATATAGTACACAAAACAATGAGCTTGTAAATCATTAGCCTACAGCCTACACTCTACACCATGCATGTATACTACAGATTATTTAAATTGACAAAAAAAATGTAATACTGTACTTGATTGAGATGAAACCATAAAGCTTGATGCATGAAAAATTACAACTTAATATTTGCAAAGCTATGAACAAAACACGGGACTACAAGACCCCTTCACAGATAACCAAAAACAAAAAGTAATATTCCTGCCTGCATCCTCAGTGGACATGGACAAAACTATTTTCAAACTGCGTTCCCTTTGTTACTTCTTCTTTCTTCTTTTAATTTTTTTTTTTTTTGGGGGGGTGGGTGTCATTAACACCTTCATCTTCTAGTTTATCTATATCACATCTTAAAGCTAAGTGAATAACTGTCTTCTTTCTCAAATTCCTACGGGCCATGGTGAAGATGGATAATGCAATTAGCAACAAAGTTGAGGTTGGCCTTAATCACTAAATTACGGACTTGCAATTTACGCCAATTCTTTATAGTAAGGCAAGTACCCATTTCCTTTGGACGGAAATTATTGTCCTGCAAAGTAATACTTCCATACCACACTAGTGCCAAGTGTTCCCCAAAATGTCTTATCTCGTAGGCATTCTTGGAAAAATACCAGAATTCATGGCCTTGCTAGTTATGAAAGCTTGTCTACTCATGTTCAAGTACCACGAAAGAACTGGTCATCAACACAGCTTTATTTCGAAGTGACACCTAGTCTCTATCCACAGACCATATGAGGGAGATGAAAGGAACCATGAGAGCATGAAGGCACGTTCACTGAATCCTAATGATTAATGTTTTTTAACTCATAATGTGCCGATAAGAGCATGTTCATGGAGGATGCCAGAACCTTATTACAGCTTTATCACTACATGTCTACATTGCATATTCCAGCATATATGCACAGTCATAAGAGACGCAAACCTATTACTGCTCGACAAGGATATGTGGTCGAATAATGTAAATTCCATTGCTGACAATCCATTTAACAAACTCATCCAACTAAACTATTAGAGGCACAAATTTAAGCTGAGTAGTAGAGATGCAATTGGTTTTCAAGATTGCCCAAACAAACCATAACAAAAAAACAAATAACAGTCAGTAGTACAAGTTGGGAGTCCCAGACATAAAGTTCACATCTTGAAATTTTAGAATGCCTCCACCATAACACTAATCTATCGAACTTCCCGTCATGAAATTGACTGGACAATAAGATTCAATGAAGAATCAAGTGTAATCACCTAGCGTGGTACTCCCACTAATTAAAGTACCCTTTTGTCACAAGTTCCAGAAAATTTCTCCAGAAATGATTTCAACTTCTTATCAACACAAAAATGAGAACTCCCCATCAAAAACTAGCCCCCTGCTAAAATCTCAACATCTCATCTTCTCCACATCATCACTAGCCAGTTCAATTTTGAGCACTTTTCATTACAAGCAATCAACCACAATCAGAAACATCCAGTTCAGTCACAAATCTCATTTTCTCCTAACATGTCTAGATTTCAACATAGAAAGAACAAGCTACAATATCAAATTCCTCAACAATCAATCTCCCAAACCCAAATGCATCAAAATAGCATTATGCAGAATCGACTTAATTAATCAAAAAATCCACCAAATATATCCTAACATGTCCCAATTTCAATATAGAAAGAAGCAGTTACAATATCAAAAGTCTTTAACAATCAATCTCCCAAACCCAAATGTGCCAAAACCCCATTTCACGGAATCAACTTTATTCATCAAAAACTACCAAATTTATCAAACAATAAAGCCAAAGCAACAATCTTTATTACCTGGGCAATCACCCCTGACAACCCTCCAACAAGGGCTTTAGAGGAGAGAGAAAGAGAACCACCACCATCACTACTCTGAGCAACAACAACAGCATCCCTTAAATACTCATAACCAACAATTCTAATGGGGGTATAAAAGAGGTGTCTTATGATAGCAGGAGATAAACCCTGATAAAGACCCCAAAACCCCTCTTTGCCCACAATGTTGAGAGCCACCCTAGCGGCTCCTATGGTGGTGGTGGTGGTGGTGGGGTTAGATGGGCTTTGAAGCTGGAGCCTTGTCTTGGTTATGTCAATGGGGAAGGTGGCTGATTCAGCCACCATGGCTGAAAGAGAGGTTAGAAGGATCTTCTTGTGGGTGGGTTCATGGGATTGGCTTGATCTCATTGAGTTTGGCAAGGTCAGACCAAACTCAGCTGTGGCCTGTGGGTGAACTTCGTTTCTCGTATTTGTTTGGAACTTTAGATTGCAGTTCACGAGTGAGACCGGCGTACAAGTGAGCCATGTGCAGTGTGTGCACAATGCACGCGAGAAGAAAAAATTGTTGAGAAAAAACTAAAAGAAATTGTTGAGGCAAAAATGTTTTAATTGGATATATATACATAGAACTAGGGATGACAGTGGAACGGATAAGTGGATAACAACAATACTATCTCTGAAAGGAGTAGTGGAGTTGGTTGTGGGGTTGAAATTTCATGACAAAGGTCATGAGTTCAATTCCTACTAGGTCTCTTTGCTGAGCCTGTCTACAAAGATTTATCTTGTTGATTTGCCTGGTATGTGTCGTTTGCAGGCTATTGCATACACTCGGGGTTTATCCGGTTCACACTCCACAGATTGACCGTCTATTAGTACACTAGGAGACTCTAACTCGATCCATTTCCTCCGTTGTTTTTGGCTGAATCCTTGCAAGGCTTGCATCAAAGAGTGTGGCCTTGTGGGTTAGAGCCTATAAGATGTAAAAAGTCCTACAATAATCCATGGAAACCTTAGCAATCTCCTCATCTCCCTCTACCTCAATCCACAAGCCACTATAGTCTTATCAATTCTATTCCTATTACTCTGTGAAGTATTCCTCATATGATAGAATTTCATGTTATGGTCGCTGGTTCCACACTATTTCCTCATGTAGGAGCAAGACATCCAGCTTTTTATACACTTGCTTCTTTTCTTCCACGACTACAAGAGTCGACATCGAATTTATCCAAAAAGAGTCATGTGAGGCCTTGCTGCAGCTATCTGCTTTTGGATGTCACCAAACTCCTCATAGTTCCATTTCGTTAAAAATTCTGCGGAGGGCTTTATACAGACCAGTGCCTCCAATGCATTCGCTGGATCAGCTCCACTACTCCAAGACTCCCTTACCACATTCTCACAATTAAGTTAGGTGAGCCACATGATCTTGAACCTAAATAAATTATTCCTCTTCCTTCAGCTAGCCACACACAAATAAACCAACTTGTCGGCATATGGTCAAATTTGTACAGCACGATCAAGACATTGGGAATTGGGTTTTTATTCAACCAGGTCCAAATGTTTCCTTCATATGCAATATCTTTCTATCCATAAAAACCCAGAGCCTCCCTAAATACATCCAGCACCGTTCCCTTGTTTCCTTGAGGACCCCTTTCCTTCTCGTCATGAAACGGTATTTGACTAAAAACCCCAACCAAAACCCACAGAAAATTATCATCTATTTTAAGGAATTTAATAATTTCGATGATAAATGTGTAGAAGCGGAAGCAGAAGCAGCCCAGCCATAAAGACCAGTTAGAGGCCATTGTTTTTTCCAAAAAGCCACATAACTTACAAACAATATGGTGCATTGAAGCTCCAACAAAAGAAACCTCCACAACATCTTCCACAGCGAACCCATCCTCCGCAGTGTCAGCCAAATCCACATACAGACGTCATAATTTTCAATTCTATTATCAACACCGTCCATCTCTTGCCCACTAAGCTTTGTCTCCATGAATCAGCAACTTTTAAAGGCCCCCAAGTGCTCAAGGGTTGCCAAGCCTTCGGCAATTGTAGCTTAGTCAATCCATTGTGATCGGCAGGACTGAAATGCCCAATCTCCACTGAACACTAGAACTTTTGTTGCTCCCATTAGAAAGAAAGACAAACCATTCTAGACATTAGCAAATTAAATAATTTTAGACATCCAAGAAGCAAATATAGTTTACTAAATTTCAGTGTTTCTAAATAAATAAAAGAATCCATTGTTGTGTACAATCTGCATTTTAGGCTTCTAGCTAAAAATAATAATAATAGGTTGCATAGTTCGAGCAACCACTGTTTGGAAGGATATCAAATTACACTTGATTACAGAAAAAAATTTCACCATTTATAGCAAAGAGCTACAGCGCATCAAAAGTAGTTACCTAGTTAGTATCATGGATTGAGCTTTGACGACATGGAGACAAGAGTTAGCATTGGCACAAGCATTTTTAAGCAACTTCATCTTCCACAGGAGCGTACTTATGGGGAAATTGTCAGCAATCACCTGTAAAATCCTTTTCACATATGTCAGTGGAATGACAGCATCAACATATACAAAACATTTCTAATTTGTCACTACCTTTAAACAAAAAGATAGCCATGGAAGAAATCCTAAAAATGAACTTTGGCACAGTGATTAGCATTTAGTATGATATATATGAGCACTGACACGAGGACACTTTCCATTTGGATGTTCGGGGTTGGGGCCTATGGGCACTAAATGGCACAGCTCTTTAAAACTGAAACCTCTAAGACACATTGTTCTACCGTCCATCGCCAAGTATAACTGAATAAGTAAAAGGGGAAAAAGAAAGTATTGCCCAAGAGACAAAAGTATCGACCACATGTGGCGACAAAATTTATACTCCCTCCATCTTGAATTAATAGTCACGTTAACAGTTAACATGCCTCCTCAAAACTCACAACATCAACTAAATGTACCAAAATACCCTTTCTCTTGCCGTTTGATGTGAATATGTTTGTGTTGGTGCTATGGTGTGGCCATGGAGTCGCATTTGAAAGGTCATGGGATGCTGGAGAGGCTGGCAGTCTGGCATAGTCCATGAAGATTTGGGCACAGCCACGCAGGCGTGTCCATGATCAGGAGCTGTGAGCAGCAGACGACATGGCATGCCCATGCTTGATGTCAGGAGTTTGTGTCTACCTGGTGCCCTATACGGGCCGGCCCATCACCGGCCACAATGGCACTGTCCCTTTTCACGAACCCCGGCTATTTCTAACATCATATAAATCGCTCATCTTTCTAGGCTTATGCTAGTGGACGTTACCCTTGTATTGTGAGAGCCTTTCAAGGATATGAAACACAATGAGGAAGAGTGATTATGAGAGAGACATTGAGTGTATCTTGTAAATCTCCTTGTTCACCCTTAATTTCTCAATGTGGATTTGATCTTTTCCCATGTTTTTTTTACTACCATTGACTTGGGGGTTTTCCATGTAATCTTGGTGTTTCTTCTCTTCCTGTTCTTTGCTCTTCTCAATAACTTTGTGATTTATTGCTCACATCAAAAACCTATTTTCTTAACAAATTGGTATCAAAGTCAATCGTTTGGTGCTTGGCTAGGGACTAGGGTTTTGAGATTGTGCAAATAATATCCCCAACAAAGCTTGATATTGAGAAGTTCAACCATGCAATTGTTTTTGGCTTGTGGAAATTGGAAAGGGGCCATCTTGATCCAAGACGAGTTGTTGAAGACACTTGATGGGAAGGCAAGAAAGTGGCATCCACAACAACAACAACAACAACAACAACCCAGTAAGTATCCCGCCTAGGGCGGGGTCTGGGGAGGTCCAGATGTACGCAGTCTTACCCCTTCTAGTCGCCTAGAAGAGAGACTGTTTCCGAAAAGAAAGTGGCATCCACCAGGTTAGAAATTGGAGGAGACCGAGTCAAAGGCTATTAGGAATTGGGTGCAAGTGACTAAACAATGGTAAGCACACAATCTTTTATGTGGAAAAGCCAAAAGGAAAAACCATGTTGAAACTAGTATATTTAATCTTCAACAGCACCCAACATCAACATCCTCCTTGAATATTTCCTTCGAATCCGCCAATTGGTGATCAGTCCATTGAACATTCTTAGAAACTCCTGCAAGTTACCGACTCACCCCTTCCTCTATCTCGAGCTTGTTTGCTAGACTTCACATTGTAGATGTGTCCTAGCTTCTTCCACAGTGTTTTTGATTTGTACCCTCAAGAACATTGTACTTGAGTTCAGGTGCAAGGCAAGGCAGATCATGCTCACCACATGCAACTTTATAACCTCCAACCTCGTGGTGTTGACATCCATGGGCTTCTTATGGCCAAAGGTTAAAAATAGTGTTTCTTGGATGAGAATATCCTTCATCATGCTTTGCCACAAGGAGAAGTTGTTGTTCACATGCAACAACTCTATCTCAAACCAAAGAGCTACAGTTGGTGAATTGGTGATCGGTTACTACAGATCTTGTCAACAACCGAGGTTTAATTTTATAACTTTGGATGGTTAGTTGGTGAGTTCTGTTTGAGTTGACTTATGGTGCTCCGGAGGAAATTCGTGATAGCTAAAGTGTTCTTAGCTTGGCAAAGAATCAAAACTCTTTTCACAAACAGAGCACATTGACATCAAGTATCATTATGTTCGAGGCACAATTGGTTCCCATAGTTCATACCTAGATCATTGATGAACTACTAATCATATCTCACATAAAGAAAAACTACTACCATATAAGATAACACATAAGAAGATGAAAAATGATTACTCAGCCTTCTGAATATCTACTAATCTCTCACTCTAATCATGATAGTGCCTCCAAAGCAGTTGAGCAACATAAATCCAAGAGATGCAAGTATTACCCCTCAACCATGAGATTGATGGTTAGAAACGTATCAGTCGTTGTGTATCCTCCAAAAAATATTAAAAAATAAATTATAAAATAAAAACAGATAAGCAACATCAACTTTAGCACCTATATTTCATGTTAATGGTAAAAAAAAAGTCAGAATTTTGTCAGTCATTAGGTATTGGTTTCTGCCTGCTGTCATATCAGTAGGAGGTTGTGTTGACACTTTGATAAACAAAAATCTACATCCATGTCCAGAAAATAAAGATGATAGAACTTAAGGTATGAGATTGATAGCTAACCATCTATAATCTTACAACTCTATCACCATCCATGTGAAATTAGGCAGGCCTCTTGATAATGAATAAAGTGAGGTTCCAAATAAAAAAGTTAAAATAAAATAAAAATAGAAGGGAACAACTCCAAAGGATATGACAAAGTTGGCATCAGGTATGATATAAGCATGTCTTGAACGGTACTTACAGAATAATATAATGAGAGTGACCGTAGACCCTTTAATAAGTCTTTGGCAGCTAGTGTCTGTCCAAGGCCTTTCTCCATCATATCCATGAAATGCCACACAGCATCACCTAAAATGAACAGCATAACAATTTAAACATTAGTCGAAGGATTCCAGTAGCACACAAGAACATACAAACTCTTTTATGCACTAGAAGAATTGCTTCCATACACTAGCAATCTGAGGAGCACTATGAAAGATCCAGTTCATAACAATGGGATTACAGGAATAATGGTCACTTACCCCTCAATGGACTAAGAAAAGGTTGGCTTGGCACGGATTCCAACAAGGATGCGAGCAGCTGCAGTGGCGATTTGCCGAAAGATGTAGCTGGCAAAGGAAAAACAATTTTATACTAGCAAAAAAAACTACGAGAAGCCAAACGCAAAGAAACCAAATCCTAACGACTGAGAGATATACGTCGTCAACATCAACATTGCCCCATTACCACCATAGACTACAGGCTCCCGCAAAGGCGAGGTAAGGGGGGGTGAGGTGTAAGTAGTCTGCCTCTGTGGAAACTTCATCTGATGTGTGACAGCAGAACTATCGGTCTAAACTCCTACCAACTTATAGAAGCATACAACTAGTATTTATGCTCTCAAGGCTCATTTCCAAATATTTGTAGTGGAATGAGGAGAAATCATCTAAAACAACTTCATTTTTTAATCCATATAAGATATATTTTGGGATCTTTACCAATAATAAACATTTGAAGTCTAACCAAATTGACATTTCCTAAACTACGACATCTTCATGTGGTGATCACATCATACCTGGATTGGCCAAAATTAGCACAATATCAATATCAGGATTGTGGGCAGCAGCAACCAGTGCAAGGCATCCTCCAAGAGACTCCCCGACAAGGTATATGGGCCTTTTTGGTGAGCGCTTATTTTCTGACTTTATGGCGTCATCAACCAGTTTTACCAGTTCTGCAATAAATGAAGTAGAAATTAACCATGAAACACTGACCAATCGAATAAGTCACTGTTACAACAGGGTACAAATGATCATGCCGAATTCCATCTAAAAGTCATTCTAACAGCTATGAGCTATGTATGCCCAAGCCATGTGCCCCAAGCCATGTGCCCCGTAACTGCGATGTTAGGTATGCCCAAGCCATGTAAATATGGTGTGTCTTTTAATTCTTTTGTGCTTATAGTTTTTTAATGCTACCGCTTGCGTATTAGATATGTTGAGGAATGAAGCAAGTAATAAAGATCATATAACCGAATTCCACAAGTAAGAGAAAGCAAATCACTTTGAGGAACACAAAACATCAACCACAACTACCAACACCTAGTGAGGAATTTCATCATGGAAAGATATGAAATACTATGTTTGAGGAACATTTATAAGAATTTGAAATAGATCAACAATAGAAGAAAAAGGTACCTGCAAAGGGGGTTCGATCCATAACTGGAGTGTGCAAGCACCATACTTCGAAAATCCTATACCGACAAAGGAGAAGGGAGGAAAAACGCAACAATTACAGAACTATTAAGTCATAAAGGTACCAGTGTGATGAAACTAATATCTCGCTGAGCAAGACTAGATGATAAAGAAAGAACAACCCCATTAAAGCACCACTTAAAGCAGCTTTAGCCCTGACCCTAAGCACCTAATTAGATGTTGATAAAGTGATGGCATAATATATAATAATGATCTCTATCCAATTCCACATCATAATCAAAGTCAAAAAAGAAGGGAGCTGAAGTCATGACCACTCGCTTACCTCCCAAGTTTCTGTTGTTGCCTCACAAGTCCGAGTCCAATGCCATCAATTCCTGTTAATGTCAAACAACTGTAAATCACATTGTCCTCCTCTAACTCCCCCAATTTTAAGTAAACATAAAGCAATAAATGGCAGCATCTAGAGGAAAAATAAGCTACTAGAGTAGCTAAGGGCCTATTTGACGTTTTGGACATTGAGTTTCTCCCTCTCATTCCATGAAGGCAAAATAGGAACACGAATTGGAACTTCAGACTGGAGCATCTATTTCTAGACACATTTTGGTTTCTTAGGAACTCCTAGAGGAGGAATATGGGGGAGGGGGAAAAGGAATGAGACGAAAAGAAACTCAATTTCTATTTTTATTTTTTACGGTTGTCATCATAATTGAATATTATTATAGTTTGATTTGATGTAATCAGTATTAGTTCAGTTTGATTCATATTCCCTCCGTTCCAAAATGAGCTTCCCATTTGACTTTTTTAAGGTCAAGCTTCACAAACTTTGAACATTGATAAGTAAAAAATACTCTTCCTAGATTCATTTCAATTAGTATTTTCATAATATCCACTATTATAATTTTTATGTTTATATATTTACAATTATTGATGGTCAAAGTGTTATCTTCGGAATGTGCAAACCCAAATTGTAAGTCATTTCAAAACGGAAGGAGTAATTAGTATAATTGTTATATTATTCTTTTTGAAACGTCGCTCTAATTATTTGTTTCCTTTTATGTATTTGAACTTGCAATTGGTAGATTATTTTCGTGATAGTGTAAAGTATTATTAATTACCGAACATTTATTATTTGTT
Source organism: Tetragonia tetragonoides (assembly GCA_038025085.1). NCBI lineage: Eukaryota > Viridiplantae > Streptophyta > Magnoliopsida > Caryophyllales > Aizoaceae > Tetragonia > Tetragonia tetragonoides. Next base: position 38,922,554 of record CM076148.1, read on the forward strand.
CTACAATTCACGTAATAGCTATATGTTTTTATCAGTTTTCCCCTTAAAATATATCTTAATGTATCATATAATAGAAAAAATACTTAAAGAGTACTATACGAACAAGGTTATGAAAAGAAGCATAAAAAATAAGATGTGAAAATGATACAGAGTACATATTTATGGCCCATGCCCATAAGACTTAAATGGCATTCTCTCTATCGCATTGTCTACATTACAACAACCAGTATATTTAGGTTTAATCTATCTATACAAATTTCAAAGGGAAAAAAAGAAAGAGTTTTAATATACTCAATTCCTATACCATGCATCGGGTGCACCGTGCTAGATGCAAAGGTATTCATTTTTACAAAGCTTGAGGTTCATTATAAAAACAATTCGCAATGGGCGGAGCATTATTTTTTTTTTCATGGGAGTAACTCAATCAAAGCCCCTAAATCTTACCATGTGGGACACAAAGTCACAAACCACTTGAACAATTACCACAAAATCACGGGTTCATAAATATTAAACTACAAATAAATATTCTAATATAGGTTCATACAATCATAACAATAAACTACAATGTTCATAACTAACAAAAAATAAGTTCATAATGATAAAACTAAATGTTCATTACTATTAAGGGCATGCTTGGATTGAGGGTATGCTTGGATTGAGGGTGATGATTAAGGGGATAATGGAGCAAATTAAAGGGTAAAATAGGGAGGTGGAGGTGGTGGTGGGGTAATGATTAAGGAGGTGATGGAGGAAATGAAGGGAGAAAGGGGGTAATGTATTATTTTAAGGGGAGGGTGGGTAACTTTTACCCCCAAATAGGAGGAAATGATTGCACACAACAGGAGGGGGGAATCAAAGTTGAGACCTAATGTATACCCAGAGCCTCCCATCTTTAACCGCTAGGCAAATACCTCAATGGCTAAATTACGCAACCAATTGTAATTATCGGAGAATTATACATCTAACGCAGTTTCAACAAACATGTCGCAATCATCAAATACAAAACACATCTCCAGTCGAAAAATGAAACACAATTATATATACTTCACATATAGAATCAGCATAAGTGCAGGTTTGTTCAAATGAGAGAGAGTAAAGCAAGCAAGGAGCAAACCGGGAAGATAAAGCAGTAGAGGAGCACCGGTCAAGCGTGGGCAACCGCACTCGACCGGCGTAAACCACCACGGTCCAGCGCCATCGCCGCCGGTCGAATTCGCCAGAACCGCCGCCTGTTCAAAGTAATCATTCACACTACTGGCCCCAATTTCGCCTTCGTAGTCTAGACCCGGCCCGAATCTATCGGCAACCCGAACCGGA